>OY743178.1:49827407-50517407 GCA_963555705.1 Ligustrum vulgare
TTGTAATTAATTACAAAACTCAATTCTGAATTAAAAAAAATACCTGATTTTGAAAATTATTTTGATACTTGTATAATTAGTTACAAAACTCCTTATTACAAAAAAATTTAAACCTAAATATTTGTAATTGTGTACTTAACCTTTTTAACATTTACCTTCATACCCGACCCACAAACTCATTTAGTCGAATAATTTTCGTCCGTTTATTTCAGATCTCAAACGGGTGTCCGATCGATTGGTATTACTGACATACCTGTACCCAACCTTTATTTGTAATAAATATCCCTAATCCTTATCCCTACAGTCCCTAAACTATATAAAAATTAAAAAGTGTGCATGCCTCATCTACGGCTGACCGTAATAATGCATTAGTTTGACAGTTGAATCAGTTTGCAAGTTGCAACACAAACGTTTGATGTCCCCTAAACGGTAAACGTGTCTAATGGAATGCGTGGCTTACAATAGCGTCCAACGGTTGCCTATTGGAGGATTTATAATTATTAATTAATAGGAACCACATTATATATATACTTTTATTAAAATATGAATTTTATAATTACACTACATTCCTTTTACAAATATAACCTTAACTAAATAAAATAAAAATAAAATATAGTATACCACAATCAAATCCATGGGTAATAATATTCATCTTTACATAATCCCTACCCCTAACCCCTCTTCATTACAGAGAAAAAAATTAACTTCGATTTGCTGACGATGTATTAAATTGAAATAAATTAAGCATTCTTCAAATTTGTATAGATGAAAAGTGCATGATTCTTCAGGTTTTACCCATGGATAATAATATTCAAATGACGATTCACGGTCACTTCTTTGGTGATACAAGATTTAGATTTCAGGGATATATAGTGGCTGAGGTTATTTCAAAGCTCAATGATGACTATGGACTGGATTGTCACAGCATGCTCAAGTTGATTCGACTATAGTATTTATGTCTTTGGATGAAAAAAGAAAAATAAATAAAATTTCAAGTTAGATTGTATCAAAGGCATGCCTCAGTTTGTTAAATTTTTTTTGTTTAAAAACATATTTTTTTATGTTTTCTAGGTAAGATATGTGGTTAAAAATTAGAGAGAGAAAATATGTGTGGTTAAAAAGTGGTTTGAAAAATTATGTAAAAAAAAACATGTTTAAAAACATGTTTCTCTTGGTTTGCCAAACAGAATCAATACTCCGAAATTAGATCTGCCAAAAACACTTCAAAGAGATCACATGATCTATTGAGTAATTGGAATACATTGTCCAGAAAGAATTTTAGGTTTGAAAATATGTAAAATTTAGGGTTTTAATTCTTGTGGTGTATATAATTAAGAATAAAAAATAAGAAAAACTAATATATATGGATAGTTATTTCAGTCAATTTGTTACTAATTTAGTAAATATGAAAAGTATGGCGTGATTAACAAATTAATGGTGTCAATATAATTACCCTTATTAATATATAAAAAAGAGTTTCAACATTTTTACCCAATTATTAGGAGACATGGCAAGAGTGTTGCATGCGTCTAATATAACGTTTTTCTATCGATTATGTTTTGGGAAATGAGTTTTGTAAAATTCTTTTTGAAATTTGGTTAAAAAGTGAGAATGGATGTAAAATAATTTTATTGAGGAAACGTGTTTGGAAAAAAGAAAAAAAAAATCTTCTATTTTCTCTTCTTTTTCCAGGGAAGGGGATTCATTACTCTGAAATATATTATAAATAAAGGTACGAGTCAGGGAAAAAAATAAAAACCATGCCCAAACAATTAATATATTCAAAAATTACCTTCAAGAATGCTCCTCATCCCATTTTCCCAGCAACAACTCCATAAAAATGAATACTTACAAGGGTTAATTTGATTATTATCCATGTAACCATCGATCAATCGAGCTACAGGAACATAATTGATCGAAAGTTACACACCTATACACGTGTCATTCCATGTTTGGCCCTCATTTTTTAAAAACTAAATTGATTCAACACTCAATCTCAACCATCCATTTTAGTCAAACCTACAATTTTTTACTTTTCAAACATTTTTTAACCACACATTTTCTCAAAAATACTATTCAAAACCACAATTTTTTTCCAATAAATGGGGCCCAAACACACACATTATTTTACTCATCACATCAATATCGAAATCAACAATTTAAATTAATTCGAGCAAACTTTCCGTCTTTCTTTTTTTGGGTTCCTTAAGCTTTATCCAACCATCAATTGCTTATGCAAAAAAAGGGGTTAAAAAGGGTGGGGTCTCTATCTTCCGATAATTTGTTAGTAGATGAAAATATAGTAGGATTCATCGGGTAAATTCTATTCAAAAATGCGCGTGTGGACCCGTCCCCTCATGTGAGGGGACGGGACATATCCCACGGGGTGTGTAGCAAATCCCAATTCTATTAGCCGGAAACATACTTTTACTCTAGTGTCAACCATGTAAGTTTACATCAATTGTTCAATAAAATAACTTCGTCCAATTCCGACACTATGGCTGACAGAAATCAATGATGTAGCCATTAACAAATTATGTCCATTATTATTTGTTTAGTTCACGTTGTACTTAAAACGTCAATAACTAACAATTACATTACTTTCTCATTAGGAGCCTGAAAAGGTACAGGCAAGGACATGGTAGTTGCTTCTCAGCCTAACTGAAAGAAAAAAAAAAATTAATAATAATAATAATAATAATAATAATTGTTATAAATAATGTATATATGTGAATGACATTACCATTATATCCCTGTAAACTTTACAATATTACGATTGTGCCATTGTCCACTCCTATAAATAGGAGCCTATACTTACCAATTTATTACACCAATTCTTGAAGAGAAATTCTCTCCTCTAAACTCTCTCCATTTCTCTCTCTATGTTGTTCTTATGATTTCGATGATTTTATAACACGTTATCAGCACGAGTCTCTAACCAATTGAGTAATAACGGGAGTATGCTCTACAGTTGCATCTAAATGATGAGCCTCTGTATCAGAAACCTGATTATTACTAACCAATGTTTCCTTTTCTCTCAAACTGAAAAAGAATGATTCTGGCCGATCCAGATATCCGATCGACGATCGGCCACCGCCATCAGAACGGGCTTGTCAAGGAGAAGACTCGCCTAAAATTTGGCGCAGAACCAACGGCTGAAACAAAAGATATCGACCGAAGAAGAAAATCTGAAAAACTGTGCAAAAATAGATATCTGACCGAAAATTGAAATGCTTATTCCGGACGATTCTGAACTCCGATCGACGATCGGCCAGCGGCATATCAACGGGTTTTTCTAGGAGAAGACTCGACTGAAATTTGGCACAAATCCAACGGTTAAAACGGAAGTTATTGTCCGGAGAAGAAGATGCTGGCGGACTGAAAAATGATGATTCCGGCCAAACGGTTGATCTTTTGGAAAATCGGAGACCACCGGCATGTTCAGGACGCCGAGGCACATATTATGGTGATGGGTTAATTTTTCCGATCACCGGCGCGTGGCGGCCGGCGGCGGCGGCGCGTGGCGGATCCGGCGATGACGAAAGGCAGTTTGTCCGTTTTGATGAATTGGATTTTTCTATGATCTTATTTTTCTGTTTTGTGCAGTTTTTAAAATATTCCGGCGGTCGAACATGGCGGTTTTCTTAAAAACTGTTTTTGGAGCAATCCTGACGAGATTTTGAACTTCGGACCAAAAGTAAGTTTGTTCTAAATTAAATTTTAAACCTATTGACGGTTTCAATTTATTCATATGAGCAATATATTAAAATATGGACGATTTTGCCCTTAATAATACATACAAGTATAATAATCGTAAATTAACGATTAATATGTGATCAATTGAATTATATTATGCTGCCACCTACATGGTTGGTTTTACCACCTACATGGTTGGCTTTACCCGGTTTAATTATTTCATTATGTCGATTCCGCCTATATGGCCGGTTTAATTGTTTCATCTCGTTGATACCGTCTATATGGCTGGTTTAATTATTTCATCACGTTGACACCGCCTATATGGTCGGTATATCAATTGAATACATATAAACACCTCAGTTGTTGGTTAATTCTAACATATTAGAGGGTTGTTGTCAACATATATACTTGGTGGTATAACCCCAGTATCGTTATTGTTAATATATATATACAATATTATTGTTATTTGATACTTCATTAAATGATACCAGAAGTTATCAATACTAAAGTTAGAAAATATTTTATCAAATGATACCAGAAGTTATCATTACCAAAAGGTTGATAAATATTAATAAAATGTTTTATCCAATGGTACCAGAAGTTACCAATATCTGAATTTGAATGGGTGGATGAAAATTATTCAACAAGAGAATGTTGATGTATGATAAGATAATATCACATGATAGCACGGATATAGCTAATGTGAAAATAATCTCATCAGTATTATGAGATGAATGTTAGATGATAAGTGCCTGGAAAAGTTCTTGCACGAGCACTTATATATTCCAGAAGAAGTACATATTTACTCCAGAAGAAGTAAAAATTATCATCTAAACATACTGAAATGATATTATTATTGCTCCTGAAGAAGCATAAACGAGACATACATGCAAAATGCAAAAGGGGAAAACATTTATGATCCTCAAAATTAGAGATGTGTTTCGGGAGTAGCCGTATCCTACCACCTCTGACCTTTTGAGGAAATAAAGAAAAAAGTGTGTTTCAAGAGTAAGAAATACTCCATACTCTACCACTTTAAATCTTTGAGGTACACAAGATTAATACATTGATAAAATCCTAGAAATTTATGGTGTGTCTCAAGAGTGAGAATACTCCGTACTCTACCACCACCTATTCTAGAGTTCACAAAGATAAATTTACATTAACCGGACTCCATTTTCGCTTGATTCCCCTTCCTTGCGACCAATCTATCTTTACTCCTGCTGGATCTTGTATTGGAATATATGATTGCAACTTATCCAGCAGTTCCTCGATAGTAGGAGCAGAAATAAGGATTCTCCTAGAAAATGGAGATATGAATCCCTGTTCCACAGCATAATCAAGAAATGTTAGCAAACCATCAAAGAAATTGTTTACATTTAAAAGCCCTATAGGCTTAGTATGGAGATCTAGTTGAGCCCATGAAGTAATATTAAAGATTTCTTCTAAAGTACCAAAACCTCCAGGCAGGGCTATGAAGGCATCAGAACCATATAACATGCAAGTTATGCGTTCATGGATAGATAAGGTTTGTACTTCATGCCCTCGTGTTTTGCCTGCAATATCAGCTAAAGGAGTAGGTATAACACCTATCACTCTTGCTTTCTCTACTAGAGCGGATTGTGAAACACAACCCATCAATCCACTGCTACCTCCTCCATACACGAGAGTGATACCTTTCTCTCCCAATTTCTTTCCTAAATCCACGGCTGCTTCTAGATACCCAAAACCTTTTCCCACTTTTGATCCACAAAATACACAGATAGTTTTGATCTGTCGAAATTTTGGTCCTTCCATTTTTGAAAGTAAAGAAGGAAAATGTTATTTTGGGATGCATGAACTATGAAAAATGTTTGGCTATTTAAAACCGAAAAACTTCACTATTTACTGGTCGTTTTTCGAAAAAGTGAAGATTTACTTTTGACAAAATCATCCTACTCACCTTTCGGCGATTTAATATTTTTAACCAGCCTTTATCAAAACTCGTGAAAGGAAACAGAAAAAATATTTTATATGTGCATATATATCAAATGATTTACCTTGTATTAATGCTGCATAGCCAAAGCATCATTGTTTATAACAGCATGGCAAACAGGATCTTTTGCTATTATATTTTTGAGACTATATCTCTCTTTATCGCTGATGAATTTAGCCCATAAAGATAGTAGCTCACGCTGCACATATCCACTAGGGTGCGTCTCAAGAGTCAATCGGATATCATCCAATGACTCCTTACTCAGTCCACCCTTAATGAAGTCTATCTTATCATCTCGATTTATGGATGAATATCCTATTGATTTACAACGGGTATCACATGTCCATCGAGCACATTTGTAGCAACTATTTAATCTTTTTGCTCTTCGCTTCTTTGCAAAAGTACTCTTACCTAAGCCAGGCTTGTGCTTAGAAAATGAATCTGGTAATTCACCAGCTAATCGAACTTTTGCTTCGATCAACCAACGAACATCTTCTGGCATGCCATGATCCATCAGCAACCTCAATCTTTCGAGCCTAATTCGATAAATTTTTCTCAAATCATTTACTGGAAGATTGGAATAATATTTGCGAATATTTGAAAGTATGATATCCATTTTTGATGGATCTAGCCTTCTTCCCAAATCATCTATTTAAATGCATTATTCAACGCGTAAAAGAGCGGCGGCTCCGCGTGTCAGTGATATGGATTCCATCAAGAAATAATGGAATAAATTATTGAAAATGTGAGATAATATTCCATTACCTTTTTCGATATAAGGGAAGATTTGGCGACAAGATTGAGATTATGAGATATTTCCTTGGATATTGTACCTGATTTTTCGGTATACTAAAAGTAATAAAGGTATACTGATTTGAACTATATAGAATACTGATGAAATAAATGTTGTATTGAACCAGAAGTTCATACATATGTACAAGTGAAATATCTTATTGAACCAGAAGTTCATACGTACAAGTGAAATATGTATATAGTATGAACCAGAAGCTCATAAATGAAATATACATTGTATTGAACCAGAAGTTTAGCGATATTGTATTGAATCAAATATTCATACATAGAAATGAAATAAAACCGTATAGAACCAGAAGTTCTATAATAAACGGTTAGATTATCAAAAGTTCCAAATTATTTTCTATGAGAATAACTTATTCAGAAATTGTTTATCATACAACAATATTCTATGTCAAACAGGGAATAGCTCAAGAAGCTTTATTATTTGTAAAAGTGCGATATGCATACACTCCACCAAAGCGCACTGAGATATATGATTGAAATTACATCCCTAAAAGAATGACATGTGTTATGGCATTTTAGCCGATTGATAATATTTGAGAACATTATGGTGAAAACACGCCTGGAGCGTAATTATGCCTGAAGCATAATGACTATCGATTCCAAAAATAAATATCTCTTGAATGATTGAAATGATTCCTTTGAGGCTAAATACTCAAAGTAAGTAAAAGGGACATAGTCAAATGATGAGATATTCAGGTACCTGATGATAGAACATATAAAGAGATCTCTCCACGTTATATTGAGATGGAATCGATAAATAAGTCGACTGCATACCCTCTTATGAAATAAGATTGATGAAATCATAATTCTTTGGCCAAGTATGAAACCCTAATGTAGGGATTATTGTTCAAGGACCTGAAGTCCAAATGCTTAAATGTGTAAAGCCAGTAATTATATGTACAAATGAAAAATATTTCACAGTCGTAAAAGACGACTAGTTGCGCGCGAAATTTTTCATAGAACTGGCATGACATATGGTGGATAGACTATAGTCTAAATCACTAGCTTGAGCTCCTTGATATACCAATGAGTGAGATCAAAATGTATGATTCTCATCTCGGTACTTTGGGAGTATTCTTTGATGTACCAGTTGATCGCGGTACGTTGGGATTTCAAGTAAAATGATTGTAGATTATATGTCGAAATTGATATCTATTTCAATGATTGATTATGCTCCTGCAAAATTAGAAATTGCAGTTTATAAAGTGCAAGAACATACATGTATAAATTATTGAAAGATTCAATATGCCCAGATTAGTATCACTATAGAATGATACAAATGACTCCATGATATAATATGTTGAAAGTGAAATTGGAGTGTACTATTTATGACATCTGGGAAATTGATTATTCACTAGAAGTGAATACGAAAATGAATATTCACCAGAAGTGAATTTGAAATTGATTATTCACTAGAAGTGAATTTGAAAATGAATATTTAATTATTCACTAGAAGTGAAAGATGCAATCTATGAAAGTGAATTATAGATTTGATTATTCACCAGAAGTGAATTCTAAATTTGATTATTCACCAGAAGTGAAAAATACAATGAAAAGATTCGTGATTGCACCAATATACATGTAATATTCCATGAAAGGAATAAATACGCGTTGCACTCTTTTTCCCTTAGCTGAGGTTTTGTCCCACAGGGTTTTCATAGCAAGTTTTTTAATGAGGCAACAGTTGAGGCGTATTGATGAAAATTAATGAGAATAATGCACTCTTTTTCCCTTCGCTGAGGTTTTGTCCCACAGGGTTTTCCTAGCAAGGTTTTTGAGGCATCATCATAGCTATCAACAAGCTATAATTCAGCAACACATTGTTATACTGGAATGATATCAACAAATGAAGAAAATCATACACATCTTATGAAGAATGTTATGATATCGACTACACACAAGAAGATTTTCATATATATTCCAGAAGAAAGATGATATCATTATTCAAAAGGTTCATGAATACTTGATTGCACACTTCAGGGGGAGAATCATGCTGTACTCTTTTTCCTTCGTCCAGGTTTTGTCCCACAGGGTTTTCCTGACAAGGTTTTAACGAGGCAGCGGCTGTACTCTTTTTCCTTCGTTCAGATTTTGTCCCATTGGGTTTTACTGACAAGGTTTTAACGAGGCAGCACTGAAGCACTGAAGAACTTCAAAGATTCAATACATGATTTGTTCTACTTGAACATTAAGACTCAACGATTGACGATGGCCAATATCAGGGGGAGCAACTGTACTCTTTTTCCTTCGCTCAAGTTTTATCCCATTGGGTTTTCTTAGCAAGGTTTTAACGAGGCAGACAATTGCGTAATATGTCATTCAAGGGGGAGTGTTATAAATAATGTATATATGTGAATGACATTACCATTATATCCCTGTAAACTTTACAATATTACGATTGTGCCATTGTCCACTCCTATAAATAGGAGCCTATACTTACCAATTTATTACACCAATTCTTGAAGAGAAATTCTCTCCTCTAAACTCTCTCCATTTCTCTCTCTATGTTGTTCTTATGATTTCGATGATTTTATAACATAATAATAATAACATTGTAAAAAACAGTCGCTATGCCAGGGAACATTAACACTTATATGTTGGCATCACAGACGGAGCTAGAACAATAGGATAGAGGGGACTACAAATTAAGAAGTAAAAAGTACAATATGATAAAATTAAACATAAAATATAATATTACCTATTGAAATTGTGATAAAATTAAACATAAACTATAATATTGCTCACAAAAATCTGATGGATAGAACTTCAATGCAAGATTGCAAATATCAACAATGTTAAAATATTCAAAAGAATGTTTAGGATCCAAAGCTGCACTAAGAGTTAGAAGTTCAATGAAGTCTGATTAAATCTAGTATTTAACTCCATCAATTGGAAATCTATCGTTGTATTGAAAACATCAAAATGGTAATTAAGCTTAATAGTTATTTGCTCCTGGTTTCGATGAGAACGATGTTCGCTCCGCAAATGTACGGGTCGGGCAAGTAATAAAGTGGACGTGAATTAAAGTTTTGATCCCACAGAAATTGTTATGAATTGTATTTTAAATTACGAATCCTTAACCGGAACAAGAAAAGCTTTGAATTTGGGAATTTTGATTTTTAAATTAAATCAAAATCTAAACTAAAGAAAACAATGAAATTGATTTAACTAAACTTGTGAAATAAACATGTTAGAATTGTGAATTCACTTTAATCCATCATTCATATTTTGAATTAAACATTTAATGATAATTTATGGGAAATTGAAAATCCATGTTCCTTATGTTTTTAAAACACTCTTTCAAACGGTGAATTAAAACATTTTTCTATAAGGAATTTGACTATATTTTTATGACAAATCCAAACCTATAGAAGAGCATTTTCGATTTATGAACACTTTTTGGGATTACACAAAGCATAAGGATATATTTATATCCCCTATCGAACCTTGTGGTAATTGACTAAAGTACAATAATTTCCTACTCTTTCGAATATAGAAAATTATCACAAACATCAAATAATTATGCGTCCACAATTATAGATGAAAATAAATACACAATCAATTGCTCAACCCCATAAAAATCTTTAATTAAATACTAAAACAAAACATAGAATCTGGTAAACAAATTATCATCACAATCCTAACAATTGAAAACCTATCCTCGATACATGATAGAAAATAAATAGCAAGAAAAGTAAATGGATGTCATCATGTTCATCTTCTTGAAATTATATCTTCAATCTTGATTTTGGCATGGCTTGGATTCCTCAACAATTGGGCAGCGTTTTGGCATGAATTGAGCAAGTTGGGAACCCTCAATTTCGTGCCCTAAGTCAAGTATTTATGGATGTTCTCGGAACTTAGGTTATTGGGAGAGAAGAATGCTAAAAATCTCGTCTAAATTGACTTCCAAAAGAGTTCCAACCGAACAAGGAAAATCAGCTTCGCGGGAGATCTTTTTGTCACTGCACAGCATTTACTATTTTAGTCATATCTTCCTATTCCCTTATCTGATTGAGGTGATTTAAATTGATTTAGAAAATATAACTTAAATGACTACATATCTTCCTGAAATAGGATTTTACCTATTCCAATGTTTACTACCTCGAAATTAAGTTTCAAAGTCTGACTAAAAATTTTTCCGAAAATCTTGTGTGATTGAAATAAATTTATGGTAATATTCTTATCATATTTCATTCCCTTTTGAATTTTAATTGCATCTAATTAACTCCTAGAAATCTTCAAGTATCGTATCATGGTCCGAATCAATCATTGAGTATTTGCAATTTGGTCCTTCTTGATTTGATTTGTATACTTTAATCCTTGAACTTCTAATTTTTTTCAATTTGGTTCTTTCTTTGACTTTTCTTCCAATTGGCCATTTGATTTATTTCATCAACTCTTGATTTTCACACTTTAGCTCTTTAATCATCCAAATGACTTGTTTTTTGCTTCAATTCCATTATTTTCACGACTTTGAGGTTTTTCTTGAAATACAAATAATACTAACAAATAAATAGCAAATATTCTTAAACAAACACATAAAATCCTACTTTTAGGATAGAAATAAGTGTATAAAATACACTTATCAAAACCCCCAAACTAGAACTATTGTTCGTCCTCGAACAAAAATAAAACTAAACTATAAATATAAAAATGCAAATAACAAGTGTTTTTGTTTTTGTTAACTCATTTATCATGTATTTCAACAATCCAAATTGACGATTCACTTTAGAAAAGAAATATGAACAACAAAAAATATTTTCATTCATCCGATGCTCAACTTCATTGTGTGTGTGTGTGTGTGTGTGTGTGTGTGTGAATAGCCAAAAATCGAATGCATACTCATGTAAAAATATACCTGACACGTGTGGTGGGTTATTCATAAATCAGCCCAAATCCCATGTGATCAACAATAATTTTCTTTTAATTTTCCTTACACTCTCATGGATGATCACAACCTTACTGTTTTTCTCTCATATCCCTAGGTCTTTCCTATTGATATGGTTTCTAAACATGTATAAATTATATTTTTCCGCACAATACAATTAGGATTAGACAAGTATGCATGACAGACCAAGAATAAGTAACAAAGCGTTAGGGATTTCAATCAACAAAGCTTATACCATTTTCATTCCAATTTTCTTTTATTTGGATGACTTTTTCTTTTAATGTCCTTGTCTTTTACCATATTTGTACATAACTTTTCATACTTGCTTTCCATATGACCCCCGAGCGAGCTTTAGGTCGACAGCTCCCAACTCAGTTGAGTTTAGGGTACCAGGTTCAAAGAACCCCTCAGACTTAATTACCAGAGTCATAAAAGTTAAAGATGTTTTAGCGTCTTATATGTAAGTTCACTCTCCGTACTTATTATCTAGTTGACCCCGTAGTGAGCTTTGGGTTGGCAGCTCACAACTCAATTGAGCTTAGGGTATCGGGTTCAGAGAACCCCTCAGACTTAATTACTCAAGTCAAAAAGGTATTTGAAGAGTAGAATAAGAACTTCATCATTTTTCTGTTTTTATACAGGTTATTATGGTTTATACCTGTTGATCAAAACCCATTACACTAAATATGCAAAATTAAAAATTTCAGATCTTCAATCCATCAATACCTACTCATACTAACCTTTCCAGCCCCAAACTGCTTCTTGTTTGGTTCTACATTTCAGGTCGGGATCTAATTATTTAAGGTTTGAGATTTTTCAGTCAATTCTATAGTCAATGTGCACAAGTTTACCCCACAAGTATCAAGCATCTCCCTACACAAGTTATTATTCGAAAGTGACTATGTGCTCAAGTTTGATTAAAGTCTTACATTGATGAATGTCAAGAAAAATTTTAGTTCGCATGCTGCCTAATTTTCTAACTAAAGCACAAAAATCAATTAAAATCATGTCATAAACAATAAATAAATCAACAAAAAATTTTAAAATTTTTACTTTTTATGATTATTTTTTTTTTCAATTCTTTATGAATTTTCTACCCTAAAATCGAATGTATGTGTAAATAAAAGCACATGAATGAGATTCCCACCCCCAAACTAGAACTATGCATTGTCCTCAATGTATTTAAAGCAAATAAGTAAAATAAATACAAAATAATAAATAGGGTTTATGTACTTCTCAGGTTTGGAGAGATGGTATTCCCATTTTGAAGCTTTGATTTGAATGTTTGATTGCATGAAATGACCCTTTACTTCCTTTTTCATGTTCGACTTGAAGTATCCCATGATGATATTTTCCTTGCAAACAAAAATTAATGATCATTAGAAGTATAAATATCACATAGGAGCTAAAGCAAATCAACATAACACATCCAAATTAGGACTTAGAAAAATTTTGAAAATTTTGAAAAATGATCGACGACTGATATTCAGTCCTTGACATTGCCTCATAAAATTGAAAATTTCCCCAGACATGTCTCGGGCATGTGAAAGTACATAACTTGGTCTATAACATATAAAAAATTCAGTACATTTGGAGTTCATTTTGGTCATGAAAAAATGTGATAAAGTTGGTGCAGTGAAGCTGAAATGGTGCCTGCAATGGCCTTGCAATGAGGTGCTTTGTAGTGTAATGATGTCCAAGTTGAGTTTCATGCCTTAAATCAGTGTAAACAATGAATAGATGATGCACAAATAATGTATAACATGTAGTGAATCTGATCATCCAAAAAGAATTGCAAAAACTCAACAAAACATTCATTGTGACATTTAATTGAACACCTTGTGTGCATATGAAGAAATCAAGGCATTGTATAGATTTGGAATGTTGAATTGAGCCAAAAAAAAAAAAAAAAAAAAAATTACCTATAAATTCACAATTCAATACCCCAACCAAAAAACTTAAGCCCATCTCCAATTTTCCACAATTTCAAATTCTACAAAAAGATATGAAGAACCCTAATATTAAAGCAAAATCTTGTAAAAATGTGGAAAAGTCCAATATGTCTACATGTCCTAAACTAGGTTTTCATGTTGAAAATTGTGATGATAAACAATAAAGCAAATTAAAATGCAATTAAAACTAAAAATGTTAAAACATGCAAAATGAAATGCTATAATTACTTAAAACACATAACAATTCAATGCATGCATTCTAAACATACTAGTGATCCTAAACTGTAATGTCAAGCATCTAAACAACTAGAAAGCAAATAGATATCTTAAAAGCAATAAATAAGACAAACTAAGGAAAAAGATATTGAAAAGTTGGGTTGCCTCCCAACAAGCGCTTCATTTAAAGTCTAGAGTTATTCTTTTTGGCAATTGATTCACGGGCACCAAAAGAAATCTTTTGATTCTTTGCCCATCTTCTTTCTTTTGATTTTGTTCCACTCTTCATTTAATCTCCAAAACTCGAAATTACCCCTTTCCATATTATAGGATATGTTCTTTTCATCCAATTCGAATTCAACTATGAAGATTTCTACCACCTCATCAGGTTTAATAACAAAATCAATTTCTTGGCAATCATCAAAGTCAAAACAATGAAGATTGATTTTTTCCTCAATGATGGCTACATCTTTGTTTAATTCCATTGTGATTGGTATTTTATTTTCTCCAATTATTTCTTCAATAGTCGATTCGTCCTTAGGTTGAATGACCAGTTCTTCCTCAAACTTCACTGGAAATGACAAGTTTTTCTGGTTAATTCTCTCAAGTGGATTATACCCCCACCTTTTCAATTCACTCCAATACATGGAGTCTCCTAGCACCATATCACCTTCATCTGACTTGGCTTGCTTTTGATAGTATTTTGGAATTACCCTTTCACTCCATAGTGAAGGACTATCTCCCACTAGAGCGATGTCCTCATCCTAATCGTTCAGTACAAACTCATCAAAGAGCATGTGATTTGCATCTGACGTGTCAATTGCTTGTTGTCGGCAATTCAAGTATTCTTTAAACATTAGGAGTTTCGGTGTTACCCAAATATTGCTCACATTGAAGCACTGTCCATTACAATATATTTTGTACAAAATTCACAACCTTGATTGATGCGAACCCCTTCGGTGTATTGACCGAAAATTCTCACAACAATTTAATACAAAACCCAAGAAAACTAAAGTGGTAAAATAAGTGATAAACACCTTAACCCAAGTTTAAATCTAACCCAAAATTCAAGGATTAACTAACCCTAGCCCAATGGGTATCAACTAAACAAATTCCAAGGTTGCGAAAAATAAACAACAACACAAGAATAATAATACTCAAGCAAAGTTGATTAACTTCCAAGAAAAATACAAGAGCAAAGGAGGTTTAACCTTACCTCAAAAGGAGTCTCTCTAGACTAAGCTCTCAAGAGCATTACAATGAAGCACCAATTTCTCTTTACGAATGAAAAGAAAAGAGTATATAATGTACAAAATTTGGCAAAAGGTGCAAATTTTGGAAATTGCAACAAAACCCGGTTTTTGTGGAAATTGCAACAAAAACCCCGTTTTTGTGAAACGGAGTGTTTCGGTCGACCGACACGGTCGACCGAACCATTTTCGGTCGATCACATGATCAGCCGAAATGGGGCTTTCGGTCGACCAACCCTCAGCCAAACGCGACTGAGGCTGCCTTCAAAAATCCTTTGCAGAGTTTCGGTCGACCGAAATTGGGTGAGTCCAATTTCTTCTTCTTTTTGGCTCCAACTTAATTCTCAGCTTGTTTTCTTGACTTTATTCACATTATTTAACCTCGAATCTTAAACATCTTCGACGTTGGATCTCATCATGGGTCCCACGGGCACGCGCATCGAGGTTTGACTTTCTCGGTTCTCATCATCCCCTCCCTCTTGAAAAGGATTCGACCTCGAATCTTGTTTGAATGCACTGTCATGAAACTCCTTGAACTTTGATCTTGCAACATTGTTGATCACAGATTCGTGCAATGAAGTTGGACCTCCGTGATTCTCATCATCTCCTCCATCTCGAAAGAGATTCGATCATGAATCGACACCTACAATAAAAATAGAAAATTCAGACACAATAAATGTAACTGAAATTTCATACTCACCATGCAAAAATCAATTTTTAGGCGTTGCCAAAAGTTTGAGATGTGCCACACCACAGAGTAGCAATTTGGATTTTATTTGATCGGGAGGTCGCTCCTTCCACGAATGGGAACATATCCGGCCGCCCGTATCAAATGGAATATGCTTCCTACCATGGTTGGCATTGGAAATACATTGTATACCATTCCTTCAAATGGAAGCCCGAGCCTCCTGCAAAGGGGCTTAACCAAAAGTGCATTCACGTGCCCACCTAAACCAACTCTTTCTCCAATGAACATATGCATAAAGTTCAACAGAGTTAATATGTTAAAGTCACAAGCAATTTTAAGTGGAGGAAACTTGCTAATATGATGAGTAATTAAAGTGCAAGCAAATTTAACAACCATAAAATTAGCACCAACTTCGTGCAAATGCACGACCTCCCGAAAGAAATGATTAGCTAGGTTGATGACCTTGTTGGTTTCATGACATGCAATTAAACGTGACATTTTAATACTCCTACCAACAATCACAAAAATAGCATCATTTTCTTTCTTTGTTCCATGTAAACCTACTTTAAAATACATAGAAGTAGTAGTCCAATGTTTACTCATGATGGGCAAATATGCATGGAATCCTTGGAGGAAAAACTTGAGTTTAACCATTTTACAAGTTCGGCATTTACTACAAGTGTAAACATGTTCAACACCAATCTTCAAATTAGGCCAATAAAATTGATCACATAATACCCCTAAAACCCCATTGATTTTAAATCGCCCCATCAAACAATCATCATGTGCTCCTCCCACTAGCAATTCACGCATGTCACATTTACAAGGAAACAATCAAACTTTCCAAAACAAATAATCATCATGCCCATAGAATCCACCAAAATATTGCTCACAACATGATTCATGAATGTTTAACAAATTCGGATATTTAACATGCATGCTCTTACTATGTTCAACACGGAATGAGGGAGCATCTAGAAATGTTAGAAGCGAAGTCCTTTTATCATCAACACATCCCAATAAATCTTTCACATGGACTCCCCTAACTAGAAATTCCTTTAGAGAGCCAATATGCAAGTCAAGCATATTTTCACAAAATAAGGATTCAACATGCCCATGAGATGTACTATATGCAACATTTTCACAAAAGGATTTGGTACTTATGCAATTGGGCACACGCAAAAAGTTGCATTTACAAATTAAGCACTCATCATGACAAGGATCCTTACCGCATGTTACATTTTCACAAGTCAACAACACACTTGTCAAATCTACATCAAGATCATACAACCCTCTAATATATTCAAGACACAATAACCTTGCATTCAAGAAAATGTTAGGAGCATACCTCCTAGATGTTGCATCGGTTATGTCATTTTCTTTACCTCGGTTGTACTCGTTGTTGTAGGAAAATGTTTTCATGAATTTCTTCCATAAGGCATGCTTTTGGAGTTCTTTGTTGCCTTGATAAGTTGGTCTCACAATTTCCTGTAACAAAGAAATAACCAAACTAGGGAGGGCATTTTTAAAAAATTCAAGAGTAAAGAACATTTTTGTGTGATCTCTTCTCTCAATTTTCTTTGTGGCACTCATCACTCCCTCACCTTTTTCTGAGGTAGGAACCTCAACTCTCGGTTCTTCTCTCACCTCTCCTTTTTCTGGAGTCGTGTCTCCAACTCTCAACTTCTCACCTTTTTCTAGGGTCGTGGCCCCAACTCTCATACTCTCATTTTTGCTTTCTTCAATTTTCTCAATTGAATTTTCATTTTCATTTTCTTTCTCCTTTTTTCTTTTCTTCTTCATTTTCACTTTCTTTTTCTCCTTTTCTTCCTCCAACTCCTTCTTGAGTTTTATTTAATCTATATGAACTTCCTCCAAACTCAAAGATATGATCATAACCTTTTTTCCATCCATTTGGAAGCTACACCGGTTTCTTCTCCTATCAAGACTGGCATTTTGCTCACATTACCAAGGTTTTCCCAAAATTATGTGAGTATTATGTATTGGAACTATATCACATATCACTTGATCACTATAGGTTCCAATGTTGAAAGTAAGAAGAACTTATTCACTCACTCTCACCTCCCCATCGTCACCCAACCCTTGCAATACATAGGGATTAGGATGCTTCATAACTGGTAACCCCAATTTCTCCACCCTACTAGCACTCATCAAATTAGTGCAAATCTTCCCATCTATCATGAGACTACATGGTTTATCACTCACTAGGCACCTAGTGTAGAAATTATCCTCCCCATGTTCCCCCATCTCATTAGTATGGGCCAAAGATTGTGGTGGCCTAGCATTCATCTCCTTCACTACTCTTCTACTTCCACTATCGTTTCTCCTATGGAATGATGAAGTCTTCATTTGCTCAATATTAACCTTCTCACCCATCTCATCTCCACTCCTATCTACCCATTCTCTTCTTCTTCTACCCATTCTCCAACCTCCTTCAACTTCCCCTTCATTATCATCCCTCCTATAGAATGATGGACTCTTTATTTTTGTTCTATCAATATTATCATCAATTCCATCTCTACTCATATCTACCCATTCTCCTCTTTTCCTATGCATGCTCCCATTTTGTTTACTATCCCTTTCATCATCCCAAACATCCATTCTAATTTTCCTATTCAAACTCTCATTTTGTTTTCTAACTCCATCCCTATACACTATGTCCCCAAGATTATCCCTTACCCTTCTTCTACTACACATCATTTCTTCACCTCCCCTATTTGATGTACTCTCCCCTCTTGTTCCTAAATTTTTCAACTCACCACCAATCTCCTCAATTTGTCTAGCCATGGTGGTTGAAAGATTTTGTAACAAGTACTTCAAGTCTTGAGTTTGAGTATTGGAATTTGACATGGTGTGCAAGTGTGAAAGTGTTCTCACAAGAATATTTTTCACTCGTGTTTCACTCAATTTAGGCCTTTACCCTCTAATGAGCTCACCACTCTTGCATTTTTCCACTCAAAATCTCCTTTCTCAAGTTCTCCAAGGAAGGTAATCAACTAAACCACAAAGTATAATTCTTGTGGAGTCAAAGAAATCACAAACAAGGAAGAAGGAATTTAGAACAAGTAGACACAATAGCAAGTGGAATTTGTGTGCTTGCTATACTCAAAAGGAACAATTAATATGTAGGATAAGATGTTAGAAATACAATTTTAGCAAGGGAATTGAATAACCACAATTATTAGACAAGGCATAAATGTAAAACAATAAGCACAAGAGTGTAAATTTTCAATGAGACAATTTATCAAACAACTTGTACTCAATCTTTGACTGACCTTGAATGTGGATAATGTGGATATATGAAAACCCCCAACAACACAATTGTGGCAAGGAATGAATGATCAACAATTACCCAATGTATGGAGCAAGTGATATATGGGATACAATGTTGATAATACAATCTCAATGATGGAATTAGATAGCCCCAAGTAATTAACAAATTATGGGCATTGAATAATAAGGCATGAATGGGGTATTTTCTTTGGGACAATTTATCAAACACTTTGAGTACACAAGTGGAAAGTGTAGGTTTTGTAAGTGTTTGGCTAATGGAAACCCCCCAACAAATGCAACAATCAATATACCCAATATGTAGGAATCAAGAATTACTCATGGGCATATGAAATTTTCCAATTTTTTTTCTCAATTTTCGGATTTCTTTTTTTTTTTTTTTTTGGAATGAAGAACAACAAGAACAATAATGTAAAAGATAGATTTACCAAATTAGAGTCAAGCTCAGATACCAAATGATGTGAACCCCTTCGGTGTATTGATCGAAAACTCCCACAACAATTTAATACAAAACCCAAGAAAGTTAAAGTGGTAAAATAAGTGATAAACACCTTAACCCAAGTTTAAATCTAACCCAAAATTCAAGGATTAAATAACCCTAACCCAATGGGTATCAACTAAACAAATTTCAAGGTGACGGAAAATAAACAACAATACAAGAATAATAATACTCAAGCAAAGTTGATTAACTTCCAAGAAAAATACAAGAGCAAAAGAGGTTTAACCTTACCTCAAAAGGAGTCTCTCTAGACTAAACTCTCAAGAGCATTACAATGAACCACCAAGTTCTCTTTACAAATGAAAAGAAAATAGTATTTAATGTACAAAATTTGGCAAAAGGTGCAAATTTCGGAAATTGCAACAAAATCCCGTTTTTGTGGAAATTGCAACAAAAATCCCGTTTTTGTGAAACAGAGTGTTTCGGTCGACCTAACCATTTTCGGTCGATCACATGGTCGACCGAAATGGGGCTTTCGGTCGACCAACCCTCAGCCGAACGCGACTGAGGCTACCTTCAAAAATCCTCTGCAGAGTTTCGGTCGACTGGTATGATTTTCTGTCGACCGAAATTGGCTGAGTCTAATTTCTTCTTCTTTTTTGCTCCAACTTGATTCTCGGCTTGTTTTCTTGACTTTATTCACATTATTTAGCCTCGAATCTTGAACCTCTTCGACGTCGGATCTTATCATGGATTCCAAGGGCACGCACATCGAGGTTTGACTTTCTCGGTTCTCATCATTGATATTCTCCAAACATGTCTTCATAGTCCATGTTGAGATCGTTCATTGCAAGTCAATGGTAGATTCAAATATACCTCGAAAGAAAAACAAAACACGTGAAGGCTTAAAATTGTGGTGGATAATTCAAAGTAACAAAATAAAAATAAAATAAATTAAAAAGTAAAAAGTCCGAATTAGTGAAAATAATCTAAAAATAAATTTAAACTATAATCCCCGGTAACGGCGCCAAAAACTTGTTAGTTCCGCAAGTGTACGGGTCGCGTAAGTAATAAAGTGGACATGAGTCGGAGTATCGATCCCACAGAGATTGTTGTAAATTGTATTTTAGATTACGAATCATTAACCAGAACAAGAAAAACTTTGAATTTGGGAATTTTGATTTTCAAATTAAATCAAAATTTAAACTAAAGAAAACAATGAAATTGATTTAACTAAACTTATGAAATAAACATGTTAGAATTTTGAATCCACTTTGTTCCATCATTTATATTTTGAATTAAATATTTAATGATAATTTATGGGAAGTTGAAAATTCACGTTCGTTATGTTTTTAAAACCCTCTTTCGAACGGTGAATTAAAACATTTTCTATAAGGAATTTGACTATATTTCTATGACAAATCCAAACATATAGAAGAAAATTATCGATTTATGAACACTTTTTGGAATTATACAAAGTATAGGGATATATTTCTATCTCCTATCGAACCTTGTGGCAATTGACTCAAGTCCAATAATTTTCTACTCTTTTGAACATAGAAAGTTATCACAAACATCAAATAATTATGCGTCCCCAATTATAGATGAAAATAAATATACAATCAATTGCTCAACCCCATAAAAAGCTTTAATTAAATAATAAATCAAAACATGGAATCCGATAAACAAAGTATCATCACAATCCTAATAATTGAAAACATAGCCTAGATACATGACAGAAAGTAAACAGCAATAAAAGTAAATGGATGTCACCCCGTTCATCTTCTTGGAATTATATCTTCAATCTTGATTTTGGCATGGCTTGAATTCCTCAACAATTGGGCAACGTTTTAGCTTGAATTTAGCAAGTTGGGAACCCTTAATTTCGTGACCTAAGTCAAGTACTTATAGATGTTCTCGGAACTTAGGTTATTGGGAGAGAAGAATACTGAAAACCTCGTCCAAATTTGCTTCTAAAAGAGTTCTAACCGAACAAGGAAAGTTACCTTCGCGGGAGATCTTTTTGTCACTGCACAACATTCAGTATTTTGTTCATATCTTTCTATTCCCTTATCCGATTGAGGTGATTCAAATTGCGTTAGAAAGAAACTTAAAGGACTACAATTCTTCCTGAAATATGATTTTACCAATTCGAACCTTTACTACCCCGAAATTAGGTTTCAAAGTCTGACTAAAAATCTGCCAGAAAATCTTGTGTGATTGGAATGAATTTATGGTAATATTCTTATCATATTTCATTCCCTTTTGAATTTTAATTGCATCCAATTAACTCCTAGAAATCTTCAAGTATCGTATCATGGTCCGAACCAATCATTCAGTATTTGCAATTTGGTCCTTCTTGATTTGATTTGTATACTTTAGTCCTTAAACTTCTAATTTTTTTCCAATTTTGTTCTTTCTTTGAATTTTCTTCCAATTGGCCATTTGATTTACTTCATCAACTCTTGTTTTAACACTTTAGCTCTTTTATCATCCAAATGACTTGTTTTTTGCTTCAATTCCATTCTCGACTTTGGAGTTTTTCTTGAAATACAAACAATACTAACTAAATAAATAGCAAATATTCTTAAACAAGTACATAAAATCCTACTTTTATGATAGAAATAAGTATATAAAATACACTTATCAAACGACCTACTTTATAAATTCAATTGAAATCAAGTATATCCACATCATGCGCATACAAAAGTTTCAACCTTTTCAAGAAAATCTTGCCAACCATCATCTCTCAAATTTTGAAGGAGATTTTTTGAGGAGGATACTAACTTCATAGCATGTCTTTAATGAATAAATTCTACTGAGTAAGTTGTTATTTATTATTTTAGGTTTTATCCCAAAACCAAGAAAAATGAGAAATTGAAGAAGTTACACAACAATTAGATGGAAAAACTCAATTTTGAATACAATTGGAGACAAAAGTTGGGGATGGATTACTTTTGGTCTGTTGTGCATACTTATCAAATCCTAACTTCATTGTGTAGAAAAATGCAATATATACATATTTAGAAACTAAATCAATAAAAAAGACCTCAGGATATGAGAGAAAAACAGTAAGGTTATGATCATCCATGAGAGTGCAAGGAAAATCACTGTTGACCACATGGGATTTGGACTTATTTATGCATAAAACACAACACAGTTTTAAGTATATTTTTTTTTACATGAGTTTGTATTTGATTATTGACCACACACACACACACAATGATGTCGAGCATCAGATGAATGCATTTTTTTTTTTTTTTGTGTTGTACATATTTCTTTTCTAAGGTGAATTATCAATTTGGGTTGTTGAAGCGCATGGTAAATAAGTTGACAAAAAAAAACATTTTTTATATGCATTTTTATTTTTATAGTTTAATTTTATTTTGTTTGAGGACGAACAATAGTTCCGATTTGAGGGTATTGATAAGTGTATTTTATAAACTTATTTTTATCCTAAAAGTAGGATTTTATATGTTCTTTTGAGAATATTTGCTATTTATTTTTTTAGTATTTGTTTATATTTCAGGAATAACCCCAAAGTCGATAAAATAATGAAATTGAAGCCAAAATCAGGCAATTGGATGATAAAAATGTCAAAGTGTGCAAATAAAGAATGGATGAAGTAGATCAAGGGTTCAATTGAAGGAATACTTGAAGAAGAATTCAAATTTGGAAGAAATCAGAAGTTCAGAAGCAAAATTGCAACAATCAGAAGTTAAGGAACCAATTGTGCAATTAAAAAATGGACCAACTTATAGCATTTGAAAGATGGAAATTGCACTTTTTCTTAATACCGTGCGGCCGCACCTCTCATAAGCGCGCAGTTACACGGCTTCGTCTGCAGCAAATTGAAGCTAAACCTGCAATACCTTGTGGTCGCACGGTTTATAAGCGTGCAATCTCACGGTTGAGTCCTAGGCCGAGTGGCTTGGATTTTTCTCGAATTTCAGCATTCTTTTCCCTCAAGTGACCTAAGTTCCAAGCAATTCTATAAATACCAAACTTGGGGCACAAAATTAGGGGTTCCCAACTATCATAATTCATAGCAAAATGTTGTCCAATGGCTAAGGGATCTATGCCACGCCAAGATCAAGATTGAAGATATAATTGTAAGGAGATGAATAGGGTTATATCTTTTTATACCTCTTGTTATTTATTTTTTATCATGTTTCTAGGCTAAGTTCATAGTGTTAGAATTATGATGAAGTTTTGAATTCTTGAATCTATCATTTATTTCATGCAATTTATGGTTTTGAGCAATTGATTCGTGCTTTTATTATCATATGATTTTCGGGCCAAGTATTATGTGATTGATATTATGATTTCTTAAGTTCTAAAGATTAGGATTTCATTAGACTTGTTTCAATTGCCACAAAGTCCAATAGGGGATAGAAATATACCATTATACTTTGTGTTGTCTGCAATAGTATTCACAAATCTTGTAATGCTTTTCTATACATTTGGATTCGTCATAGAAATATAGTCGGGTAGTGTATAGAAAAATGTGTTAATTCTTATCCAAAATGGGGATTTAACAATATTTGGAATTTGAATTTTCAAAACCCACGAAATGTGTTTAAATGATTTGGCTAAAATATGGATGATAAAGTCAAAATTGATTCATAATTATAACGCGTCTGTTTTTCATAATTTTAAATCAAATTTTCTCGTCGTTATTAGTTTAATTATTAATTTAGTTTTAATCCAAAATTCTCAAAATCCAAGTTTTCTTAGTTTCGGTTAAGGAATAGAAGTCTAAAATACAATTTGCACAATACCTGTAGGAACGATACAAGGACTTAAAATCTACTTTATTACTTGCACGATTCGTACACTTGCGGTAGCGAACAACTAAATCCAATTGTTTCTTAATTCTATACCGCAAGTGTACGAATCGCACAATTAATAAAGTGGACGACGAGTCCATGTATCGTTCTTACGAGGATTGAGTAAACTTCTCATTTTAGATTACAAATCTTAACCGAAACTAGAAAAATCAATTTGTGTTTGGAATTGGAATTAGACTAACAATTAAACATAAACGATTTTGAAATTAAAATTGATGACAAATATATGCTAGAATCCATAATCCACTGTATTTTCCATCATTCATATTTTGATTTAAATGCTTGACAAACAATTCATGAGATTTTGAATATCAATATTCCTATTTTGTTCAAAACTCTCTTTCGAATAAGAACTAAACATTTTTCCTATATTTGATCCACATATATTTCTATGATGAATGAAAATACATAGAAAAATATTAACACTTTTGAACAATTAAAGATAACATAAAATATAGAGGTATATTTTCAGTCCCAATCTAGTACACATAATGGGTGTCATAAAATGTGTTCACTGCGGTTGTGATGTTGTCATGTGTCCCAAATGTTGTCATGTGTCCCTTGGCAACATCACACCCACAGTGGGTGCCATAAAATGTGCCCACTGTGGGCACTAGACCAATTTCGGGTATATTTTTATCCATTATCGGATTTTACGACAATTAAAACCAATGTTTTCTTACCCGACCTGGTCATCAACCCGACCGAGAGAATGGGTCAATGGTTAGAGGTTCAACCAGGATTTGACTCGAGGTCGACCCGGGTATTAATTAATATTAAAAATATTAAAAAATCAAAAACATTAAAAAACTATATATAACCTGATTTTGATTTGACTGGGTTTTAAATGTGACCCGGCCTGATTCTTGGACCAAATCGCGGGTTTTCAGGTCGGGTCTGAAAACATTGATTAAATTACATCTAAAGTAATTCTAGGCTTTCAAGCTTAAGTAAACACTACCAACTTTATACAATAATTGGCCAAATAATTGTAGAATAATAAAAACAAGAATTAATTGCTCAAACCCATAAATTGTATTTAATTAAACAAGAGTGAAAACATAAAATTCGAAAATAAAAGCTTCATCAAGATTCTAACTAACATAAACTAAATTAGCCTAGAAATATAATTAAAAATAAATCAAAAAATGAATAATAGAATTCATAACCCGGAAGTAGAAATTCTTTTTCATGAATCAATCTTCAATCTTGCATCTTTGCATCCACTGGTTCACTAGAGAAGGTGGTAGAGTTTTGGTATGTAATTGTGAGAATCAAAGAACTCTAATCTAGTGCAATCCAAGTCATATATATAGTTGAGGACAAAATCTAATTGAATTAGGAAGAAAATTAGTCAAAACCATATTTTAAGGGGAAAAATCCGACCCAGTGGCAGAGAGGACAGTGATCGCGTGCAAGGGCCTAAAACAGTTCTACTGAATTTAAGTGAATGCCCAGGCTTCGTCCAACTAATCCTGTGAGGCCCTGCAAACTCGACCGGGAGATTGCCCCAGTTGCTCCAAGTATTCGACAATAGAAGGAATCGAACCTGAGACCGTGCACCTATTCACATATCTCAGTGTTTGTCCTTACCATTAGGCCAACCCCTGGGGGCTACCATGCACAACTACTATGAGTGCGGGAAAAATGATATCTAAGCTTGATGGGTGGGAAAAAAACCTTTACTGTACAAAAGTGCAGTGGGAGCTTTAATACTTATCACACACTAGACCAGACTTCTGCTATAAAAAAAGATAAGTCAGTTCTTGCAAATCCTACAAATATTCATTGGAGTTCCCAGAAGAAGATATTTAGATACTTGAAAGGGACAATTGATCATGAACTAGGGAAAGTAACATATTTGACATCAATGGTTTTGCTAATGAGGCGTGGCCTCGTGCCCTGATAATCGAAGGTCAACAGTTGGCTATTGTGTATATATTTAGGTGACAATATAGTATCTTGGTCCTCAAAGAAGCAACACCTATTTGGCGAGTCAAAATATAGAGCCTTAGCTCAAACAGCAATAGAAATCTCTTGAATTCAATCGCTATTTAAAGAGCTGAACCTACAACGAAGTAGCATTGCATGTTCTATGGTGTGATAATCAAAGTGCAAGTCCAATCCCGTCTACCACACTCGCTCTAAACAAACTGAGCTTGATGTACACTTTGGCAGGGATAAAATACTTGGGAAACAGCTAGAGATTTGTTATGTTCCTGACTTCCTTCACTTCAAATTGATGATTTCTTAACTAAGCTTCTCTCATATTCAAGGTTCCTATTTCTGAAAGACAAGCTAGGAGTTACTAAGTGACATCCCAGCTGCAGAAGGGTATTAAGATTGAAGATTGAACCAGCTTCCATTTGTGGATCAATGCAGCTCAAAACTTAAAGCTATTGAATCTGAGGTTGAAGAATACAGAAGAAAAGCAACTCTATTATTGCTTTAAAAGGGCTTCCGTAGAACTCTCTTTTGTTGACAAAGTTATCACACGTCTTCTTCATCTTGTCTAAGGGTAGCAATTGAGGCTCAGTGCTGTGAATGTAATCCCTGATTATAAGGGCTGAGCAAAATTCTAGTTATTGAGGTATTGAGCTACTATTGGTTAGCTAGGAATGTTTAAATATGCTTGCAATTGTTGTATCTATTTGTGCACAAGTGTATCTTGTATATAATTGGGAAAATCAATGAAGAAAATGTGATGCAGAAAATTATTCATATCTTTACTCTAAAATTTAATTGCTTTGACGGGACCTTGTTACAAGGAAAAACCAAGTTTAAAATTTTGTTTATTGTACCATCCAGTTAATAGTGCAAACCAAATATATACATAAATAACTGTCATATCATGTGTATGAAATCATGGGTACAGTATTTGATAAATGAACGATATTAGAATACCTTTATGATAGACAATGCTTATCCAACAAAAGATATGCACAACATTTGCCAGTCCGTAAGCAAAGTCATTTTACCATACCAGGCGATGACACAAACAACTGCAGCATCAAAACTAAGTTCTGCAAGTCGACTTCATTTCAGCAGCATTTATGATGTTCATCTAGCGAGTTTTTCATGCCGCTACCTTTCTTTCGTCTCCACAGTAGCTTCTTAAACAAACCTCTGCCATCTTTTTTCTTACAAGGGGAAATAGCCATCGTCCTATCTTGTTCTTGATTAATTCTACTTGAATTGGTAAACCTTCCCTGAGACTCTGTTGCCACATCAGTGCTAACAGCAGAATGGCTGACTCCAATTCGAATGTGTTCTTTGTTTGAAGAAGAACCAAGATCGCATAATTTAACATTATCCTCGGCCCGCATTTTGTCGAATAGGGACGATCTCTGGCTAATATTCCCTTTAGATGTCAATATGACCTTGTCCAAAAGGGCTGCATCAGTCACTGAAGCCTCCTCAACTTCCTTAACCAGGTTTCGCGTTGTTTCTTGGCACTTAATCCACATTTGTGAAGCTCCCGTGACCTCCCATTCCTACATGGTCAACCATCAGTCTGAAATAAAATTGTAGCAATGCATAACCACAAGTATTTGTTTTCTACTTTATAAACTACTATTATTAACAAGTGAATCCCAAGGATAGTTTTCCTCTTTTAAATGCCCTTTTTTACTGAGCATGTTTGGCAAAGCTTAAATAGAGATGAGGTTACTTTTAAGTAGCTTTTTTGTATCCAAACACGTGGATAACTAATTTTAAGTGAAATACAAAGTTACTTCTTTGGATGTACCTCTTACCATGTTATCAAAATACATAACTTATTTCCAGATTTGACCAGTAAAGAACTATTTATTTTAGAATTTATTTATCAATAAGTAAGCTTCTTGTGCTTATGCAACACAATCTTACTTTTTCATGCAACCTCTGTTTGGTAAAAGTATTTTGTTTATAAACAAAGAATGTGACATTTTCGAGGTAAAATACATGGTTGAAAGGTTTGGGAAAATGTGATTAAAAGGTGTTTCGGGAAATGTATTGTTTATAAATTTATAAACAAGATTACCAAACAAAGGCTTAATTATAGCCTCAACCATATTTCTCCCACGAAGAAAACATGGATGATCATCAAAGATAAATTAAATAGAATTCATCTACTCTTCAATGTTTCTTGACAGAATGAGATCCATTTTTTTACCATTAACACTTGAATTCTGTAGACTGTAGTCTTTCCTGCAATTTTCCTTGGACTGTTTAATACATTTTTATGAAGTTTCACTTTTCTGCATAAAAAGTTTTAATCTATCTGAATAAAACCTGAGTCGTAAAATTAACTTAAAACTTAAAAGATAGACAGCTGACAGCATCACTTAAACTACTATTTATTGGACTAAATCTAAATGAAATTTCAAGACCTCAAGAAAAATTATATAGCTGGTTTTGAATCTTACATTTTTGAGTTGTTTTTCCCCGTGCTTTCTGTCATCTGAAACCTCCTTGCTTGTCATCCTGAAATTACAAATCATGTAAGCTCCAGAAATGATGTTTTCGCATATGAAAAAGAGCACAAACATACCCTTTTAGCTGGATTTGTAGGTCATGGCAAGTTGCTTCTAGTCTTTTAGATGAGTCATTCCTCTTTCCCAATGAAATCTCTTTATTTAATTCAAGATTGGCTTCCGTAAGCTGGGTCTCGGGATCTTCATCCAATATCATATGCTTTCCGATTTGATCTTCGATTTTTCTCTTTGATTGCATCATAGTTTCCATATCTGATTGCGAAGTCCCCAAAATTCCATTAGACTCCTGCATTTGGACCACGTAGGATTCATTCTTGACAATATCTAATTGAGGCCTCACTTCCAAATCTGCAGTTAAAGATTCCTTGTTTTTCAATTCAACTTTCAGCCTTCGATCTTGAGAAGATTCTGCCTGAATGTATGGCATCTCATTGCTTTCCAAATGCAATTTGTTTGATTGTTCACAATGATTGATCAGTTCACTATCCAATTCACTCTCACTTTGTGATTCATCCCAATCAAAGTTATTTCTTATTGCTTCCTTCATACTTGAAACGTCCTGAAGGGAAAAACAATGGTTCATGATCCATCCCAAAGTCGAAGCTACTTGTTGGGCAAACTGTTCAAGACTGGCTGTTCCATTCAACAAATTTTTGCAAGTGCAAACAAATTCTTTTATAATGGAAGAAAGTTCAGAGATTTTCCATTGAAACACACGAACTACATAGCCTGGTGTGAATTCCGAATTCTTATACGGTAAAAACTTATCTTCCTTCCCCGAGCAAGATTCTGCTACACTGTTTTCTAGACATTGCATGTTTATTCCTTCAATGAGCTCAAGCATTTTGCTTACTGATATGCTCACACTTGACTGAAACTTCTGGCTACTCTGTTTTGCGGTTGAGATATAGGAAGTTCCTCTAACTGATGCATCAGTGCTTAATGAATTATTTGCTAAGTTCTGATAAAATTGTCCACTAACTTCAAGAGAGGGTGATGCATCAGTCATACATCTAGTTTCCTTGGCATGAAGACTTCTAGGGTTTGAAGTGTTTACACGTGCCAAAACATCTTTGATATCCTCTAATACTTCACCAGGGCTTCTTTTTGTTGCAGAACTTTGTTCCAAAAGCAGTTTCAACATGTCACCAAGCCAACCGGGCTCCTTATTGACTACTCTGTTATCAGATAGAAGTTCTTGGCTAGAGACCAAACCTGTTGGACGACTAATTCCATTACCTTCATCTGAGGAATTATAGGAACTTCCTGTTGGATAATCAACAGAAACTACTGCTAATTTTTCCATTTCTGCAAAGTCATCCATGAGTTTCATTTCTGAAGTTTTGATAATTTTGTGAGATGATGTATCCAGTTGTTTTTCAGTTTTGAAATGCTCTTTTTCAGTTTTGAAATGCTCCAAATCTGAAATCAAAGAAGAAGCCCAAGATTCGGGGCAGCTGGCCTTGTCATCACTGCCCATATCAGACATGGAAGCTTGTGATAATCTGGAAGCATTACGAGCATACATGGTTCTAGAAAATTCAAGTTTCTGAGGTTTCTTGTTAAGGGTTTCCTTGAAAGTCCTGTTTTCTTCTTCCATTGCGCGCAACTGCTCAGTGAGGAAGTCGATCCTTTTGCTCTGGGTATCAGCAGACACATCTACAGAGAAGTCCATTGAACCAACCAGAGAAGGATACAATTTTCGCCCCGTCATTTGAACTTGATGCCTACCAAGCATTGCAACTTCATCCTTCATTTTTTCCAAACCGGCAGGGCCTTGTAGCTGCTTTTGGACTAGGAGATATAACCTTTGACATTCTGATTCCAATTTTGCAATTTTCTTCACGCTTTCCAGGTGTTGCTTTTGTGCAACATCAGATGTTCGAATGTTTAATTCTCTTTCCTCATTCCGAATATCAAACTCCTTCTCAAGAACTCGAACCTCATATTTGAGAGAAGCATTCTCTTTTTTCATAGATTCTATTCTAGACATAAGAGCATTAAAATTGGCCTCTATCCGAGCCCTGTATTTATTAAGATCTTCAATCAACTTGTCCTTTCCCAAGAGAGATTTTCTGAGTTGAGTATTCTCAGCATCCAATTTGGCAAGCCTCTTACCTGCCTCCGCTAACTTTTCATCTAATGTGATCTTAGAATTCTCAAATTCTTTCGACGTCTTCATCACAGCGTCATGAATTCTTTTCTCCTGCTCTTCTTGAACAAATTGCAAATGTCGCATGCACTCCTTCAAAGCGGTATCCAAGTGACCTAATCTTTCTTTAGCAGCTTCTCTCTGCTTTAAAGCATTGTCAAGTTCTTGTTTCAAAGATATTGCTTCTTTCTCAGCGTTCTCCCAGCCTATATTTATAATTTATCAAGGAGATATTAAATGCCCAACAGTCAGACGATTCAAGAAAGTCTTCTCTACGTAAAAACTATGCACAGTACAAAAAACACTAAGAAGAAAGAAGTTAATTAAAATATTATTGAAAAGTATTCACCCGCGATAGCTTCCCGCACAATCTTCATCTGTTTCTTCGCAAAATCATCCTTTCCATTACACTCAGCGAGAACAGAAGAAAGCTTGCCATTTAATATTCTAATATCTCTATCCAGTTCGGCCTTTTCTGTCAGGAGCGTCTCTGCCTGTGGAATGAACAACACACTATTTTTAAATAAAACTACCACCGGACAAATGTAACTCACTGATATAAGTAATTTTTGTTACTTGCTAACTGTTTTAGTATTGTTGCACACATTTCAATTCATTTACTATTTAGATATAGCTGAAATGCTACGTACTTTGGAAAATTTAATAGAAAGAACTCTCTCTATAAAATTTATTACACCTGCCTCTCCTTCAAGGGCAAAATAATTTGCTCAACAAATTGGTTAAGTTAGATATTTGTGTATCCACATTGGACAACACAATTGCTAGCCAAATAAAGAATGAAATTTTTGGAAAAGGTTATGTGGAATAGAGGAATATGCAACTTGCAAGTACAGCAAACCTATTCTGGCATAGAGGAACTTAAAATTATTTTGACGCCAAATCTTAAACCCATAGGCCATAGCATCAAATAAAACGGATAAGGATAGGATAAGATAAGCAATTGAACCTGAGTTAACTCCTCTTCATTTTTGCTCAAAGAAATGTTAGCTTTCTCAGCTACCAAGGTCTTCTCTGAAGATTTTTTCTTCCAAAGCCATGAATTGCTATCCATTGTGTTTCTTAGAATCTTCCAGCTCAAACTTATTTAGGAAAGTCACCAACTTAGTCAAAACAGAAAAGTTTTCAGCCCCAGGTCACATGTCTAAAATATCCTTGCACTGTAATGAAAAGTCACTAGTCTAGAGTCTAGACAATTATGTTAGAGCAAGTAAAAAACAGACAGGATCTAGAATTTGATCAGTTTAGTGAATATAAACCAGATTTAGGTAAAGATAACATTAAAAAAGGATGTGAACCTGGAAGCCAAGGTTATGTCCCAGAACTAATGTAAAAATAATATATGATTCTGATATTGATCATAGAGGAAGGTAAAGCCTTTCAGACGAAGTACACCTGTTTGACAACCATTATTTGAAATTCATTTATCTACGGCACTCGTTTCAACCACATATTCACAAAATAAAATATTCAGCATGTAACCCAAAGCTTTTCCACTTTTCTATTCAAAAACTCATTTTTCCCAAATAATGGTTATGGCGTGATTTCATAAGGATTCAACATAACTTGAGAAAGTGTTCAAGAAGATCATACATTTACAATTTACAAACAATTTAATGTGAATATTAAGAACAAATAAAAATCTGTTTATCATTTAATATGCAAAATCAGAAATTTCAATATCTATATAAATTATTTTTTTCAAATCCCAAAATTCTGGTTTTTCAAATTGACCCCAAAACGAAACATTTCAAGCATGGAACAATTTCACTCCCAAAGAAACAAAGCACTAATGCTTCTTAACAAAATTGCTACCTTTCAAGCATTTAGCACCAAACAAAATTACTTGTTCTATTTCATCCCCTTCTACATATTTCCACTCACGCATGAATATAAATTGCCAAAAAAAAAAAACCGTAATAAAATGCATTATCAACAGCTAGAATTATAAGCTAAAAATGACAAATTGCTCAGAACAAGTATAGCAATGTGAAGAAAATAATGTGTGGGTGTGTAAGAGAGAGTTAGAGAGAGAAATGTACTTACATTTTGCAGACAGGAGTTGAATTTTTTGAGTCATGGCAGGAGTGTTTAATGGGGACGGTGGACTAATGGTGCGGATCTGATGGCTGTGCGGATCGGGTCTGAGGAATAGTGGGAAAGTGACTTTTTATCCGACGGGCATAAGAGCGGGCTGCCGTGGGTCACTTTCAATTTTATCATGAATTCATGATTCTTGTGTACATGTCTTGCCCAACCAACCTCATCATTTTTTTCCTCTTTTTTAAGGAAGTATTAGCTTTTCCACTCGTCTGATGCACGAGAATATATTTATGTTAATAATTTCGATCGAAAATTATGAAAATATGTTAATTATTATACAATTATATTAAATAGAATTATTGTACAATAATATTTTAATTATTGACTTCAAAACTTTAAAAAAGACAAAAATAATCAAAATAGGAAATGCAATATGTATAAAACTAATCAAAATTAAAAAAATCATATCTTTATAGGATTTTTTTTCTTTTTCTTTTTAAAATTCTTTTTCTCTTTTAAAAAAATAATATCTTTATTTCTTTAATTGACATATTAGGAATTAAAACTTCAATGATTATTTATTTATTTTCATGATATATTAATCCTTTTTTTTTCATTTCTAACGTAACACATTAATATCAATCAAGTATGAAATTATTCATTCAGAAGTAATTTTTTTTTGGATTAGTCACTTAAACTTTTTCTTTTGTTTTAATAATCTAAGTGAAAAACTTATAAAAATACCTAATATAAGGAATATTCTTAATTCTTCCTTTTTTTAGTAAGTGAAAAACTCATAAAAATACCCAATATATGAGATATTCTTAAGTTCTTTAGGCTAAAACATTTTCAGGTTAATTAAATATTTTTCAACACATTTTATAATATAATTGTATATTTCTAAAAAAAATTAATAATGTTTTTTTCTAAAAAAAGGCGAAAATCAATGAAATTTTTAATGACAATGAAAAAACAATTTTTTTAGTTAATTTGGCCTCTGTTTCGCAACGGTTTATAAACCACATAATTTTTCAAATTATTTTTCACCACACATAATTTCTCTCTCCACTTTTCAATCACAAAGTTTACCTCAAAATTATAAATAAATCACTACAGTTACCAAACTGAGACTTGATTTCGAACATAATATATTTTAACTTTTGATTAAGTCTATTTTTTAATGTATTGTTTATATGGATTTTATTCGAATTTCAATATATTAATTAATATTTTTTATTCTTAATTTTTATAAATATGTCGATAAAAGAAATGACCAAATTTGTCAAAATTAAAGAAATGGTTAAATCTTATTTAATTCATGCATTGGTAACAAAAGTGATGTGATCCGAAGTAGGAAACCAAATGAGAAGTCGACCTATCGGCAATGTGACAGTGATCTACGCGGGAAACGGCACAAGTTTCATGTTGGAATCGAGCCGAGAAGAAATATGGGTCGAGCTGAATCAAAGGGGCAAGGTTTGGAGGCCAATGGCACATTCACGACCGTAAAATCAGTTGTTCACGGCCGTAACATCTCCTCGGGTCAAAAGCAAGAATTCCAGGATTTTTATACTTACGGCCGTAAGATTATAATTCACGGCTGTAACTCCTTCTCTGGTGGAATTGAGTAATTCAGCAAATTGATACTTACGGCCGTGAGAGTTCTTGTTACGGCCGTAACTCATTAACAGAGAGTCACTTACGGCCGTAAGTGACATTGTTACGGCCGTAACATCTAATTTTCCAGATTTTGCGTTTTTTAATTTAATTTCGTTTTTAATTATTTACTTCTATGTTTTGGGCCCAATTAGCGGCTAACCCTAGTTAGGTCAGTTTTTACATTATATTGATTTGTTTTTCATTATGAAAACAACAACTTTTGATATTATTGAATGAATGTGAGAATTTTCTCTCTCGAAAAGGAGGATTCCTTTTTCTTGTTCTTGAAGAATAATTTATAGAACTTATCAAATATTTTCTTGAATATTTGTGGCGTTCCAATTAGAAACTTATCAAGGAGTTTGGTATCCCTTGTGGCGTTTCGAAAACCTCGGTTCTTCAATCCGCATCGTCAATTTATTGCATCGTGATTGTTGGGTCCAGGTCCTATCGTCAATTTTTATCTTTTTCAGTATTTTAATTATTGTGTTCTTGTGTTTCTTGGCTGAATCTGGATCTTTCCTATCTTTGTTTCGTTTAATTCTGCGTGTTCGTTGTGACCCCCTCCCGGGATCACATCATCTGGTATCAGAGCTTAGATCTAGATTCAGTTCTTGATCTTCTTGTTCTTTGTGCCAATAAATTTTTTTCTTTATTTGATTCATATAAAATTCAACAAAAAAATTCAAACCTGTTTATCTTAGTCAATTATTACCCAAATCTAATTCCGTTTTTTCTGCCATATTCGTAGTCAAATTATCTAGCTGTTTAAAAAAAAATCGAAAATTTCATTATTTTCCCGAATATTTCGAATCTGTCTCAATTTCCAAATTTTCCTCTTCTTACTCGTGTCTTATCGTGTCTTACCCTTACTTGAGTTCTTGGGTTGTTTTGGAGTGCTTGGAAGGGGGATTTTGAGTGATACACGAGCAATATATTTTTGCGAGGTATATACCACTTATTTCTGTGAAGACTAAAAATGTCTAGCAGACGGGATTCATCATCTTCATCAGTTGGGGACAACCAGGGAATTTACAGAATGGAGACAGCAGCTTCATCAACGAGCCACAACAAACGACCGGAAGGTATGAATAGGGTGAATAACAATGTTGTAGGTGTGATGGAGACTTTACATGAGCAATTTGAGAAGTTGATGACTAGGATGGATAGACAAGAAGAAACTATTAACAAGTTGCGTAGGGAACAAACTCATGCAGGTCCTAGAGCTAGGAGGGAAGACCGGAGAGATCATAAGGGGAGACATAATCAAAGGGTTGGATATGGGTTTGATGATGAAGAGTTTGTGAGTGAAGGAAGTAGTGTCCAATCATCTGTGGCTAGTGTAAGGAGGAGAAGGGGTAGAGGAGATAGGGATGAAAGGATGAATAATAGAAGAGATCGTTGTGATCGGGATGAAATAGATGATAATCTAGGTAAAATAAAAATGTCTATTCCACCTTTTCATGGGAGGAGTGATCCGGAGGCTTACCTAGATTGGGAGAAGAAGGTAGAGTTGATGTTTGATTGCCACAACTATTCTGAAGGAAAGAAGGTGAAGCTAGCGGTTGTCGAGTTCGCCGATTATGCCATTAATTGGTGGGATCAGTTGGTGAAGGATCGAATGAGGAATGGTGAGGGGCCGGTGGATACATGGCATGAGATGAAAATCATAATGAGGAAGAGGTTTGTCCCAAGCCACTATCATAGGGATATTTATCAAAGGTTGCAGGGGCTCACGCAAGGTTCTAGGAGTGTAGAGGAATATCATAGAAACATGGAGGTAGCCATGATTAAGGCCAACGTGGTGGAGGATCGGGAAGCTACAATGGCTAGATTTTTGAGTGGGCTGAATAGAGATATTGCAAACATTGTCGAGTTACAACATTATGTGGAACTGGAAGACATGGTGCACATGGCAATGAAGGTGGAAAGGCAATTAAGACGAAAGGGGACATCTAAACAATCACCGAAAACTTATCCTACATCACAACCGAGGAAGGATTACAATGATGAGCACGTCTCGAAGGGAAAGGAGGAACTTAAAACTAAAGGTAAAAATATTTCTGATTCTCAACCTACTAGGGATAGAAATATTAAGTGCTTTAAGTGTTTGGGGTTGGGCCATATAGCATCACAGTGTCCAAATAAGAAAGTAATGCTCTTGCGTGATAATGGTGAAATTAGTTCTGAGGATGAATTTAAGGGAATGCCTAAGTTAGTGGATGTTGGGGCTAGTAGTAGCGATGAAGAGGGGTTAACTTATGCGGTGAAAGGGTCCCTTGTGAATAGACGTGTCCTAAATTCTCGAACTAAGATGGTTGAACTTGATGAACAGCGGGATAATCTTTTCCACACTAGGTGTTTGGTGGGGAAAAAGGTTTGTGGGATGGTAATTGACGGGGGAAGTTGTACTCATGTGGTTAGTACATTATTGGTGGAGAAGTTGGGATTACCTAAGGTGAAACACCTCAACCCCTATAAATTACAGTGGCTAACCGAGTCGGGAGAACTTAAGGTGAACAAGCAGGTTAAAATTAAATTCACCATTGGGGGTTATAGAGATGAGGTGGTGTGTGATGTGGTCCCTATGCATGTTGGGCATATTTTATTAGGAATGCCATGGCAACATGATAGAAGAGTGGTGCATGATGGGTTCAAAAATCGATATTCTTTCATGAATGGTGGAAAAATGATCACTCTTGCGCCGCTGACACCTAAAGAGGTCCAATAGGACCAATTGAAAATAAAGAGCGAGTTTGAGGGGGGAAAATAAGAGCGTTGAGGTCACGACCTCAGAAAAAGGAGAGGGTGTGGAAATTGAAAACAAGAGAGTTAAGGCCACGACCTCAGAAAAAGGTGAGCTTGAGAGAGAAAAGAAAAAGAAAAGAGAGTCCACAACAAAAATGAGTTTACTTGCATTTGCTAACACATCCCTCCCTAGTTTGGCTAATTCTGTTTTGCAGGTACTACAATCAACTTACCAAACTAAGGCCAAAAGGAAAATTAATCGCCGAATAGAACAGTGACAAAGGATGATGGATAGCACAAAACATGAACAGGTCCCTCGAACCAACGAAAGAAAGAGATACATAAAGGAGAGGCCATATACGGATTCGAGGTCGAATCCTTTCCAAGAAAGGGGGGATGATGTGATCCGAAGTAGGAGACCAAAGGAGAAGCCGACCTATCGGCAATGTGACAGTGATCTACGCGGGAAACAACACAAGTTTCATGCTGGAATCGAGCCGAGAAGACAAAGGGGTCGAGCCGAATCAAAGGGTCAAGGTTTGGAGGCCAATGGCACATTCACGACTGTAAAATCAGTTGTTCACGGCCGTAACATCCCTCGAGTCAAAAGCAAGAATTCCAGGATTTTTATACTTACGACCGTAAGACTATAATTCACGGCTATAACTCCTTCTCTGGTGGAATTGAGTAATTCAGCAAATTGATACTTACGGCCGTAACTCATTAACAGAGAGTCACTTACGGCCGTAAGTGACATTGTTACGGCCGTAATATCTAATTTTCCAGATTTCGCGTTTTTTAATTTAATTCCGTTTTTAATTATTTACTTCTATGTTTTGGGCTCAATTAGCGGCTAACCCTAGTTAGGTCAGTTTTTACATTATATTGATTTGTTTTTCATTATGAAAACAATAACTTTTGATATTATTGAATGAATGTGAGAATTTTCTCTCTCGAAAAGGAGGATTCCTTTTTCTTGTTCTTGAAGAATAATTCATAGAACTTATCAAATATTTTTTTGAATATTTGACATCCCTTGTGGCGTTTCGAAAACCTCGGTTCTTCAATCCGCATCGTCAATTTATTGCGTCGTGATTGTTGGGTCCAGGTCCTATCGTCAATTTTTATCTTTTTCAGTATTTTAATTATTGTGTTCTTGTGTTTCTTGGCTGAATCTGGATCTTTCATATCTTTGTTTCGTTTAATTCCGCGTGTTCGTTGTGATCCCCTCCCGGAATCACATCAAAAAGGTTGATACAACAAATCAATATTCTTGTAAAATGTACACTGAAGAACAAACTCATTTACTATTATTGTGTTTGATATCTTTTAAAACCCTTGTTTGGTAACCATTATTCATGATCCCATTTTTTTAAAATTAATTTTCAACCGCACATTCTATCACTAAAATAATTCAGACATAAATTCAAAAAGATTCCCTAATAATCAACCATATATTCTCAAAAAATTATTATTAAAATATATTATTTTAAAATAATGAGCCTCATCATGCTATATCACGTTTTTAGTTCTTTAGACAAACATATTTCCGGGTTAGATAAATGATTTTAATTGTTAATGATTAAAACGTAATTTTAATAGCGATAGTTACACATTTGATTGTCCCTGAATGTATTTTTATAATAAAAAATAATAATGATGTGTTACAACATATTATTATTGCTTTATTCAATGTCACCTTTATAATAATAATAATAATAATAATAATAATAATAATAATAATAATAATAATAATCAAAACATACAAATAACAATAACAAAACATACTAAACATTGACTGAATCATTCAATGTTACCTTTATAATAATAAAAAAAATAAAAATAATGATGGTTATTATAATAAAAATACAAATAATAGTAACAACATATTATTATTGCTTTGTTTCATGTGTTTGATACTCTTTAAAGCTCTATTTGATACACATTATTCAAAAACTCATTTTTTCAAACTAATTTTTAACTACACATTATAATATTAAAATAATCTACATATAAACTCAAAAAAATTCTCTGATATTCGACTACATATTTTCCAAAATTTTACTGTTACAAATCACATTTTTTGAAATAATGAGTCTCATTATGATCATGTTTGATGTAATATTATATAGAAAGTGTACTCAAAATATTTATATTGACGTAATTTCTTTAACTAAATTTCTTTATGTTTTTAATGCAATTGTTAGAACTTATAAAATATAAATTTTACTATGTTTATATCAGTATTATTTTTGTAGCCAATCAAATAATTCATTATCTTTTCAAATAATAATAATAATAATCCGATGTAGAAAATTAGCAGATCCCCCCCCCCCCAGGTAGGGAAAACTCTTATACTATGCTTCTTTTATATAGTAGAAGAAGAAGATAAAGATTATTCAAATCTCATTTTTCATATTTGAGTAATTAGTAATTACTTTAACTAAACATATATTTTTAACGCAATTATTACAATTTATAAATAAATTTATAAATTTTATTACTTTTCTTGACCCTGTTTGGTCCTTATAAAAACAAAATACATTTATTCTCCTCTTTTTAACCACACATTTATCAATAAAATAATATTACACATAAATTCATAAAAGATTTCCTATTTTTAACCACACATTCTCCTAAAAATATCTATTTAAAACACTATTTTTTATAATAACTTTTTAAAAATTAACATCAAACATGGGCATTATATATAAAAATTTACTCATAATTCGTAAAATTTATTCTATTACCATAATTATTAAAATTTTAAAAACAAAATAATTAATCCAAATTATTAATTAAAAACTTATTTAGATAGTAAATGTCAATTTATGTATTTATTTAAATAATAAACAATCGTAGATTTTAATAATTTTTATGCATTATTTTTAACTGCATCGAAAATGAAAATTTACACAATTTTATGAATTTGACTCTTGTATTTAACGTTTTTTTTAGTTTTAAATAAAAAAATTTAGCACAATAATTATAAATGTTTGTTGTAAAAAAATTTAGCCTATGTTTGGAAAATAAAAAAAAATGTTTTTAACACAGTTCCCCAAATTATTTTTTAACTACGCATATTTTCTCTCCATTTTTCAATGATACATCTTATATCGAGAAAATACAAAAAATATTTTTAAACAATTTTTTTTTACAAAATGATCTATTTGAGAAATTTTGTGATTTATAAAAAGATCTATAAATTTTGTGTTTTGTTTTTTTTTTTTTTTTTTTTTTAACTTTGGGCGGGAAATCTTTGGGGGAAATTTTTTTTTTTTACTATCCTCCTTTTATATAGTAGGAGATTTGAAATGCCAAATTTCTCATGAAAAATCATCATTTTCCTTCTATTTGGTAATGTGAAAAGTTTTGATTTGTGTGATTTTTTTGGTTTTTTGATGGATTTATGGTTAAAAGAGTTTGAAAAGTCAAAAATGGTGGGCTTGACTAAGAATTGATGGTTGATATTTGTAGCGCCCCGAGTTCTAAATACTCGGTTCACCACATCATCAACTGACCTAACTTTTAAAATAATATTCTAGCGGAAGAAATATCTGAAATTCATTTTTGGCAACATTAAATAAACTGTAATGGTCGATAAAATTGAAAACATTTATGAAAGAATTCGAAATAATAAATCGAGCCATTAATATTGTAAAGAAATTGACAATGTCATACTTTCTCAAATAACTGAAATTCTCAAAATTATCCAATGTTTGGAAATACGGAAATCATTAAAATAAAATTTTCAATCATTTAACGTCTATTGCCACAATCATCCATCACTTGCCACCCTCTCCGAAATCTGCAAATGTTGTTAAAAATAGATATGAGCATTTCATAGAAATATTCAGGAGACTCATCGCCAATTAATTAATCTACAATATAATTGAACACATAAATATAGGCTCTTTAGAAATCATAGGGTGTGGATTGCTCTTCTCGTGAATTAAAGCACATGGCTTCTTCTTGAAAAATCATAGGCTCTTTAGAAATCATAGGGTGTGGGTTGCTCTTCTCGTGCATTAAAGCACATGACTTATCTTTGAAAATCATAGACTCTTTAAAATCATAGGGTATGAGTTGCTCTTTCTTCTCGTGCACATAAGACACATAAGTTATGCATAACATCATTATTTATCTTGCAAGATATTCTCTTCTTTCTTTCTCATGCATTAAAGCATATAAGTTATGACAAGTATAACAACATAATTATTTCCGAAGAAATACATTCTCGTCTCTTTTCATAAAAATGACTTTCACATAAGTCACATAAAATACACATTCACATGCAATCATAATTTAAAACAATTAATAGGGGCGAGTCTACCTTAAACTTGACGAGTGCAAAGTTGAGCGGGAAACGACTTCAATTCTTTAATTTTCCGTACGCTTCGTCTAGCCAATTAGAAGATTAAGTCGAATTAGTCTTTTGAAATTTATAGTTAAAATGATAAATTACAATTTGGGGACTGAAATTGATGATTTGAAAGTTGAGGGACTAAAATGAATAGTTTGAAAGTTGAGGGACTAAAATGAATACTTTGAAAGTTGAGGGATTAAAATGAATAATTTGAAGGCTGAGGGACTAAAATGAGTAATTTGAAAGTTGATGGATTAAAATGAATAATTTGAAAGCTGAGGGACTAAAAAGAATACTTTTCAAACTTGAGGGACTAAAATGTAAATTCTCAAAAGTTGGGTCAAAGCTCAAAATGAATATTAAATTGTAGGGTTTGAAATAAGTAATTTAAAAATGAAGGGCTTATTAAAATCATTTAGAACTTAAGGGGCTGAAATGATAGGTTTTAAAACTACAGGGACTGATTTTGAAATAATTTTGGAACCCAGGGACTAAAGTGCAAATTCTGAAGAAAAAAAATCAAAATAATAAAATCAAAATATTTCTCTCTCTATTACCATCTGAAATCGGACGAAGAGAGAAGCGGGCGAGAGAGGGGTGGAGTTCTCCTCTCAGGTGGCGCGCTGTCGGCGCCTTTTCTGGTGCAAACACCGGCGCAACGCCGTCGCAGTGAACGGCAAACGACGAGAGTGCAAAAAGGCTAGGTTTTGGGGATGATTGGGTGCGATTCGAGGTGAAACGGGGCTGTAGGTCGGGACTTCCGGTGGAAAATCCGGCCATAAATGGTCGACGGTAGAGGTAGGTAACTGGGGTTCATCTATTACTGGATTTTTTGTTTGATTTTGGGGCTGGTAGATGGGGGTTCGAGGTTGGGCAGTGGAGGTGGTTGGCTGAGTTTGGTGTCGGCAATGGGCGGTCGAGGTGATGATGATGATGATGATGGTGATGATGATGATCGGTGTTGAAGATGGAGGTGAGTTGGAGGTGGTGGCTGTTGATGCATTGCAGGTTCTGGTTCAGTTGGTGAGCTTGGGGGTCGAGGTTATGGCTGATGGAGATGGCGCTTATGGTGTGTGTGTTGGGATCTTGGTTGCAGGCGGTGGTCGAGGTGATGATGAAGGAGGTGGCGGTGCTGAGTTGGAGGTGGTGATGGTTGTGTGTGTGGTTCGTTGGTGGTGCAGAGGGGGGAGTGGCTGGTGATGTATAAGGAGGGGGGTTGGGAAATGTAAGAGCAATAAGGTAAGGTATGGGTTGGAGTTAATTGGAGTTGGTGGAGGTAAGGGTTGATGGAATATGTTGGGAATCTTATGGGATTTTGATACACAAAAAACGGAAATCGAGAAAATAATACCCGTGAATTCAACTGAGTTGGAAAATGGATCTGATAAAATGAACTTAATACAATTTGGACTTTAAAACGATTTTCAAAGAAATAAAATAAATAAATAAAATGATATAATTTTAGAAATTTCGAATTTATTTAAAATTGAATTAACTCGATATTTCTCGACTTGGCTAGAAGAACGCGTCGTGACGCTAACTTAAAATGAGTGAGATCGCAGCGGCACGATTTTCGAAACTTTGAAATAATTATTAAATTATGTAAAAATTCTCGGTCGCTACAAGATTGAATTTGAAAAGTTCGGTTAAAATTTTTACAATTAGCAAACAGGCTCAATTTTTTTATCTTTGACTGTTTGGTTGTCAATTTTTTCCAAGGAAATTATTTCCTCCTTTCTCCTCATGTGACGGCTTTTCCACCTTTTTGAGGAAAATGAATTCCAGCTAGGGAATGAGGTTTTATTTTCTTGACAACTTCTTTATGCGTTTTTTGTCACGTTTGATCTATTTTATTGTTGTTAATTGATTTAATTTTTCTCAAATATTAACATTATTATTATCAAGTACAAATGTGTGAAAAAATTAAAAATATATTATTTTGCTTAAAATAGTTAAATTTTGTTTTATTTGTCATGCAAAATAATGTCAATTAAACAACAAAAGTTGAAAAAATTTCACTTTTCCATCTAAAAAATTGAATCAATCAAACACATTAAACTTTCAATTCCCAAGAATTCAATTCCCTAAGATTCATTTTCTTTCCACCCAAATTCTACACTTGCTTCAAACGCATCCTAAGTGAAAATGATCATATATTATGATTATCGGAAGGTTAGAAGAGCTCACAAGAAATAAACGTATTTGATAATGAAAATTTGGTTTTTTAAAAAGAATTGGTCAATGCAGAATGAGAAGATATCCGATTGTCATCGAAAATCTACTATCGATAGTATATTAGCATCTTTTCTTTAACGCAATAATTATAATTTATAAATTAATTTATAAACAAAACAATTTCAAATTCACTTTTTAGTCACATACATTTTCTCTCTCTACTTTTCAACCACACATTTTACTTCAAAAATATAAATAAACCAATTTATTATTGCTACAGTGTTACCGAACAGAGTCTTAATAGTTCATTATTTGTAACTTTCTACGATCGATAGTAATTTAATAGTTAATTATTCGTAGTTACGAGTTTTGTGCCCGATTTCGGATCAAAGCGAGTGAGATTCGCGCTTGAGGCCCAACATTATAGGGTTCTTTGTGCTTTCTAAAGTCTAAATTCATAACTTTAACACAATTTCATTCATTAATATACATATTAGTTTCCTAAGTTTGTCACTATAGCCCTCCTCACTTTCACTTTCTACTCGATTGTCTGGCAACATCATTACCTTTTGTTGGGACATTGAGAAGAGACGTGTCCCCTTCCCAAACATTTAAAGTATTGGATGTCCTTACACTAAATGGTTGGGATTCCACCTTGGGTGTGACCTTGCTAGCACTTTCCTCTTTCTCCCTTGGTACCTCCATTATACCCTTTGGAATAACTCCATCTCCTTTTTTGTTATCCCACTTCAGTTTCCGAGGTGGATTAGAACCCAAGGAACCAATGTATACCTAGCTGCCCCATTTTCCTTAAATTGTTTCTTTATATTCGTAGCCATATGTAGCATATCTTCCATCTCCAAATAATGTTACAATTCCACTACATTAGCTATTTCCTTATTCAAAGTTAAAAGAAGCCATTGTCAGCAAAATATTACAAAACCTACTTCTGGTCCAATTTCTGATTTAGAAAATCACCATGGGATAAGTCACGTTAAATCCTAAAAGTATTTTTTCAACATTCAAAGGGGCACAAGCACACAAAATAAGAAAATTACATCTCTATTTTAGAGTTTTGATTTGTTTGTCTTTCTAAACGATTAAGTTTCTACGATATACACAATAACTCATTTGAATTTTCAAACTACCGCCTTAGCCTCATAATTGGTTTGGGGTAACTTCTATCCACTTCCTTGCATAACCGTTATCCACTTCTTTATTAAATTCCAACTTTGTACTAATTACCCGTGTTCTCAAGAACCGTTCATGTTATTACAACCGCCCACAATGGCTCCAATAGATTACCTTAGATTGTGGGTTGAATTGGAAAACTCTCTCTTTGCTTTTGTTTCATCAAATGCTCCAATCGGCCAAATACTGCTCCGCAGGCCCAAGCTCATTCACATTACCCTGAAATTTGTAACTTGGGTCTTAACATTTGGGCCTTTATGTTGGGATTTTGAATTGAGTATTTTTATGTGCTAACTACTAGCCCCCAATATGGTTGAATGGATGTGTAATCATAAATCTTACCATATTCAAAGTATTTGCACGTCTTGCTAGCTTTGGAAATCTAGAAAAGCACAAAACTTTTTGGTATTCCCTCTAACTTTCAACGTTGATGCGTCTCCAGCTTTGATGGTTAGTAACCTTGTCATGTCGCCTATCAGTATAAAACCTCAATTCTAGCTCCTTTTTCCTCCTTCCTCACTTCTCTTATTACATAGGCTTCTTTCTTCTACATGCATTTCTTTCACTTCATCATTTCCTATTGCACAAACCTTACCTCTTCTAGAGCCTTTACCACTTGCTCCAATTAGTTCTAGTATACGTACATGGCCTAAATCAGATACTAGTTTAGAAAATTGGTATAAACGCATGGCTGGTCATTTTCCTACAAAGGACATCTTTGCCCGGGCTCGATTCCTGTTAGAACTCACTCTAAACATACCCTTTTACGACCCTACTTTGTTTTCCATAGCCTCAGTTTTGGGCATTTGATTTCAACACTTGTTTTCCCATTTGGTCCTCTGCCCATCACGCTCAGGGATATTAATGCTTTAACCAGCCTTCCTCCAATAGGCACCACTATTTACCCAACCTAATGATTACCAAATTTCCCCTGACATGGATAGGAAATTTTTTAATTCATATAAGCAGCTCATGGAGCTTCGCAACAAAACTGCAAAAGATCCTGGAACTTATGAGGGAGTTGCTTTTTTTCATTACTGCATGTAAATCGCCCCTTGACATGGGTAGGTAATTTTTTAATTCATAACAAAATTGCTAAAGACCCTACAACTTATGAGAGAGTCACTTTTATTCATTACTGGCTATGTAAATTCATCATTTGTGTATCTAGTATGAAACTATCAATTGGTTATTTGCCTATTTCTGTGGAGCTTGCTCATAGAAAGTCCCTCATTGAAGTTGTCCACATTGCATAGAGGTATGGTGGTGTAGGACAATTGGCGTTGGAGTTCGAAGAAGAATTGGATCGAAGATTGGGAAAAAGAACTGTTCCTAAGAAACCGTCATAACTTTTCGCACCGATTTCAAATTTGCAGTTTAAGGCATGCTATGGACGGTCAAAGTTTTAGTGTTATTTTTGTCTTTTCCATTTTAATTTATTAGATGTCTATTTTGGATTTTTCTCTTAAATTAAGGGTTTTAGAGACTATTTAAAGGCTCTTTGTTTTCTGAAATGAATTTTGGAGGCTATTATTTTTGTGTATTACAATTTTCTATCATCTAGGTTTACATAAACCTAAGACTTCCATTCTGCATCGATCATATGGCCACTCTTCATCACAGCTTAAATATGATGCGACTCTTAATGGTTCAGGACCTCTTTGGTTGGCCCATTTATAGCTTAGAGTTTATTTTCATTTCTTTGGTTCCCACCTAGTAATTACTTGTTCAATCATTTGATATGGGCTAGTAGTGAATTACCTTGGCCCTACAGAATACTCTGCAAGGGATATTTTTTTCTATTTTTACACACTTAACTCTCTGCCTACTTATTTTTCATTTCTCTTGCATCAAATTCCTACTTACGTCCAATCCCCTCAAACTCCTAACGAGATGGAATTTTCTTTCCTTATTTGGGCTCAATTCTTAGTTGAACAAGAAATTTTTCATGACCTAATTGTTGGCACTAATGCTAAAGCATGAGTCGAAATATATGCTCTTCAATTCTATGCCAGTTAGTTTGGACTTGGTTAGGCATGGCCGATTTCTCCCTGCTACCCCAAAAATCTTCAAGGAGGCTTCCATACTATCTTTTAAGCTGAGGCCCAACTCATCAAAAGTCGAAAAAACTCTTTATCATCTAGCTTTTCGTTTGTCCTGGGATTAATTTTCGTCAAAAAAATTAAATTCTGAAACTTCACCAAAAAAAAATATCAATTTCGAAAATTCAAGAACCACTTTCTTGAATTTTAAGTTTTTGTTGTGTCGAAATTTCCATTCCTCGATTTCAAGAACCACTTTCTTAAAATCATTTAATCATTTCTTCTTGGTATCTTCCATTTCGTTGTGTCTTTAATTCTTTGATTGGTTCTTTGAGAACTTGGAAACATGGAGTAAAGAGAGGAAAAATGCAAGAGTGGTGAGATTATTTTCGGGAAAAAACCAAATAGAGTGATACAAAAGCATAAAAATACGTGAGGATACTTTAACTTTTTTCCATGATAACTAACCATGTCTGATAGGAGAGGACCGTCTTCACTTCGTCGGAGTGTAGCAATAAGCAATTTAACATTATGGCTATATTCCAAAAGCATTTTGATGAACTTTGATTAGTGATTGAAGGGGTAAATAATAGGTTGGATACACATGGTGCATGCATTGCTCAATTGTGTAGGGAGCAATCTTGATAAGATGCATAATTGTTGTTCAATTTGTGATATTTCCTTTTAATTTAATGATTTAAAATACTTAAATTATGGATATTGATTATATTTCATATTTTTTGGATTAGATGAAGGAGTTTGATCAAAAGTGGCCTCAATATCACAAATTAAGAAAATGGTTAAGCAAACAAATACAAAAATCTAAGGGGCATATGTTTTAAAATCAGGTATTTTAAAAAATATTTTAAAAATATAAAAATAATTCCTATAATTAGATAAAATAAAAAAGGAGAAAGAATACCAACACCAGATTAATCGATCTGTGTAAGAAACTGATATTGTCCTATCGTTGAATCTTTAACTACGCCAAAGTTGACCCAGTAGTCAGTAATTTCCAATAATGGTAGGGAAGATCACGAGAGTCGGTTGTGGTGGTGACATCTCTGACCTGTAAGCAACCATTGCCGATTATGACACCAAAGATTGACAGAAGTAACTGGCACAAGACTGGTGGTGGCGATGGGAGTCGTCTGTAAGTAGAATAGGTGAGACGGCAAGGGAGTGCCCCGTCATTTGCTGCTATTGTCCATATGCCATGATGCACTTCTTTGTCCTCGTGATATACAGGTTCTCCAAGGGGTTATGCAAGAAGATGTGGAGAGAAAAGAAGAGAAAAAATTTGTCGTTGGAGGAGAAGGAAAATAAATGGAAAAATGGAACTCGATCACAGATGAATATGATTGGATTTGATTCTGATTTTTTGGTTTTGATGATGAATTGAAGTTAAACGGTGAAGATTATAGGAACGGTGAAAAAAATCCGTCATTGTTAAAGAAACTCGAATTCGTTTGTAATTAATTACAATTTTAACTTAATTCCAATTTTATAATTAATTACAATCCAACTAATGAATTTGCTGAACACGACAGATTTAATTGCTAAAATTATTTGAATTAATTACAAGTTGTAATTAATTACAATTGCAACTTTTTTTTTTTTCGATTCAATTTGCAACTTAATTTTATATTACAAGTAACTCGAAATCTCATTTTTCTTTTAAAAATAATTCAAGTGATTATAAATTGTGATTACTTACAATTACAACTTAATTATATTCTTTAATGAATTATAGTTCGTAATTGATTACGACTGTAATTAATTAATTAATTACAATTGTAACTAATTGTATATTACAAGTCACTCAAAGTTTCCTTTTTCTTTTAAAACTAATTGAATTAGTTACAAATTGTAATTAATTACAACTGTAACTTAATTACAATTGCAACTTAATTACATTATGTAATGAATTACAGTTTGTAATTAATTACGATTGCAACTTTATTTCAATTTTGGGATTAATTAAAATTGTAACTAATGAATTGTAAAATATGACATATGTTTTTGCTAAAATTAATTGAATCGTTATAAAATTTAATTACAACTGCAATTACAACTTATTTACATTCTATAATGAATTACAATTTATAATTAATTACAATTGTGACTTAATTTCAATTTTGAAATTAATTGCAATTGTATCTAATTAATTACAATTGTAACTTATTTTATATAACTTTATTTCAATATTGGGATTAATTACAATTGTAACTAATGAATTTGTAAATCATGACCTTTTTTTTGCAAAAATTAATTGAATTAGATACATTAACCTTAATCTCAACTGTATTTGCAACTTAATTACATTTTGTAATCAATTACAGTTTATAATTAATTACAATTGTAACTTTTAATACAATCACCATCAAATTAACCTTAATGCTTTCTACTTCTAGTAGGGATGGAGTGGTATAGTTGAGTGAGATGTAGTACCATACTACCTAGTAAACTCCAAAAAACAACATAAACAATAAAAATAAAAAAAATAAGAAATAAATCCAAGGCTACCATTGTTATTATTCTTGAGTTTCTGAACCTAACAATTAATGATAATTTCACTTTTTTTTCCCTTCAGATTGATTTCCATAACAGTGTTGTTCTTTTGGTTAGTAAACTTGGCACATCTGGCTTCTGAAACTTCAAATTGCACTAAAAGGAATTTAATTATTCAACTATAGTGATGTACACTAATCAATGTGGATAAAATATTGCACCAATGTCAATGCTTTGATCGAAAATGATGAATGAATTTAAAGTGAAATTGAGACATATTCTTATAATGAAATGAACCATACTGGAAGGCATCTTACAGTCGATAGAAAGCAAATTAGTTGCAAATTCCATCATCATCCTTGATATAGGTAAATTGTTCGTTAGATTATCGAAATGCCTAGCATCAATTACAGTTTCACTCAATTAATTTCTTTCATTCATGGATGCAAAGAAAAAAAGGTCTTAACAACATAGCTACATAATACAATCTTCACCCTCTTGGCCTCTCGTATCCAAATTCTTCTAAACCTCATTCTAAGCTAAACTAAGCAGCAACCTTCTTAGAAATTTGGTAGCATTTGATGGTGATTTTGGTTCTTTGGTAGTCTTGTCTCCACAAGTCTTCTTTGGAAACAATGCTGGGCCAATGTTAGGAAGACTCCACCATAAGCAATGGTTACTCCTTGCAGCAATTTTCCAAGTTGCATTCCTGATAGCCAATAACAAGTGTGTGTGTGTGTAATCAGAATAACGTGTTGGATACACTAACACTAGTACATACCTTTTATCTTGTTGAACTTGCAAAACCACCAAGCAAAATCATTGGCATTCACAATGATATACCTAAGCTAAATGAATCTCATCAAACATGCCTACAGATTCTCTTATATAACTCCTCAATCTTCACACACTCCAAATTCAAGAAATCAAGGACAACACAAAAATTTATCTACTCCCCCGAACATTCACTGCCTATCGCATCAATACTAGCTAAGGCAGCAAATAAACAACTCCATATTAGGTTCCCGTTTGAGCTCGTTTTGTTACTTTTTCAAACAAACAAACAGAACTTGTATACAACAGTTGTTTCACATTGTTGACGGTTGAAATATAAATATTCCATGTCAGCAAGGAAATACGTGAATCTCAGTTACCCTAGTTCGGAATTGCCGACCTGGACTTCACGTATGATCTAATATATTTATCTTGGGCTTCAAACAGCCAAAGTGGGATCCCCTTATGAGACACCCTCCCTTATATTTATATGGAAAAAGGGATAAGCTAGCTTATTACAATACCTGATTACCTGACATTACGACATAACTAAATTGGTTGACCTCTTACATAGTACAAAGCCTTTGACTTTCATCTATTCTAACTGATTACATGTCTGAATAATTGTTTTCAACTGTCATGTAAGAAGATTGTTATGGTCTAGTTTGGACTTTGTAAGTCAACGTCCGACACGATTCTTCCACCTCGGAAGGATATAGTTTGCACCTTCTTTTTCACTTCTGGTTAAAGCAATGTATATTCTGAACTGACATGTCGAGGTCGGTACTAATGTTGGGACCTCAATACCACGACTTCAGATCGAAAACATCGAATCGAGCTCCTCAAATCGGAAACATCCTTGAACATCATCGTTTCTTTAGTTAGGATGGAGTGCACATCAACAATTGCCCCTAGCAGTAGAGCTGAAAGAATTTCAGGTCTACTCCTATAGCAGATCTCATTCCTTCTTCATACCAATACTTGTACAAGACTGGGTGACGATTACGCCACGTGTCAAGTCACTGTTGGACGTTGAGCTGATGCTTCAGTGTAGTACAGTTCAATACAGCCGTCGGTTCTCTTCAATCTAGGCGATTTAGGTTGTCCCTTCAAATTCTGTACTAGCAATAAACACTATAGCTATATAAGGTGGACTTGTCATTTTCACCACACCTCTCAATTGTTCTCAGAAAAACCTCCCACCTTTCTCTTCCGATCTAAACCCTAGATCGCACAGTGGGATTTCGTCGCATGTTGTGACCGTAAGCTCGTGATTTCAGGTATTCCTTTCTTGTCCAACCATGAGTAACACATATAATGAGTCTACCAAAGTCGATTCTTGGGGAAGGGGTAATAAGGAATCCAGTCCTGACTCTAGTACAGATTCTGGTGAGTCAGTTTCTGTTAGGCATAACAAACAAAGAACCTCTTTAATCGCTCAGCCACTTAGGTCGTTCAATACTACTTTAAATCCTTATTCTTCATAGTCACGGGCCAATCTAAATCAGATCGGTGTTTCCCATCCATCCACATTTTGGCACACAGGTTACCATCCATCTAATGTCACTGAAGACAATTTAATTGAATGGCGTTTTAAGTTTAGAATCCCTGAGTCAGTCCTTTTTTTCCTCCCTAGGAAACACGAATGGGCTGACGAGCCTCCCGAAGGTTGTGTAGCAACCAATAGAATGATGTTAGAGGCTGGTCTTAGATTCCCTTTACCTCGTGTCATAACTGATTTCCTTAGGTATTGGGGATTGGCTCCCTCCCAGATCACGCCAAACAGGTGGAGGATCCTCATTGGCTTTATAGTCATCTGGAGTAGGTTAGGAAATGGAGCACCCCCAACCTAGAGAGTTTGACTCCGTTTTTTAGTTCCGGGCTGATGGTAAAGATTCAGACTGGTACTATCTCATGGTCCGGCCACGAACTGGCGATAATTTAATTGTGGACCTACTAGATTCTATCAAGGGGTGGAGGGACCAGTGGTTCTACGTAGGAGGCGAATGGTAAACTCTGGAGAGAACTGACAAGCCGGACTATACCATACCTACTTATTATAAACCTTCCAGTACGTTTTGAACTTCCTTGTTCATTTGTTTAGATTTTCTCTAATATTAATATTTTCTATCTTTCAGATCCTATCAATCCAACTCGATCAATTGAGTTCGAACAGCGATTACAAAGAGCTCGCGAGGTTCCTGAAGCAGAAAGGAGCTTTAGAGAGTTAATCACTGAGGAGAGTCTTTTTCGGGTTGGACTTACTTCAGTTCATCCCTGTGCTGACTTTCTTCCTCCTCCAAGTAAGTTAATTTAGTTTTTGTTTGTCATTCTTGGTTACTTCATCTCTTATCTTGATTTATTCGACCTTACAGAGCTGTCCAAGTCAAAGAGAAAGGCAATGGCATTCAAGCGATCTGAACTGGTGGGAATCAAGCGAAAAAGGCCAACTATCAGTGGAAAGAAGTTGCCACCAGGTCTGGGTCCACTGCCATCTTCTGGTCATTCATTTGAAACCTCCCATTTTATTCCAGTTCATCTAGAATGGGGGGTAAAGGGAAATCAGTCAGTGCTGACCCTCCGATCTTAATTGAGGATCCTCCTACTCTCGTGGAAATCCCCCATCCTTGAGTGAACATCCTCCATCATTATCCGCTCATTCAAATAATCCAGTTCGTTCTAGCATTCCACCTCCTCCTCCTACGAGTGATCAAGAGGACTTCACATATTTTGGTAGGAACCGTACACGTGCTACTGAGATGAAGATTCTGAAAGGGAAAATTCCAAAGGCCTTAAGGGACGTCCGATCAAGCAAGTGTCTGTGACCATCATCGATATTTCTGATTCAGTAAGGGCTGAAGTATTGACAATTCCAATAGAGATACTGTCAAGGGTGTCTGCTCCTTCACTGGTGGCAAGACTAGCGAGAGAATCGGCCTGACAGTTCTGAGTTCTTAGTATTTGTTTTACTTCTGCTTGTGTGAATTTCTCCAATTCCCTTCTCGCAATCAGGTGATAAGATATCATCTTCTCCTCTTTGGTATTGTAGGTGCCTTGAATTTGATTTACCACTAGCTGGGAGTCACTATCCAAAGTCACTTTTGATATGCCCATGTCTCCCGCCTTTTTAAGACCTGCAATCTGGGCTTCATACTCAGCCTCGTTGTTGGACGCTGGAAATTCAAAGTGGGGACTGACAATATGGTAATTTATCAGTGCTGATGAGGACAATTTCGGCTCCTACGCAAGCTTCCGTGGATTATCCGTCTACATATAGATCCCAAACTTCATCTGGGGTAGGTCTTGCGGCACCAACATGATTGTAAAATTCAGCTATGAAGTCCGTAAGAGCTTGACCTTTGATTGCAGTTCTTGGTTTGTAAGTGAGATCAAATTGCCCCAGTTCCACTGCCCACTTCATCAATCTTCCTGAAGTGTCTGGTTTTTGTAAGGTCTGATGGAGTGGGTAGTTGGTTAGTACCTCCACTGAGTGTTCAAGAAAATAGGGCTCAACTTTCTTGAACTCATCACTAGGGCAAGTGCTAGCTTCTCCATCGGTGGATATCTCAGCTCCGCATCTTTTAATACCTGATTGACATAGTATACTGGGTGCTGAATACCGTTCTTCGTTCTGATCAGGACTGAACTGACTAACCTCTCTGACACTGCTAAGTATATTTCTAGCACTTCCCTTGGTACTGGTTTGGAGAGGAGGGGTGGTGAGGCGAGTTGTTCTTTCAGATCTTCAAAAGCTTTTTGACATTGCTCAGTCCAACGAAAAATTTTTCCTAGCTTCAGGGCTTCGAAGAAAGGTCTACATTTGTCTTTCAGTTTTGAGATGAATCGGTTCATAGCTGCTATTCTTCCAATCAAATTCTGGATCTCCCTTATATTGGTTGGGGCTTTCATGTCAATCAGGGCTTTGATTTTCTCCGGGTTGGCTGCGATTCCTCTCTGATGTACCATATATTCCAAGAACTTTCCTGATCCTACTCCAAAGGCGCACTTCTGCGGGTTTAGCTTCATCTTGTATTGTCTAAAAATGGTAAACATTTCTGCCAGGTGTTGGGCATGATCTGATGATTTGATGCTCTTTACCAACATATCGTCCAAGTATACTTCCATGGTCTTACCAATTTGATCTGCTAACATTTGTTGAAACGTCTCTGGTACGTTGTCCCTACATTTTTCAATATGAATGGCATCATTTTATAGCAATATAACTCCCTATCTGTTATGAATGAGGTAGGTTCTTCATCTGGACCATACATTAGAATTTGATGTCCATGAAGCTCAACAGCTCATGCCCCGCTGTAGCGTCCACCATTTCATCTATGCGTGGAAGTGGAAGACTGTCTTTAGGGCAGGCCCTGTTCAAGTCCATAAAATATATGCATAACTTCCAGGTTTTGTTGTTCTTATGCACCAGAACTGGATTGGCTATCTTGCTTCCCGTATGAATCCATTCCCCAGATCTCATTTGCAATAGCTTCATACCTTTCTCCATTTAATGGGCGGCGCTTCTGCTTTTTGATTTGCTCCACGATCAATATTGAGCTTGTGACAGGCCAAGTGTGCAGGTATTCCATCCATGTTGGCATGAGTCCAGGAAAAGGCATCCCTATTCTTTTTCAAGAAGTCGATAAGTTCAGACCTTACTGGCTCCCTGAGGTCTTTCCTGATCTTCAACTGCAACTCAGGCTTTTCTGGATCTAAGTTTACCAATGTGAGGTCCTCCACTAGTCTGGTCCTTGTTTCATTCTAGTCCAGGCGTGGGTATAACATTTGGATTTCTTTGATCATGTCTTCCTCTCCAACCTCTACGACCTGATGTACTCTCACAGGGCAGAAGTCCAAGTTACATTCCCTTGACATCCTCTGGTCTCCTCTCACAACACCAACACCGTGTGACGTGGGAAATTTCATCATGTAATGATAGATAGATGTGGCAGCCTTCAGTTCATGTAAGATAGGTCTTCCCAGTATGGTATTGTGATTTGATGGTATGTCAGCTACGACGAAATCTGCTATGACTCTCCTGGTACATGGATAATCTCCCAGTTCCACAATTAACGCGATTTGCCCCCTTGGGGAGATTCAATCTCTAGTGAAACCCTGTAACCTTGTAGGATATGGATGGAGGTGCCTTTCGCTGAGACCCATTTGCACATATGCACTTATGACCAAAGCATCTGCATGTGGTTGCAAGATCCCTTCTACATATGCTTCACAAAAGCTAAAAGATTCGTCCTCAGTAAGCATTAGAGCTCTAGCTGACAAGACCTGATAGCTATTCGGAGCATCTCTTAAGCACTGACGCCTTTGCCTCTTGGACCCTTCCTGGCTTTGGCTTCCACTCACCAGCATTCGAATATCTACCGATTGTTGACCACGGATATCTACATGGTCCTTCTTCTTTTCCTGACCTGACTTCGGTTCCCCAATAAATTCTTTTAGATGACCTCTGCTGATTAACTTCTTAAGTTCTACCTTCAGGTCCTTGCAGTGATCAGTGTCGTGTCCCGCCAACTTATGATATCTGCAATACCTTGATTGGTTGAGTTCAAACGACCCGGTCCTTAGTGGTTTTGGTCGTGGTAACAAATTTTTTTCTTTAATGGTCATGAACACCGCTTCAGGACTAGCATTCAGGGGGTGGATCATTGTGGTGGTTGGTTGTGGTCGGAAGTAATTTGGTCCCCGATAATCATGGCTTTTTTCAGAATTGTTCTTTCCCTTTCGATCTTTCTTGGTCCTTTGCTGCCCCCCTTTTCCTCAGTTCTGTTGGACTTAGCCTCCTCTGCACCTATTGCTCTATCTGCTCTTGTTAAGAATTTACAGAAGGTCTTAGGTCCCTCTTCATGCACTGTCCACCAGAACCTGGATTCTGGATAAAGACCAGATGTTACTGCCATGAGTAGTGCATCATCTGACACTCTGTTGGTGTCCATAATTTGTTAATTGAACCGATCTAGGTAGCTCTTCAATTACTCTGTTCTTCCTTGTTTTATGGTGACAAGTTGTTCCTTCGGGGTTGTCTTAGTTTTGCAGCCATGAAGTTGTGAAGAAATTGAGAGGATAGATCTCCCCAACTCCTTACGGAATGGTCGGGTAAAGTGCATAGTCATCTCTGAGCCCTATCTCCTAATGTCAGTGGAAAGGTTCTGCACATGATCGCATCGCTTATTCCTTATAATTCCATCCAGGACGTATAACGATCTAAGTGGGCCACCGGATCAGTCGTCCCATCGTAGCTGGGCACTTGAGGCATCTTCATCTTACTGGGTAAGGATTCCTTCAGTATTTCCTTTTGAGAAGGGTGAAGATCTAGTCAGTGGAGTGTTGTCCTGTGGTTCGTGTTCCTTTTGCTTTCCTTCGAGGTCTCTCAATAGTTTCCTTAATGCATTCAGCTCCTCTTCCTCCTTCCTTCTGCTCTCGGGATCCGGGTTACCTAAGTCAAGTGTTGCGGCATCTTTGGTTGTCATGGAACCTTTGGTTGTCTCTTTTGGAGCATCACTTTTGACTCTAGGAGGTCCGAGATATGGGCTACGAGCCGACCTCTCAGAGTGAGATGATTCCGTCCATCCTCTACTCATCTCTGAGACCCTTCCTTTCCGGGCTAGTGCTGTTGGTTCCGGACCCAACCTGCTGAAAACACTACGTGTCCTCTTGGGTGATCTTTTTTGTGGATTGCTCTCTCGGGTTGAGCTTTCTGATCTATCATAAGCATAACTGAGCTTCCTGCGTACTTGTCTATTTTCAAGGGGGTGGTAAGATGGTTCTGGTATGTTACGGGGAGCTGGGGGTCTCCTCAGGGATGATGTTGCATCCTTTCAACTACTTGTGTCAAGTTACGCAATTGACGCATGACCTCCCCCATCTATGAGTCAGGTCGTGGCCTAGCATTTAGATCAGCTTCCCCCCTCAGGTGAACTGGATGAACAGGGTGTGTCTCCGCGTGACCTCCTTTGTCCCCGGGATTATCTTCGGAATTATGGTCACCCATGTTATCAAGGGGTCTTTAAGAATGATGTGGTTTGAATGAACTAGTTAAATGAGCTGGTTGAATGAGCTGCTATTTATCACAATAGAGAACCTCCTTCTAGTGCCAATTGTTGACAGTTGAAATATAAATATTCTACGCCAGAAAGGAAATACGTGAATGTCAGTTGTGCGAAGCGAAAGTGTATGTGGAAGAAGTGAACCCCAGTTCGGAATTGCCAACCTGGACTTCACGTATGATCTAATATATTTATCTTAGGCTTTAAACAGCCAAAGTGGGATCCCTTTATGAGCCATCCTCCCTTATATTTATAGGAAAAAAGGATGAGCTGGCTTATTACAATACCAGACTACCTAACATTACGACATAACTAAACTGCTTGACCTCTTACATAGTACAAAGCCTTTGACTTTCATCTATTCTAACTGATTACATGTCTGAATAACTGTTTTCAACTGTCATGTAAGAAGAATGTTATGGTCTAGTTTGGACTTCGTAAGTCAACGTCCGAACTGACTCTTCCACCTCGGAAGGATATAGTTTGAACCGTCTTTATCACTTCTAGTTAAAGCAATGTATATTCCGACCTGACATGTCTAGGTCGATACTGATGTTGGGACCTCGATACCATGACTTCAGATCGGAAACATCGAACCGACATCCTCAAATTGGAAACATCCTTGAACATCATCATTTCTTCAGCTAGGTTGAAGTGCACATCAACACACATCATTAAGAAAATAGTTCAGTTGCCATTTTTGATAGCCAATAACACGTGCCTAGGGATAATTCCATTCTTGTTGTCTCGAGCTGCATTTCTAGCAAATTCCAAAACCTAGAACAATTAATCAAATTAGGGATAATTTCATACGAAAACAAGATCACTATTTAACTTATTATGAACAAGAAACAAATTGCTTGAAAATTGAACATTAACAAGAAGATCCCTTGTCTATCAAATCTACATATAACATATAATATATTTTCGACATTAATCCATAGGAACACACGAATATCATAAACTAAAACAAATAAACAGATCACAAAATATTAGTTCAAAGATTTTAAAACAGAAAAATAAATATCTGAACAAAGAAATATTATCTCAATAGCAAGATATTCAAGAACAGCTGCAATGTAAACCGAGGCTCCAATACCAACCTTGCTGGGCGTCGACCCTTTTCAAGTAACGCCCAATTCTACCAACCGGGAATTGCAGACCGACTTTGACGGAACGAGACACTACCTTCTTCTTCGATTTTCCACCTTCCTTCCTCCAACACCCTTCTTCCCTTCTACACCCTTGTTGTAGTAGTCTCTATTCAACTAAGGTTAAAATTCAACAATTAAGAATATTTAAATATAAATTTAGGGCAACAATGGTAAACCAACAAAGGAATCGGTGCGATTGAATTGGGAAGATCTCTTAGCTACAAAATTGGAGGATTTACTTCCTTCTTCCTTTTATCTAATTCAAAGTTTTGATTTAATTGAACTTCAAAATTTTGGGAAAGAGAAAATTAGAGAGAATCTATGTTAATTGGGATCTGAAGCTCTGACTTGTTTTAAGAATTTTAATGAGACCTGATTTACATAATTATTTCTCAAATAACTGGTTTTAAAACTTTCAAATATAAAAATACGAGTGGGGTGTAATTAGGGCTGTCAATGGATAGGATTTTAATCCGAACACGATCCGAAATTCGATGAAATTAACTGGAGATAGATTTAAGGTCTCAATCCGATTATCCGATAAGGATCCGAATCCAATAATCCGTTAAATATGGATATAAGTCAATCCAATCTGATAACAATCCGATCCGATTTTTTTATAATAATATAATATATTTTATATATTATTATATAATTTTAATCAATATAATTTTTATTTTTATTTTAAATCTTGTAATGTATTTTATAAAGTATAAATTTAATATAATATTATTATATATTATAATATTCATTTTAAAACTTGTAATATATAAATATTGTTATAATTTTTTGAGATATTATGATTTTATTTTTTTGAATGATATGAAATTATAATTAATTATGAGTAAATTTTTACTCATTAATATGTAAACATTTAAAAAATTAATGCTAAAAATAATTTTGGATTGGATAATCGAATCAGATATTTGATAAGGTAACAAATCGGATATGAATTTAACTATCAAACATCCGTCGGTTTATCGAATCAGATCGGATCTACGAATTATTCTTATCGCATCTCATCGGATCGGATAAAGACATATCTGATCCATATCCGATCCGTTTACACCCCTAGGCGTAATTTTCCCTTGAGAAAAAATGATTTTGGAACTTAAAAGTGGGGTTTTTTTTTTTTTTAAAAGAAAAAAAGTCCAGCACATTTTCTTAGATTTTGGGCTTTGGATTTTTCTTTTAGAGGCCCAATTGTGGACTAAATTTGAAAGGCAGCACCAATGTTTTTGGAGATTGGGTAAATTACACAAAATCATACCTTTAAATTGAGAATTTTTAAAAACTGATAATTCTAAACTATTTTGTAAAATCAGGTGTCCCAAATCCAACCCTAATTAATCCTCTCTCTCTCTCTCTCTCTCTAAAAACAAACTACGGAGAATTCTTCCTCTCTCCCCAATTCTCTCTTGCGCCGAAGATCCACCACCACTGTCTCCAATCAATCCCAGCACCGGTAACACCAACGACGCCGCTTCTTATGGTTTTGTAGAGCTGCTACTTATGATCTAGCGGTGGGTGGCACCGATGCTTATGTAGCGACCAAGAATTTTTACGCGATTAATAATTATTTTAATAGAAAATCGTGTCGCTACTATTTCACCCATTTTTATTAAGTTAACGCCGCGACGTATTCGTATAGCCAAGTCAAGAAATAATCAAGATCGTTCGATTTTAAATTAAATTCCGAATTTCTAAAAATATCTCCATTCTCTTGATTTAAAGTATATTAAGTCCAAGTACTTAATTCAATGTTATCCCAATATTTATTTATACAAAAATTATTTTTATTATTGAAATTAAGAAAATATATGCAAGCATGGGAGGTTCCATTATATGTAATCATGAAGAGCATAATATTTGTATAAATATGGAAAAGTATATGAATGATTTATATACTCCATTATATATAATCATGAAGAGCATAATATTTGTATAAATATGGAAAAGTATATGAATGATTTATATACTCCATTATATATAATCATGAAGAGCATAATATTTGTATAAATATGGAAAAGTATATGAATGATTGATAAGACTCCATTATATGTAATCATGAAGAGCATAATATTTGTATAAATATGGAAAAGTATATGAATGATTTATATACTCCATTATATATAATCATGAAGAGCATAATATTTGTATAAATATGGAAAAGTATATGAATGATTTATATACTCCATTATATATAATCATGAAGAGCATAATATTTGTATAAATATGGAAAAGTATATGAATGATTGATAAGACTCCATTATATATAATCATGAAGAGCATAATATTTGTATAAATATGGAAAAGTATATGAATGATTGATAAGACTCCATTATATGTAATCATGAAGAGCATAATATTTGTATAAATATGGAAAAGTATATGAATGAATTATATACTCCATTATATATAATCATGAAGAGCATAATATTTGTATAAATATGGAAAAGTATATGAATGAATTATATACTCCATTATATATAATCATGAAGAGCATATTATTTGTATAAATATGGAAAAGTATATGAATGGTGCTTTACTTTAAGAAAATGATGTGTTAAAATTAATAGAATTGAATGATTATGTTTACAATATGCCAACTTTATACATCTATTTAAACCCATCTCTTTTACACACAACTCTACACATATACACTTATTTCCAATCTCTTGACAAAATCCACAAGTAAGAGAAATTCAAGGTGGTCAAGAAAGTTTTGGTCCATTTACTACTACACTTCATTTTAATCTTTTAAAAGGTAAGTATATCTTATGTTTTTATGAAAAGTAAGTATGTTTTTATGAAAGGTAAATACACCTTATGTTTTTATGAAAAGTAAGTATGTTTTTATGACAAGTAAGTATATCTTATGTTTTTATGAAAAGTAAGTATGTTTTTATGAAAGGTAAATACACCTTATGTTTTTATGAAAAGTAAGTATGTTTTTATGACAAGTAAGTATATCTTATGTTTTTATGACAAGTAAGTATGTTTTTATGAAAGGTAAATACACCTTATGTTTTTATGAAAAGTAAGTATGTTTTTATGACAAGTAAGTATATCTTATGTTTTTATGAAAAGTAAGTATGTTTTTATGAAAGGTAAATACACCTTATATTTTTATGAAAAGTAAGTATGTTTTTATGACAAGTAAGTATATCTTTATGTTTTTATGAAAATGTTTGGATCATTGCTATGAAACCAATCTCACAAGATTGTTATGGGTTCCATATGATATGTTTATGATTATGCTAAGGGGACCGGAGTTTAGTAGCGCTACACATAAGAATTCTTGCCATTTAAGTTCGGTAAAATTCTTGTGTCTCCCTATATTTATGAGTATTTCGATCCTATCCTATGTTATGATGAAAATGATCCATATGCTTTCAAAAGAAAATTTATGCTTGGTATACTTACTGGGATTTTATAAATCTCACTCTACGATATTTACCATTTTCAGATAATTGAAGGTTCGAGGCGGTCAACATGGAAGTGGCAAAAGTGGTTAAGATTGATGAGATAATTATGTTGAACTTTATGTAAGAAAATTATGTTCTATTTATATTCACAAATAAAATTATGGGATTCTAATTATTCTTTTGAATAATTTTACATTACTATTTAAGTCTCGATAATATGATATGAGTCACTTTTAGTGGCACTCGAATGGTCAAGATTTCGGGTCGTCACAGTTGGTATCAGAGCAAAGAGTTTTAAAAACGATTCTGTAGATTTTTGAAATTTTATTTCTTTAAAAAAAAAAAAAAAAATCACTATTCACGTGAACAGTAAAACGACGTGCTATTCATGATGAACAGTGAACGAAATCACTATTCATTATTAAAAAAAAAAAAGTTGAATTTTCACATGTCAAGTATGGTTATGATTTTGAAAAGCATGATGAAATTTGATGTGCGAATTTCAAGGACAAAATTCATTTTAAGCAAGGGAGTTTGTAATGTCCTGAAAATTTTATGGAATATAATTAGTTAGTGATATGATGTTTATATTGATGTCTTTGATAAATTTCTAGAAGTTCGGGGACTAAAGGAAAAATAAGATTTGATGATAAATTTTATTTGGGTTAAGTTATTAATTATTGATGGGGAGATAATTACTATATCGATATTGGATTTGTTTTGAAGACTGTGATTAATTAGGAATTATGATTCAAGAAAATGTTGATTTGGATACAACCACATTAAATTATTGTTGATTAAAGGAAAATAAGATTATATGAAATATTTTAACTCATCACTCTACTATGTCACTCTCCACGTATTGACTCCTCGAACCAGGTATGTTATATGCTTTGCAAGTCATTTACGATTTTATTAAGACATGTTAAGTATGAAATCTTCATATGTTATGAATCTTTAAGTGAAATATACATGTTGAGTATGATATGAATTGATAGAAGCCTGAATTTTAATTTATTCTTTTTTATGTAGAATCATGAGACATAGAGGATATTGATATGAATTTTGGTTCATATTAAGCTTAGTAAGATTGACTCAATTAGAAATTAAGTTGGGTTGTAACTTTTGCCCAAAATATATGGAATAATATATTAAACAAACAAAATTAATAATGAATTCGTACAATAATTTATCCCTTTATCACTACCTTTGTGTAAAAACAAGGGAAAAACTGTGGATGGTTATTAGTACTTCCTCTTCAAGTTTCAATTTTCGGTTCAATAATTTATCCCTTTATCACTACCTTTGCTTAAAAGTAAGGAAAAACTGTGGATGATTATTGGTACCACTCTTCAAGTTTCAATTCTGAAAAAAAAATTCGGAAAGAAAGAAAGAGAACGGGTGTTGAGCATAATGGGAATAATATGACTTAAGAATGATTTTCAAAATAATTGTTGTCCTTGAGTTTAGAAATGATGAACCTTAAATGGACTTTGCATAATTGATTTTAGACATGACACTAAGTATGAGAAGTCAACAGAAATGATTAGAAATATGTTCAGATTATCTATCATTTAGATTTAATGAGAAATAGCGAGCCAATTTTATGAAGTTTTATGAGATGTTAAGATTATAAGTGGTTTTAATGAGACTTTTATGAGAAGCATTATGAAGTTAGAGATTTAAAGATTTGGTTATTGGGAATTAAGTAATGGATATTATGTTGAGTAAGTGAATTATGCTTCTATATTGAAGAGAAATTTATTATGAACTTTGGCTTTGTGATTAAATTTTGGGAATATGATTTATGACTTATAAATATAAGTATGAGTAATCTTTTGAGCCAATTAAGGTATGGAAGGAAGTGATATTGTGATATTGAAAAATATGATTTGAAATTGTTATGTTGAGGAATTATGAATTGAATTATGGGATATTTTTTTTGATATATTGAAGTGTTGGAATCGTTTTCAATATTTTTAGATCGTTGTGATCAAATGTGGAGTTATTTATTATTGTGAGTTATGAAGTATGCTTATGGTTTGGGATAAGTCCAAATTACAAGGGAGACTTTGTCCAGAATTTTATCATTTGGAATTAAGAGCATGATATGATAAGCATCCACTAAAGGAATTAAGGTTAGACATGCAAGTTCATTTACATCACAAACGAGATTTAGTAGATGATAGCAGAGATTTTATTATTTTCTCATAAGGAGAACATACAAAGAGTCACACTGGAAAAGAAATACATGAAACACGCAAAAGCAAAAGAAAGCAACATGGGAAATTCCTCAAATTGAGAGATGTGTTTCCGGAGTAGCCGTATCCTACCACCTCTGACCTTTTGAGGAAATAAAGAAACCTTCAAAGAGGTGTGTTTCGAGAGTAAGAATACTCCGTAATCTACCACCTGGAACCTTTGAGGTACACACAAGATTTAAACATTAAGGAAATCCTAGGAAATTAGAGGGGTGTCTCGAGAGTAAGAATACTCCGTACTCTACCCCCACCTATTCTAAGATTCATAAAGTTAAGTTTACATTAACCGGACTCCATTTTCGCTTGATTCCCCTTCCTTGCGACCAATCTATCTTAACCCCTGCTGGATCTTGTATTGAGATATATGACTGCAGCTTATCCAGTAGTTCATCAATAGTAGGAGCAGAAATAAGGAGCCTTCTGGAAAATGGAGAGATGAATCCCTGTTCCACAGCATAATCAAGAAAGGTTAACAAACCATCAAAGAAATTGTTAACATTCAGAAGCCCAATAGGCTTAGTATGGAGACCTAGTTGAGCCCACGAGGTAATGTTAAAGATTTCTTCTAAGGTACCAAAACCTCCGGGCAGGGCTATAAAGCCATCAGCAACCTCAATCTTTCGAGTCTTATTCGATAAATTTTCCTCAGATCATTCATTGGAAGACTGGAATAATACTTGCGAATGTTTGTAAGAATGATATCCATGTTTTTGATGGATCTAACCTCTTCCCAGCATGAACTATTTAAAAGCATTAAGGATCGGAGGGAATCCGCGTGATATTGATTCCAGCAAGAAAGCGCGGAATAGAATAATGGAAAAGAGGGAACAAGGGTTTATGCGCCGTTTACTTTCTTGATAAAAGGAAGATTTGATGATGACGGGATTTGAGATATGGAATATTTTCTTGGATTTTTGGGTACTGATATTTTGATATAATAATCAAGGTATAGAAATAATACGGGGATACGTGAAAGTGAAATAAGGACTGTATTGAATCAGGATTAATAAGTTTGTGCAAGTGAAAGGAATACCTTACGGGAAATGTTATGATATTTGAGTTAAGAATTTTAATTATTTGGGAGATATTTGTTTATTGAATTTTGCAGAAATTTTGGGTTACAAATATTGGAAAGATAAACTGATGATTATGTTGATATGTGAATAACATGTTTGGGTATATTACATAGAGAATATTCAGGTAATCGTTTTAATTATTTTGGGATATTTGGTGATAAGAAGAAATGACAAATTATTATGGTATGATATGTTAGTAAAGATTTATTGAAATTTTAGAGATATTAATACGAATATTTGAGGTCACATGATACGATGATAAGTGACAGGTTACATGAGTACTACAAGACATGATGAAATATCACATACGATTGGGAATTTTCCTTTTGAGTCAGAATTTATGAGTAGACAAATATGTCTATTATTGATAGAAAAGTCCATGTTTTTAAGAAAAACAAAGATATGCATTTAGTCAAAGTCCAGTGGGTTAAATATAGTAGCAATGATACTACCTAAGAGAAGAAGAGAAGAGATTCTGATTAAGTGTTCAGAAATCATAAGATCAAGTAAGTTTAATTTCGAGGACGAAATTATTTTAAGGGGGTAAGTTTGTAGCGACCAAGAATTTTTACGCGATTAATAATTATTTTAATAGAAAATCGTGTCGCTACTATTTCACCCATTTTTAGTAAGTTAACGCCGCGACGTATTCGTATAGCCAAGTCAAGAAATAATCAAGATCGTTCGATTTTAAATTAAATTCCGAATTTCTAAAAATATCTCCATTCTCTTGATTTAAAGTATATTAAGTCCAAGTACTTAATTCAATGTTATCCCAATATTTATTTATACAAAAATTATTTTTATTATTGAAATTAAGAAAATATATGCAAGCATGGGAGGTTCCATTATATGTAATCATGAAGAGCATAATATTTGTATAAATATGGAAAAGTATATGAATGATTTATATACTCCATTATATATAATCATGAAGAGCATAATATTTGTATAAATATGGAAAAGTATATGAATGATTTATATACTCCATTATATATAATCATGAAGAGCATAATATTTGTATAAATATGGAAAAGTATATGAATGATTGATAAGACTCCATTATATGTAATCATGAAGAGCATAATATTTGTATAAATATGGAAAAGTATATGAATGATTTATATACTCCATTATATATAATCATGAAGAGCATAATATTTGTATAAATATGGAAAAGTATATGAATGATTTATATACTCCATTATATATAATCATGAAGAGCATAATATTTGTATAAATATGGAAAAGTATATGAATGATTGATAAGACTCCATTATATATAATCATGAAGAGCATAATATTTGTATAAATATGGAAAAGTATATGAATGATTGATAAGACTCCATTATATGTAATCATGAAGAGCATAATATTTGTATAAATATGGAAAAGTATATGAATGAATTATATACTCCATTATATATAATCATGAAGAGCATAATATTTGTATAAATATGGAAAAGTATATGAATGAATTATATACTCCATTATATATAATCATGAAGAGCATATTATTTGTATAAATATGGAAAAGTATATGAATGGTGCTTTACTTTAAGAAAATGATGTGTTAAAATTAATAGAATTGAATGATTATGTTTACAATATGCCAACTTTATACATCTATTTAAACCCATCTCTTTTACACACAACTCTACACATATACACTTATTTCCAATCTCTTGACAAAATCCACAAGTAAGAGAAATTCAAGGTGGTCAAGAAAGTTTTGGTCCATTTACTACTACACTTCATTTTAATCTTTTAAAAGGTAAGTATATCTTATGTTTTTATGAAAAGTAAGTATGTTTTTATGAAAGGTAAATACACCTTATGTTTTTATGAAAAGTAAGTATGTTTTTATGACAAGTAAGTATATCTTATGTTTTTATGAAAAGTAAGTATGTTTTTATGAAAGGTAAATACACCTTATATTTTTATGAAAAGTAAGTATGTTTTTATGACAAGTAAGTATATCTTATGTTTTTATGACAAGTAAGTATGTTTTTATGAAAGGTAAATACACCTTATGTTTTTATGAAAAGTAAGTATGTTTTTATGACAAGTAAGTATATCTTATGTTTTTATGAAAAGTAAGTATGTTTTTATGAAAGGTAAATACACCTTATATTTTTATGAAAAGTAAGTATGTTTTTATGACAAGTAAGTATATCTTTATGTTTTTATGAAAATGTTTGGATCATTGCTATGAAACCAATCTCACAAGATTGTTATGGGTTCCATATGATATGTTTATGATTATGCTAAGGGGACCGGAGTTTAGTAGCGCTACACATAAGAATTCTTGCCATTTAAGTTCGGTAAAATTCTTGTGTCTCCCTATATTTATGAGTATTTCGATCTTATCCTATGTTATGATGAAAATGATCCATATGCTTTCAAAAGAAAATTTATGCTTGGTATACTTACTGGGATTTTATAAATCTCACTCTACGATATTTACCATTTTCAGATAATTGAAGGTTCGAGGCGGTCAACATGGAAGTGGCAAAAGTGGTTAAGATTGATGAGATAATTATGTTGAACTTTATGTAAGAAAATTATGTTCTATTTATATTCACAAATAAAATTATGGGATTCTAATTATTCTTTTGAATAATTTTACATTACTATTTAAGTCTCGATAATATGATATGAGTCACTTTTAGTGGCACTCGAATGGTCAAGATTTCGGGTCGTCACAGCTTAGGGTGTATTTCATATATTATTGCTGAGACCGTTGCTTCGATCTACAGTGAGTGGCGCCGATGCTTATGGCGTTCATTTTGTAGCGTGGCAGCGACAGTGACAGTGGTGAGAGAATAAGTGGAATTTTGGTATTGAAAGTTGGAGATGGGATTGAGTTTTGCTGGTGGTGGAGCTACAACAGTAGTGTGCGATGAGGTGGGGGTGGTGGTGGTGGTGTATGTGTTGAGTCTATTGATGGAAGTCGGTTGTGGTGGTGGTTGTTGTGGAGCAGGTGTTTGTTGCGATGGTTGGGGCAGCTCAGTGGTGGTTGTGATGGTAAAGGTGGAGTGGTTGTGTTGTTGAGACGATGGTGGTGGTGGTCGAGGTGGTGGTGAGTGCCCAACGGCGACGGGCGACAGTGGTGGTTGGTGGTGATTAAAATTACAATTATAACTAATTATAATTGTAATTAATTACAAATTGAAATAAGGTGGTGGTGGTGGTAATTAATTACAATTACAAATTGAAATAAAATTATAATTGTAATTAATTACAAAATTGAAATAATTTGGTGGCTAGTTACAATTTGAAATAAAATTACAATTTTAATTAATTACAAAATTGAAATAAAACTACAATTGTAATTAATTACAAACCTTGATTTCTGATTATAAAAAAAAATACCTGATTTTGAAAATTATTTTGATATTTCTGTAACTAGTTACAAATCACTTGAATTCAAAAAAATTTATACTTAAATATGTGTAATTGTGTACTTAATCCTTGAAGATTTCATTCAACGACAAGAACAATTTGGATCAATTCATTGGGCAGCACTTTAATTGAGAGAGGAGGCACACAATTGGGCTTTGGGGAGGACTATTGAACAAAAAAACAAAACAAAACAAAAAGAGGTGGCACTACATTTAGGAAGGTCATTTGGGCCGAATATGAGACCAGTTAAGGGCAGCAACGAAGTCTTTGACCTGGGGTGGAATTAAAAGAAAAAGGCAGCAACACGTATAAAAGAAGAAGAAGACGGCGGCACGACTGAACTAAAGAAAAAGGAGCAGCCACGGTTTTTCTAATTCAGATTCAGGTGTGATATTTTGGAATTTAATTTGGAATGTTTTTTGTCAAATCAAGGAATTGAAATTATTTGTTGATTTATTTGTGTTTTCTAGATAAGATGAAGGGTTAAAAATTGGAGAGAGAAAATGTGAATGGTTAAAAAATGGTATGAAAAATTGTGTAATTTAAATTTTTATAATGATGACAAATTAAATTGCAAAAGAACACACCCTATAGAGTTTGACTTTACCTTTGATTATTATTTTTTTAGTTTTTAGTTTGCAATATATATGGATAATTAATTTATTATTTCAGTACAAGGATAATTGAGATTTTGATTCTACAAGAATTATGAGATTTAATTAAATTCATTGTTCTTTTATTTCTTGTCTATTTATATATCTTTTATGTATATTTAAGTTGTTATTTTGATTGATTATACAAAGTGCACGTTGTTTAATTGTTCGAAACAAAACTTAGCTAATTAGAAATTTAAATCCGTAATTGTTTTGATATTCTAATACAAGTGGCAAATAACATAGTTGATTTTAGATAGATTTTTTACTCATATTATGAAGATATATAATCTAACTTAAATGAATCACGCATGTGTATTTGTTGGTTAGAATTAATAGTCTCTCTAAAAATTAATGATATTGGTAAATTAAATACTAAGATCGTTTCTAGAGTTGTTTATTAATTAGGGAAATAATCAACGAGTGTCACTTGATTATCGAGATAATAAGGAGAGTTAGGTTATTAGATCGTATCAACAACCATAACCAATTTAAAGAAGAGTAAATGATTTTTTTTTTGCATACATGATCAATTCAATAAATCAATTCTAAGATTATATTTTGGATTGGATATTTATTTAATTTGATTTTTTCATCACTTTAATTTCATAATTTTTTATTTACAAATTGATTCCACATTCAAAATTCAAAACCCCCATTTTTTATTCATTGTTTTAATTTCTCGAATAATTAAATCTAATCAATCTATGTGGATTCGACCTTACTCATACAATTTATTTATTTTTGAGCAAGATATTATTATTTGTTGGACTCGACACTAGGGGTGGCAAGACGGATCGTCGGCTCGCTAGCTCGACTCGTCAAAACATGAGCCAAGGGCGGCTCGGCTCGACGAAACGACGAGCAGATGGACGAGCCAATCATCCTCGTCAAACCTCGACGAGCCGCTTGTTGGAACGAACCACAAGCTCGTTCCAACGAGCCGGAGAGCTGCTCGGCTCATCGGCTAGTTTAATTAAAAATAAAAATAACTTAAATCCGACCATTGGGACGTCCCAACGGTCGAAATTTGACCGTTGCGGTCAGATTCCGACCATTGGTGACGTCCAACGGTCATATAATTTCCACCCCCAATAAATACCTCTAAAATCAACTTCATTTTCACTTCATCTCTCAACACAACTATCCTATACTATCACTATATACATACTCTCAAATTCTCAATCCACCTCTACTACTACAAGTCTACATTTACATTTCAATCTCTCAATTCTATTTCTATTTTCTAACAACTTATTATTTATACAATACACATATTTCATTTTCAATTTTCTTATTACTTCAAGTCTTCACCTACACTACAAATTGTCAAATTCTACAATTACACACCACACTCCACTCCACACATTTCAATTTTTATTTCAGATTTTCAAGTACAAAAGAATGGATCCTAGCATCCGAATATTTGTTAATGAATTGTTCGATGGTTCACCTGGATTTGGGGATGACTCAACACCACAATCTCACGTTCAATCTCACTCTCACTTTCACTTCAACGATGAATTCGCCAATCTCAACTATGTTCCAATTCCCCAAAAATCTTGAAGAAGTTGCACTTAATCAACGAATCGATTTAGATGATGTTGAAGAAGATGTGTATGTTGAAGTCTTAGAAAATGATCCCGATCTTCCTGACGCAAAAGGGAAGCGGAAAGCTACAAAACGTACAAAGAAAGTTGCAAAGTGTTGGGATCACTTCAAATTGATTTCAATTGGGAAAAAAACTGAATCATCACTGGAAGAATTCAAAGCAGTGTGCAAATACTGTGCACAACAATTGGCATGGCAAAAAAGTATTGGTACTACACACCTCAATCGTCACTATAGCAAGTGTGTTACCAAACACGGGTTTGTTGAATCAAATCAAAGCCAGTTATTATTTGGTTCATCCGCTAGTGGTTTTGCTGCTGGATCTACTACACTTTCAAATTAGATGTATTCCGAACAAGAGAATCTAATCGGCATGGTTCAATTTGTTGCGGGGGCGGAGTTGCCACTAAGTATAGTGGACAACGAACATTTTGTTATGTATATCAAACAGTATCTTCAACCCAAGTACGCTGGTATTACTCGAAACACTCTGCGTGCTGATACTATAGCATATTTTACAAAAACTAGAAGCAATTAATACTCGATTTAAATAAATATGGTGGTGTTATTTCTTTTACTTTTGATCTTTGGGAAAGAATTAACAAAAAAGGTTATATTGCTACAACTGCACACTACATCGATCTACTTTGGGTTATGCATAAAAAAAATATCGCTTTTAAAATTATAGAATTTCCTCATAACGCATACAACATATTTAATGCTATACTGAAAATTGTTAGAGAATATGGTTTTGAAAGTAAAATTCGATCATTTACTTTCGATAATGCTAGCGTAAATAAGGTTGTAGTGGATAAGTTATGTAGAATTCTTAATTCGGACTTTGGTGATTTTTTATTTCATGTTAGATGTTGTTGTCATATTTCAAATCTAATTGTTCAAGATGGAATGAAGCATATTAAAGAGAAAATGGATAGAATAAGAGATGTATTAGTGTACATAACTATATCACCGAGTAGAAAACAATACTTTGAAGAAATGTATTTACAATACAATTTAGATCCTAAGAAATTTATAACCGACGTAGGTCATAGGTGGAACTCTACATATTTATTATTTAAATCGTGTGAAGGTTACGAACACATAATAACCGAATATAATAACAGTAGAACACTTAGGAATGACGATGATCCTCTATTATTAGAATCAGATTGGGAAGCTGCTTTCAAAGTCAAAAGATTTTTGACAAGTTTTTATGATTCAACCAACATATTATCTGGGGTATATTATCCAACTAGTTAAAGAGTTCTTGAACGTCTCTATGTTATTGCAAGAACTTTTAATAGATATAGACATGACACATTTTTTCAAGAAATGATAATTGCCATGGAAATTAAATTTAGAAAATATTGGGAAGATTTACCTATGTTATTTCCTTTAGCATGCTTAATGGACCCACGTCACAACTTAAAGGATACGAAACTTCTTGTTTCTAAAATCAATTGCTCGTTGATTTTGGATAACCCTATCACTTATAATAATTTAGAAAGCACATTAGTAAGCATGTATACCGTATATGCAGCACGATTAGGAACTAATGTTAGATTTAATGGATGAAATAAGTCGAACACAAGGAACTTCTTATACCGTGTCTTCTAGTTGTAACAAATTAGGTTCAAATCAAATTGTAATACCTGAAGAATTACAAATTTATTTTCAACAAGATTTACTTAGAAATGTGGAGTGTGCTAATTCTTTATAGTTTGATTTACGAGAATATTAGCGAACAAACAAACGGAGATATCCAATTGTTTCAGCCATAGCAAAAGATCTACTAACACCTCTGGTTAGCACGGTAACTTCGGAGTCTGCTTTTAGTGCTGGTAAAAGAGTTTTTTCAGAAGTTAGGAACCGACTCAAGGAAGATATTTTGGAAGCGTTAATGTGTGTCAAAGATTGGCAAAACGTTCATTTTCGCATACAAAATAAGTATGCCGAAATTGCATGCAGTCAGGTAAATGATATGTAACTGTAAACTTTTAATTTCTTCCTTTAAAATACAATTTTCATTTCAAAACAAAATTGTACACGTAACAAGTTGTTCGTGTACAATTTTAACTCCGCCTACTACAAAATTCAAATATTCAATCAAGTTAGTAGCCAGTCTCAAGCCCGGATAAAAAGGAGGAGGGTTTTAATTTTAAAACTTGTAAATTTTAATTTATTTACTCAATTTTATTTTGTCTTTCTTAACATATTTACTAACATTCATCACTTATAGTCTTATTAATTATACAGTAAACTTACTAAGTATTAATTATTTGTTACAAATTTACACAACTAATTAAAATTTTATATACAATATATAATTAATATTCAAATTATTTAATTATTTTCTGTTAACTTAAAAAAAAAAAAAAGAACGAGTCACGATCTCAGCCCATGAGCCACAAGCTCATGGGCAGAGCCGAGCACCTGCTTGGCTCGTTTAGACCGAGCTCGTTGCTCGGCTCGTCCAAATGATGAGCCGAGCATGGCGATCCGGGGCTCAGCCCATTGCCATCACTATTCGTCACCCATCAAATCTCAAACAACCTCTAGGGTTAGGAGGGAGAATCGACATGAAAATAATCCTAGGTTTGAAGTTGGGATTAATGATGATGAGATAGGAAGTGATGGTGAAAGTGTTCAATCTTCCATGGCTAGTGTAGGAAAGAGGAAGGATAGCGAAGATAGGTGTGACGGGGAGTATAGAAGAAATCATGGGGATCGGGATAGAGTTGATGGGAACCTTAGGAATATCAAGATGACAATATCATATTCACAAGGCAAAAATGATCTTGATGTGTATTTATATTGGAAGAAAAAGGTGGAATTAATTTTATTGCAGGAATTATTCGGACGAGAAGGAGGTGAAGCTGGTTGTGATAGAATTCATTGATTATGCTATCATTTGGTGGGATTAATTGGTAACAAGTAGGAAGATAAATTATGATAGGCCTGTAGAGACTTGGGATGAATTGAAGGAAATTATGAGGAAGAGATTTATTCCAAATCACTACTATAGGGACATCTACCAAAGACTGTAAAGCATTCTTTGGGTTTTAGGAGTGTGGAGGATATCGTAAAGATATGGGAATCGCGATGATTATGGTTAATGTTGTAGATTATAGAGAGACTACAATGGCCAGTTTTTGAGTGGGCTAAATAGGGACATAGCTAATGTGATTGAGCTGCAACATTATGTGGAGCTAGAGGACGTGGTGCACATGATTATGAAGGTTGAAAGGCAGTTGAAATGAATTTTTTCACAAAGGTTGATGTACAAGGATAATTTATTTGCACTTAACCACACTAACAACCCCTTCCTAGTTTGGATAATTGTGTTTTACATGAACCAAAGTCAGCTTCTAAACTTAAAGCTGGGAAGAATTTTAATAGTTAGCACAAACGAGTTCCTCAAGCCAACAAAAGCAAGAAATACATGATCATGGGACTAGGTATTGATTCAAGTTCGAATCATTTTCAACAGATAGGATGATGTTATCCAATATAGGACAACAAAGAAGAGATCAAGTTACAAGGGACAAAAGGTGATGAGATTCGAAGCGCGGAAGAAACGCCGGAAAGTTCTGAACCCAGGTTGTGGTTGGACGGTGGAATCATGACCATTCACGACGCGATGGCTCGACGATGCGGAATAAAGAACCACGACTTTCGAAACGCCACAAGGAATCGCCCAATCTCCTTGATAAGTCTCTGATTTAAACGCCACAAATATTCTAGCAAACATTTGATAAGTTCGATATTTGAACGCCACAAGAAATATTCTTGATAAGTTCGAAAAAACATAGGAATCCAAATATAACTTTTATTGAATCCTCAATAAAAACTGTTTATATCAAAATCGAAGTCTCAAGTCTGAATTACAATGAATGGAAAAAACGTATAAATAAGTAAAATAACCTAACCGCTAATTGATTCAAAATAGAATTCTAATTAGACTAAAATTCTAAAATAAGAAAACAAATAATTAAAAACAAAATTTAACCTAAAAATACGCAAAAACCCTAATTTCCGTCTGCATAATTGACTTGCCGTTTTGAAGCCCCAAATGATGGAATTTGGCCATAAAATCAGTCGACTCAAGAGCTTTAGCCCGTGAGTTTTGCTTAGTGGCTCATTTCTGCTCGAAAAACACATATTATGCATCTAATTCCGACATGGTTGACTGGATTGCACTTTTATTTGGCTTGAATATTTAACTTTTTTCCGTCAAGCCTGCTATGACTCCGATTGTCGAGGGTCCGGAACACATCATACCCTCCTTCTTTAGGATGATTCGTCCCGAATCATAGCTTTGTTCCTGTTATTTCACTTCACCTCCTGGATCAAACAGAAAATTATTGCTTCCATGCCATAGGGATGACCAATAGTATCCTGTAACTTGGGTTACATAAATGGATTGAAGTAGAAACTCCTGTGGGCATTGGTGGTGTTGCCCAAATTTCCAAGTATATTTAACCTGCAAGACAAAATTAAATAAAGCAGGGAGGGAAATGTTAGGTTCATGAGGTACAAGGTATGGATCCTTGTATCCATGATTAATCACCATCTCCAATTCTTTTTTAAGAACCACGAGGCCCTCATCTTCACCTCGTTCTTCTTTTGCATCTTCAACCACATTTTCAAAAATTTTACTTTCAAACTCAACCACATCTACTATCTCCAGATTTTTATCACCACGCTCGTACACTACCTCATTGCTACCCAAATGTGGATCGTCCAATTCAACGCTCAAATCTTGAACTTCAACCTCAACTCTCAATTCTACCTTCTCCTCATCAAAATTTGGAGTTTGTTTATTTGTTTTTAATTTCAACTCTCCCTCCGTCTTTTCAATATCCTTATCCCCACGATACCTCCTATCACTCTCCTTCCTTACCCTCCGTGAATCTTCTAGTGCTTCCTCTAATGTCAACCCATATAGTGCGCATGTTTTCCCTTTCTTAAGGAATTTGTATATGTGCATACTCTTATCATAAACAGCCTCCCTCCTACGCCTCCAAGGTTTTCCCAATAAAATATGATAAGATTTCAATGGCACTACATCACACCATACATCCTCACTGTACATTCCCTGGGTGATAGGCACTAGAACTTGTTTGGTTACTTTGAAATTCCCAAACTCCCTCATCCACGACATCCTATAAGGTTTATAGTGTGGTTCTAGGGGTAATCCTAATTTTTCAACCACGGTGCTACTAACGAAATTAGTAAAACACTTTCCATCAATCGCCAAACTGCACCCCTTATGATCCACATAACATCTAGTTTGGAATAAAGAGCTCGGATCATATTCCATTCCTTATGTGGCGTTAAAAAAATTCAAGAATGAAGAGGATTTAGACATCAAATAGCAAGAACGACTTTTATTGACTTGGAAGGAAATGAATATCAAGAATTTTAAAGAAACTCAAGAAAGTGGTTCTTGAATTTTGGAGTGACTTTTTTTTTTTTATTATTAATTATGATGAATTTTCGAAAAAATAAATTAAAAAAATAATTTTTTTTAATATATAAATCCGAAAATTCGACACGAACGTAACAAAACAAACGGAACAGTATTTGGATAAGAATCGAAGAAAATAAACACTTTTGAATTTTGTTGGATTTTTATATGGATCAAACAAAGAAAAAATTTACTGGCACGAAAATACTCAAGAAAAGAAAGACTCAACAACAAGATATGGATAATTCTTATGGAAAACTCGATGATAAACATAAGAATTAAACTGAATAGAAAAACCTGAATTCAGAGTCCAGCTCTGATACCAGATGATGAGATTCGAAGCGCGGAAGAAATGCCGGAAAGTTCTGAACCCAGGTTGTGGTTGGACGGTGGAATCATAACCCGATATTCACGACGCGATGGCTCGACGATGTGGAATAAAGAACCACGACTTTCGAAACGCCACAAGGAATCGCCTAATCTCCTTGATAAGTTTCTGATTTGAACGCCACAAATATTCTAGCAAATATTTGATAAGTTCGATATTTGAACGTCACAAGAAATATTCTTGATAAGTTCGAAAAAACATAGGAATCCACCTATAACTTTTATTGAATCCTCAATAAAAACTGTTTATATCAAAATCGAAGTCTCAAGTTTGAATTACAATGAATAGAAAAAGCGTATAAATAAGCAAAATAACCTAGCCGCTAATTGATTCAAAATAGAATTCTAATTAGACTAAAATTCTAAAATAAGTAAACAAATAATTAAAAACAAAATTTAACCTAAAAATACGCAAAAACCCTAATTTCCGTCTGCATAATTGACTTGCTGTTTTGAAGCCCGAAATGATGGAATTTGGCCATAAAATCAATCGGCTCAAGGGCTATAGCCCATGAGTTTTGCTTAGTGGCCCATTTCTACTCAAAAAACACATATTATGCATCTAATTCCGACATGATTGACTGAATTGCACTTTTATTTGGCTTGAATATTTAACTTTTTCCGTCAAGCCTGCTATGACTCCGATTGTCGAGGGTCCGGAACACATCAAAAGGTCAAGCACAAGTTTCATGGCTCCAAAGGTCAAACAAGAAGTAATAAAAGAAAGCCTAAAACAAGTATTAATGGGTAGAAACCAAAAATTCAAGGCGAAGGACGGAATTGGAAGAACCAACCGAAAAACCACTCGAGCACATGGCTTAAATAAGGGATGATTGCGCGGTTTGCATGATAAAAGGCAGAACGCGCTTGGGTTAAATCAAGTGATCTCAAGGCTCTCTACCAAGCGCCGCATGTTTAAACTGAAGAAGATTTTCGCAAGTTTTAATTTAACTCCATTTTAGTTATATTAAAAGTGTAGTTTTGGTAATATTTGGTCAAATTTCGAATTCCTTATTTCTACCCTTATTTCGAATTCCTTATTTCTACCCTTATTGTTATAAAATGGTTTATTTTAGTTAGATCCCTAATTACATTAGGAATATATTTTATTGTTTTTCAATTAAATTAGGTTATTTCCTAATTAGAATAGGACTTTATTTATTAACCTATTTAAAGGCTTTTTCATTGTAAATTTTGATTACAAACTTTGATTATTATCGAGCGATTTTTCAATTAAAAAGGTAAGGAGTCCCTTATTTCTTGTTCTTCATTAAACTTAGTAGAACTTATCAAAAATTCAATCTTTGTGGCGTTCGACGTAGAACTTATCAAAGGATTAGACAACCTTTGTGGCGTTCGACAACTTGGTTCTTATTTCCATATCATAATGAGTTTAAGATTTCTGCATCTTAGGTTCTTGCATTGTGAAGCTCGGATTAAGACCCTATATTCTATTATAATCTGATTTTAGAACTTTCCAGCATTTTCCAATTATTATTCCGCGAGTTTGTAGTGTTTCCTAAAAGGAATTACATCAAAAGGCCAATATGTTTGGCTTCATTTGGGTAAACAGTTCAGTAAGATGTTTCACTAAATATGGCTCTTAAGTTTGTGCTATCACATGTGTTTCTTCTTTTCTTTGAGCCAACCTAACTGGTTCATAATTACTTTTATACATGAATTGTTCTACTAAATGAGCTTTTGTTACAAAAGGCAGTCGATCAACCTTGATGACTTTAGCCTCTCCTTTATCATTCTAGAACACTAAGCACCCATGAAGTGATGAAGGAATAAACTAATTCACGTATATCCAATCCCTTCCTAGTACCACGTTATAACTGGTGGGGCCATCTATTACAGTAGTTTTGTTGTACTCTCCACTGTTATCACCAATGGCATCACCATTTAGCTGAAGTTGCTACTATATTGAAGTTGGTCAGCATCACTTCTGTCGGAATGATATCAGTGTCTGACTTGGCGGATTTCTTAACATTTTGTACAGAATGGTACTGATGGCTACCCTATTATCAATGAGTACCTTGGACACTAGAATGCCATCAACTAAGGCCTTTATATACAAGGGTCTTAAGTGCTGAAGAGCATGGTGGCTTGGTAAACAAATCACCAATTCTCTTGTAGTTTCTTTTTTCTCTTCTTTCTTTTTCAAAGTCACGATTAGAATAAATGGTAGTTCGCTATGATTGTTTTCATTTCCCAGAGGTGCTGGTTCAACTTCGTCAAACTCAAAAAGGTTTCTCGTACGTGACCTTTTGACTCAATTTCTACTTTTTGTTTACCCTTTTCCATTTCATTTCTACTTGACACATCCACTTGTAACATATCCTTGGTTTGGATTCCCTTAACTTTTCTCACTTGCATGGAAATTTCTAACAGCTCTCCCCAAGCAGTAGGTGGAAAAAATTTCTTTAGGGGTGACCTATACTTTTCAACGATTGGAGGTAGTCGAATGATTGCCTAGATGGCTCGCGCCAACAAGCCTACTGCTGGATTGCCTTCTTGGTATAGTTGCTTAAGAAATTTATCACGTGATACTCTCCTCATTCTACACTCTGCCACCAGATCCATATCTTTTCTATATCGATCATTCCATCATCGTCAAAGTCGTGTGTTTCCTCAACTTGTAGGAATACCATAACAGAAGTATTACTCTCACTCTCACATTCTAATGTGAAGGGTACCTCTTATGGTTCTTCTATAACAGCTTCACTGTTTCCCTTATTCTTGAAATCATTGGCCAATATGTAGTTTCTGACCATGTTTAGAGGTAAGGTGCCAAATTGGATGTTGCTTGATCGCTCAAAATCATCTTAGTCTTCATTTTTCCTTCTGTGTTCAAATTTTGACTTTCCAACGTGTTTACTTGTTAATACTTTTTCGATTGGCTTCGCCTATTTAATGTTGAGAGTGTTTTGATTCTCATAATGAATGAAATCTGCAGGCTTAGACTGTTCCATACCTTTTGTTGTCTCATCATCCAACCATAATTCATCTGATAACATCTCTGTTGTGTTCTTATTATCTCATTGAATGGATACCTTGATGTGATCCGAACCAGGCATCGAAGGGCGAAATCGAGACATCGGCAGTATGACGGTGATCTACATGGAAAACGGAGAAAGTTCCATGTTGGAATCGAACCGAGAAGACGAAAGAATCAAGCCGAGCCGAGTGCACGAAATTGTTTATGCAGAAAAGGCCTTACGGCCGTAAGGGAAATCATTCACGACCGTAAATCATATAATCACGGTCGTAAAAGCTATTGTCACGGCCGTAATCAACTATCGAAGTAAAAGGCAGAATTTCAGCAGAAAATGTCTCACGGCCGTAAAGCCCAATCTTACGGCCGTAACATGCAAACCGAAGGAATTTCACGGCCGTAAGAGTTTCGTCACGGCCGTAACCAATATCACAAATTTAAACAGAAAGACCTTTACGGACGTAAGAGATTTTTTCACGGCCGTAAACAAGCTGCGCCAGATTTTCCGAGAAATTTCAATTATTTTGTTTCCTTTTATTATTTTAGGTTATTTTCCTACTTTAGAATTTTAGTATAATTAGGATTCTATTTTGAGTAATTAGATGCTAGGTTTTCTTGCTTATTTATATTTCTTTTCATCATTGAAAACATTAGACAAGTTTGATTTGAGATTAATAAAATTTGAGAGAGGATTCTCCAAAATTGAAAGGTTGAGTTATTCCCTTTGTTTCGAACTTATCAAAGATTCGATCTTTGTGGCGTTCACTCGACGAACTTATCAAGAAATTGACAACTCTTGTGGCGTTCACCAATCTTGGTTCTTCAATCCGCATCGTCATTAATTGCGTCGTGATTGTTGGGTCAAGGTTTTACTGTCAATCTATCTTTTAATTTCTGTTCATTTATTCGTGTTCTTGTTATTTCGAGTCAGATCTGATTTAGATCTTTCCTAGGGTTTTAGATTTCGTTATTCCGCGTTGTTCGACGAGATTCCCCGACTGGGATCGCGTCATCTGGTATCAGAGTTTGGATCTATTTCAGATTCTTGCGTTTCTTGATTTTCTTGATTTTTTTCGTGTTCTTCGCGTTCTTTGTGTCAGTCATATATTTTTTCCAGTTTGATCCATAAGAGTCAGTCCCAAAAATTCAAAAGTGTTTTTCGTCCAAATCCAGTTCCGTTTTTTCTGCCATACTCGTAGTCCAATTCTCTGGCAGATTAAAAAAAATCCGAAAATTCCCAAATATTTCCCAAATATTCCGAATTTCTTTGTTTGTGTCTTAAAAATGTCTGATAGAGAGGCTTCTACATCTTCATCTTCTGTTGGAGACAGGAAACAGCCCAGGGGTGTGAATAGAAAGGTTGAACAGGGTAATGGTGATATTGCAGCAATAAGGGCACAATTTGAGAGATTTATGGCACAGATAGTGAATAGAGGTGCAGAGCGTGAACAGAGACCTCGGGATCAGTCTTATGATGGTTCTCGGGTTAGGAGAGGTAATAGACGTGAGGTTGGTGTGGATAATGAAGACATGGGCAGTGAAAGTGGCAGTATATCTTTAGGTAGTATACGAAGGAGGGATAGAGGAGATAGGTATGAGAGGAGGCAGGATAGGGAGCGTCGTGATGCTAGAAAATATCGTAGGGGTAGAGATGATGTTGATTACGACCTTGGAAAAATTAAAGTGAAATTACCATCGTTCCAGGGTAGGAGTGATCCAGAGGCGTACTTGGACTGGGAAACCAAGGTCGAAAGGCTATTTGATTGTCACAATTATTCGGAAAAGAAGAAGGTTAAATTAGCTGTGATTGAATTCACAGATTATGCCAATATTTGGTGGGATCAATTAGTGACGGTTAGGAGGAGGAACCTTGAGGAACCGGTGGAGACTTAGGGTGAATTGAAAACTATAATGAGGAAGCGGTTTGTGCCGACTCATTATTATAGGGATATTTATCAGAGGCTACAGGGTATGACTCGGGGGTCGAGGAGTGTAGAAGATTATCATAAAGATATGGAGGTGGCGATGATTCGGGCTAACGTGGTGGAGGATCGGGAAGCTAGAGGATATGGTGCATATGGCCATGAAGGTGGAAAGGAAGCTAAGGCGAAAGGGGGCAGCAAGACACTCACTATCTTATCCTACATCACAACCTAAGCAGGAATCCAACGTTGAACATAACCTGAAAGGGAAGGAGGAGCCTACAACGAAAGGTAAAAATATTTCTGATTCTCAAACTACTCGGGATAGAAATATTAAGTGCTTCAAGTGCTTGGGTATGGGTCATATAGCATCCCAGTGTCCAAATAGGAAACTAATGATCTTACGTGATAATGGTGAAATTAGTTCCGAGGATGAATTTAAGGGAATGTCTAAGTTAGTGGATGTTGGAGTTAGTAGTAGTGATGAGGAAGGATTGACCTATCCTGAAAAAGAATCATTTGTTAATCGGCGTGTCCTTAGCGCTAGGGCTATGGTGGATGAAATTGGTGAGCAAAGGGATAATCTTTTTCATACTAGGTGCTTGGTGGGCAAAAAGGCTTGTGGTATGGTGATTGACGGGGGAAGTTGTACTAATGTGGTTAGTACAATGTTGATTAATAAATTGGGCTTAAGCTTGATGAAACATCCAAACCCTTATAAATTGCAATGGCTGACCGAGTAGGGGGAAATTAAGGTAAATAAGCAGGCTAGGGTCAATTTTGCCATCGGGGGTTATAAGGATGAGGTGGTCTGTGACGTGGTACCTATGCATGTTGGTCATATATTGTTGGGGCGACCCTGGCAACATGACAGGAGGGTAGTGCATGATGGGTTTAAGAATCAATATTCATTTGTGAAGGGTGGGAAGAAATTTACACTTATTCCGTTATCTCCAAAAGAAGCTCAAAATGACCAATTGAAAATAAAGCGCGAGTTCGAGGGGAAAAATAAGAGCGTTGAGGCCACGACCTCAGAAAAAGGAGAGGGTGTGAAAATTGAAAACAAGAGAGTTGAGGCCACGACCTCAGAAAAAGGTGAGCTTGAGGGTGAAAAGAAAAAGAAAAGAGAGTCCACCACAAAAATGAGTTTATTTGCATTTGCTAACACATCCCTCCCCAGTTCTATTAAAGCTGTTTTGCAGGGACATAAATCAAAACATGAACGTAAAGCGGGAAAGAAAGTTATTGGCCAAAATAAGCAGCCCAAGAGTCTAAAGGATTGCATGACGCTTAAAAATAATCATCGAGCCCAGGAAAGCAGGAGGAATTTGAAAAGCCGACCAAAAATGGATTCGAGGTCGAATCCTTTTCAAGAGAGGGAGTATGATGTGATCCGGACCAGGCATCGAAGGGCGAAATCGAGACATCGGCAGTATGACGGTGATCTACATGGAAAACAGAGCAAGTTCCATGTTGGAATCGAACCGAGAAGACGAAAGAATCAAGCCGAGCCGAGTGCACGAAATTGTTTATGCAGAAAAGGCCTTACGGCCGTAAGGGAAATCATTCACGGCCGTAAATCATATAATCACGGCCGTAAAAGCTATTGTCACGGCCGTAATCAACTATCGAAGTAAAAGGCAGAATTTCAGCAGAAAATGTCTCACGGCCGTAAAGCCCAATCTTACGGCCGTAACATGCAAACTGAAGGAATTTCACGACCGTAAGAGTTTCGTCACGGCCGTAACCAATATCACAAATTTAAACAGAAAGACCTTTACGGACGTAAGAGATTTTTTCACGGCCGTAAACAAGCTGCGCCAGATTTTCCGAGAAATTTCAATTATTTTGTTTCCTTTTATTATTTTAGGTTATTTTCCTACTTTAGAATTTTAGTATAATTAGGATTCTATTTTGAGTAATTAGATGCTAGATTTTCTTGCTTATTTATATTTCTTTTCATCATTGAAAACATTAGACAAGTTTGATTTGAGATTAATAAAATTTGAGAGAGGATTCTCCAAAATTGAAAGGTTGAGTTATTCCCTTTGTTTCGAACTTATCAAAGATTCGATCTTTGTGGCGTTCACTCGACGAACTTATCAAGAAATTGACAACTCTTGTGGCGTTCACCAATCTTGGTTCTTCAATCCACATCGTCATTAATTGCGTCGTGATTGTTGGGTCAAGGTTTTACCGTCAATCTATCTTTTAATTTCTGTTCATTTATTCGTGTTCTTGTTATTTCGAGTCAGATCTGATTTAGATCTTTCCTAGGGTTTTAGATTTCGTTATTCCGCGTTGTTCGACGAGATTCCCCGACTGGGATCGCGTCATACCTTCCCCGCTTTAGGATTGTATAAGTGCCACACATTTAAGTAATGTGGTTATGGCCTGAATGTTTTAATATTTTGTGATGGGTTAGATGATCTCACAAACGTCCTAGCGTATAATCATGCGCTATATGATCTTCCAAAAGGTGTCCTCATTTGCTCTCTAAATAGTGGTGGTCCTGGGCATTAGCTGGCTTCCTATATACCTTATTTTCATTTGCTGCTTTTCCAATTTTCTTCTACCATCTAACACACAGATCTCCATCTCCTTCATCAATAGCTTTTCCTTTTAACTTTTGAAAAGTACTAGGATATGGTTCTTCATCTCCTTCATCTACCACCAACTTGAACTTTGGTAAACCCTGCTTATTGCACTTAGGACTAACCATTTCAATATTCACTGGCTACGGGAATGGATTTACTTCCACTACCATCTTCTTCTTTGATTCAAAGGTAATTCTCCCTGTTTCGATGGCATCCTGAAATACATTACAAAAATCCAAGTAATTATTAGTCATATGAGACCATGCATTATGCTTATCGCTCAATTTTATCTGCTTGTCGTTACATAACTGATCAAATAATTCATCATCCTTCGTTACATCAAATTAAAAATATTCTAGCATTTTTAATTTCTTCTTTTACTAGTTCATCTTTATTTGATGTTTCTATCTTGGTTAATATGGAGACAAGCATAAGTGTCTCCTTTAACCATTATGGCCAAACACACTTTAGCCTCATCTTTACATTATCTATAGCATGGATGTCAAAACTAAGGTCTGTATAATAAGTCCATTAGTGCCAAACACATTTTAGTCTCACCTTAACAATCACTCATATCTGATGACATTAGTGCTATATGGAAAGAGATTAGGAGACTCTTTGTCTTGGAACTTCTTTTTCAATTCAAAATTGAAACAACTTTGGAAAATCTTGACAAATTATTTTTTAAGCAAGGGAACAGAACATTTACTCCAGCTATTTTAAATCTTTGAAGAAAAGACTCAGCCCATTCATTTGGCAATTGACACAAGTTTGCTAAGTCTTCCGAAGTAACTTCTAATTCGGTTTTATAAAATTCAAGTTGTTCCAACTATTGTCATGTTTGAAAAGAATTTGCTGGAAAGTTAATGAAATATGAGAAAGTAATCCTAATTAGTGAACTTGGGAATAATCTCGTCTTAATGGTAGTCAATAATTTCATAACAGTGATACGTAAAACGCCTTATGTTTTCCAAAGTGGATACTTCCCCTAAACCTGTGAACAAGGAAAATTTAGGAACCCTAAACCCTCTAGGACAATGATATGCTTGATTTACCCATTTTAGATAAGGTTTTCTGTATGTTGAGAAATTACTGGTTGAATTCCAAAGGAAATATGATCTTGTAGGATTTCTGTTATTTGTTCACTCAATGTGGTATCGGGTCATATGGAACTCCTACTTGTTGTGGGACATAGGGTACTTCTAGTGGTACCAACATTAGAAATGAATGGAGCATTGATCGCTTCATTAGTACCAATGAATGGTTGGTTTGTTCCTCCATTGTTACATGTAGTATTTGGTCCTATGTTTTAGGCATTTTACTTCATATAAGGTACCTCCATATTAGATGTTCCAATACCTCCCGTGTTAGAAGGTCCCAAGACCTCTCGTGTTGGATGGACCAATATGTGGTGCTTCTAAGCATGACTCATGTTCATGGTCGGTAAATCAGTATTTGAATTTGGAAAGTCATTGCCCATTAGACTCCTAGTTTAGAAGTTATTAACCCCTTCCATAGTGTTTTTTTGACATACTTGGCCTATCGGTTTGTTCATAAGTTCATTCAATGTACGCAACTATTTAACCATATTATAATAATGTCTATTTTCATTTTGAGAAAGTCTTTCTACAGTATCAGTGCTATGTTAGTTTACCTATTCAATAATATATTGAGTGAGCTATCCCAATAGTACACGCATGGTATGTGGGCTCAACTCTATCGTTGGTTCATAACGACCACGAAATCCTTATGTTCCTGGGATATTTTGCTGACCCTAAAATTGCTCAATCGGATAAGGAACATATCACTGTGTAATCGAATCCTTGTCAGAATTTTTATGAGCCATGATACTCCAAACTTTTCTTACATCAATGGTCCCACTAGGTGTTCCAAATTATTTTGTGTGAGCATTGTTTCGCTCGTGTTAACAATTAAAAAGAGATTAGACAAAAATGTAAGGAACAAACCTCTTGAGACAAAGTCTTAAAAGTGGTGTTTGGCACTAGAAAAGCTTAAGTTACAAGATGTCTCCAAGAGGCACAAGCACACAAATTAAACTAGGGAAATTTTAGTCAAATCTAAGATAAGAAAATTACATTTCTATTTAAGAGTTTTGTTTTGTTGGTCTTTCTAAATTTTAAGTTTCTACAATATACATAACTACTAATTTGAATTTTCAAACTACCTTCTTAGCCTCGTAACTGGTTTGAAGTAATTGCTATCCACTTTCTTATTAACTTCCAGCTTTGTACTAACTACCCATGTTCTAAACAACCATTTAGGTTATAATAATTGCCCACAATGGCTTCAACGGATTGCCTTAGATCATAGGTTGAATTGGAAAACTGCCTCTTTGCTTGCTTTTCGTCCAATGCTCCAGTCGCTCAGATACCACTCGCGCCAATTGTCCAAGCTCCTTCACATAACCCTGACATTTGTAACTTGGATTTTTATGTTTTGGTCTTTTTGTTGGCCTTTTGAATTGAGTATTTTATGTGTAACAATATGTTATTTATTAAAACTTTGTTTTTTTTCTCTCCATTGATAAGCAACTTCCTTTATGTGCTTATTACTTCTAGACAGAACTAAAAGAGATATGGTAGTTTGAACTCAATCGAGAATGGGACCATAATCGATATGTATTACCTCATAAGAAGTCTTCTCCAAACAACATATCACATTGTCTTTACTTATTTTATTTCCTAAAAAACAATAAAAAAGAGCCTAATTTTTTTTTTATTGTGGTAGTTTAAACAATAAAAAGAGTCTAAAACAGTATAAATATTTCCAAAATTAAAAAATACAGATGATAGAACATCAATACATGTACGATCTATGAAATTTTTAAAGAAAGTACCTAGATATTATCAAGCAACGTGAACCAAATACTTTTCTTGTAGAATATAAACATTTTTTATTTCGAAAACATAAGCATTTGTCTTTATTCAGTTGGACCATCGCATAAATTGAAGTATGAAACCATCATCATTTTCTATAAATCACATGAACATCCCCACTCCTTGATCTACCACCAAATGTCTACTCACGAGATTTATAGAGAAAACATTTGAGTGGATATAGAGGAAATGGATTCTCGATCTTGAGTTTTGAGAGATGTTAGATTTTTAATGTAATTGACAATTTCATGAACAAAAGAACTCGTTTAAAAAGTCCAAATTAGATTCAAAGTATTGTAGTTGAGTTAGTTGGGTTCAAGAAGATCAAACAAGTGTTTAAGAAGACTTGTGATGCAATTAGAAGTCAAAAAAGAATCTAAAATTCGCAGGGATTATAATTCAGATTTTCAGCTAGAAGTTGAGACCAAGTTTTCATACAGAAAATATTTGAATTTGGAAACTGCTACTTCTGAAAGAATTCTATCCTTTTAAGTTAGATTTCCAATGCATTTTGAATCGTCTCAATTGGATATCGAGAGAGTAAGTTATGATCAAAACACTGACGATCGCTTGTTGGACACTCGATACATCCTTTAAGAGATTCAAGAACATATTCATGTATTGATTCATATTATTATTTCTTGAGATCCTATAACCACATATTGGATTAAAACATCAAATCTGTAACCCAAAACACCCACCTTTTAACACATCAAGGAATGTAGTTTTTCAATTGAAACTCCAGAGACTGCCAAAGATTGAAGATTATTGAACTACAAGCATGGGAATAAGAACAAGAATTGCGGATTCTTGGGTATCCACTTGGAAGAGACAATTGTACAAGATCGAAAAGTTAGAAGAGATAGCAGTATCTTGGTGATTGCAGGATGTAGATTGGAAGGTCCAGTGGATTTGGCTAGACATATCTAACTGTGACTTTATTATCTATAGTAGAGGTAATTGGTTTGGTCCCTGAGTTTAAACCCACGTTGGTTTCTCCGTCATCATATTGGGGTTATTTTTTGTTTACATTATTAAAAATTGTGGCAATTAAATATAGGAAATTGAATTGTTTGATTAGCCATCTAGAAACAATCAATAAGTGATGTGTTCCTTATAATTGTGGCTATTTCGCATGTAATATAGAACTAATCTATGGAATCTAGAACATTCAAGAGAGAGAGATAGAGAAATGCGAATCGCATAGGGTTATGTATAATTGTGAGATAAAAATGGATCAAATTATTGAAAAATCAAGGCCCAAATATACGAATAGGAAATGAACTTGACCAAGTATATGAATGGTAGTATGAACAAAGAAATCAATAGTGCTTTCATTGGACTCTTTTATTGTTTTTTACGATATGTGGATTTTACTTGTCTTTTACAACTAATATATAAAGGGAAAATTGCATGGAGCCCTACATTTTAAGTTCACATTTTAATTATAAGCTGATGAGCTTTATATTTTTAAAAAATAGGTGCTAATTCCAAATTAACCTTTATTAATTAAAAATTTTATTATTAAAAATGCAATAGGATTAACCATGTACCCACGTAACCCATCCCACCCCTAAGCAAGGCCATTCATTTCATTTCCAAAACAAAGAGATGGAACCCCTCAATTCAAATCGAAGCAGGTGTAATCGATGGAATCAGAGTCGAATGTCATAGATGTAATCAATTCAGCCTTCAATTCAAATCGGAGTTGCCGAAGGTCTTCCGGAGTTAGCATCTTCGACTACTTCGTAGTGTGGGTGTATGTGTGGTGATTTGTGGTACGTTGGATGCAGGGGGTGGTGATGGTGTAACTAATTTTGGTGGTCGTGGTATGGGTGAGGTGTGGTGGTGGTGTTGCGGGGTGCAGTGTGGTGGTGATGCTGATGCTGATGCTCGAGGCATAGCTATTGCAATTAATTTTGTTATCTGTCGAAGGTGGAGATAATGGAGGTAGTGATTGGCGACGGAGATGGATGAATGTTGTGATTTGTGTCGAAGGTGGAGATAATGGTGGTACAAATGATGTTTGGGCGATGATGGTGGTGGTGCTTGGCGAGAGCGGTAGCTATGAGGTGGTAGATCTGGTGGTTTTGGGTTGGGTGGCGGTAGCTATGAGGTGGGTGGTTGTCCGGCACCTTTGTCTCCCCCCTCGATTTCGCACCTGGAACACAACAATCATGTCCCTTCCACCACCATACTTCCAACCTACTAATCACAGCTTCGACGAGGAAAGTGGTACTCTGGTGGTGCTAGCTATGATGGTTCACCGGGCTAAGCTTTTGGGTGGCATCATGAGAAACGTGATAGCTTTAGAAGCGGCCAAGATTAGTGAATCCTTTTAAGTTTGTTCTTCCTCTAGTAGCCTGCTAATGTTCTCATGGATGACGTTAAAATTGTAGGTTATTGATTCAAACCCCCTTGGTGTTTAAACCAAAAATTCCCACAACTATTTGAAATCAGCCGAAGAAAGCTAAAAATTGTAATAAATGGATAATCTTGACCTAAGTTTAACCCAATCGAAATTCTAAGGAAGATGAATCCCACGCCAATGGAGAGATTAAGACAAATACCAAGATATTTTGGAATAAACAACAACAAATACATAAGACAAATTCTCAATATATAAGTTGAAAAAAATTCCAAGGATAGTTACAAGTGAAGAAATGATGTTTACCTCTCTAAATGCTCTCCAAGGAGTAATCTTAATGCCAAAACTAAACTAGGGTTCCAAGCCAATTGCAATTTGTAGTACAAAATGTGAAAGTAAGAAGTTTGAAAAATTGCACAAAAACCCCGTTTTTTTGAATCCGGTGAGAGAGTCAACCGAGTCAAAGTCAAACAAGTCAACCCTCGATAAGAATACCGGTGGGGCCTATGACAAGATCCAAGACGAAAGAGGTCCAAGAGTAGATCGCGGGACTCATTTTCAAGCTCTGAAATCAAGTCCACATGCAAGAGAGCAAAATCGAGGTCAATTGCCTATTTTAGGAAGTTCAAGCCATTTCGTTCGACCGAAATTCACCTCGGTCGACCAAAACTCTACAAGGATTTTAGGGGCAACCTCAATCGGGTTCAGTTGATCCTCGTACAACCGAACGGTCAACCAAAACAATTTTGGTCGAACACAAGGTCGACCGAAGTGGTACTTTCGGTCGTACGAGGATCAGCCGAACTCGACTGAGGCTGCCCCTAAAATCCCTGCAGAATTTCGGTCGATCGAAATGGCCTGAACTTCCAAAAAATAGGCAATTGACCTCGATCTTGCTCTCTTCCATGAGGACTTGATTTCGAAGCTTGAAAATGAGTCCCGCCATCGACTCTTTGACCTCTTTGGCCTTGGATCTTGTCATAGGCCCCACCGGTATTCTTATCGAGGGTTGACTTATTTGACTTTGACTCAGTTGACTCTCTTGATTCTCATCATCCCCTCCCTCTTGAAAAGGACTCGACCTCGAATTTTCACCTGCATCAAAAGGGGATAATTCGGGAACCATTCATTCCTCAAATGTAGCCACACCACGTGGTTGCAATTTTTATTTCCTTTGATTCGAGAACCATTCATTCCTCAAATGTAGCCACACCCAATCAACATATTCGAATGACACTCGCTTTCTACCTTTGTTGGCATTGGAGGCATACTGTTCATTCTTCTTCTCAATTTGGAGTTTGACCTTCTCGTGGAGAGATTTGACTATCTCCGTCTTTCTCTTTCCATCTAAACTACCTCTTTCATCAATAGGCAAATGAATCAAATCTAAATGAGTTAAATCCATAAACAATCTCAAATAAAGAAAATGAAGTAGTAGAATGAACATTTCGATTATATGCAAATTCAACAAAATGTAGATACTCTTCCCAATTCTTTAGATTGCCTTTAAGGATAGTGCGAAGGAGTTGTGTTAAGGTTTTATTAACCACTTCGTTTTGACCATCGGTTTGGGGATGACAAGTTGTAGAAAATAAAAGTTTAGTCCCCAATTTTCCCAATAAAACCTTCCAAAAGTGGCTAAGAAATTTGACATCCCTATCCGACACAATGCTCCTCGGGATCCTACGGAGTCTCACTACCTCCTTGAAGAATAGGTCGACTATGTGAGTGACATCATCGATTTTATGACAACTAAGGAAGTGTGTCATTTTACTAAATCGATCAACTATCACAAAGATGGAATCGCTCCCCTACTTAGACCTAGGTATACCTAAAATGAAGTCCATAGAGATATCGGTCCACGGTTCACTAGGAACGGGTAGGGGTGTATATACCGATGCGGTGCTACCTTGAATTTGGCCTTCTTACAAGTTATGCATGTAGAACAAATTTTCCCAACGTCTCTCCTCATTTTAGACCAAAAGAAGCGTTCTTGCAAGATTTCTAAGGTTCTCCTCACCCCAAAGTGACCCATTGAACCTCCCCCATGGGACTCCATCACCATCAACTCCCTCAATGAGCAATTTGGCACACAAAGTTTACCTTCACAAAATAAAAAATCCTCATGCCTATGATATTTGTTTCACATTTATAATATTTATCACATGCAACCCTTTCACATGAAACAAACATCCTTGAAAAATTCACATCATGCACATACAAGTCTTTAATACTCTCAAAACTAGAGGTGGGTGTGGGTTGAATTGGGTTGATTTTTTGCCCAACCCACTAGAGTCGGGTTGATAAAAAATCAATTAAGCCCAACCCAATTAAGAGTTCAAACACAACCCAACAAAATTTCGGTCGACTTGGGTTGGGCTTGGACAGGTTGGGCTTGGCCCAATTAATAAAAAATATTGAAAAAAAAAAAAAACCCATGAATCAATCTTTAACTCAAATCAATTATATACACTACAATAACCTCAAATACAATAAATTGAACACTTTCTAATAAAATTAAAATATGTTCAATTAATATTTAAATAAATAAAGTTTCATTTATTAAATAAAAAAAAAAATAGATTTTTTATTTGGGTTGGGTTAGGTTTTTCACCCAACCCACAACTCGACCCAACCCAACTAAAAAATTTTAAAAAAAAATCCGAACCCAACTCAATTTTCATGAAAAATCGATCTAAATCGATTGGGTTTGGTCGGTTTTGACGGTTTTGGAGGGTTTAGGCGGTTTATGCTCACTCCTGCTCAAAACCCAACAATTTGGAACTCAAAATAGTAATAAGGGCATACCTTCTAGAGAGGACGTCGGTTACCACATTCTCCTTACCTTATTTATATTTGATGACATAAGGAAATGTTTCCACGTACTCCACCCATTTGGCATGCATCTTGCTCAACTTCCCTTACTCTTTCAAGTGCTTCAACGATTCATGGTCGGTGTTGATGACCAGTGACAGATCCAGCCGTCTGCGAGCTAGCGCGGCCGCGCTAGCTGGATCCACCGACAACTCCTGGTTTTGATATATTTTTTTTTTTTTAAACACATTTCCTCATCTTCTATCCATATTCACCAAAAACTAAAATGAAGATTGAAACATTTAAACAGAATCTGGATTGCCTTAAAATTTTCACAGACAAATACACACAAAAGTAAGAAGAGAGAGAGATACATATGAGATCCGCTGGGTGTGCTTTGAAAATGGTTGAATGGGATAGTAAGAGAGAGAGAGAGAGATTGAAGGAATCATGGAAGTCGGACCAGCCTAGGGAAGGGGAAGCTGTTCCGTGTTCTGAAATGAGAAATTAAAAGCATTTGACAAAGATGTTTTTAATCATATTTTTTTTTTACACAATTCTTCAAATTACTTTTTAATTATACACATTTTTTCTCTCTATTTTTTAATCACATATTTTATCTAGAAAACATAAAAAAAATATGTTTTTAAACAAAAAAATTTTAACAAATAAATAATCGAAGAATAATTGATTAGCACGTTAAAAGGATTTTAAATGTTGATTTTGCTCTTCTTTCTCGACAAATTATCCAAAACTTTTAATTATATGGCTTTAGGATTCCTAATTCAACTAGGAAAGAAATTGCTCAAATATGGAAAAAAAATAAAAATAACAGAAAAATAAGGATTTCACGCGTCTTGATAGTTACGGCCGTAATTGAATTACTGGTTCACACTTACGGCCATGACACCATGACTTACAGCCGTAAGTCCAAAATTCCCAAATCTCGTTTTTGAGCAGTGACTTCATTACGGCCGTGACTTCCAACGTTTACAGCCATAATTCCAATTCCTCGCAATTTCAATTTCGATCAGATGCCCGGTTACGGCCGTGACTTCCCAAGTTTATGGCCGTAACTTTGTTTTCTTGAAATTCCGATTTTTCTTCAATAAGCTTGTTATGGTCGTGAGTCTCCAAGGCTTGCGGCCGTAAATGAAATAATTCCCCTTTTCCTTCAACGGCTTGAATGAGGTGGATCCACTCGTCGTCTTAGCTAGGTCCCAACATGGAACTTGCTTCTTTTGATGACACGGACATTGTTTTGGCCATTGTTTCTTGTACTAGCTTGTCCATTGCTTCTTTGGCCCTCTTCTTTTGCAATCGAGTCATCGGTCCTCCTTTGATCATCAACGATCTTTACGCGGGCTTGTACTCGTGGTCTGTATCACATCATCTATCCCCTTAATACTAACTACAAATCCAAGAAAGACAACACTTTCCATACAAAAATTACACTTTTTGAGATTGATATACAATTTTTCCTCTTTTAAAACCAAAAGTACACTTCTCAAGTGTTCAATATGCTTATTCAAATTCTTGCTATAAATCAAAATATCATCGAATTAAACTACCAAAAAATTTTCAATGAATGCACGCAAAACATAATTCATTAATCTCATAAAAGTGCTCAGTCCATTAGTGAGACCGAAGGGCATAACCAACCACTCATATAACTCATATTTAGTTTTAAAAACGGTTTTCCATTCATCTCATTCTCTCATCCTAATTTGGTGGTATCCACTCCTCAAATCAATTTTGCTAAAGATGCAAGAACCATGCAATTCATCTAGCATATCATCTAACCTAGGAATGGGGTGTCGATACTTTACCGTTATGTTGTTGATGGCTCGGCAATCGACGCACGTTCTATAGGTTCCATCCTTCTTGGGCACTAGTAGCACGGGAACGACACAATGACTCATGCTCTCATGAACTTATCATTTTCTCATCAACTCCTCGACTTGCTTTTGGAGTTTCTTGATCTCTTTCGGGTTGCTTCGGTATGCCGGTCTATTTGGGATGGCGACTCCGGGAGTGAAGTCAATTTGATGCTCGATACCCATAATGGGTGGAAGCCCACTAAGCATCTCCTTCGGGAAGACATCATCAAACTCCTGCAATAAAGAAGTAGCTAAATTGGGGAGGGAGGTGTGAGGTTCATTAAGTTTAAGGAGAGACTCCTTATACACCATCAAAAGGATGTGATGCTTTTCCTTTAATGCTCTCTCCACATCACCCTTACTAGTATAAAAAATCATTTTTTTCCTCAACATCTTTTGCTCTCTTTCTTTTCTCTTTCACCCCCTCATTTTTTTCACTACTTTTCTCCCCCTTTTTTTTCACTCTCTTTTTGCGCTCCACTCAACTCCATCTTTTTTTCTTCTTCACTCTTTTTCCTCTTCCTCGTCCCTTTTGCGCTTCAATTGGTCTTTATAAACTTCTTCTGGACTCAAAGGTAGTAGTGTTACGAGCTTCCCATTCATTTGGAAGTTATACCTATTTTTCCTTCTATCATGCAATACTCTCCTATCATATTGACATGGCCTACCCAATAATATATGTGTATCTTGCATGGAAACCACATCACAAAGGACTTGATCTTCATATGTCCCAATGTTGAAAGTAAGAAGTACTTGCTTACTTACCTTCAACTCACCATAATCACTCAACCATTGTAACTTATAAGGACTAGGATGTGGCATTAAAGGTAATCCCAACTTCTCCAAAATACTAGTACTAGCCACATTGGTGCAACTTCCCCCATCAATGATGAGATTACAAGCTTTGTCCCTCACAAGACACCTAGTGTGGAAAATATTTTCTCTTTGCTTAGTCGTTTCATCAACCTTGGCTTGGGTGTTGAGAGACCTAATGGTGACCAAGGACTTGGGTGGACTAACAACTCCCTCCACCTCTTCTTCCTCACCATCACTATCATCCCCACCTTGCACTCTCTCTTCGTCCTCTTCATCTTCCGAGTACCACTCCCCATTCTTAATGAACATCACCCTATTGTTAGGGCACTCTCGAGAATAATGCCCCCGACCTTACATTTGAAGCATACAATATCCCGACTCTTGAAAGCGGTATGGACAACCTTGGGCTTATCCTTGATGAAGTCAACTTCCTTCCCCTTGGATGTTTCAATTTTGTCCTTAAGTGGCGTTTTATCAACATTATCACTCCCCCACTTAGACTTTCAAGTGGAACTAGGACCCCCCCGAAAAAATTTCTTGTCCCTTCTTTTTAAATTGCTCATTCTTTTTCAATTGAGCTTCCACTTTAATAGCCATGTGCAACAATTCCTCCATCTCCACTTAATGGTGTCACTCCACCACATTGGCTATCTCCCTATTCAAACCACTCATAAATCAAGCCATGGTGGCCTCTCTATCCTCCTCTATATTAGCCCTCATCAAGGCCTTCTCCAACTCCTTGTAATAATCTTCAACCCCCTCTAGATCCTTGAGTAAGAATTTGTAATCTTTGATAGAGTCCCCTATAGTAGTGACTAGGTACAAATCTTCTCCTCATAAGACTCTTCAACTCATCCCAAGTATCCACACTACCCTCTAGATTCCTTCTCCTAGTGAGTAATAAATTATCCCACCAAGCTAAGGCATAGTCGGCAAACTCCACTACCGCTAACTTAACCTTCTTATCCTTGGAGTACCGATGGCATTCAAAAATCAATTCCATTTTCCTTTCCCATTCCAAGTAGGCATCCGGATCACTCTTCCCATGAAAAGAAGGAATTTGCATCTTTATGCTTCAAGATTACCATCCACTCCATCTCTACCCTATGGTTCCTCCCATGACCTCGATCAACTCCCCTCACATTCCTACCTCCTCTATTCCTACCCATGTTCCAATTTTGGTCACTACCTCCTTCACTCTCAAATTCATCCTCGTCAACATCATCATCCTCATACTCATACTCATCTCTAGCCCTTCTCCTATCACCCCTCCTAACATTATCATCCTTTGGGGGTGGAATTTCCCTCCTAGTCTCCAATCTTGCTAACCTCCCCTCCAATCTCCCTCCCATATCCGTCATGGTAACCGTGAGAGCTTGTATCATATTCCTCAACTCTTGAGTTTGTGTATTTGAATCTTTTCCACTTAAAGTATGTGTATTAGCCATGGAGTGCAAGTGTGTAAGTGTCCTCACAAAATATTTTCGCTCGTGTTTCACTCAAATAGGCTTTTATCCTCTAATGTGCTCACCACTCTTGCATTTTACCACTCCAAGTTTTCTTACTCAAACTCTCCAAGGAACGTAATTCAACTAAGTTGAGGACTCAATTCTTGTGTAGTACAAATTCCACAAACAAACAAGGGAGCAAAAGAAGGATTGACACAATAGCAAGTAAAATTTATTTGCTTGCTATTATACAAGAAAAGTAAGGAATTGAATTTGATTAACAAGGTTTTCAAGGGTATAGTCACAATAAGCTTGATAAAAGACTCAATGAATCAACTAAGAATGTGTTTGGTAATTGAAAGGTAGGATTCACATGAAAACACTCTTTGAGACATTTTGTCTAACACTTATGATGCAAACTTAAATAGTTTATGATTTTCAAGTGTTTTTTCAAATGTAACCCCCAACAATTCTCAAATTGATAACAACAATAATACTCAATATGTAGAAATCAAGAAATATTCATGGGCATCGAATTTGCACCAATTTTTTTTTTTTTTTTTTTTTTTTTTTTTTTTTTTTGGGATATGGAGAACGACAAGAACAACAAAAAATTTAAAGATATAATTACCAATTTTAGAGCCAAGTTCTGATACCAAATGATGCGAACCCCCTTAGTGTTTAAACCAAAAATTCACACAACTATTTGAAATCAACCCAAGAAAGCTAAAAATGGTAATAAATGGATAATCTTGACCCAAGGTTAACCCAACCAAAATTCTAAGGAAGATGAACCCCGGCCCAATGAAGAGATTAAGACAAAAATCAAGATATTGTGGAATAAACAATAACAAATACAGAAGAAAAATTCTCAATATATAAGTTGAAGAAAATTTCAAGGATAGTTACAAGTGAAGAAAAGGATGTTTACCTCTCTAAATGCTCTCCAAGGAGTAATCTTAATGTCAAAACTAAAATAGGGTTCCAAGCCAATTGCAATTTTGTAGTACAAAATGTGAAAGCAAGAAGTTTGGAAAATTGCAAAAAAAAACCCCTTTTTTTGAATCCGGTAACTTTCGGTCAACCGCATCGGTCGACCGAAACAATTTCGGTCTAACCCAGGGTCGACCGAAATGGTACTTTTGGTCGTACGAGGCTCAGCCAAACCCGACTGAGGCTACCCTTAAAATCCATACAGAGTTTCGATCGACCGAGGTGAATTTCGGTCGACCGAAATGGCCTGAACTTCCAAAAATAGGCAATTAACCTCAATCTTACTCTCTTCCATGTGAACTTGATTTCGGAGCTTAAAAATGAGTCCCGCCATCAACTCTTGGACCTTTTTGGCCTTAGATCTTGTCATAGGCTCCCACCGGTGTTCTTATCGAGGGTTGACTTATTTGACTTTAACTCAGTTGACTCTCTTGATTCTCATCAGTTATGTTCGACCATTATTATCTTGAATGTTTTCCTAATGTTGAAGATGAGAAAATGAATTTTCCTTTAGACAAGGGTTTCATTTCTTGATATGGATTTACACAAAATTATTCCTCCGCTGTAATGGCATCAATCTATCTTTTGTTGGTTTTTTTTTTTTTTTTTTTTTTGGGCACAAAACCTGGATACAAAAATCATCAACTTAACAATCAAATACAAAAATGTGACTTCGCGTGACCCTTCTAGTCACAAATGTGACTAATTATATGGGTGATTGTAGCTAATTGTGACTTTGTGTGATCATTGGAAGTGATCTGTTTCATTAATTTATTTGTTACAAAATCTTGTTGTTCACAAATGTGACCAATTTTAGGTAATTGTGACCAAAATATCAACTAATTGTCGCTATGAAAACGAGTAAGTTGTGACCAATAAATTATATGCGATTAAAAATGTTTGATTGCTACAATATTTGTAATTGTGACCAAAATGTGTGTTGATTGTGACATTGTGCGACTTGTGACGATTACGGGATGTGACTTTGAAACTAAATTTATAATTGTAACCGAACTGTGACCTCGTTTGACTTTATGTGACCGAACTGTAACCTCGTGTCACCGAACTGTGATCTTATGTGACCCAATTGTGACTTTGTGTGACCAAACTGTGACTTTGTATGACTAGCTATGACTTTGCGGGTGGGGTGGGGTGAATTTTGTAACTAAATTTGTAATTGTGACCTAACTGTAACTTTGTGCGACCAACCTTGACTATGTTGATTATGTGGGGTGTGGTAGGGTAGGTGAAATATATGACTAAATTTTCAATTTGCAACTGAAATTTAACTTCGTGTGACCAATTGTGACTTTGAGGGTGGGTCGGGTGCGGTGAAATTTGCGATTAAATTTATAATTATGACCGAAATATGACTTTGTGTGACCAACTGTGACTTTACGGATGGGATGGTGTGGGGTGAAATTTGTTAGTAAATTTTTAATTGTGATCGAACTATAACTTTGTGTGACCAATTGTGACTTTGCGAGGTAGGTGGGTGGGGTGGGATAAATTTTGTTATTAAATGTGTAATTTTGACCGAACTGTGACTTTGTGTGACCAGTTGTGATTTTGCGGGGTGGGATCAGTGAGGGTTTTGCCTTTAAATTTGTAATTGTGACTGAAATGTGACTTTATATGACCAACTGTGACTTTGCGGGTAAAGTGGTGCGGGAGCGTGGTGGAATTTTCGATAAATTTGTAATTGTGACAAACTGTGACTTTGTATGACCAACTATGAGTTTGCGTGGTGTGTGTGGTGGGTGGGTGGTTAAATTTGCAATTAAATTTGTATATGTAAACGAATTATGACTTTGTGTGGTCAACTGTGACTTTGTGGGTAGGTAGGTGGGTGGGTGGGCAAGGTCGGGGTGGGGACGAAAATATTAAGTGAGGGTGGTGTTTGAGTAAAATTATATTACTTTTAATTTAAAATATAATAGATAATTAATTTTAAATAATATTATTTTTATTTATTATATTAACACCTAATTTTTAAAAAGAAATCTTAAGTTTGTTAACTTTAAAAAGTGATAGTTTTAGGTTTGTAATTATGTACTTTTCTCATATATAAACTCCAATTTAAGCCTCATTATCTAAAAATTAATTTTTTTCAAACTCTTTTTTAAGCACACTCCCCCAATGATATAATTTACTCATAAAATTAATTTTTTCATACTTTTTAATTACGTATTCTTAAAAAAAAAAAAAAAAATCATCATTACACTATTCATTTGAAAATGAGGTCAAATAGAGGCTAGAATATGTTTGATTCTCTTTAAAAAAAATTCTTTTTTCTACAGTACTCAATCTCAACCCTTCATTAAAAGTCAAGTCCACAATATTTAACTTTTGAACCAAATCTCAATCAACCATTCTCCTAAAAATCATTATTCATTTTAAAAAAAAAAACTTTTTAAACAATACCAAACACATACGTAATTCTTTTTATTATTATTAACTGAAAGATCAGACATTGAAATAAGTAGGGCAATTAAGTGCTTAACATTTTGTAAATCTGCATTTTAACACTAGTACAAAACTCTCTAAAAAAAAGTGGGAATACATGCACATCGATTTTAGTAAAACTGACGCATATAAAAGGACGGTGACATTTTTGTAAATATTTTGCACTTCGGTTCTACAAGAACCGAAGCGAAAAGCCGGCGTGAACCACCGTAGCTTTGGGTGTCAGTTCTTGAAGAACCGACGCCTAAAACCTTATTTATTATCAAGAATCGACGCCTAAAACCTTATTTATTATCCGCCAATTAACTTCTTTTCTTAATTTCTTAATCTTTACTACAATTTCGCGCCTCTCTCCCTCCCTCTTTCAACCACACGAGGCCGCTGCCATCTCACCGCCACCACCATTTCGTCGGCATTACCACCATCACATTCCCCCCTCTCTTTATTTCTTCCTCTCACTAAAATACACCTCCACCCGCCTCCACCACACCTCCACCGCGTGCGCCTTCATGGGCGTTAACTCGCCTCTTCCTATGTAAGACCCACCTCCTCTATATGTAATATGTGTGTGTGTGTGTGTTAATATATATATATATATATATATATATAAATTTTTTAATTAAATGTTAATATGTATAAATTTGTTAATTAAATGTTAATATGTATGTGTGTGTGTGTGTGTATATGTATATATATTTGTTAAATTATGAAATCTTAACTTGACTTTTTAGGAATTGGTAATGAATTTTGGATTAATTTTGGAGTAGTTGATGATGTTGAAATTTGATTGGAATTGTGTTTGAGTTTTGAATATGTCGATGTTGAATATTTTGGTTTTATTGTGGCATTTTGATTCCTCCTATTAGTTGGCTATATCCAATTTATAGGGGAGATTCTGTAAAAAATTTTGTACGATTTTTTAAATAAAAAATAAAAATTATAATTTAAAGTGACGCCTAAAGTCGATTTTAGGTGTCGGTTAACAACCGACGCGTAAAGTCAACACTTTACGCGTCTGCGTCATATATATCGCCTCTACAATCGACACGTATTGTCTTTTACAATCGACGGGAATGGGCCTTTTTGTACTAGTGTAAGGAAATACGAAAAATGAGTTTAGATCTTTAAGGAAGAAAAAATAATCAATACTTCTAAAAGTAAGTTTTGCTGTGGCGAATGCAAGTGATACCTTCACGAAATAGTACTATATTTATTTGTTCGAATTCTTTGAGAGTTTACAAATACTTGAAAAATAATCAATTCACTCTTTTCATATTTTCTTGTTTGCAATAATTAAGCCTCCTTTGGTAAATTTGTCTATAAATTATAATAAAACACTTTTTATACAATTTTTTCATCGCACACATATCTTCAAATCATCTTTAACCACATATTTTACTTTAAAAATATCGTATTCTTTATTTATAAACACATTTTTTACTAAACAGAGACTAAGATTTTACAAATATAGTTTGATTATCATTATTTGGCAAAAAAAAAAAAAAAAATTGAATAATGATTAATAGGATATATTGTGTGGTTGGGAATTAAAAAAAAAAAATTGAATTTATGTGTAAAATATTTTATTGTTAAAAGACACGATTAAAATTGAATATTGTAAATAATGAAAACAAAAATAATATAGAAATTAAAAAGAGGCTTAATTTACTCTTTTCATTTTTATTTTCTTGTTGGCGATAACTATTGCTTTAACTTCGATTGAGTACCAAGTCACGATTTCCCTCCCTCGACAAATAATATTGATAGTTTATTATGCTCACAATTATTTATAAATTATCAAACTTAAAATAAAAATATAAATAAATTGATCAAGATGATAAAAAATCTAGGATGGACAGAAAATAACTATTTTTGAGAGACCTTCGGATCATGTGTGTGGTTTATAAACCAAATTTTCACGTTTTTTGAAGTAAGATGTAGAGTTAAAAATTAGAGAGAGAAAAAATGTAAGATTAAAAAGTAATTTGAGAAATTGATTAATTATTCGGTAATACTGTAACAGTTTATAAACGATTTTTTTACTGTTTAAAAAGTAAGATGTGTAGTTTAAAAGTGGAGAAAAAAATTTGAATGATTAAAAAGTGATTTAAAAAATTGTGTTGTTTATAAATTAATTTATATACAGTAATGATTAGGTTAAGGAAATCCAAGCACGATCAGAACATAGAAGAAATTTTCTCTTCCCAAGTTCCAAGGATATGACTGTCATTTCAGCCGAAAAGATAGGACAACGAATAATCTGTGATGTGAGACACACGCAAAGAAAGCGAAAGTGGACACAGAATACGAGGTAGGGTTTGTAAGAAGAAAAGAAGGAAATGGGTGACCCTTTTTCCCGTACTTTTGGATTGGACTTTAGTGGAAATATTTTCCTTTTACTACCATTATTCCATTTTCCTTTTCCGACCCCATTGTGTCCTCCTTAACTCACAATTATTCCACCTCTACTTTTTCCTATATTACCCTTGTCTCTCCTCATTTTATAATTTGATTAGTTATACAGTCATGCGATGCATAATTATTTGTTATTCATATATATTAAATTTATATTTTAACATATAAAATGAATATTTAATTAAAAATGTGAAACGAAAGAAGACAATTAATTACAAAAATATACATAACACATACCTTATTTTTAAAATTTTTTTTTTTACAGTTGATATGTTTATCATTCCAGGAATTTCTTTAAAAATTATAATTTGAATTGATTTAAAACTTAAAATGAAAAAGAAAAATTACATTTAAATAGAATTTGTAATAAGTAAAAAAAAATAGATATATCTGTGATATATACGCTCAGAATTTTATTAAAACGAAAGAAAAAAGAAAAATAGATTGATGAACTTTCTTATTTCATCCTCTTCATTTTCTATTTTTCGGAACCACTCGACTCTCCCTTTATATATGTATTATTGCGTTTTTCTCTCGTGAGTATATTTGGTCCTTGTTTGAGTCCTCATTATTTCAAATAATGTATTTTGTAAAAATAAATTTTGGTACAATGAGCTGTTAAAAAGTATGATTTTTTTTTAATTTATATGTAAATTATTTTATTAATGGAATGTTAGTTGAAAATGAGTTTTAAAAAAATGAGGGTTTGAATAAAGCGTATCTAATAGGGCCCATTTTTTCTTTTTTTACTAAGTTGCCACAATTGTAATAGTTAGAAACTTAAATAACTTACTACTTTAAAAATAAAATACTTCAAAGACCATTTGCATAACTATTCAATTTTAATGATTATTGATGTAATTAATCTTTTCAAAATATAATTTCTATATTATCGCAAATAATTTATCACTATCCAAATAGTACTATTAGAATTGGTACTAACTATTTTTTAAAATATTTAATATTTAAATTTATTAAACAAATATTTCATTTCATATTTACTTTAACATTACAAATTAAATACACATGGTCATATATTTAAATGAATATTGCTTCAAGCAACATGAAATGTTAGCTTTAATTAAATTTTAACGAATGTATATCGAAAATACATTTAACTTTATATACTATAAGAAATCATCTATGCATCTCGATTCATAAAAGTGGTGCGGTTGTTTAACCCATAAGACATAACACTTTATCACTTACCCATATGGAATTGATTTTCAAGAATCAAATTTTCTGAACATTCATTTTCAATCACACATTTGTTAAAAAATAATTTTTTACAATTTTTCATACTACTTTTTAACGGTACATTTTAAAAATAATCACTTTTCACAAAAATAATTCTCAAAAATCAAAGTCAAATGTTCAAAATAATAATTTGAAAATCTTGTAATTATCATTATACAACAACTGAGTAAAGTTGGAGATCACGAAATAATACCAAAAATCTTATACCCTATAATTGTTAAAAATTTATTAAAATTAAGAATGATTAAAAAATATTAATCATTCTATTGATATTATTAACTAAAAAGAAATCAAAAAATTAAGTATTCAATATTAATCTTTGTTCAATAATTTTTCTATAAATTATTTATAAGCAGCACATTTTTTCAACCACATATGTATTTCAGAAAATATGATTTTTAATATTAAAGATAACAAATGATTTGACCATTAATAATTGAAACACAATTTTTATATTTATGGCTACACATAGAATATATAATATTAAGAACAACAAATAAATAAATTTAATACCGATAACTAAAAATATTAATTGAACTCATTCAATATTGGTGTTAATAATAAAATTAAAATTGATTAAAAAAATATCAACTATTATTTTGTATTTACCATAATATTAGTACTTATGTGTGTGTGTCTGTGTGTGTGTGTGTGTGTGTGTGTGTAAGAAAATAAATGCATTCACATTTATCCAGATTTTGCATTTACATTTTACATACATCCATTTTGCATTCACACTGTTTAATTTTATAGGAACTTACTATATATAGAAACAGAAAATGGGCAGAAAAATGGTCAAGAATTGTTTTTGGGAAGTACATTACTTTTATATATAGTATGATTTTCACTAAGCCTCGATTCGGAGTTGCCCAACTAATTATAATCAGTTTATTGCGCACATCTCGAGGTGAATTTGGAGTTAAAAATTGGAGAGAAAAGATGTGTGGTTAAAAAGTTCTATTAAAAATTGGAGCGATTGTATAACCCATTTACCAAATAGAGGCTAAGATTGGCAATGAGACGAGTTGGAGATGAGGATATCATCCTCCTTCCCCCTCCCATCCAAGATTTACCATCCCGTCTCATTCTCACTATGGATGAAAATGGGGTGGAGAGTCCTCAAACTCGATGTGTACTCGACCTAAACGGGTACAAAAAATCTCTGGCAAAGGTAAGGAAAATAATGAAAAAGTATTTTCGAATCGAGGACAGGACGGTGATGAGAATGACAACCCTCCCCAAACCCATCCCCAATTAATAAGTCCAATTAAAAAAAAAAAAAACATCTCAAGCCCAAAGATAAAATATCATGCTATATTTTTATCTCAAAAGTTAAATATTTAGCCCCTGTTTGGTAGAAATTAAAATCTAGATTTTAATCTAAGTCAAAGTCAACAATCAATCTAAACCACAGATTTCGTGGGACCTACAACTTTTCAACCACACATCTTATCAACTTTTATCAAAATCTACTAAAAATCTAATTTTAATCTCCTCCAAACAGGGGCTTAATTTCAAACCAAAAACTACATTTCATGAAATTTTAATTGTATTCTCAAATTCTCTTGGTATAGTGACTCTTTATCTCTCAAACATGCGCATTTGTCACCTATTAAAGGAATTCTAATTCAATTTCCATAAATATTTGGATTTCATTCTATTCAACAGACATAAGTTTTCCTATATGAATTGTTAGGAATGGCAACAGAGCGGGTTCAAGGCGGGGATGCCAATCCCCATCTCGCCCCGTAGAAGATTTACCATTTGCATCCACATCCCCATCTCCGCTCCGTCCCCCCACCCCGTCCGTCCCCACCCCGTCCGGGGACGGGCGGGGCGGGGAAGCCCATAATTCCCGTTTACATCCCTATTTATTATTATATATATATTTTTGCCCATTAATGTCTTTTTATAATGGTTTGTAAGGATTTTAATCAATCGTGTGGGCTCATATGTGAATTATTGTGTATTGAATAAAATGCTATCAATTTTGGTTAAGCCCATTTAAAGTGATCTAATAAGGATTTGGTATATTGGGCTTTAATGCATCTAATTAATGTATGGGCTTTTATGTGTAGATACCAGGCCATTACCTAATTCATGATGGGCCGGATTAGGTTAACTGGAAATACAGTATATAAAGTCGGTTATGGTCCCTGAATCGTACGTATTGTTTATTCTTTTGACATCCCATCATCAGAGAGAAAATAAGGACTACGTATCGATTTAAAAGATCCGACCGTCGAATCGTTTATCGTGAATCACGTTTGATTAAGGTACGCTTCCGCTTCAGTTATTTAATTCTTGATAATTCAGCATAATGATTTATTTTGGATCATAGATAAATAATTATCTGTGATAAATTTTCTAACAAGTGGTATCAGAGCCAATCATCAAGTTGAATTGTCAGATCCGTGTTTCATAATACGAGTTTGGATTTAGAAAATCTGTAAAATAGACACAGCCTTTATACGTGTGAATTTGTATGTATATATTTATGTTGAAATCAGTTGTCAGTATGTATATGATCTTCGAAATTAGGTATTGAACATATGTATATACAGATTTAAATTGAAATCGGAATAAGTGTACAGCATGTATGTAAGTGCGAAATTAAGGTTTCAAAACTGAACATATGGAATATGTATGGATATGTCGTTCGAAATCAGGTATGGTTTTCGAGTCCGATTATGGATTGTTGAAAATGGGTTGAAGGAATCTGATTTTGAAGCTCGAATTGATGTTTGGGATGTTGGGTTTTTTTTTTTTCATTTTGGTTTGGATTATGGCTGTATTCGGTATGGGCATCTGCAAATTGATTTTCAAATCTGATTTTGAAACTGTAATCGGTATGGGCATCTGCATGGTTGTGGTGGTCGCCGCTGTCAGAATGCGCGCAGCGCAACAACTTCACTGCGCGCGGTGGTCGCGCGACGCTGCTCCGTGCAGGTAAGCAGCGCCATTAGGAGCGGAGGAGCAGGTGGTAGGCTGTGCCTCTGCCGGTTTTGGAGGCGGCGCGAGCTAGGGTTTTCAACCCTAACTGTTGCGAATCAGTTTTTTGGGGGAGGGACCTGGGCTGAAAATTAGAAGTCTCCGAGGACTTCTTTTGCAATTTTTAGGAAGTTGTGTAAATTGCTCCTCCGGTCCTCCGTTTTTGTTATGGATTAAATGTTTAATCCTAAAGTTACAGAATAATTTAAGTTGGCCCTTAAAGTTATGAATTTTATGAAATCAGCCCCAAATTTATAAAATTATTTAAGTTGGGCCTTTTAAAGTTCTAAATTGTATAATCCAGCCCCTAATGTTTGAGAATTTTCAAAACTGGTCCCTAAAGCTTGGAAATTCTCTAATTTGGTCCCATAAAGTTCGAAAATCTTCTTCGGTCCCTAAAGTTTGAAAATTTTCTAATAGAGCACCTAAATTTCTGAAATTCTTTAATTTGGTCCTTAAAGTTTGAAAATTTTCTAATTCAGTCACTAAAGTTTGCAAATTTTCAAAATTAGTCCTTAAAGTTTGAATTTTTTTTTAAAATTAAGTCCCTAAAGTTTGGAAATTTTCTAAATTGGCTCCTAAAGTTTGAAAATTTTCAAAATCAACCTTTAATGATTGAAAATTTCCTATTTTAGCCCTCTAAAGTTTGTTTTTCTTTCAAATTAGGACCTAAAGTTTAGAATTTCTCTAAATTTGCCAATAAGGTTTTGGAAAAATTGTAATTTAAACCCTTCAAGCTTAAAATTTTACATAATTGACCACCAAAAGTTTAAGAATATCGCAATTGACTCTCTCAACTTAAGGATTGCTTTATTCTAAAGTTTTGAATTCTATAATTCAAATCCTAAAGTCAAAATATATGCAAATCAGTAGATTTCAGTTTCAAATCTTGGTACATCGAACTCTTTTGAGAGATATAATATTCGAAAGTAAGTTAGTTGAAACAACATGTTGCCAAAGCAACCTCTCTTGTGGATATTAATTAACTTTGAATATTAGAAGGTATTTGCGTGTCTTATTCATTGCGGATATTGATCGGCCCAAAGGAAGGTTAATATTTGGCTCGAATGTCACATGCACCTGTGGGGATAAACACGTGGATTTTATTTGGTTTAACGTGTGTAACGACCCGGCTCCCTCACTGGGGCCTTCTCCGAGCCGTGCTCATGGTCTTTCCACTCCCCCCAGGATTGGGCTCCCTCAAGGGGCCTTCTCCCAATCTTACCCTGAAGTGGATTTTTGCCTCCCCAGGGATTCGAACCTTGTACCTAGGGGTTAAGTACAAACTTCATGGAATCCCTGGGGAGGCAAAAATCTACTTCAGGGTAAGATTGGGAGAAGGCCCCTTGAGGGAGCCCAATCCTGGGGGGAGTGGAAAGACCATGAGCACGGCTCGAAGAAGGCCCCAGTGAGGGAGCCGGGTCGTTACAAAAAAGGCGCCTTTTTTGTAACGACCCGGCTCCCTCGCTGGGGCCTTCTCCGAGCCGTGCTCATGGTCTTTCCACTCCCCCCAGGAATTGGTCTAATGGTACCAGGGATTCCATGAAGTTTGTACTTAACCCCTAGGTACAAGGTTCGAATCCCTGGGGAGGCAAAAATCCACTTCAGGGTAAGATTGGGAGAAGGCCCCTTGAGGGAGCCCAATCCTGGGGGGAGTGGAAAGACCATGAGTACGGCTCGGAGAAGGCCCCAGTGAGGGAGCAGGGTCGTTACAAAAAAACGGGGTGAGTATTTCTAAGAAATACTCAGTAAACTCATAACCGAATAATTCACTTAATCCATAAATTGCACATAAACATGTAATCATGCTAACATATTTTTCTCATAACATCATAACATATCACATATTCACATAAGTACGGAAAGTAGCCTCGTCTTGTCTTAATTCAACATGCAATTATGCATGGAAGTTATAGCGCATATAACATTTCTTCTTTATACACCATTTTCGGGAGAGCATTTGCCCGTCTTACCCCTCATGGTTAATCACATGAACATAACATTTCTTTTCTCATAACATCATATATGATCTACATAATTTCAGATTCACATGCAAATCATAGCTAAATAAATTATTGAGTATGAGTCTACCTCAAAGCTTAACGAGTATATGTATCGAGCGGGAAAAAGCTTCAAGTCTCTAATCGTCCGTTCGCGTCGTCTAGCCAAAGAAAATAAATTTAAATTAGAAGTTTGGAATAAATTTGGGTGTTTACACAAAATAAAATATTGGGGACTAACTTTGACATTTTTATAAGATTTAAAACTTAAAGAATTAGGACTTAAATAAAATTTTCAGAATAATCATGGGGCTGACTCGGATATTTAAAAAAACTGCAGGGCTAAAATAACAATTGCTTAAAACTTAGGGCTGCAGATTTGAAATGTCTTTAAATCAAAGGGACTGAAATGACTAAGTTTATGGAAAATTGGGACTTAGGGGCAATTTCGCAAAAATAAAAACTTTTATAACATATTTCTCATCTCTCTATTAAACATAGAGAGACAAGGGCGACGCACGATAGGCGACTCCACGTCGCCCATCTCCGATCCGGCGCAGCTGCAGGCGCTTACCCTGGCGATTGGCCGGCGATGTCACCGCCTCTTCATGGCGGTGATGGGTCTGCGAAGGAATGGCGAATAAGGTGGTGTTTGGGCAGATTTGGTTCGATATCAATGTTCGAGCTTGGGCGTTTTCCGGCGAAATTTTCGGTGATGAAGGTAGGTATTGAGTTCCTGCATTGTTCCCAAGAGTGATAATTGTCCAGCATCCTTTCTGCTTAGCGCATCTGCAACCTTGTTGGCTTTACCCGGATGGTAAAGAATAGTGCAGTCATAATCCTTCACCAACTCAAGCCATCGGCGCTGTCTCATATTAAGCCTAATGGTACCAGGGATTCCATGAAGTTTGTACTTAACCCCTAGGTACAAGGTTCGAATCCCTGGGGAGGCAAAAATCCACTTCAGGGTAAGATTGGGAGAAGGCCCCTTGAGGGAGCCCAATCCTGGGGGGAGTGGAAAGACCATGAGTACGGCTCGGAGAAGGCCCCAGCGAGGGAGCCGGGTCGTTACAAAAAAGGCGCCTTTTTTGTAACGACCCGGCTCCCTCGCTGGGGCCTTCTCCAAGCCGTACTCATGGTCTTTCCACTCCCCCCAGGAATTGGTCTAATGGTACCAGGGATTCCATGAAGTTTGTACTTAACCCCTAGGTACAAGGTTCGAATCCCTGGGGAGGCAAAAATCCACTTCAGGGTAAGATTGGGAGAAGGCCCCTTGAGGGAGCCCAATCCTGGGGGGAGTGGAAAGACCATGAGTACGGCTCGGAGAAGGCCCCAGCGAGGGAGCCAGGTCGTTACAACGTGTGACCAGTAAATCGGTCCAAAGAAAGGTTTATTGGTTAACATGTCTTATTGCCAGTGTTTGATCACTACACTAAGGGAAAATTAGGTGTTTGTGTGTTATTTCATGCGGATATTGATCGGCCTAAAGGAAGGTCAATATTTGGCCCGAATTTCACATGAACTTGTGGTGATAAATACGTGACGGTTATTTGGTTTTACGTGTGATCAATAAATCGGTCCAAAGAAAGGTTTGTTGGTTGACATGTCTTACTGTCAGTGTTTGATTACTACACCAAGAGTACCACTTACAAGTCAATATTTATGTCCAAAGACTAAATATTGATGTTGTGCTAGGTATCTTGTGATGGGCCCTACCATTATTTGAAAATATGATTTGCATAATAAGGTATTTATGTGAACTATTTTATTTAAGTGTTCTCTATTCGGTTTCAAATTCTGCTAGTAGTATATCTACAAGCTCAAATTTAATCCTTGTATTTATGGAACAAACTTCAAGGATCAAAACAAGAACATTAACTTTTCGTTGGCTGCATGGATCTAGACTACTAAGGATTGAGCAACTTGCTCCTCTTACGGATGAAAGTTCATCTAATCAAATGAGGAACTTTGAGAAGTGTGATTGCTTAAATTACGCGAGTCTCGTGATCATTAAGTGCGGCATTCCGGAAGCCTTTAGTAGCATAGTATCTGAGGAGGTAAATGATGTCAATGAATTCCCTGTCGAAATTAAGAAACGTTTTGTGAAAAACGATAAGGCTGAAACAAGCACGCTTATGCAAAGCTTGATTTCAATAAAGTATAAAGGCAATAAGAAAATAAGGGAGTACATCATGTAAATGTCTCACACTGCTTCAAAACTTAAGGAACTAAAACTCGACTTGTCTAATGACTTGCTCGTACATTTGGTATTGATATCGCTTCCTGCACAATATAATTAATTTAATGTTAGTTATAACTGTTAAAGTAGAAATGGACTCTCAATGAGCTTATTTCATAGTGTGCAAGCTTCTTGCACAATTCAGTCAATTTAATTTGGTCCTAAATAATTTATTTCAATTCGAGTTGTTTCTCTTGTCAAATTAAAATAAATAATAAACATCCGAATTTTTTAAGTAAAATCAATTAGATGATCCCGCCCAAGAATCCTGCATGAAGGAAACTTGAGAAATTTGACCGTATTTTTATCTGCAAGTAGACCCACATGTATATAAAATCCAGTGCATTTCTGAGCCTACATATCTATATTACATCAAACACAATATAACATTAAATAAATTACTAAATTTAATTTTTCTTTGAAGTTGATAAAAACTGATAAAAACTATTTAAATTGACAATATGTACTTTACGTAACAATATGATATATGATAAAAAAAAAATTAATTATGTTTGTTTGATAATATAACTGTAGCTTCCATGAGATTTAAGTTATTATATGAGAGGTTAGTGTATCTAATACATATTATGTTACGAAGATGTTAGTCAACGTAGCTAATGATGAAGTTATAGAGTTTCGATACAGGTATTGTAGTTGATTATTATTTTTATTTGTTATTATTCTTGTTCTGACTTATTATTATTTTATTTTAATTATTTGATTTATAATATTATTTTTTTTAAAATATTTAGTGCCTAATTGATGTTCACCGACAATTATCCAACTTAATGATAATTAATATTTGGATAGATTTTTAAGTGGAATGGAAATACTTACCTAATAATTGATCAAATATCGTCTACATCAATTTGCTCCACAGTATATGAATTGGCAAATGGAGAAACTGATACAAGGACAATTGAACAATTGTTAGAGTCGATATAGATAAATAACTATAAATTATAAATTCCTAAAAAATACTATATATTCATAAATTATTTATATTCACAATAATTTTATTGTGTTGCACAAACAGATGGTAAGCTCCCGCCTAACTTTCACATAGTGGAGGTGCGATTTCACACAGTGGTGGTGCGATTGGTTAAATCATACTGGAAATCTCAGAATTCAGCCTTGAATTTCTTGTATTTCTCACACTGAGTTGCGAAATTACTTTTGTTTGCTGATTATGTGAAACGTGAGTGAATTTCGTTTATTGATTTTGGAATTCAGCTGGGAGTAGAAGTGATGGGGGAAATCCCCAAGCTACTGGCGTAAGACTAGCACATATGCGGAGATTGTGAGTTCCAAGAAGGCTCCTGTGGATTCAAAATCCAAATCATTCTATGACGTAGTTTGTGAAGGAAAATCTGAAAGTGTTTGTGTTAGGGATGCAGTCAGTTATGGTAATGAGGTTCTGATTCCTGTGACTAATGAGGAATTAGGAAAATTGTCTGAATGGTTTAAATTGGCGTTGGTGGGGAAATTCTCGCATCAGAAGCCATCGAATCAAGTCATCTATCAAGAATTCAAAGCACTAAGGCTCGAAGGAGAATTCTCGATTGGAAATTTAGGCAGTAAGCATATTATCATCAATTTTCAGGATAAGGAGGATTATTATAGAATTTTTCAAAGATCAATTTGGTACATTAAAGGAGCTCCGATGAGAATTTTGAAATACACATATGATTTCAATCCCTCAATTGAATCATCTATTGTTCCGGTATGGATTGCATTGCCTAAGCTCCCTCTTGTGTTCTATGACAAGGCGATTTTGTATTCAATAGCTTCTGCTATTGGAAAACGGCTGAAACTGGATGAAGCAACTACGTTGAAATCAAGGACCAATTTGACTAGAATATAGGTTGAAATGGATATTAAAAGGCCAAGACCAGACAAAATACGGATTGGAAATGATTCTTTTGCAATTTGGCAGAACATTGCCTATGAAGGTATCCCCAAGTATTGCCAATTTTGCAAACATTTAGGGCATGATATAAACCAGTGTACTTGGAAAAGGAGTGTGGGCATAGATACGAAAAAGGATGAGAAGAAGATAGTGATTACAAGTGAAAATAAAGGTGAGTTAATCATGGACAAGAAGGGGAAAGGACTTTGGATAAATAGCCAGCAAAAACAACTAGAAATGGGAGAACCATCAGGTGTGGAAAAAAAAATGAAGTCAAGGAGGATTGGATTAGAGTTCCAAATACAATAGGTCCTGTGGAGCAAGCGAATTCAAAAAGTCTGAGGATAAATATTGATGAAATAAGTAAAACTGAGGAGCCAAAATTGAGGGAGATGCAAGGATTAAATATTGTAGTTGACATTGATAAAGGTGAGATCAGGAATGAATTGGAGCAGGAACAATGTGGAGAGGAAGTAGAAAGAAATAATGTCCGTACACTGGATGAATATCCTCAAAATTTGTGTAGTGGGAGCTCTGATTGTCTAAAAGATGTTGAAGATGATAGTGATTTGATGGAAATTAACAGAGAGTTTAAATTACATGAGGCTGACCAGGAGAAGGAAGACATTCTAGTTAATCAGCTAGAAATAGATCTGGGAGAATTTGATATTATTCAAATAGATGATGATACCAATGAGCATACTGGTAAGCAGATATATAGGAGTAACTCATGCCCTAAATTAAATTTGGAGTTAAATAAGAAGTTGGATAGAGGCACTAAGGAGAAGGAAGTTATTGTTCCTCGTGTTACTCCAAAGAAGTAAAGTCCAATGAAACTCAGGAAGCAGAGAAGAAAGGGAGACAGAAATAATAGATAAATTCATGATGTATTCTATTATGATCTAGAACATTAGGGGAATTTCTAATTCCTTAAAGAGGCTTAAAAGTATTAGTAAAATGCACAATGTGGGGTTGATTTTTGTTGATGAACCACTTGTAGATAAAAGTAAGATTCAGGAATTTCAAAGGAGACTAGGATATGACCATTGTTATTCTAACAATAATGGTAAAATTTGGGCTTTCTGGAAGGAGGAGATGAGATGCAGGATCATTGAAGACAAGGAACAAGTGCTATCAGCTCAAACTGATTGGAAAGGGTAAGAAATTTTTGTCTCTGCAGTTTGTGCCAAATGTTCTGTGCAACTTAGAAGAAAATTGTGGAGTGAATTATTACAATTCTCAGAGAATTGCGATAAACCTTGGTTGATTGGAGGTGATTTTAATGCTATACTGAGTAAGGAGGAGAGAGAAGGGGGTAGTCAACCTAATACTAAATCCATGGAGGAGTTCAATGAATTTTTAATTAAGTGCAGAGTTGATGAAATACGAATGGAGAATACTCAGTTCACTTGGACTAATGGCAATATGTGGGAGAAACTGGATAGAGTTTTGGCTAACTCTTTATGGATGGAAAATCTTGAAGAAGTTAAAACTCTATGTCTTAATAGAGATACATCCGATCATTGTCTTATGATAATAAAATGTGGTGATAAAGTGACAAAAATCAGATCTTCCTTTCGATTTCAAAATATGTGGTGTACTCATGAGGATTTTAATAAGCTGGTGGAGACTAACTGGAACAAGCGTTATCTCCGTAATCTAGAGGAATTTTTGGCTTTGTTTATAAACTCAAATGGTTGAAAAAGATGCTGATCACATGGAATAAAGTTAAATTTGGAAATATTTTTGAGAAGTTGGACAATGCTGAGCAGGAAGCATTAAGAAAAGAAAAGGAATTTGATAGGAACAAAACTTCAGAATCCAGAGCAGAAGTGAATAAAGCCTATGCTGAGGTTAACCTATTGCTGAGCAGAGAAGAAATGTTTTGGAAGTAGAAATATGGAATTAAATGGACATGTCATGGGGACAGAAATACTAGATTTTTTCATGCTGTAGTGAAGAAGAATAGGCGCAGGAGCAGAATATCTAAAATTTTGACAGATGAGGGAGAAACCTTGTATGACATCAAGGAAATTCAACAATCTGCTGTTGATTATTTTAGTAAGATTCTCACCAAAGAACACACTGAGGAATGTGGAGAACTTTTGGAACCGATTCCTAAACTCATAAATGATGAAGATAATAAGGAGCTAAACAAAGTCCCAACTTTGGAAGAGATTAAGGAAGCTGTTTTTTCTGTTAGTAGGGAAAGTACAGCGGGACCTGATGGATTTGGAGGTGCTTTCTACCAAGCATGTTGGGAAATTATTAAGAATGATCTATTTGAGGTTGTGACTGACTTTCATAATGGCAAAATGATTCTGGATTAAGTTGCTGCTACCTCCATTGTACTAATCCCAAAGAAAGATCAGGCTTGCCACTGGAAGGATTTCCGTCTCATTAGCCTATGCAACATGATAAGTAAAATCATCACCAAAACTCTATCTGCTAAGTTAAATAAAGTCTTACCTAGAATAATTTCACAAAGTCAGAGCGGCTTCACACCTGGGAGGGCTATTACTGATAACATTCTATTAGCCCAGGAATTGACTTATCAACTGGACAGAAAAATCAGGGGTGGGAATGTCATGCTATAGATTGATATGGAAAAAGCTTATGATAGAGTGGACTGGAATTTCTTGCAAAAAGTCCTTGGTAAGTTTGGTTTTGATGAAGCATGGGTTGAGAAAATTTACAGATGTATTAGCAGTCCTAAATTTTCAATTATGGTTAATGGTGAACTAATAGGTTTTTTTAAATCTAGTAGAGGAATTAGACAAGGTGATCCTATATCCCCAGCTCTATTCATTATCATAGTAGAGACTCTATCTAGGGGATTAGATAGATTATTCACAAGACATCCTGGATTGGATTTTGAGTATGGAGGGCTTGTTCCTATTTCTCATCTATCATTTGCAGATGATATTGTGATCTTTACGAATGGAGAGAAGCAAAGTCTTAAGTGCATAATGGAGTTTTTGGAGAAATATGCTAAAGGATCAGGTCAAGCAATCAATCAACATAAAAGCTCCTTCATTGTTAATAAGCCTCAACACAAGCAAAATGTTAGCACGGCCACAGGATTCCAAAGCCAGGATCTTCCTATTACTTACCTGGGGGTTCCTTTATATAAAGGACATAAAAAAAGTTTTTTGTTTGAGGAGCTTTTAGCTAAAATCAGAAGAAAACTCACAGGTTGGGAACATCAATGGATCTCTGCAGGAGGGAGATTGGTGCTCATTAAGCATGTGTTAGCCTCTATGCCACTCTATTTGCTTCAAGTTTTGGATCCTCCTAAGGAAATAATCAGTAAAATTGCCAAGATGTTTAACGCATATCTTTGGGGAGACTCTAATGAAGCTAAGCATATACATTGGAAGTCATGGGATAAACTGTGTTACCCTTATGAAGAAGGTGGATTAGGCTACAGATATATCGAGGATGAGAGCCTCTCTTTGACTGTAAAATGTGGTGGAAGTTCAAGAAATAGGAAATGTTATGGAGTTGGGTCATGAAATCTAAATATTGCCAAGATATTCATGAATCTCAAGTGCAGATTAAGAGCAATGATTCTCCTCTTTGGAAAAGAATGCTACAGGTTAGGAAATATGTTGAACCGCATCTGTTCTGGAAACTTGGTAAAGGCAGAGTTAATTTTGAATTTGATCACTGGCTCATATCTTGTTTATTGTCTGGTAGAATAAATCCTAATATTGGTAGACATAAGTATGTGATGGAATATAAATTGGCTAATGGAAATGAATGGGACATGAACCAACTGGAGGAAACTCTTCCTAATAACATCATTCAGGAAATCCTTACTATCCCTCTTAATCAGGCAGAAGATCAGCTTTATTGGAAACTCAATTCCACGGGAGAACTTACTAGTAAAAGTTGTATGGAGCAATTTAGAAAAAAGGGAAATTCGCAAATACCTGATAAATATGTTTGGAATAAATGGCTCCCACCTAAAATTGGGTTCTATATCTGGAGATTATGGGACAGCAATATCTCGGTGGTCAAAATTATTCAAAGCAGACTCAAATTCAAATGGCGTCTAAATGTTCATTCTGCAGGGGAGAAGAAACTATAAACCACTTCTTTGTGGATGGTAGAATTGCAAAGGCTTTGTGGAGGAGTATATTTGTGAAGGCTGGTATTTACAATATTATAGGTAATTCTCCTAAGGATCTGATTGTCAAGTGGATACAATAGACAAAAGCCAAAATGGGTAATCTATTACCCTTAATTCCGTTTTTTGTCTTGGGGTACATTTGGATTGATCACAATGCTGCTAAATATAATGGATTGCGAATGAGTTCTCACAGAATAATTGCCAGAACACTGCACATTATATAATACCTTGTAAAGATTGGTATTAGTTGGAAACATCAGATGAAGTTGAACAGAAATGAGGTGGTTAGATGGAAGAAATCGGACGTGGGTTGGATCAAGCTTAATACGGATGGGCCTGTGAAGAATGACGGACAAGCTTCGAGGGGGTGGAGTGGCTCGCAATCACCTTGGGGAGGTACTATGGGGATATTGTGACTACTATGGGGAGATTAATACCATGGAAGCTGAGATAAGAGCTTTGGACATGGGCCTGAAAATTTGCGGAGAGGCGGGATATCAAGACATCTGGATAGAGATGGACTCTATGGCGGTTGTATCACTGTGTAATGCTACGGGGAAGGGTGCTTGGAACATTCAATACTATTTGGAAGCCATTAAAAACAGAATGAAACGGTATAAGGTGATCTTATCTCATATATGGAGGGAGGGAAATGGAGTTGCAGATTGGATGGCAGATTTGGGACATAAAGAAAGAAGATTTAGAATGGTGTAGGAAGAGGAGTTAGCTGGAAGTGTTAAAGGAATGATCAGGCTTGATAAAACTGGACTGCCATACATCAGAATCAGAAAGTAGTGCTTAGTGCTTGCTGTTACTGGTATTAGTGGCACTTTGGTAAGGTGTGAGTTGTGTAGGGAGTTTTTTTTTTCTTGTTTCTTTAGGTTGTCTACATATTGTAAAGGTATTAATGGGGAGTAGTACTCTTTATTAATATCATTGCATCATTTTAATTGGTTTGGATTTCATCATGTATTAGGCATTCACTTGGAGGTAAGGCGCTCGTCCGCCTCCTTTAGGTGTAATTTCTCTTTTCTTCAATAAAATGGTAGAGGCATCCTAACACTCCCAATAGAGTAGAGGTGGAGGTATAAAAACCACACCAAAGCTCCTTTTGGGATTTTAAAAAAAAAAAAATTTGATCACAGGTCGATAGTTGTTGGGTTCTAGCTACGATTATTGCTATTGAAAGCAATCAAGATTGGTGGTATTTATCATGTAAAATATGCTTAAAGAAAGTTAATCCTACAAGAAATCGTATTTATTCCAAAAAATGTGACTGGTTCAATATATCTGGAAGTCCTATGTTCAATTTTTCGTAATATGCTTTTGTTGCTATACTTTCTATTGATGACATAATTAGATTTTTGTGTTTGATAAATCTATGATTTATTATTTAGGTTTAAGATTCAATTAAGGGTTATTGATGGTAGTGGTAGTGCTTCATTTTTATTGTGGGATCGTGAGTCTTATCAATGAATTGGTAAAACTGCTAAAGATTTGAGAGATGAATTGATACAGGTGAGATTCTTGCCAATGAGTTTATTATAACTATATAATCAAGTATATTAAGACGCACTTTATTATATAAATATAAGATTATTTATTTACGTAATTCCAGACAACTAATGAACTGTCATATCCAACTGAATAGAGTTTTTGATTAAAAAGAAAATTTTATTCAAGGTTCAAATTAAACCTCAAGACATTAGTCAGCAAAGTGATGTCTATATTATAATGAGGTTGACGGAAGATAAAGGATCTGATATCTAAGTACGGCATAAGTCATTTTGTTGAAAATTAGGTTGGTGCAAGTGCAAACTTTTAAATTGACCTAAATTTGTTATTAAAGTTCGCTCTCATGTTTTTTTATTCAAGTAATGTGCCTAAACAATTAATATGTAATTATAAGAATCTAACGTTATTATGTCTTGAGCAAGTAGACATTGTTGATTTTAATGCACACCAAACAAGACACCTTTGAAAAGATCTAATGTGCTCATTAGCAAAATTTGGAATTCCTATTATGCTATTAAGGAATATTGATCATTTCGTTGGATTGTATAATGACATGAGATTGGTAATTACAAGACTTGAAAATCATGTCTTGGAAGTCAAAGTTATTTCGATAAATAAAGCAAGGCAAAAAGTTTTCATCCCAAGAATGAAGTTAACTCCTTCAGATCCAAGACTTCCTTTCAAACTTCAACGAAGACAATATCCTTTGATTGTATCATATACTATGACTATCAATAAGAGTCAGGGTCAATCACTCTCGCATGTAGGGCTTTATCTGAAAATGTCAGTTTTTAGCCACATACAGTTATTAGTTGCAGTCTCTAGAGTTACAAAATGTAGTGGATTAAAAATATTGATTTGTGATAAAGATTAAAATCCAACTAATTCAACCACGAATGTAGTCTTCAAAGAAGTTTTCCAAAATATAGATTTGATGTGATTTTTTTTGATATAGTCTTAATCATGATGTTAATAAATTATTGTTTGTCTAATCATTTTTTTAATTATATAATACAACGTTTTGCCAATTATTATCAATATTATTATTGTGTATGTTAACTCCCTTTACATCGCACGAGTGAAATACTAGTAATTAAACTAAAATCGAATTGAGGTCCCTCATCATTTCCCAATTTTGTTTTCTCTACTTATTGGGCCTTATAAATTGTTTTGGGCTTTCTTTTTCTATTTTTTTTTTCGTAAAAAAGTGATTTGAAAAAAATGTGTGTGATTCAAATGTAATTTGAGAAATGTCTCACTGAACACATAATTAGATTAACAACATAAGAAATTATATATAACTTGTTTTGCGGTTGATTTTTGTTTATAAACAAGAAATTTAATGTTTTTAAGATAAAAGATGTGTTTTAAAAGTGATTTAAAAATGAATGTGATTAAAAAATTGTTTGAACAAATGTGATGTTTATAAACTTATTTATAAACAATTTTTCCGAACAATTTACACTAGCAACATAAGAAATTATGCTATATGGATGTTTCAAATTTTGCATAATTCCACAAATATAATAAAATGAGCTCCAATTTGAATTATTTTGATTTGTTTTTAAAATTTGACAATTCATGAAAGTTAAGTTTTTAATTGAGTTTTTTGAGTCTTCAAGTAAGCTAGCTTGAAATTGAAAAGTTTGGATCAAGTTTTTGAGGTTTGACAATTATTAATTTTTTGAGCTTGATTTATTTTTAATTGAATTTATTAATCGAAGACGGGACATGGATCACCATCCCCGTCCCTACCTTGTTCGGGTCAGGCCACATCGAGTTGAGAATTCACTACCTCATTACCATTCCTATTCTTCACAGCTACTTTGAGAAATTTGGAGCTCAATTGAGAAAATAAATTTTGTAATATTAATTTTCAAAAATATGAAATTAATATCACAGGAAAAAATGAAACTCATATACAAACTTATTTTATATAAAAAAATATATGATTAAAAACAAGTTTAAAAAATATTTTTTTTAAGAAAGGAAGCTCAAACAAGGACTTAACATCTGTTTAAGCCCCATTTTTTTTTTAAAAAAAATATTTTCTTGAAAATTCATTTTTAACAATATATTCTTTTAATCAAATATTTTACTCGTGAATCTAAAATTTATTTCCATTTCTTCACATGTTCTTTAAAAAAATCACAAATAAAAAATCTACTTTTTAAAAAAAAAAACAATCCTTAATGATCTTACTATTCGTTTTAGGGATTGATTTGAAAAAGATAAAGCCCTTGTTTGGTACCAATTATTTCAAACTTCATTTGTTTCAAAACTCATTTTCAACACACGTTCTATCAATAAAATAACGAGTAATTATATTGACACCACAATATTTGTTAACTACACCACGTTTTATTTTTAATTAATATCCCTAAGCTTTTCTTATTTTTACACTTATACTCCCAAGTTTTTTATATAAATCTTTTATCACTAACTATATATTAATTTTCATATCTTGTTCATAAAAATGATTTTTGTCCAAAATATTTTTTTTTTTGAGACCGAAAAAACTTATTTGTTTCTCTTATTTTTAAATAATAGAAGTAAATAACTAATACAAAAGTAAAAAATATGTATATTCCCTCTTTTCAATGCACAACATCAAAATATTTGGATATCTATCTATTTATCTATCTATCTATCTATATAAAAACAAAATTTATGCAAAAAATAATACACATGTAGTTTCTCGTACTAAATGACTTTCTAAATCTGAAAATCTATACAAAAAAATAAATAAATATTATGCAAAAAAAATAAAAATAATGTAACACATATTTTAGCAATTATTATGGTACATAACATTAGAATTCGTGCTATGCTATTAGTGACATCAAGATTTTAATTTATTTTAATGTATAAACTACTTTTTTTGTAATAATTATTATTCACTTGGTAATTATTTTATTATATTTAAGTCGAAAAATATGTAATATCTATTCTTCTATATACATATATAACAACAATGTTCATGCCAAAAATAACACACACATAGTTTTCCATCCAAATGACTTTTAAAATCTGGAAATCTATACCAAAAAAATAAATAATATGCAATAATAATAATAATAATAATAATAATAATAATAATAATAATAATAATAATAATAATAATAATAATAATAATAATAATAATAATGTAACACATATTTTAGCAATTATTATGATACATAACATTAGAATTCTTGCTATGCTATTAATGATATCAAAATTTTAATTTATTTTAAAGTATAAACTATTTTTTGTAATAATTATTATTCACTTGATAATTATTTTATTATATTTAAGTTGAAAAATATGTAATATGAGTGTCAAATCGAATATTTCAACAAGAAGTTTAATACAAGTTAACAAGTGAAAACAAATTGTATACATATTGTCCGTAAAATCGCCTCAAAGATTTAATATAAAAGTTATTATATTTTTTAAATTCAATATCTCATTCATTTTAAATTATATAATTTAAGTTCTATAATCCTATCTATGAACTATTTTTTGTATTAATTATTATTCTTTTTATAATTATTGTATTATTTTCAAATGGAAAATCTCAACTAGAAGTTCAATATAAGATAACAAGTGAAAATAAATTGAAACTATATTATCTGTAAACTGTATCAAAGATCAAATTGTCCAGAAGTTTCTTGGTCTGTCTTCTCCTCTTGAAACTCAATTATAATTTTTTTTTTTAAATTCGTAAAAAAAAAATGCTGTCAATATCACATAAATAATTTTTCCTTTAAAAAAAAAATAAAATGAAAGAGAAATAGAAGCGTTCATCGATTGATTTTTTCTTTTCTTTCCTTTTCATTTTAATAAAATTATGTGCATCTCTCTCTCTCTCTCTCTCTCTCTCTCTCTCTCTCTCTCTCTCTCTCTAACACACACACACACACACACACATATTACAAATTCTATTTAAATGTAATTTTTTTTCTCACTTCAAGTTTTAAGTCAATCTAAATTACAATGTTTAAAGATATTTCCTGAAATGGTAAACATTTAAACCGTAAAAAAATTAAGGTATATGTGTAATTGTACATTTTTTGTAATTAATTATCTTCCTTCATTTATCATTCTTAGTTAAATATTCATTTCATACGTTAACATATGAAAATCAATTATATTTTTTTTTAAACTCATAAAAAAAAGTAGTCAATATTACATAAATATTTTTTCTTTTAAAATTGAGAATGAAAGAGAATAAAATATGAGTGTTCATCGATCTATTTTTTCTTTTCCTTTTCATTTTAATAAAATTATGATAGTAAATTTCCTGGACGGTAAATATACGAACCATAAAAAGAAATTAAGGTGTGTGTAATTGTACCTTTTTTTATAATTAATTGTCTTCCTTTGTTTATGATTTTTAATTAAATATTCATTTTATATGTTAACATATAAATTCGATGTTAACATGACCATGTATTGCACAGGTGTAATACTGGTTGTGATTAAAAGCAAAATATGTTAATTGAAAGTTAAGAATAATAATGCTTTAGAAAAAAGTTGAGGACATAAAAGTAAAAGTGAGCAAATATTAAAAACCTTTCATAAAATTAAAATGTGGTGTAGATATAAAAATTTTTGGTGTGAATATAACCACCCAAAAATAATTCACACATAAATTTAAAAATATTCTCTACTTTGTAACCACACATTCTCCAATAATCTACTATTAAAAATCACACTTTTGTTAATAATGGATCTCAAACAAGGGCAAAAGGTTAATAATCAAATAATTAAACTAAAATCGAATAGAGGTCCTCTTCATTTCCCAAATTTGTCCTCTCTACTTATTGGGTCTTATAAATTGTTTTGGGGCTACATACAAGGAATTTGATTTTTTCGAGGTAAAATGTATGGTCGAAAAGTATTTTGTAAAAATTTATGTGACTAAAAGGTAATTTGAGAAATGTCTCAACGAACATATAATTAGATTAGCAACATAAGAAATTATATAATTTGTTTTGTAGCTAATTTTGTTTATAAACAAGAAATTTTATATTTTCGAGGTAAAATGCATGGTTTAAAAGTGATTTGAAAAAAGGAAAAGTGCAAAACTAGACATGTAACTATAACTTTTTAAAACTAACAAAATTCAGTTTTTTTTTTTCTTTTTCTTTAAATCAAGTGTTTAATAATAATAAATAAATACAATATTATCAATAATGCTATTTGTACGAATAGCCTTACATATATTCATAAAGAAATGTGCCATGCTGGACTGCCAACTTGGAAATTTTAGTAAAGTAAAAATATGAATAAAATTTTTAAAAAAATGGTCTTGCTTCTTCAAGAAGCTGCTCCTCTCTTGAAACACGATAACCCAAAGAAGCACCCAACTCATACGTACTTCCCATCCCGCCATATTTTCACCGCCGACCACTGACTATATATCACCACCGAGTTGACCACCTCCAATAACCAACTGTGGCACTACTCCAATACCCAAAGACAAATACCAATGGAGGCTATGGAGACACCTGTTGTATGACTCAACTTCTCATTCAAGAAATGACCTCATTTTCCGGTGAGAGAAACATCTATAGAACTTGGAGAACACGATACGTAGGTTTAGACTGTGAAAATCAAGAAGATGATCATGTAGAACTTGGAGAACACGATACCTAGCACGAAGTTACAGTGCCTAAAGTAGGGATGAAGTTTGACACTGAAAATGATATTTTTGATTTTTACAAAAAATACTCCCGAGTAATCGAATTTCCAATTAGAAGGAGAAATTAAAAGAAGGATGAAGAAGCCAATTTTAGATATGTGACACACAATATTTAGAAAATCGGACCGGACCGGCTGTTTCAACCGGAAAAATCGTAAATCGATCTAAAAATCGATCCGATCAAGCCAAAAAACTGCATCTTTAAAAACCGGACCGGAAACAGGATTTTTTCTCGGTTAAATCGCAACCCGTTCGACCCGGTCCGGGTTTTAAAATTTAAAAACCGATTATGAAAAAAGGAATTAAACTGAACTAGGGGGCGGCACCACAAATAGGTGCCACCCCCAATTGGAAGGTTGACTCAACAGCCCTCTATAATAGAGGGCTGTTGAGCTATTGCTCCCATCCCACTGTTGATGTGGGATGGGAGCATTTCCGTTTTTTTTTTTTCTTATCTCTTTTCTTTCTTTCTTTTTTGTTTGATTATTTTTATTTGTTATTTATTTCAACTCTTACGTAGGTTGTTTAAATATTATTTCTCTTATTTTTTATAGGTTATAATATTTTGAAATAATTTATTGTATAATAGATTAACAACCATAAATCTATATTTTCTTTGAATTAGTAATTCTAAGTTTAAAAAATATTGTTATATATTTTTATTTTTTGTGTATTACTATTTTATTTTCATATAAAAAATATATTTTTGTGTTTGGTCTTATCCTGTAAATAAGTATTGTTGATTTATTTGTAAAATAACTTGTTTTTTGAATTTGTTTGAATTTTTTAAATATATTTTTAAATTTTTTTAATTAAAACCGCTTTGATCCCGGTTCGATCCGATTCGACCTTTTGACCCTTGACCCGTTACCTTTTCCGGGTCGAACGGGTTTTCGGTTTTCCGAACACTGGTGACACATACTTTTGGTCGAGAAGTAGCCGACCTCCTACTACAAGCAAGTATTTTGCGCCACAACCTACCATATAATTAGGTTGTAGAGCGAGGGTTACTACATCACTAGAAATATGTGGGAAATGGCGAATTAACTCTGTTTGACTTGATCACAATCATAGAACCAACCCTTTAAAATCCAGATTGTTCATATGCAATCGAGAACTAACTGTAACTATAAAGCGAATGCTTGAAGTGAATGCCGTGGTCGGCATTCCATTACATAAATTTTTTAACTCGACGGTCGTTGAAGTAGGTGGGTATGAGAAATTAGCTGTGTGGAAAAGGATTGCTGGAACTATATTGAGAAAGTGAAGAGGCTAAGACCTGGCAAAGGTGATGCTGCTGTTATCAAGGCATATTTTTCAAAAATGCGGTTGAAATGTAATGGCTTCTATTTTAGCATGGATTTGGATGGGGACTCATGACTTCGACATGTGTTTTGGGCAGACAATAGGAGTAGAGTGGCATATAAGGAGTTTGGTGACGTAGTGACATTCGACACTACCTACTTGACTAACAAATATGACATGTCATTTGCTCCTTTTATTGGGGTTAATCACCATGGGTAGTCAACACTACTTGTATGTGGTTTACTTTTGAGTGAGGACACTAAATCATTTGTTTGTCTTTTTAAGATATGTCTTGAATGCATTCGTCTATCAGGCATTATTACGGATCAGGACCGGGCTATGCAGAATGGAATTGAAATAGTTTTTCCAAATATGAAGTATCGATGGTGTCTTTTGGCATATTATGAAGAAGCTATCAGAGAAATTTGGGTGACATACTGATAAAGGTTCTATTCTTTTAGCTGTATATGAAGTAGTGTATGATTCTCAAAGTATCGCGAAATTTGAACATGGTTGGTGGGTGATTCTTGAAAGATTTGATCTGTATGAGAATGATTGGTTAGCCGATCTTTACAAGAATAGAGGACGGTACTATTTACCAACCAGTTTTTGGGCGGTAATGTCGACAAAACGGAGTGAGATCTTGAATGCCTTTTTTGATGGATTTGTTCATTCAAGGAAATTGTTGAAACAGTTTGTAGAGCAGTATTAGCGTGCTCTCAGGTCTAAGGTGGAGAAGGAGTTCCAAGCTGAGTTAAAGTCATTTTCCCAGATAATCCTTGTGTGATTGCGTACGATTTAGAGAAACAATTTCAATCAGTGTACATGTTTGCGAAATTCAAGGAGTTTCAACAAGAGTTCACTGCGAAGATGATGTATTGTGAGGTTGTTTCCACATACAAGGAAAGCTCAGAGAGTGTATATGTAGTGCGGGAGAATGTTGTCATAAATGGGACGTTGAAGGGGAAAAAATTCTATGTTTCTTTTCAAGAAGAAAGTGGAACTATTGTTTGTAGTTGTCATTTGTTCGAGTTTTTGTAGACATTCAATCGTCGTGCTAATTAGAATGGGAGTCAAGCACTTCCCAAGCATTACATTCTTCGAAGATGGAGGAGAGACGTGCCTCATGCCCACTCTAGTCTCTAGGGTCCCCATGAACTATGATGGTTTAACAATCATGCCAAGTCAAGAAAGATACGAAGAAATGTGTGGATTGTTTGCCCAAGCTGAAAACCTTGTTGTAGATGATGAAGCAGGAAGTGGAGAAGTTGTAAAGTGGATTAAAAAACTTATCACAAGTTCATCGAAGATCGGGACCAATTTGATGCCCACTACAGAAAATAACAATTAGTGCGGTGATATTGATATGATAGTAAATACCATTATCAATGATCATAAATGTACACAACGCAAGGGAGCACCTAAAAAATTACGCATTAAAGGAGATTTGGAAAGAAGTAAGAAGAAATCAAAGTGATAGGGTGCATAATTATTGTTTTATTTGTGATACTTCTTCTTAATCCAATAATTTTAAATGCTTAAATTTTGGATATTAATCATATTTTATGTTTTGTGGATTAGATGGAGGGGTTAGATCAAAATGGATTCAATATCACAAATTAAAAGAACAAGTTTAGAACTCAAAAATTACACAATCAGATAAGGACTTTGCATAAGTCGTGGGCACGCCTTATTGATTCTGAAAGGCAGCAACACGTTTGGAAGGAAGAGGAGGGCAGCCACGGTTTTTGACACCTTGGCAATTAGAGTTTGATTTTTGGTTTTATTATTCTTTTAAGTTTTTCATTCAATTGTTTATGGATAGCTAAATTATTATTCCAATTCAAGAATAATTGAAGTTTTGATTCTACAAGAATTGTGAGATCTAATTAATTTAATTGTTCTTTTATTTCTTTTCTATTTATATATCTTTTGTGTGTATTTGAAGTTGTTGTTTTGATTAATTAATACAAAGTACATGTTGTTTTAATTGTCAAAACGATATTTAGCCAATTAGGAATCTAAATCCGTAATTGTTTAGGTTTTCTAATACAAGTGGCAAATAACATAGTTGATTATAGACTGATTTTTGACTCATGTTATGAAGATATATAACCCAGCTTAAAATGAATCACACGTGTGAATTTGTTGGTTAGAATTGGTCATCTCTCTAGAGATTAATGCTATTAGTAAATTAAATTCTAAGATTGTATCTAGGGTTGTTTATTGATTAAGGAAATAATCAACGAACATCTCTTGATTATCGATAGTAAGGAGAGATAAGTTGTTAGATCATATCAATGACCATAACCAACTTAGAAAATGAGTAAATGATTTTATTTTTGCATCCATGATCAATTCTATGAACCAATACTGAGATTATATACCTTGGGCTGAATATTGATTTAATTTAATATTTTCATTACTTTAATTTCGCACTTGTTTATTTACAAATTGATTTTACATTCCAAATTCAAAAAACCCCTTGTTTTTAATTTATTTTTTTGATTTTCTTGAAGAATTAAATCTAACCAATCATGTGGATTCGACTTTGCTCACCGCTATTACAATTTATTTTTATAAGAGTAAGAAATTATTATTATTTGTTGGATTTGACACCCATCACAAAGTTTATAATTTTTTTTTTCTTGTGGTAGTTTGTAACAGATGTTTTTATTTGAGAATACATTATGTTAACTTAATAATGTCGGCATTTCCTATTTTTCCACAAATGTGTAATTTAAGAGAAAACTTAATTTAATTACTAAATACGTGTATTTAGTAATTTATTAAGTTTAATTAAATTACGCAAATATTTCTTGAAGAGAATACTATCTCCTATTTTCGTGTCAATCATTTTATTGTTGAAAGATAATGATCAAGAAATATTGATTTGATTAGGATCATGATCTCGAAATCTTGATCTCGATATCTTGTGATTTTGGTAAATTTCTTGATTGTAATGATTCTTGATATGACCAAAAATATTTAAACATATCTTTGCATATGGTAAGATCATCATCTTGATGGGACGAAAATCTTGATTGTAAAGATTCTTGATTTGGCCGAAAATATGGTTCCTATTCTTGGTGTCCAAGTTTATGTTAATCACTTGATTGGTAAATGATTAACTTATGGTAAGATCCTTCATGATTTATCTATTTCCTGATTTATGGTAAGATTTATTCAAGAATAATTATCTTACCTTTCTCTAATTATCTCTGCTTTATTTTGCAGGTAATAGAGATCTTTTGCAATAAGGAAAATTGGAGGACAAGTAGCTTAATTGCATTTAAATAGAAGAAAACATGATGTTTTCTTAAAATACATGTAGAATCCAAAAAATTGTGTGGTGCTTAAACATACACGTTCACTACAAGGAGTCAAGAAGCCAATTTTCGTGTGGTGCACAAATATTAAAGGCTTCAATTGTGTTGTGACTTCAGTACTCTGAGATGAGGAATCAATCACTTAAAGAAGGAAAGAATTTCAGCGTGAAGATCAAACGGGAGGTTTGGATTGTGTTCGAACGGGAGTTCGAGGTTGCTGAAAAAGTGTTGCAGATTCAAAGAAAACTACTGAAGAGTGGTGGGACGCCACCTCACATTACATGCCATAGAAGGATCAGTGAGTGATCTATTTCTTGGATGTTTGATAAATCTATGCGTAGATTTATCCTGTAATTTAGAATGATCTGTATAAATGTATTCCTTATATAGTGATTGGTTTTTTTTCGCATGATGCGGGCCGTGGGTTTTCCCTATTAGGGTTTTTCCCACGTTAAGCTCAAATTATTGTGTTCTTGTCTATTTACGTTTCTACACAATTTATTCTGTCCATTTACGCTTTACTATCCAGACGAATCTACATCAATAAGATTAATCTGGTATTGCTCTAAAACAAAACTAAACAATTTACTGTTAATTGGTTACTGTCCAGACTTATCTGGAACAGTCCGTTCATAAAATCTAGACAACTTTAAATTTTCACAGTGCAAGTCAAATAATCATGGTAGTTTGATATTTGGGTATCGTGCTTATTTTTGCAGGTTGGTTCATCATCGAAACAAGTGAAGGGGACGATCGTATCTCCACTCGTAGAAGGCCTATACATTATGCATGCCTCACAGGAATCGCAATGGTCCATGCTAAATTCATTTCCATATTTGCAAGGTTGGAGTCAAGGAAATGTTTGATAATGCGTATTCATTCTTTTGTACACCTTTTGTAATGAACAAAAATGCAAAAAATTGTACATCTACATTGTAACAAGAATTCGAGCTGTACGTATTTTGTTAAACTTGTGTTTTTTTTTTTTTTTTTTTTTGGTTATAAGTTATATGAATGCCTAGCTCAATTACATATTTTATGATGTGGAGCATTAAATGTTGAAATTTAGATGTTGAGATTTAGACACTCATTCAATAATAGTTCAATCTGGGGAGATCAAGTTACATTATCATCTATGTTCTATATTTATTTAGTTGAATTTGTAAATGTACTCAACACTGGCTGCACAAACAATTCCATTCTCAAAAAAGCAGGGTTACACAATGAATCTGTTGGAACCATTCAAGTTAATTTGGACACTTAATACAAAACCAATTGTTCAAATGTTAAACAAAGTGTTGTTGCAAAGAACATACTATCAGTGGAAAAACTAAGTCATTACAAAACAAAATTAGACCATTCAATGTTAAACAAAGTGTTGTTGCAAAGAACATACTATCAGTGGAAAAACTAAGTCATTACAAAACAAAATTAGACCATTCAAATTAGACCAAACTTAGACACTGTCATTTCTAAATCTTAGTCATTACAAAACAAAAATAACTAGTTCAAATGCTCATGCAAAGGAACATAATATCTTCATGAGCACACGTAACTAGAATTTGAGCTTGCGAAATGTCGCGTTAAGGGAGACTTCCACATCCTTCTCATGTGATATTCGTACTGTGGTGCTGAATATTTGCGACTAACATTCCATTTCAAAGCTACTGGAAGCCTTTGTTGAAGAGTCACAACTATTCTCAGCTTTTTGTTTGGCTTCGGGTTGAGGATCTCTTGCTTTGGCTTCAACACATTAGCCCATTTGAAGTGATAAAAGCTTCTCATGGTATAGCCATGGAACAACTTCCCCATGCTCTCTTTGACATGTACAACCTTCATCAATGTCACAAACCCCTTTCCACATCTTGGGCAAACCCGTCGCATGGGGCAATCCCATATGTAATGATCAAGAGCTCTACAACCCCAGCAAACATGCTTGTTACCTTTTTTCATTCCGATACTATATAAAAAAAAAAACAAGCGGCATGTTACACAATGTGACCTACGAAGAAAGATGTAATGAAGACATGAGACAAATGCATTGATGAATAAACTTATTAACTTTAAAAGGGCTGATGTACACTGTTTTAGTACAGAAATCTACACACTGAAATCTAACTGAATGAATGCATTGATGAATGAATTCAATAACTCAAACACTTAATGAAAATTAGTATAGAAATCTACACACTAGAATCTCTTAATTTCATTAAACCAGATGATACATTCCGAAATGGAAATTCGAAGAAGATAACATTCAAGTTTCGCAACTAGGAATGGTAACGGGGCGGGTTCAGGGTGGGGATGCTAATCCCCGTCCCGCCCCATCGAAGATTTGTCATTCCCATCCCCAGACCGTCCCCGTCGGGGACATGGCGGGGATTAGACGAGGATTGGGCGGGGATACCCACAATCCCTGTTTATTATTATATATATATTTTGTCCATTAATGTCTTTTTATAATGGTTATCTAATATCTTAGTTATACAAATTATTTTTTTAAATTATGATTATTTTACGAAATTCCCATTTAATAGTTCTAAATTATTATTAACTTTAATAAAAAAAACTTCTATAGAGCAATACAAGTTTAATTATGTTAAGAAATATGTTTGGAGAGAATGAGATGAGACTTAAGAGTGATAGATGAAGAGTAGTATAGAGTTGAAATGTAGGGCTTGATTTTGAAATAATATATTTGGACGTAGGGTGATTTATGACACTTTTAATTTGTCTGAATTTTTTAATTGAATTATTAATCAGGAATGGTTTTGGAGTGGGTCTAGATCCCCGTCATTGTCGGGGATTCCTCGCCCTATTGTCATCCCTATTCACAACCATTGTACAAAGTAAAACGAAAATGGCAAATGCACTGGAAACGCATAAAATCTACACACTGAAATCTTACTTTCTGAAATAGAGACCAGAAACACAACATTCAAGTTCCTAAAGCACTGTCTAAGGTAAATTGAAAATGCACTGGAAACGAAAAATATCTTCAAACTGAAATGCAAATTCTAACAACACAAAATCGAATAACTAAAATCCGAAGAAATAAATATTTGAAGAAAAGAAAAACTCAAAGGTTAGCAGGTCTTACCGCGAAGAAGAAATCGAAACAAGAATAACGAGAAGTTGAAACCCAAATCGAAGGATCGAAAAATCGAAGAACCTTACATTAAAGTCGCTCAGACTGCCAATTGCGGTTTGGAATCGCGAAGAGGAGGTCGATTTCCAACCCTAGATCCCTTAAAAAATTTGTATGATTAAAAAGTGATTTGAATAAATGAAATGTTTATAGTTTATAAACAAACATACCAAAGACATTGTTGCATTAGCAACATAAGAAATTATAATACATGGATGTTTCAAAAATTGTGTTATTCCACAAATATAATAAAAAGAGCCCGCTTTAATTATTTTTAAATTTTTATTGTTGTTTACATGTAATACGCGTTTGATTTGCTGAATCATATCATACATTTAGAAAAAGTTAACTGTTATTTGTATGTGTTGTTTTTTTTACATTTAGAAAAAGTAAACTGTTATTTGTATGTGTTGTTTTTTTAAGACAAACTTTCTGTTTTATAGAGATTGAGCCTCTGTTTGGTAAAATTGTGTGATTTTTAAATCGATTTATATATTTTTTTTTAGATAAAAAGTAGTGATTGAAAATTATAGTGAAAAAATATGTGTGATTAAAAAGTGATTTGAAAAATTCTGTAGTTTATAAATTGATTTATAAACTAATTTATTTGGTTTACAAAACGGATGTTCAAAATCAGATTTTTAGTAAATTTTGATAAAAGTTAATGGAATGTATGGTTGAAAAGTTTTGTATCTTATAAAATGTGTAATTAAAATTAATCATTTGACTCTAACTTAGATTCTAATTAGATTTTTAGTGGTATCAAACAGGGACAAATATATAATCTTAAGAGTAATAATAAAGAGAAAATGATAAAAGAAATGCAAATTAAACATATAGCTGTAGTAGTTTACTCTAAACATCGTTATTCAAAATTTACTTACATATGAAAATATTAATCATCAATATATAAAAATTTAGGTTAGTCTCGTATGATGAGTGATTTTATGATTGTAATTTTTTTAAACTCATTTTTCTACACTACTACCCGATTTTAATCACAAATTTTAAAAATAAAATATTTTACACAAATCCAACATATCCTATCAATCACTAATAACAACTCATATTTTACCAAGGGTCTTTTCGACGGCACGGAGGGTTGATTTAAGATTAAATTATGATTAAAAAAATGGTTATTTAAGATTAGGAAATAAACGAAGGCTAACCTTTGTTTGATAAAAGAATGTTGTTTATAAATTGATTTATTTGTGATTTTACGGTAAAATATATAATTAAAAAATGGAAAAAATAATAAGTGATTAAAAAATAATTTGAAAAATTATATAACTTATACTTTATATATACTTTATAACATTTTTGATCTCTTGCCCTTGAAAAGGAGATCAAAGCTTAAATCAATTTATTTGATTTACCAAAGAGAAATATCACTTGCTGTGCGCGTGAATGACAGTGCGGAAGTGCGTGTGGTGGTGGAGATTACAGGAGTCGTGAGAGTGAATGAATGAATGAAAGCGAAATGATAATTTACTTAGCCTAATTAAGGTTATTGATAAATAAGTCAAGGTTAGAGTGTTGGTGCTGTTTATTTCCATTAGTAGTGTATCTGAAGGGGGTGAAAATGAGAAGAGAGATAGAGAGAGAGAGAGAGAGAGGGGGTGGGTATTTTGACATGGATTTATGCTTTTCAATTTAGTTAATGTCGGAAAGTTGAAGAAGAAACAAATTTCTCTCTCTCTCTCTCTCCTCCCTTCCCATGGTTTTTATCTTTACACCACCAATGGAATTCAACAGAGTAAATTTAGAGAGAGAAACAAGAGAGATATAGACTAATGTTTCACCTATACATACAGACAGTATATATACAACAAAATCCCATTGTTGAAACTCCAAATGAACAAGGCAACTTGTATATTACCTCACCCCACCCACCCCGCTTGAAGATTTATTATTTATTATTATTATTATTTTTGTGTCATTTCAAGAGCAAACATATTTTATTTTATTTTACTACAAAACTGAAACAATAACCTTTTGCAGCCCCCGAAATTTTTTGTTTCTGATGAGACAGTGCTGATCAGGATTCAGAAAATTTACACATACTCTATCGATAGGGCCGGAACTGTTCAAATTTCATTGAAAGAAACAGAAATGTGGAATCTGAACTATTCACCGGATCAAAGGATTGATGAAGGTGAAAAGGGTAAAGGGGTTGGATCTGAGTGGAACTTGATGGAGGATGGTTTATCTGAAGAAGAAGAGGATGCAGAGAGAAGTTGTGGAGATGGGAACAAGAAAAGAAGCAGCAAAATCTTTGGTTTCTCTGTGTCGCACGACGTTGATGATGATGATGATGATAATGATGATGATGATGATGATGTGGGTCCATGTTCGTTGGGGAATGAGCCTCCGGTGACACGGCAGTTCTTTCCGGTGGACGAGTGGGAAACCACCGTTACATCCGGCGGTGGAGCAGCACCCAATTTTCCGAGGGCGCACTGGATGGGGGTGAAATTCTGCCAGACCAGCTCCAATACCGGTGGCGTCTCGGCCAAGTCTGCGTTGGAGGTTTCGCAGCCTCTCAAGAAGAGCCGCCGTGGGCCAAGGTCCCGGAGCTCTCAGTACCGCGGCGTCACCTTTTACCGGAGAACCGGCCGGTGGGAATCACACATATGGTAACTAAAAAGAATCTAAATCAACGTCAGTCTTTCATATAATCTTTCCATTATTCAAAAAGGAACAGATTTTTCTGAATTATTATTATTTTTTTTTTTTCTAATTCAGGGACTGTGGAAAACAAGTTTATTTAGGTCAGTTTATTTTATCTTCTCTAGTTATAATAACAAGAATAATCATTTTGAACCTTCGAGTTAATGAAATTTATGGTCTTAAATAATCTGATTACTCAATTTTTATTTTTTCTATATTGCAAACTTTTATAGGTGGATTTGATACAGCACATGCTGCAGCTCGGTAAGATCAATTCGGATTCTTTATAGATTCTTGATTGAATTAAAAGACAAAATACTAATGTTTAGAAATGCTATATGTGACAGTGCATACGATAGGGCAGCTATTAAGTTTCGCGGAGTAGAAGCAGACATAAACTTCAATTTGGATGATTACGAGGAAGACTTAAAACAGGTAGTTATAATACAAGAGAGATTTCGGACTCGACAATATAACTAATAAGATTTTAGCTTATTTTTCTTCTTTTCTTGGCTATCAAATATGCCATTGACTCCTTTGTTTTCACCTAATCTTGTACTCCCCTACAAAGAGAGGCTCAAATATATTTTCACACTGATTAAAGAAGCATAATTAATATATATTGGAACTATAAATATACTTGCATTTTACTTAATGTGCCCCTACATTGAATAATAAGTAGTACATATTTGTTGATATTAATGCATATTAAATAACAATATATTAGAAAATTAAGATATTAATATACTCTTAGTAAGGAAAATGATCTATAATTTGAAGCAAACAAAAAAGGAAAATGAATATATCTTTGTGAGATTGAGGGAGTTCAATGTTTTTGTGTTATCTTAAAATAGTTTGTTTTGTTTTTTCTTGATTTTGAGGTGTTTTGGACACGGGGGAAGGAAAAATGTATTGTTCTCCTAGGGGAAACATAATATCCTATGTTGTATTTCAGATGAGCAATCTATCAAAGGAAGAATTTGTTCATGTACTTCGACGACAAAGTACCGGTTTTCCAAGAGGAAGCTCCAAATATAGAGGTGTTACGTTGCACAAATGTGGTAGATGGGAAGCTAGAATGGGCCAGTTCTTAGGCAAAAAGTTGGTCTACCATTCCTTTTAAATTTCCATTCATGAATTAGATTAAATTTAATACCTTTTTGTGAGTTTTTTCTAGTCTTTAGTTTTTGATATATATTATCAATTGCTCTTATGCATTAACAGGTACGTTTATTTGGGTCTATTTGATACTGAAGTTGAAGCTGCCAGGTTAGTAGGTTTATAAACTGGTTTATTTATGATTTTGAGAATAAAAGTAGTGGTTGAAAATTGAATTCAGAAAATATATGTGGTTAAAAAGTGGTTTGAGGCCATTTTTGAATGTTTACCGAACACTATCTTAAATGAGATCTTACTTATTCTTTCTAAAATGTCTCTCGAGTCCGGCATACAAAACATATCATAAGGGTTAAATCTAACTTGATTTGATGGGCTTAACTGAGCTTATGGCACCAAATTAGGGCTTATGATATAGCTGCCATCAAGTGTAATGGAAAGGAAGCTGTAACCAATTTTGATCCCAGCATTTATGAAGAACTTAAAGCTGCAGGTGAAATGAAAGAGCAAGTAGTTATTGTTGTTGTCTGTGTTTTTGTACTATCTTGAATTGATTCTAGAGATGGAATTTTTTTTTTTTTTTTTTTTTTTTTTGTTATTTGACAGATTCTTCTAGTAATGCATCTGAGCACAATCTTGACTTGAGTTTGGGAAATTCGACCTCCAAGTCAAGCGGTCTAGCGTTTGGGGATGACATTCATCATGCTAGAGATTCTTCATCAATGCAATTTGAACTCGAATGGCGACATCGGGAATTGATGCCGGAGGTATATGGGCATCAACGCCTTGTTAATTCAATGTGATTGAGTATCTAGAACTTGTGATATCTTGATTTTTTCGCGTTGATCATACGTTTCTCTATTTCCAGCACCAAGTGAGTCCAATTGACCATGATGTGCGGAGAAGTAACATATTTAAAAAAACAGATGCCGCGCAGCTCCTAAGCCACACCCACCTAAATTCTCCGGGCTCAACGAAGGTTAATGAAATGCATAGATATGGGCAGTTTGTGAAAGCTAAGGAACCCCATATTATTAAGATGTTTTCACCGACGTTCGGCTCACAAAATTATCAAGTAAGCCCTTTACTCCCTGATCCTGATATCAGTAAGCAAATCTTTGGCATTCGCAAAGTTAATGTGAAAAATTCCGTTCCAGTTTCCGAGCAGCAGCAATGGAGGCAGTATTTGGAGCTGATGGAGGAGAGATTTCTCTTTCTACGAAAGAACATCAAAAGCAAAAATATTCTCCTCGATAGTTAGCAGCATCATCAGGATTCGCGCAGCTGATAATTGGATGTAGAAATTAAACCGGCCTTCTTCTTTCTGCTACGCCATTCTATGATCTAAATTTTTCGGAGTAAGCTTTGTAAATTTCTGTGCTTTGAGCGTTTTTCTGTGCTTTGTGTAACTAGCAAGAACCATTAGCACATACTCATGAAGGGTTTTCAATTAGGATGAGACATTGTGCAAAATGTATGGAGAAATTAATATAAAAACCTCAATTTTTGTGGAAACAGGCCTCTGTTTGGTAAATTTTGTTTATAAGCGGTCACGTGACAATATTTCGTTAGACAATATTTTTGAAAAGTCAATAATTTTGACAGATCAAAGATTCTCGTCCATCATTTTTTTATTTTTAAAAAAATGGACTAATGAAATGTTGTGACGTCTTTATTTATAAAACAATAGTTATAAATGACCGTTTATAAACGGTTTATCAGACAGTGGCATAATGTTGTTCTTTAAACCAATCTATGTTGTTATAAGTTTCTAGTATGTAGGGATGGAGAATGATGGATGTAACCAACTTCAAATTTATCGAACCCATGTTTCACCAAGCCTCACTGTTTTGTTTAAATTTCATTCTTTACTAATGTCTAATCTTGCATTGCATTGCATTAGCACCTAAAGAGGGAAAAAAAAATTGTAAATTCTAGAAGGGAAAAAAATAGGGAGTTGTTTTTTTTCAGAAAATGGAATTAATTGTCACCATCTTGGGTGTCCTTCGAGTAAGTTTCTCATGCGCAAAAGCATCCAAACGTGGTTAGTATGATGAGAGGGACTTGACAAACGTCTAAAGCCTCAAAAGACATTATTGATGCGTGTCGCAATGCACCAAAATAATAAATAATTTCTTACTTGCTAAATATTAATTAATAATGTAGTAGTAAGAGTAAGGGTCGATCCCACGAGGAACGAAAACTAATTTTAGTTGTTCGATCAATTAAAATGGAATGGGAGGGTTTGTTGTTTAAAATTGCTTGAATAAAAAAAATATACATAAAAGTAAACAATTAAATATGACTAGAGAAATAATATAAGAAGAAATCTTGTTCTCGGGTTCGGTTGTGCCCTCAATTAATGTTATATTTTTCCTTGTAACGTGTTTCTATCCCTAATTCAATTATCAATCATAAATAATCAACAAGCTCTGATTATCTAAATTCTTCCTTATGTATATTGATTCAAAACAAGTTCTTCGAACCAATTCTAGCCACGGACAATTCTAAACAAGCTCTTAGGATCTAATGCACGACTAGTATGAAAATCTAGAAGAATAGATTGAATTGGATCGTTAATTACACGAGCTCGAATTAATCAATTCAAGTCGAATTATTACTAAATCTGCACGAGATTTATTTGCTACTAAAGTAAATATTCAATGACAATTACGGATCAAGAATCAAAACATAGCATATTCATGAATCTAAAGATCAATAATCCAATTGGCCAAATTAAATTATTAATCAAATAAACTCAATGAACATTCAAAACATAATAATCCAACAATTGAAATAAAGGAATAAATTCACGCTACTAATTTGTAGGAAAATAAAATAACATAATTAAGTTAACACAACTTCCCCTTTGAACAAGATATGGAATTTAGCCTAGCATGATTGTGGTAGATTCTTCAAGTTGCTTCATGAATTCCATTGTTGTTGATGTTCTTTGGCTTGAAAATCTCTCAAGAATGCTCTATATCTTGCTCTCAATTTTCCTCAATGTCCAGCCTCCTTTTTGTGGTTATTTTGCTCATTTAATACTCCCAAAATCGTGCCCTAACTTTACCCCAAAGATATACCAAAGATAGACTTTGAATCATATAAGGAAATTCCTAGGCGAGCAATTTACGGCAGTAACTTTCCTTGTCACGGCCGTAAGTTAGCTACTGAAAATTTTCGAAATTTGGAATTTACGGCCGTAAGTGCATTTCTGCCGAGAAGCGCCTGTGCTCGATGTTTTGGTTATAACTTTCTCTCCCGAAGTCCGATTGTGGTGATTAAAGTTGCGTTGGAAAGAAAACTCAAATATCTACAATTCTTTGTGAAATATCTCTTCCCAAATTCGAAATTCTTCTATGACAAAATTGAGCTTCAATCTATTACTAAAATTCATGATCACAATCCTTGCGGGTTTTTGATTTCCAACTTCATTCCAAACCTTCTTTGACCATAATTTTTGCATCTAATCTTCTTCCCACATGCCATTATTGATTTGGAGCTCTTTGAATATGCCCTTGAACCTCACTTCTTGATTTTTTTGTATTTCTTTGGTCATGTTTCTTTTCTTTTTCTTCTTTTTGACCTTACATAGTACAATAAGTGAAAATGCATTAAACGATGCTTCAATAGGATCAAAATAATAACAAAATAAGATAATAAGTGAATTAAATACGTGCTAATAAAGCACTTATCAATTACCAAAGTGAAATCTACTAGTACTATTCGAGCATGTCTCGTGTAAGGTTATAGATATGAGCGGTCATTGTCATACGTAAAATTTTTACTCTACTGCTTCGTTGATGCTCATGTCTATCTTACTGAACAAGTAATCCTTACACAAGAGGGACTTAGCCTAGGTATCACAACGAGAGGGACTCAACGTGTGCTCTAAAGCCTCAAAGACGTAAAATAACGTGTTATTCTTGCAGTTTTGATCTAATATCCATGAAGGATACCACTTATGGTACCCAACAGAGAGGAGGAGGTGAGCTGAACTCATAATAGGGATGATGTGTGACAATTTTATTGGGTGACATAAGTACTAGATCAAAATTGATTATTCTTATTTAGTAACTTAATGTGTGACCTAAACCTTCAAATCTATCTTATTCAATATCACTAATACTATTCAACACGTGCGACGCCAACACTACTAGATACACGTGAATAGTGTAATTATGAACAAATTAGCTTCTTTATTTCTTCGTCAATACAATTAAGTAATAATTTCTATCTTATCAAGCCAATCATCCTTATACAAAAAGGATTTAACACATTATGACAAGAGGGGACTTAATTTGTACCATAAAGCCTCAAAGGTCCCAATGTTAGGTTGCTAGTACAATTTCAAGACATCCCACAAACCGTATTAGATATGAACGAACAATATAGCAACTAAGTTAGCTTTATTTTATAATAATTAATTAATAATATAAAGTATTGTGTTGGCTTGTGTCTGATTAGCTAGTTGGCGAGGATGACTCGTTTTCTTCTCTGCTTGCAGTAACACTCGCATTCGTTGATGGACATTGAGTAGATAATCAAACCGATTGTGCATCTTACCAAACACATCATCCTTTATGGGAATGATTTAACCTATACCCTAAAGCCAGGTTGTTCCCAAAGTGAAAATTCACGTTTCTTATAAAATCAAGCATTTAATATGATTGGATATTATAACGAATAGAATTTTAACTTTTTTCTTCGCTTATTATAATCAGGAATTGTATGGCTCATTTCACCAAAAAATTATTTCTGTACTAACTAATCCTTTAAAACAGCAAAAAGGAATTGCTATCCCAATAATGTGCTTATATTAATATATCCAAATATATAAAATTGATTTGTGTCTCCAGCCACATAGTCCCATTTGACATTCTAGTTGATATTTACTATTCATTAAAATATTAATTTGCACGATTGCATCATCCGCGACATCATCATCGATTATATTATGACCTGCTTACCTTTCCATTTTTGTTTATTTTGATTATTTTAATTCAATTATTATAAATATTTGTTGACAGCCTTCTGTCGTGAGGAATTATAATATTTGAAAATCATTTTTATAATAACGTTTGTGAAGATTAAGATTGATGATAAGCAGCGCCAAGGGTCAAGAATCATATAGTTTATTTTTATAATCATATTCTTTTTGGTTTCTTCTTTGTTCTTTTTTGACTTCTAGGTTTACATTATTATACTATCTTTAGGTACTAAGTTTCGACACTCTTCCGTCGACATGTTACCTTAAGTGGTCCAATGCTTTCAAATTACGATACATATTTTACTCGTTTTTAGAAGATCCAGAATTTTTGGGATGTTAGGGTCCATTTGATTGTAATGGGGGAATTATGATGAAAAAGAAATTAATTTCAAGGAATTGAATTTTTAAGAATTAATTTTTCTGAGAATTTGAAGTATAATGTCTCTGATTGGTTTAATTTTTTAGATGGAAAAAGTGGAGAATTTTTCAAGTTTTATTTTTTGATTGAGACTATTTTTATGGCAAATAAAATAAAATTTAACTATTTTAATAAAAAAATAATATTTTAAAATTTTTTCACACATTTGTACTTGATAATAATAATGTTAATTTCTGAAGAAAAAAAAAGTCAATTAACAACAGCAAAAAGAATAAAATGTGATGAAAATGATTTACCAAAGTGTAGAGAATTGGTTTGCCATAAAAATCAAGAATTGTATAATTCCCAATCAAATGAGGCAAATGAATTTCTAGGCAAAAGTATGTAATCAAAAATAAAAAAGATGGAAAATGACAATAGATTTTCGTACTTGCTAGACAAATTATGTCAATCAAACACTACCTTATTATTTTTACAAGATTCACGTGTCAAATTAACATAAAAATAATCTTAACATTTTTACCATCCTTCGAGTATAAAATATAGAAAACAAAAGAACACTAATGATTTTTATCGATCTAAGATGATGAGAACATGAACTCCCTATCATTTATGCGTTGGAAAGGTATTTTTTTTTTTTTTTTTTTTTGAAGTAATTTATAAACCATATTCTGAAATTAAGTACACTAATAAATTTATAAGAGAATTATTTGTAAAAAGGCTCACTGAGCTTTGTATCAGTGAAACAAGTTAAAGGTGTAAGGATTTTAATCAATCGTGTGAGCTTATATGTGAATTATCGTGTATTGAATAAAAGGTTATCAAATTTGGTTAAACCCATTTAAAGTGATCTAATAAGGATTTTATATATATCGGGCTTTAATGCATCTAATTAATGTATGAGTTTTTATGTGTAGATATCAGGCCATTACCTAATTAATGATGGGCCGAATTAGGTTAACTGGAAATTCAGTATATAAAGTCGGTTATGATCACTGAATCGTACGTACTGTTCATTTTCCTGACATCCCATCATCAGAGAGAAAATAAGGACTACGTATTGATTTAGAAGATCCAACCGTCGAATCGTTCATCATGAATCACGTTTGATTAAGGTACGCTTTCGTTTCAGTTATTTAATTCTTGATAATTCAGCATGATGATTTTGGATCGTAGATAAATTTATTTGTGATATAATTTTCTAACAAGTGGTATCAGAACCAATCATCGTGTTGATTATCAGATCTGTGTTTAATTGTACGATTTGGATTAACTTTGGATTAAAATATGGACCAGCTGAGAATTTCTGTTGAAATTGATAATTGGAATTACAATCTATTCAACCGTTTTCTACTGCCGCATGGTTTTTGGGATTGCTCAAAAATCGAGTTTTGATTCTTGATTAAGGGATATATTTTCGAATTGGTTTTGAATCTGTTTTATGAATTTATGAATTCAGATTTGGAATTTCTGTGTGTATGTATATGTTCCTGTATGTATATATTTTTCGAGATTAAGGTATGGATTCAGTTTGAACATTTGGGAATCTGTATTGTGGTCGAATTGTTGTGTGAATCTGGTCGGAGATGGGGAAGCCGCGCACTGCACGTTGCGCGCGGTGGAGTGCGGCGTCGCCGCACGAGATGGTGATTGCGGTGGTTCACGGCATCGCGCGCAGAGACGCTGTGTTCTTGGTTGCAGCGCCGTCAATGGCGATGCAGGTGGTAGACGGCGGCGGTGATGGCGCCGCGCTCTTGGGCCGGTTGCGACGGGGCTAGGGTTTGTTTGTAAACCCTAGTTTTCTTCCAATTTTGGACTTGGGGGCTTGAATCGGAAATTTGAAGTGTTCAAGGGCCTGAATGCAATTCACGAAAATTGCTATTATTTAACATCAGGTCCTCCCTGATTGTTTTGAATTTATTTAAACCCTAAGCTTATGAAATCTTTTAAGTTGGTCCTTCAGACTTCTGAATTTCTAAAACCAGCCTATACAGTTAAGAAATCATTTAAGTTGGGATTTTGAAGTTTTGAATATACAACATCAGCCCCTAAAGTTATAAATTTTTAAGTTGTGATTTTTTAAAGTTCTGGATTTTATAATCCAGTCCCTACAGTTTGAAAATTTTCTAATACAGCACCTAAGGTTCTGAAATTCTCTAAATTGGTCCTTAAAGTTTGAAAATCTTCTAATTCAGTCCCTAAAGTTTGGAAAAATTTTCTAGTTTGACCCTCTAAAGTTTGATTTTCTTTCAAATTGGGACCTAAAGTTTGGAATTTCTATAAATTTGCCAATAAGGTTTTGAAAAAATTGTAATTTAAGCCCTTCAAGCTTAAATTTTCACATAATTGGCCACCTAAGGTTTAAGAATATTGCAATTGACTCTCTCAACTTAAGGATTGCTTTATTCTGAAGTTTTGAATTCTATAATTCAAATCCTAAAGTCAAAATATATGCAAATCAGTGATTTCAGTTTCAAATCTTGGTACATCAGAATCTTTTGAGAGATATAATATTCGAAAGTAAGTTAGTTGAAGCAATATGTTGCCAAAACAACCTCTCTTGTGGATATTAATTAACTTTGAGTATTAGAAGGTATTTGTGTGTGTTATTCATTGCGGATATTGATCGGCCCAAAGGAAGGTCAATATTTGGCTCGAATTTCACATGCACATGTGGTGATAAACACGTGGCAATTATTTGGTTTAACGTGTGACCAATAAATCAATCCAAAGAAAGGTTTATTGGTTAACATGTCTTATTGCCAGTGTTTGATCACTACACCAAGGGAAAATTAGGTGTTTGTGTGTATTTCATGCGGATATTGATCGGCCCAAAGGAAGGTCAATATTTGGCTCGAATTTCACATGAACTTGTGGTGATAAATACGTGACAGTTATTTGGTTTTACGTGTGATCAATAAATCGGTCCAAAGAAAGGTTTGTTAGTTGACATGTCTTACTGTCAGTATTTGATTACTACACCAAGAGTACCACTTACAAGTCAATATTTCTGTCCAAAGACTAAATATTGATGTTGTGCTAGGTATCTTGTGATGGGCCATACCATTGTTTGAAAGTATGATTTGCATAATAAGGTATTTATGTGAACTATTTTGTTTAAGTGTTCTCTATTCGGTTTCAAATTCTGCTAGTAGTATATCTACAAGCTCAAATTTAATCTCTGTGTTTATGAAACAACTTCAAGGATTGGACAGAGAACATTAATATTGTTCTTGGCTGCATAGATCTAGACCGTGCACTAAGGATTGAGCAACCTGCTTCTCTGACGGATGAAAGTTCATCTAATCAAATGAGTAACTTTGAGAAGTGGGATTGCATAAATTACGTGAGTCTCATGATCATTAAATGCGGCATTCCGGAAGCCTTTAGTGGCATAGTATCTGAGGAGGTAAATAATGCCAATAAATTCCCTGCCGAAATTAAGAAACGTTTTGCGAAAAACGATAAAGCTGAAACAAGCACGCTTATGCAAAGCTTGATTTCAATAAAGTATAAAGGCAATGAGAAAATAAGGGAATACATCATACAGATGTCTCAAACTGCTTCAAAACTTAAGGCACTAAAACTCGACTTGTCTGATGACTTGCCAGTGCATTTGGTATTGACATCACTTCCTGCACAATTCAGTTGATTTAAGGTTGGTTATAACTGTCAAAGGGAGAAATAGACTCTCAATGAGCTTATTTCAAAGTGTGTAAGCTTCTTATACAATTCAGTCAATTTAATGTCAATTATAACTGTTAAAGGGAGAAATGAACTCTAAATGAGCTCATTCTATTTTTGTGTGCAAAAGGAAGAAAAGTTGAAGTAGAAAAGAATTGAAAGTGTTCACTTGGAAAATACCTCTAAAGATAAGGGCAATAAATGAAATAAAGAATATAAAGTTGTTAAGGGTTCAGAACAAAAGAAACCACATAAACACATTAAGGTTGTTTCTTTTGTCAGAAATCTGGACATTTAAAGAAAGATCGTACATAGTACCAACTAAAACTGCTGCTAAAATACCTTAAGAACTTTTGAATGGCGGAAAACCTAGTCTAAAATATTTTCACATTTGGGGATGTCCAGCTAAGGCTAGGCCTTATAGGCCACATAAATAAATTGGACTCCAAAACAGTAAGCAGCTACTTTATTAATTGTTTTGAGCGATCTAGGGGCTATAACTTTTATGATCCCACACTTTAGTCAATTTTGAAACGGGAATTGCAACATTTTTTTGAGGATGTTGAGTTTGGGGGGGGGGAGAAATAAGGTTAGATATATTGTCTTTAAGGAAGAAGTTGAGTAAGGATCGGTTTCGATTCCTATTGTTACTTTTAACAATGTGCAAGTTTTTATGCATGTCATTGATCAACAAGCATATCCGGAACCTCAATTCGACAATATTGAAGAACCTCCCATCCAAAATAAGGTCAACTTCAAAAGTACAAACTCAACAACCTCAATAACTAAAGCAATTAAGGAGATCCACGAGAGAAAGGGAAAAAATGCTATTCCGGATAATTTAAATAGTATTTTTCCAAGAACATAAGGAAATAATGGAATGGTGGAAGATGGTCCAATCAATTCCATCAGGCCATGCAGGGTTCTAACTCTCAGAAGTGGATTGATGTCGTAAATAAGGAGTATAAGCATATGCAAGACAATAAAGTTTGGGATCTTGTCCCATTACCAGAAGGTGCGAAGCCCATTGGTCTTAAATGGATTTTTAAACCAAGAGGGATTTGAAAGGTAATGTGGAAAGATATAAAGTTCGTATTGTATCTAAATGCTTTACATAGAAAGATGACATTGATTATAAAGAGACTTTCCCTTTGGTTTCTACAAAAGACTCTTTCAGGAAAGTCAGGTTGTTGCACATTTTGACCTCGAGTTACATCAAATGGATGTTAAGATGACGTTTCTCAATAAAGACATTGATGAGACGGTTTGCAAATTAAAGAAATCCATTTATGTGCTCAAGCCAGCTTCTCGTTAAAGGTAATACAAATTTCATCAAGCAATTATCTCATTTGGTTTTGAGATTAATACGGTTGATGGTTGTGTGTATTACAAGTTCAGTGGGAGTAAGTGTATTTTCCTGATTTTGTATGTTGATAACATATTTCTTGCCACTAATAATATAGGCATTTCACATAAAATTATGAGATTTTTGTCAAGGAATTTTGAGATTAAAAATCTTGGTGACGTCTCTTTTGTATTAGGAATTCAGATACACCGGGATTGTTCTCGGGATATTCTTGGATTGTCACAAAAGGGCTATATCGATAAAGTACTTAAGAGATTTGGCATGCAAGACAGTAAATCAGGGAACACCTTTATCGCTAAGGGAGACAAATTTAGTCTCAACTAATTCCCAAAAAGTTATCTTGAAGTTAAAGAAATGCAGAGGATCCCATATAATTAAGTTATAGAAAGTCTGATGTGTGCTCAAATTTGTATGCGTTCGGATATTGCATACATTATTGGGATACTAATGAGATATTTAAGTAACCCTAGGATGGATCATTTGGAAAGCAGTCAAACATGGGTTATAAGGTATTTAAAGAGAGCAAAAGATTACATTCTCACATATAGAAAATCGGATCAGTTGGAGATCATATAGTATTATGATTCCGATTTTTGCTAGATGCCAAAACAGTAGAAGATCCATATCAGGCTACATCTATCTGCTAGTTGGAGGAGCTATTTCCGGAAGGAGTGCTTAACAAACACTTTAGCTTCTTTCACTTGGCAGCACAGTTTGTAGCAATTTTTGGGGCATCTAATTATGGAATATAGCTGCTAAATTTTGTCACTGGGCTGCATATTCTATACGGTATAGAAAGACCACTAAATTTATATTGTGTCAATAACTCAGCAGATTTATATTCCAGTAACAACAGGAGCTTAGCTAAGTCAAAATACATTGACATAAGTTCCTGGTTGTGAAAGATACAGTTCAGAGTGGACACGTGTCAATAAGAGCACATTGGGACAAACTCTATAATTGCGGATCCGATTACTAAGGTATTACCACCCAAGGTCTTTCATGAGCACAATACTCATATGTGTGTTGTATTTCTTAAAGATATTTGGTTTCAGTGGGAGTTTGTATTTTGGGTGCATTAGACACATTTACTGTCCTTTTGGATACGGTTTAAAGATATAGTTATTTACAGCCGTATGGTTTCAGGTTTATTATCTCTGAACTCGTTTGAGGATGATCTCACTAAAGTTGGACCAGTTAGAAATAGGCATGTTGAAGATCACATTACATGTAATTTCCATGCTACACATCCATACTTGATCCATGTCATTCAGTTATGTCGATATACGTGACCATTGATAGGTTTAGTTACGATTAATGTAGCGAAAGCCGCTTTGATCCTATGTTGATATAATTGATGGACCGGATTGTTTGGGGATGCATTCAGTAATGATAGTAAAATTCTGAGTACTCATAAGGTTATGATTGATACACAATTGTAAGGTTACACATATAGCTCAAGTGGGAGATTGTAAGGATTTTAATCAATCGTGTGGGCCTATATGTGAATTATTGTGTATTGAATAAAAGGTTATCAAATTTGGTTAAGCCCATTTAAAGTGATCTAATAAGGATTTTATATATATCGGGCTTTAATGCATCTAATTAATGTATGGGTTTTTATGTGTAGATACCAGGCTATTACCTAATTCATGATGGGCCGAATTAGGTTAACTGGAAATTCAGTATATAAAGTCGGTTATGGTCCCTGAATCATACGTACTGTTCATTTTTATGACATCCCATCATCAGAGAGAAAATAAGGACTACGTATTGATTTAGAAGATCCAACCGTCGAATCGTTCATCATGAATCACGTTTGATTAAGGTATCCTTTCGTTTTAGTTATTTAATTCTTGATAATTCAGAATGATGATTTTGGATCGTAGATAAATTTATCTGTGATATAATTTTCTAACAAAAGGAATCCCCTTCTTTATAAGTTTGATTTGAAGGGAAAAGGAAACGCCGATTTCTTAATCTTGAGTTTAATGTTGAAACAAATTATCTTATTGATCAAAATATTTTTACAAATATAAGCACGCACCTCACAATTATTTAATGATAGCACTTCTATTAAAATGACTAGAGCCACTTACTTATTACCTTATTCTCTCACAACCTCTCCGTATCACTTGTCTCACACACTTACAACAAACATATACACACACAGAGAGACACGGGCGGATGCACTCATGGGCTAGGTAGGGCAAATGCCCTAGGAAAATTTCCAAACGTTAAAAACAATAATAATTTTTTTTTTTATTTGATTAGCTATCTTCATTTTATTTTTGGGAACTCTTTACCACTATCAAAACTGAATTTTGATATACCATGTTGAAATACTCACAACCTAGTTTCTCACATCATTGTCAAAACGCAATGACGTCAACCGTTGCAAAGTTACGGCTCGTCAAATTGGGCCATTTCAAACTGGCATTTTGAAATGTTAACATTCTTCATTAAAGTTTTTGAGGGCATGTATGTTAATTGAATACGTGTCTATAATATGCCATTTCGAAAGACATTTAGAGTTCTACACGATTACGCTTTTAAATCATCAAGACAGATAAGGAAACTAAGGATTTGCGCATCCCGAATATATACACGTAATTTGTCATTAATAAATTATAAATAAAAAATATGTGTGTGCAGCGCGCGCGCACACACATACAATAAGTTTATAGATCAACTTTGATCTATTATTATTTACCGTTAGAGAGAATTCTTAGTTCCAATTTGAACTGCACTCCATATATAATGTACAGCGTAAGGAAGAAGAAATGTTGGGTAATTGGGTTGGATTTATTTTAAAGCATCAAAATTGGACTATTCCAACCTATATATGACTATCTTTATATTAGATTTGATACTCAAAATCGTCGATTTCAATCCTCTTTGTTAAAAATATATATATATATATATATATATATATCTGGGGTGGATCCCCTGAGGGGGGGGGGGTTCCCCCCTCCACCCCCATAATTTTCACGTGTGTGCTCGTGTGCGTGCGCTTAATGGCAATGAAGGAATTATGCAGCTACTTCCACCTCCATGGTAGAAAATCCCTCCACCACCATTAAGCTCCTATATACGTGTGTTTGTATTTGTTGTAAGTGGGTGAGAGAGTGATAAAGAAAGGTTATGAGAGAGTAAGGTAGCAAGTGGGTCTAGTCCTTTTGGTAGAAGTTCTATCATTAAATAATTGTGAGGTGTGTGCTTATATTTGTGAAAAATATTTCGATCAATAAAATATTTTCGTTTGAGCATTAAACTCAACAATTTGGTATCAAAGCGAGGTGATTAGGGACAAAGTTTTTGTGCTTCTGGAGTTTGTGAAGCCTCGATAATGTTTGCTTGATAACAAGGAGGTTATTCAAGTCACGATAAGCGACCTACAAGTGGTAGGTGAAATGAAGATGCTCAACAATCAAAATTATACCACATGACAACTTGCATGGAGTCGTAGCAAGACTTGTGGTGGGAAGTAGTTGGTGGAAGTGACGTGATACCGTTGAGGAAGCCGGATCTCTAAAGAATAGAGAATAAAGCGGGTAAAACCATGTTTGTTATAAAGACAACAATCAAGGAGGAATTATTGGAGAACATAAGAGACAAAAATACACTAAAGGAAGCATGTGACACTTTGTCCTTACTATTCTCAAAGAAAAATGATCTGAGGTTGCATCTTCTGAAAAACGACCTTCTATCACATAAGGAAAAATGATGATAAATCAGTACTTTAATAAGGTAAAGTCTCTTTGTTGTGATCTCTCTGAATTAGATTCTTCAAGTAAAATTTTGGAATTTAGAATGAGAAGACTAATTATAGAGGCTTTATTGCCACTATATAAGGTTGTCCAGAGCAATCGTCACTGGTAAACTTCAAAACTTGCTGGCCGACCAAGAAGCGCTAACCAAGCAAATGTTAGTGGTTTAAATAAATAAGGAAGAGGACTAAGCATTATTCAGCTACAAAAGAAGAGGTGGTTTTTTAGCATTATTTAGCTACAAAAGAAGAGGCGGTTTTTTTTTTTTTTTTTTTAAATAGAGAAATAAAAGAAGATAAATTTGGAGGACGAGTTTAAGGAAGTTACGATACAAGGGGAGCTGAACGAAATTACAATAAGAGAGGTCATCTTTTTAATGGATATCTTCAAATCCATGGATCGTGCTTTGTATGCGAAAAATTAGGTCATTATGCTAGAGATTGTTGGTTTAAAAAGAAGTTAGAAGATGGCAACGTAGCAACCTCCAATAAGGAAGAAAAATATAATAACGATGAAGATAGGGATGTTGAAGCAACTACAACAGGAATTGAGCATGTTCAAGAGAATAAATTTAACTCGAGTCTAAAAGACGAATCAACGTTGGCGTAGTTCTCCCTAAAGAAATGAATGAAGAGGATTGGATTGATGATTCTGTAGAGGACATCGAGATTTACGAAGAGGGATGAACTAACATACTAGAAGAAACATTTGAAGAAGCAGATTTTTGGCAGATACCACAAATTGTTGAGTAATCAGTAGCAATGGCAATTCCCCGACCCGCCCCGAACCCGAAAACTCTTATCTCGCCCTGTGAATGGTCACGGGGCGGGGTGACCCACCCGCCTCCGCCAATGACCCAAAAATTATTATTATTATTTTTTAAAAAAAAAAAAATTTAATGAAATTTTAGTTGAGAATTTAGTCTTCGAACTAGTTAGAATTTTTAAGCTTGAACTTTATTTATATATATATATATATATATATTTGAAGGAAAAAAAAACAATAAAAAATATAATGGTATAGTGATTGTGTATTCTCATACCCCTGAATCCTACCAAGGTTCAATTCTTCTTGACCTCATTAAATTTATTTTTAATTTCTCATTTTAAAAAAAAAAATCGAGTCACGGGGCGGGAAACCCGCCCTAAACTCACCCGCGGACCCGATGGGGAGGGTCATTTTCAGGGCGGGTCGTCTCGGGTCCTCCGGGTTTTTTTTCATCCCTAGTAATCAAATTTATTGAAATTTGATGACAAGTTGAAGGTAAATGTACAAATCAGCGAGTAGAGACAAGAGCTCGAAGAAATACAAGATTTAGTGGAATCATACAATGAACAAGAGCATTCGAAGATAACAAGAAGTCTTGAGAAATCTAAAGACTGACAAGTGTCGAGTAATGAAGAAAAGCTTGCAAGAGCAATAAAGAATCCTTGGCAGAATGATGTGTAGCAGGAAATATTCGAGTCGCAACACAGAGTCAACACGAAGAGATTGAGGTGCATAGAAATTCACTACCACAAATAAGAAAGTCTTAAATATGAGAAATCAAGTATCAATTATCTTTATCTAGAAATCGATGAAGAGGAAAGTACGAAAGAGCAGATATATATGAAGTTACAGATGCTTTGAATGAAGGATCGAGCACTTCAAAATTCTTCGAGTTGCAAAGAAATCTAAGCATGACAAAAATGAAAATAGTCAAAATGAAAAGTCAGCATTAAAGGGGAAAATTGAAGAAGTCACCACCAACTTCGAAAATTTGCTAGGCTTAAGGATTCAGAATCTTAGAAACTAAGTAATTGATTTATATCTATTGCAAAGCTGGAAAGGTTTGGAGAGTCCTAGTTCACCGCCATCCATAAGAAAAATTCGGAATATGTAGCCACTTCCACCTCCATACTTGAAAATTTCTCCACTGCCATTAAGCCCCTATGTGTGTATGTGTGCACGCGCACGTTTGTTGCAAATGTGTGAGAGAAGTGATAAAGAAGGCTGTGAGAGAGTATAAGGTAGTAAGTGAATCTAGTCTTGGTAGAAGTTCTATCATTAAATAATTGTGAGATGTGTGCTTATATTTGTAAAAATATTTTGATCAAAAAAATATTTTCGTTTGAGTATTAAACTCAACACTTACGTTTTAAGAATCAAAATCTTTTCATGGAAATGACAAAGTGGATTTTTTTGGTTGATTCTTAAGTTTTGACTACGAAAAATAATGATTACAATAATAAGACAAATAACTATAAAGATAATCAAGTAAAAGAATTAATTCGTATCTCACTTAGTGAGATAATTTACATAAATTTACACTAAGCGGGTGTCCCAACATGGAATTTGTAGGATTCTAGAATTTTATAACATTCCACGCATCCTCAATTTAAAATTTTGTAGAACCCCTAAAAATCCAAGGTCTTCAATTTTAGTGCAAATTCAGGGCCTCCACCCCCAATATTTTCCTTCCTTCTCCATATGAAGGCCTAATTCATAAAGTTTGACTAAAGCCCTAAAACTAATAGGACATGCACTGCTCCTGATTGAACCAGAATGACCTTTGCATTTCCCAGTCGCTGGAAATAAGAATGCGGATCTGAAGATCGATATTGAAACCGTCGGTGACTTAACCTATATGAGTGTCTGATGCGATCCCGCTCAAGAAACGCGACGAAGAATGCGGAATAATAAACGAACTATAGGAAAGATCTAAATTTAGGAAGAAAACACAATAACACGACCCAAGAAAAATAAGAACAATAATAAAAGAAAAGATAGATTGACAATAAAACATTGACCCAATATTCATGACGCTAGAAACGATGCGGAATAAAGAACCAAGATTCATGAACGCCACAAGGGATGTCACTTCCTTGATAAGTTCTGGTTGGAACGCCACAAAGACTAAAGAATCTTCGATAAATTCAATTGGTTGTTCTTCAAGAACAAGAAAAGGGAAAATCAACCCTTCAAGAGAAAACTCTCAATAATTAATTCAATCTCAAAGTTGTTGTCTTCAATAATGAATGAAAAACATAATATAAGTCAAAATACGCCAAAAAACTTAACCTAGCCGCACTAGGGTTCGAAAATAAAAACATAAATAATTAAATTAAAAATCGCAAAAATATGCTCCGCTGTCAACCGCGCGATCGCGCAAGAAAACCTGTCGCGATCGCATGGAGTCTCCTGAGACTCATGGGTGAAATTTTTGTACCATCACACGATCGCGTGGTAACTCTAGCTACACCTTTTTTCGTCCTTTTGAAACAATTTGATCCGGTTTGATTCTTGGTTTGGGCACAACACGAAACTTGCTCGTTTTCCCATGTAGATTGTCCTGACATCGCCCGTATCTTGGTTTCTCTTTTGATCTCCTACCTCTGATCACATCAGTGTCCAAGTAGATTTTGTAGGGATCTAGTTTGGAATCGGGGCTCCGGATGTTCCATTGCCCAATAATATTTCACTAGTTAATGATGGGTAGGTCACAGGGTTTGCCCAAAACCCTCTACTCAAGGTAAGGTTGTTTTCTTGTGATTATAATTTGATTTTAGTTTTTAGTTAAATTCTTATTTAATTGGGATTTTGTTTTATGACATTCCATAACTATGATAGTTTTGAAGTCAATTTATTGATTTTGGAGGATTAAGCTTTTTTTGTAACTAGTGTAAGACGTGCGTTGCACGACTCATCGTCCAATGTAAGTATTGATAATGATGTTTGACTGTGAACCTAAGTTGAAGTTTGAAAATGGATCCAAGAATGCTATCTTACAAAGTGAATATAATATGGTGGATTGCACTTGCTGAATTAGAGATATTTGCCTCGTTTTGATTTTTTTTTCCAAAAGCAAGTCCTTGAGGAGCATGATCACCAACTGAAGTAGTTGTGTCCAATTCACTTAGATTCACAATAGCTCATGATCTACAATTTATTGATTGCAAGTTTTGAATTAATATAGCAATTAAAATGAACGTTTAAAATCAAACACAAATTGATGGCTAAAACAATTCTTGATGACAAAAGGGATAAAATGTATTTGATTCCATTCATAAAAGTGGATACTATCAATGGAAATTTTTACTACCATAAATGCTGTTAAATGATAGTTGTACAATGGCTGACACTGGTTCTAATAATTTGTTATCCTATTCATCGAGAAGATGCTTCACAATACATTCAGCTACTCAATTGGACACTTGACAAGTGGGCATTGCTAAATAGTTTATGGAAAATGCATTGAACAAATTCTCTGAAAAAATGACTAAAAAAAACACACTCGTAAATGATACTTTTGCATAAAATATATGGTGGCCCAATAATTTGAGGACCCATAAGGTTCGTAGAATCATCTTTATGGAAAGGTCATTCCACTCAAAATCCCCTGACACGGTGCATGTTAATAGTACACAGACACAGTTTTGCTATCACCATTATAATTTTATGTGATTATTATCCGCACTTAAATTTAATGTTACCAAACAAACTGTGGAACTTCTATAGAAAGAAAAGGCTGAAATAGCCTTTTTTGCTTCCGGTCATTCTGCCAAACAAACGCCCCCCCCTAAGTTGTTCCAAGAGAAATGAATACGGTTAAGCTTCTTTAAAGAGGGGGAGAGGAAGAGCGGGACAACATGTATTTCACTAAAAAGTGAAAAAAAAAAAATTAACTCAATAAATTGCATCATCTGCATGTCCTTAAATTTGAGGGTTTAATTATTACAGCGTTCTTATAAATACCCACATTTAAGAGTTCAAAACAGTAGTTGCACCATTTCAATAGAAACCAGGCAAAAAAAAAAGTACTTGTAAAGTCCTAAATCGTAGACTAACATTATCTGCAATTCCATCTTTATAATGGCATCCTCAATAGAGGAGAAGCTATTCATGAAGGTTGACCATTGTTTAGAAGTTAAGCATTCCTGATTCCATAGCAAAAGTGGAGCATCATCGATATTAATGGAACACCTCAGTCTGAAAATTAAGACAAGAATATGAAAGGAAGAAAACTAGTTGCCAATTTTCTTCTCTTTCTAATTTTAGCCTTTTAATAAATGTAATATTTTCTGTTGGCAGACGATTTAAATTTATCCCATGTCTAAACTCGGAAAAGGATGAAATTGGAAGTTTATATTTTCGGCATAGAATCAATTGACTCTCCAAAGAAAACAACAAACCTTCTAAACTTGATCAAACCAAACAAGCCCCTTATACAGGATTAAGTGAGAAGACGAATTCCTTGCCAGAAGAATTGGTTATTTAGTAAAAGAAAAGAGTTCACTATCAAACATTCTATTATTGCAGCTCAAAATCTAAAGGCTCACAACTATATTTTGTCCATCATTAGTGAGCACTAAAATTGTCTACAATTTTCATTAAGCAGTTGCTTTATTGCTTTCTTCACTCTATAAGTTGCCTCGATCATGTGGAACTGTTATGTGCAGAAAAGATTACAATTAAACTATATACGTTCAAATGGAACCAAAGATGGTGTTGAAGAAAAATGTTGAGTAAAATCTTCCTTTACAACACAAGAAAAATGGAAATGAACTTTACTTTGAATGAAATTAATTTTGCAGGAATTTTACCGGCAATCAAATTGTCCTGGATTGATCAGAAAGAGACGTACAAACTGTATGGTCTATCCACAAGCGAGCATTGGTGAAGAATTTAAACCCTTTTGAAGCATGAAATTTATCTACACCCCTCACAAGACCTCGACATCCTTCCTGAGGAGAAAGTGTTAAGAATATATTGTTTGAAAGGATTCAAACATCAGACTTCAATTTTACGGTTTCTTGCATGAAATGCCAAGTTAGATAATCACAAGCAATAAAAGAAAATGATTACCTGACCCAAATTTTGGAGATTCATCCCAACTCCCTGATATTTTTTTGCAATAGAAATAACAAGCTATATACTTGCTCTTAATCATTTTATATTTGCAAATAATACCATATTTAAAAGCTCCCTCAAGGTTTTCGGATTAACGCCGACAGTAGCAGCCCATTGATGTAAATGGAAAAACAACAATAGATCCATATGTGGATAAACAAAGTACTTAAGACTAAATTCTAGAAAGTTTAAGATTAGCCTAATATGTGCAAACCTCAGAAAGAAACGGATGAAACTTGCAAAACTTCGGGCTTAGTTGAACTCTGAAATTATTGGAATTCTAAATATATAACAGAATAAGTATCCACATGTTTTGGGGAAGCTCCACTCCATAAGTAACTTGTCAGCTACAATAGCCAATAAGTAAAATGTGCCCAATTGGTGGTCATCAGTTTTGCTTCAAAATATACATCTACTATAAGACGAAGTGACAATTGAAGGCTGGTCTTGATCTTCTTCAGATAATATACAGATTATACAGATATAATATCAACAAGTTGCAGGACCATGAAATAAGTTTCATCACAACAGTCTGAAGATCACAATTAAATTGACACCTACTTCCTCAATCAAGTGGTCCCTTGGGGGTGAAACCGTGAAAGCATGAAACTTGGGGTTCCAACAAGCTGATCCAAACTGTCAAGTCTCTGTGATGTAACAATTTATTTATTAATTATATATAGGTGTTATATAGAGATATTACAAAAGCATTTGCACCTAAGTTCTTCTATGGAAACTGGAAAAGAATCCCTAGTGTATCACTTTACCCTTCAGCATGAACTCATTTTTCATCGTAAGTGAAGCAGACAAAATTTGAAGCCCGGAATAGTTGAAAGCTAGAAGAGTAGATAACATACATAAAGGGTATGTAAATTATTCATATTTCATTACATAACTAATGAAATGTTTATGCTTGATACTTGTTCAGAGAAAATTTAAAAACAAAAGGTAAAAAATGGGGCTTAAGGCTCAAATAGGAATTGATTATTTGAGTTATCAAGATGCTATATTATGCACAATTGTTCAAGGTTGAACAAGTTGTTTCCTTGTTAATTTTTTCAAGTGGAAAGCACAGAAAGTAAAAACCTTGAAATATTTGAAAGTTACCTTGAAATATTTGTAGCAAATTCAACGATGCTCATTTTGCAAATCAAGTGCTGACTTAAATTCCAACAGAATAATGTTATGACCATGATCAAGATACAAATAGAAACTCATTGCTAACCCATTGCCAAACTTTAGTAACATAAAATATCTTACCATAAACTAAATTTAACTTGGCTATTCAGGATGATAGATCAAAATTAAGAATACACCAATCATTCTAATTTTTGGCGAGTGAGGAAATCAGGGAAGAATTTTTATTTTAAATTTAAGTTGTACATATGTTCGTGGTATATGGCATGTGTTATATCATACTATAAATAAATAAAGTGCAGATATTAATTTTTTTTTTTTCTCTTTTGTACGAAACAAGTTTTTCCGTTCCATATATATAGTAAGAAGAGACACTTTCAAAAAAATAAAAAATTATAATAATAAGAAAATAAACAACATTATTGGTGGTCAGAGAGTAATGTCTAACTTGGCAGTGCTCTCTCATTTTAGATTGCCAAATGGTTGTTAAGTTGGATACTGGCCAGGCCACCAAACTACAACTTTCCAAAAAAGTTGAAAAGCTTAAAAGGAAGTTCCTATGGCAAACATTTTTTTGCATTTTTAGAAGTAGTTCTCTAATGGCTTCAGATTTTTTTTATCTTGGAAGCTCAAATTTCACATGGCACCAAAAGTAAAGAATACAAAGCTAGCCATTTTGCCCAAATATTTAGCAACTAGCTGCAGTGTAAAAACTGGATATATGGAGTCATAAATAATGTAGCAAAAACAATAAAGTTTCCTTTTGATGGAAGGAAAACACAAGTTATCAATATGCTCAGTACCTTATAATGGCTGCTCAGTAGTCCATCCATAATTTATAGAATTGCAACCAAATCGAAAAAGAAGTGCCCTTGCAAAAATTGAAAAAAAGGGAGAAAGCTTTCCATACCCATGCCCTCAGAGCACTCCAAATCTTGAGTTCCAAATAACGTGTAGGTCCAAATTCGAAAGAAATCCCACAGACCACAGCGATTGCACATCAATTTTCACAGTGTTTAAGTTATGCTAGTTAGCAATAATAAAATCATATTTAATTTTCAAATTGTACATAGAATTACTTAGGGTAAGCATAACAGGTAAAGCCACAGAATCTTCAATAGATCACCATTTCAAATAACATTGCCTACAAAGAATACTTAAGCAGTTGGTATGGAAATTATGCAGACATAAAAGGAAAAAGAAAATGCCAAAACCACAACATAAGCTTGCTCTACTTGTGGAGTCACGAGCACTTGTCTTTCAGTCAATGGCGAAGACAGATGAGGGCGCACCTTTTCAATTTCACATGCCAAGGTCAGTATGTTCTTCTCCATTGCCTGCTTATGCTCCATCAGCTCAATCTTTGCATTTATTTTATAATCAACAGCAGGTCTACAAATCAAATACATAACTCAAGTAGATAAGGAGTTGATATAATGGGACAACACAGCTATTTCTACTCTAAAACAGACCATGAATGAATTTTGACATCTCTAAATCAATTATAAAAAATCTATAATTTGTTGTGATAAAAAGCATAAAATTAAGAAAACAATACTACTTTACGAAGGGAAAATAACAACTATTTTCTGAATGCATCTAACTATTACTTCACAATATCCATAAGATTAATAATGTACTATTAGCGTGTACATATTAATTGGGCATTATGGTCAAACTAATCTATTGACCTAAATTTAGCACTAACAAAATCTTAGGAAAATATTAGCCTCAGTTTGTTAAAATTTTGGTGTTTAAAAACATGTTTTTTTATGTTTTCTAGGTAAGATGTGTGGTTAAAAAGTGGAGAGAGAAAATATGTGTGATTAAAAAATGATTTGGAGAATTGTGTTGTTTAAAAACTTTTTTTTTTCTTTTGCCAAACAGAGGCTTAGTATAATATGCAGCAGAGGAATAAATTGTTCTTCGCATTAAACTATTATCCTCCATCTGGATAATTAAAAGTAAATATCGGGAAACAAAATTATAAAATTTCAGTAGAACAGTTTTCTCTTCAAATTATAAAACTTGTGTAAAACAGTTTTCCCTTAAAATTATAAACATTCTCCCCTCCTTAGTTGCCAACTTGCCATTCTCATTACCACAAAAATCAAATCAAACACATGATAAAGATTGCATATTTAGATGTATTAAAATTGTCTTCTTCAACTGTACATTTAAATATATGCAATTCCTTCTTCGACTTAGAGGGAAAAATTATAAATTTGTATTGCAAATTTTACTGTAAAATAAAAAAAAAATTCTGCTGCTCTTTTTTGTTATACATTGTTTTTGTACATGATTAAATTTATAATGTTATAGTATTGGGATTTTGTGAGAGCATAAAAATGCCATTGGGCAAAGTATATTCTTTCAATTAATATATGTCAAACATAAGAATCATGAAGTTAAAAACAAGGTACTTCAATCACTAATTTTAGTTTTACTATATTACTGGTGATAGAGTGCCTAACTTTTGTTAAGGAGATAAATTACATGCTAGAATAAAAACATGTACATCGGTAAAAATAAGTCACTGACAATCCCATAAACAACTGAAGGGATAGATTCTTGAGTGGTCTACTCACAACATGCATAATGAAAAGCCCTAGAGTGGTAACAGTTCAACTACATCTGCAATCCACTAAAAAACTGGAGCAGGGAAAAAATTTAGAAGTTACCTTCTCAGGAAGCCATTTCATGAGTACCAACAATGCTTGAGAAATCAGATTCGAAAATTTGGGTCCAATGTCAACAGACTCAATAGTCTGTATTAGCAAACAAAGATTGGAGAAGTATAACAAATATTAGAGAAGAATGCTAAAGAATCAATAAAATATTCATCAAGAGTCAAAAGTAAGTTACCTTTGAATGTCATAATTATGACTAGTGATGACTAATAAGCATGTATAAAATGACATAGTTCACCCCTATCCATACAGCTTACAAGCTACATTTACTTTAATGTGACCAAATATCTCTATCAAGATCAAAGATTCTAGAGAACATTAAGAAGATGTACAACCAAAATAGAATAAGAGAACAAGAAATGAGGTCAAACCAGGGGACAGAAATCGAGAATTTATTTTTAAAAGCTTAATTCAAATGGCTTGGGCAGCTCTCACAAATGATTCATAAGCCTAATGGCTGATGCTAAGTTTATTGAACATAAGGCTTAGCTCATTCTATCTATAGATATTTTTGGAATCATAAAAATGTATTTTTTAAGATAAAAACAAGCAAGACATCCTTAAAATTATGTAGATTAAACATACTGAACATAGTTCAGCAGTTCAGATTTAGGATAGAACACAAAACCTTGATCTTCTTTCTTACTAGTGTGTGGAGGGAGTTAAGGTGAAGGGAAGAGATGCTAAGGTAATTTAATTTATCTTCTTTCTTACCAGTGTGGGAGGGGCTTAAGGTGAAGGGAAGAGATGCAAGATAATTTAATTTATCATACAATGGAAATTTCTTCTGTTTATACAATGAATTAGTGTTTTGCATACAGGTTATCTCTTTGTATCAGTAAAGACTGCAGGTTACACGACATCGAAAAAATATATGACAAAAAGTCTCGTCCTCATATTTGAATGGTTAAGAGTATGATCTATTCATTAATAAAAGTACAAGGTCCTTGAAGCTTTCCCCAGTACACAAGTCAATAAGCATTATTTTTCAATTTTTTTTGGGAAGTTCTTATTACTCTGATGGAAAATATTTCATCGTGAATAACTTCAACGTTCACATCAACTTGTTACGAACTCTTCCAAAAAAAATATTTGATTGAAACATTACCATCCATCACGAAACGAGCTATTAGCATCTCAGACAAGTAAATAAAGTCATGAACAACTAACACAGAAAAGATACACAACATCAAACTTTCAAACAGATGTCGAGCAACACGATAAGAATTAAAAAAATAAGCTATGAGTTACTTCAAAATTGAACAGAAAATATTTCATCGTAAATAAACAGCGGTAATAAACAGTGGGTAAGGTGGAGGTTTCAACAGAAAATATTGCTTACTAACTCTTGCTTTACCAGTGGGTAAGGTGGAGGTTTCACCGTTTCATTCAGTTGCAATTTCCTTCAAATTTTCAGAAATTTCGAGACCAAATAAAAAGCAAAATCGAACCCTATACACATAACAAAGAAGGAAGAATTAGTTGAAATATATGCAGAATTTTTTAGGTAAGAACCATCAAAATCAATTGGTAAGACGAATGCTTTAAAAAAAAATAAAACAATATTACCCTAAATCAAACCAAAACCAGTCCAAGTTTCCAACATTTGACGCTTCCTAAAACCCTGATTAAGCTAAGAGATAACAAATAAACGAAGAGAAGTGCTTCGTTCATCGGTAAGAGAGGGGTGCAAATGAAACGTACTTCTATGGAGGTCGAAAATTGGGCTCTTTGTTACCAAGAGAAGTGCTAGGTTCGTTGGTAAGAGAGGAGTGCAAATGAAACTTACTTCTATGGAGGTCGAAAATTGGGCTCTGTGTGACACGGCACTATCACAAGTAGCGAACGGCCGAGATGTGGTGCGGTAGAGCCGAGATGTGGTGCGATAAAGGAACCGCCGGTGAATGTTGTCGGAGAATCAAAATTGAAGGAGCGGAAGAGACAATCGCAGAGAGAAGGCAAAGAGAGAGCTGTCGCAGAGAGAAGGGAGAGAGCGATGAGAGAAGGGAGAGCGAGGCGGTTAAATGAAAACAAACCAAATTTTGCCTTTAGAAGTAGGTCTCGGCTCGACTCCAGCTGGTAGGACCGGCTTAGGGACAGTAAAAACCCTTCCTCTCTTTTAATATAGTATAATATAATATAATATAATATAATATAATATATATAAGTATACTAGTGAAAAATCGTACTCCGTACGAGAAATGTGTAGTTGTTGTATTATTTAGCGTCATTGAATTAACTGAATCTTAATATAATCATATTATATTTTTTTTATAAAGAATTATTAGCAGAAGAGACATATTAAATCATAGAAGGCTGTATAGTATCATATAACAATTAATTAAGACTACATAAAAGTTAAAATTTATCCTCTTGATTTTCTTGCGTTAATAGAAAAAAATGTGTTATTTATCCTCTTGATATTGTTTTCATCTTCACTCGGGTTTTCTTGCATTTTTTTGTGACATTATATAAATAAATAAATAAAATAAAGAGGGGAAAAAAAAAGTTGTTCGAAAAAAACCAGTTAATGAATAGTAATGAACCACCAAGTGTGAAAAGGGATGGGACAGTTGTGAATAATTATGTTTTTTTTTTATAAAGAATTATTAGCAGAAGAGACATATTAAATCATAGAAGGCTGTATAGTATCATATAACAATTAATTAAGACTACATAAAAGTTACAATTTATCTTCTTATTTTCTTGCGTTAATAGAAAAAAATGTGTTATTTGTCCTCTTGATATTGTTTTCATTTTTACTCAGGTTTTCTTGCATTTTTTTGTGACATTATATAAATAAAATAAAGAGGGGAAAAAAAAGTTGTTTGAAAAAAACCAGTTAATGAATAGTAATGAACCACCAAGTGTGAAAAGAGATGGGACAATTGTGAATAGTATTACTCATTCCCTCTTTTAAGATATGAGGGATATATATAATATATATTATATATATATATATATATATATATATATATATATATATATATATATAAGTAATATAGTAGGATAGGATAGGAAGTAGGACGGTAGGATAGGATAGGATAGGAAGTAGGATTCTAATATTTTTGCTTTTTTTTTTTTTTAATTTTTTATTACGATCATGTAAGAAATTATGTTAATTTTTTTTATTCTACTTTTGTTCAAGTTCATGTTTAACTTGCACAAAAAAATAATAATAAATAGATAAATAAATTAACTGACAAGTGGTAAAAGTAGATTAATCCATTAAATTTTATATTTATGACGCATTCAACAAATTCCATCAAAATCTATTGGAATTCACTAAAATCGTGGAATAGAATTCAATTAGAATCTGAATGATTCTATGAAATTCTTAAAATTCGCGAAAATTCATGAATCTAAAAAATCTACTAAATGTTGTAAATATAATCTTTTATTAGTGAATGACAATTGTATCCCCGTAACCCTAGTTATAATTACTTTGTATATCCATTTCTTCCTCTATATATATGGGGTTCTGGTTCATAATAGAATACACAAGTTTATTGGTGTCTCTCTTTTTCTCTCTAGTTTATAACACTTTATCAGCACGAGTCTCTACCAAATTGAGTTAGAATTTTCTTTTTCAAAATCTCATATATCAAAATATTAGTTAGATGATAAAATCATATGCACCGAAATTAATTTGGTGACATATGAATTTTTTTTATTACTATTCAATTGTAATTCACGTCTATTCATTACGATATTATTCATTAGCAATTGCGGCTCATAAATCTGAATCTGATTTTCTCCAACCAATTCGACAAATTTTGATATTTATATTGATAATTCATTATGTTGTTACTCCTGAAGTAGCACAACAGTATATATTAATATTTCAGAAGAATATTAATTATAGATTTGTCCATTACAAATTTATTGATGTTATTAATTCATTCGTTGTTGCTCCTGAAGTAGCACAACATTATCTTAATATTCCAGAAAAATATTAATCATAGATCTATGTCTGTCTATTACAAATATTTGTTGTTGCTCCTGAAGTAGCACAACATATAATTCAGATAAATAGTATTTGCTCCTGAAGGACATACATTGTAATTTTCAATATTCTAGAAGAATATTAACATTTTATTCTTGAATAATAGCAATTTTAGATTTATAATTATTCCAAAAGAATAATTCGTTATTGCTCTTGAAGTAACGCAATAAATAATTAATATTCTAGAAAAATATTAATTGTAAATTTATCTATTATACATAATTTGTTGTTACTCCTGAAGTAGTACAACATTATAATTAATATCCTAGAAGGATGTTATTTGGTCCTGAAGAGCATGAATTATAATTTTCAATATTCTAGAAGAATATTGATTTATTATTTCTTTTGGAAGAATCGAAATAAAATTGTTAAAATATACCTTGTTTCAGCAAATTATTATTGTTATTATTTTTTGCTCTTTCAATTTTGTCATTGAAAATCACTACGATATTTTGAATTCTCAAATAAATTATTAGATTTAATTCTACTATATATTAGTTATATATCTAATTTTTATATATGGAATTCACGTGCATGTTTAGTATCTTTTACATATTGGTAAAAGAATTAGTCAATAAAAGATTTAGTCAATTTTGTTAACTTCTATATATGGAGATTCTTTTTCCTGATATATGTTTGGTAATTCATTTTTATATATAAATTCATATTATGTTTATATGGTAATTAATATTCTTTAAGATAATTAAATATTTGTAGATGTTCATTCATAAATTCTGATTTAATAATGTATCATGTTGTTGTTCACGAAGTAGGAAAACAATAGTAGTATTCTAGAAGAATATTACTTGCTTTTCACGAGCAGTATATTACAATTTCAATATTCCAGAAGAATATTGATCAAATGCTCTTGAAGAAGCATAATTTAAAACATGTTTTAAACGAATATGGTGTTGGTGTTCTCAAATAAACACAACACACGTTAGATAAATATTCCAGAAGAATATTTTAACGTCGCTCGTGTAGAGCACAAATATTGTTAGCTTGAAAGGTAGAATGAATCATTAATATCAATATTCCAGAAGAATATTGACTTATTATTCTTGAAGAATTGTCATTTTAGAAATATAATTATTCCAGAAGAATAATTCGTTATTTTGCTCCTAAATAGCACAATAGATATTAATTATTGTTATAATTGAATGAGATTCGAATCAATATTCCAGAAGAATATTGCGATATTGTTACGTTTCAATATTTTAAAAGAATATTATTTTATTACTCATGTGATAAATATTGCATTTTTTTTCTCAAAGAAATTCGAATTTATTAATAATCCAGAAGATTATTATGATATAGAATAATATATTGTTGTGATGATTCCTGAAGAATCATAATTTTATCTCATATGAAATATAATAACGGAATATAATTTGCTCCCGAAAAGTCCAATATTATGAGATATGTTATTAATTTGATAGTCTGAAAAAGTATTTTGTTGTTATTCTTGAAGAATAACAGCTTTATTTTATGATAAATATTCAATTTATTATTTTACTTGTTCACGAATAACATAGTTTCTTTTTCTGCTCAAAGTAAAGGTTTGTATTCTATTAACTTTGAATTTCCATAAAAAGTGGTATAATTATTCGATCTTAGTTTTGTTTATACAATAAACATTTGTTCGAATGTATGTTTTACATTCAATATTATAGTACAATATTTCAGAAGAATATTGTATCACTATTTTAGAAAAAGAAACAATCTAAATCAATATTCTAGAAGAATATTAATCTAAATGGACATTCCAGCATTAGAAATATCTTATTTGAGTTATTTAATAAAATATTCCAAAAGAATATTTAATTTTTGCTCTTAAAGAAGCAATACGTTGTTGCTCCCGAAGAAGCACAACATTTAAAAATAATATTATCCGCTTTTGAAGAATATGATATTATAATTTCAATATTCCAGAAAAATATTGACATATTGATTTTGAATGAGCAATAAAAACGTGCTTTCGAAGTAGCATATGTTTCGAAGAATATATCGTTTGAGTTCATATTTATCCCTGAAGGAAAACATATAACTAATGTCATGAGGACATTGATTAGTTTGACTACTTTAATAATATATGATTATATAATGTTTAATCATTGAATTATATCTTATATTGAACCAGAAGTTCAATTTGATTTTGTTATTTGGCATGACCAGTTGGACCATCACTGGATCAATAATGATGCGAAATTAAAATTGATACTTAATGAAGAACCAGAAGATTCTTCAATCCAAGAACCAGAAGATTCTTCAATCCAATCATAAATGATATTTGTTCTCTTTCGTGAAATTTCTTGATTGTTACTAGCTAAAATAGAGATTAAATTCTCTATATTTCTGAAAAATAAATAGGGTGATAAATGGACCACCATCATCCTCCACGTTGACCATCTAAATATTATTTGTATCTAATAGATTTGATACATGTATTAGATGATTGCATGGTGTTCACAACCTGAAGTTTGCGAAATTGTTGCTCAAATTATGAATTATGAGCAAAAAATTTTCAAATTATATAATCAAGAATGTGTCTTGATAATACTAGTGGACATAAATCTCAACATTTTAATAAGTGTTAGTTGGGATATCGATAAATGGTTTAACATATTTGCTTGTTAAACGCCTCCAATTAATTTAATTGAGAACAAAATACTCCCATTTTTGTTTAGGGAATTCTATTACGCATCATGCCAACATCATAGTTCTCCCTATTATAATTGGCTTATGATTAGAGCCTAATTTTTCCATATAATTTTTTAATAGTGTAATTGATCCACCACAATGTACTGATATGGAAAATAAAAAAATGTTGAGAAAAATGCGTTGTTTGAACATATATCCCAAATGAGTGATATTTTACAACGTCGAAAAAAAATGATTGTCAATTTGAATGGACAATTTTCTAAACATAGGAGGGAATAGCTTAAAATCAAACATATGCATCATATTATGTTATATATATCCTGCGATTAATAATACAAACCAGAAGTTCGATTGAAAATATGAACAAAACGTTCAAAGATAACATAATTACAAGATGTATAAGAGATTAATAAAATCTCTGCTCTATCTTATATTGATATGTAGCACGCCTGAAGCGTAGCGTTATTTATAAAGATCCCCAAATAAATAAAAATATAGCAAATAATTATGATGGTCTTATTGAGGAGGCATATACTCGTGAGAGAGTATTTATTGACATAATTAATTGTAAATCTCTAGAAGAGGTTCAAGTACTTGAAATATTAAAAATTGAGATCTCTATAGTTATATCTTGTGGGGAAAGAAATCAAATTGAGATGATAATTGCGTCGACACACTTTACAAAGCACTTATGCAAAAGCAAATGCGAAGCTAGCCGCATCATAATTTGAATGATAGCGAGGATAATAAAAGAAAATATGTCGAAGAAAATTGACATAAAAATAGTTTGCAAAAGTATACATTCAGGCCAAATTAAACTTATTACAAAACATGAAGTTTTGAGACCTAAAGTCCAGGCACATAAAAGTGTAAAGCCAGTAAAATACCTATAGGTATAGTTGTAATACACGACTTGTTGCGCAACGAATGTTTCAAAGATCTGGCATAGATACAATATTTTATTTTCCTGAAAATGCATAATAAGTGCCGATAATTATATGATTATTAGAAATGTATGTAATGAAAAATGATTTACTCTGATTACTAGCTTGCGCTCTTTGATGTACTAATGAGTGATATCAAAATGTATGATCATCAACTCGGTACGTTGGGAGTATTTTTTGAAGTACCAGTGAGTGAGATTAAAAAAGGTAATCAATACCTCGGTACTTTGAGATTGCGGTGAAATAATTAGAGAAAATTTATTTGAAATATAGGAATTGTTACCTATCTAAAGTTTCACGACTTAAATTTGGTGGTAACAATTTGACAATTGCAATGTGAAACATATACGATGCCTGAAGCATACAGTATAATCCTTGAAGGATTAAATATATTTGAAATATATAGTTCAAGTTTTTAAGAAACTTGTTTGATCAAAGTATACATATACTTTGCGATCTAAATATTTAATATGTCTTGAAAAGATTCAATTTGTAATTGAATGTGATTGTCGTATAAAATTATATTTGAAAATTGTGACAATTGATTTTCAAAATTCAAATTTATGGTTAATTATTCACCAGAAGTGAATAAGTTAATTGTTCATTGAAGTGAATAAGTCATTTCCAGATTTGAGAACTGCATTAAATGCATTGATGAATATAGATTATAGAACATGGCTCTATGTAGCATGTTCAAATGATTGGAAATATTTTATAGTTTTTCAAGTTCAAAGGAATAATTGAATTTATATTTGAAGAACAAATAACACAAGATATACACCATTTATATATGCTTGGTAAACATATTCGATATTGCACCGATTTACAGTTGAAATAATTAAATACAGTATCAATATAATTGTAATGTTTCCATGAGGGGGAGCTAATATACGCTACACTCTTTTTTCACTTAGACGAGGTTTTGTCCTATGAGGTTTTCCTGACAAAGTTTTTAATGAGGTAACTGTTATCAATATCTATTGATATATTATTCTATACGAAACTTCTGAAGAGATCAAGATATGAATGATTCGATAGAGATTGAATCAGGGGGAGTAACTATATGGATGATTAAATACATATTGAATCAGGGGGAGTAGCTGTACTCTTTTTCCTTCGTTCAGGTCTTTTCCACTGGATTTTTCTGACGAGGTTTTAACGAGACAGTATCAAAATACTCCAGAATTTCAACAAATCTACTCAAGTGACCCTGAAGCTGATTTATCTACAAAAGAACCATCAACATCTATATTCAAGAAACCAGTTCACAAGATTGGGATATATCAACTTGATGATTTACAACGATCAACACTAGGGGAGAGTAGCCATACTCTTTTTCCTTAACTAAGGTTTTGTCCCATTGGGTTTTCCTGGCAAGGTTTTAACGGGCAGCATTCATCTTAATACTCCAAAAATAACTATACTATTTTTCCTTCATTTGATATTTTTGTCCCATTGGATTTTTATCAAACAAAGTTTTAACGATGCAGATATTTTGTAATATGTCATTCAAGGGGGAGTGTTGTAAATATTATCTTGTATTAGTGAATGACAATTGTATCCCCGTAACCCTAGTTATAATTACTTTGTATATCTATTTCTTTCCCTATATATATGGGGCTCTGGTTCATAATAGAATACACAAGTTTATTGGTGTCTCTCTAGTTTATAACACTAAATATCATATTGGGGATATATACCTCTCTAAGATAAAAGAATTTCACTATAATGGCGTGAATATTACTTTTAAAATTTCTCTTGAACTCACAAATTACCGACCTCTAATGACGTCCGTTACGTTCCACTCTTGAGTACTAATGTTTGGTTTTTAAACACTCAAATCAATTTTAATCTTCACATTTCGGACTCTAAAAATTCTATTTACTTATTTTTCACTAATTTTTTATTTATTTATAACTTAAACCGTTTATGAACGCTTTCCAAATATGCTCAAATTAATCATGTCTACGGCCATTAAGAAAATAAATGTTGGAGAAAGACAAATGGTTTGTGTAACATGACAGGTTCAGCTGGGGACTTAAAAATAAATCAATGAATATACTAACTTTAAAGAGTTTGAAGATGAGCCTTTCTGAAATTGGAATTTCTTGAATGGTTGAAAACTGTTGGTGCTTTTTTGAATTTTATTTGAATTTAGACATGTTTTTATGTTTGTTTCTGCAAGTGTTTATTTAAAGTATGTTTTTTATAGGCATTTGTTGGGGGTGGTGTGGTGGCCAATTTTGTACCTTGTAAAATATATTTACTCATTCATTCACCTATATGTCACCTCTTTGGCAAATTTTATCAGCACAACAATACGGACAATGTGATAGCAACGAAATGGAATCAATAACCCACTTGGAGCCATCTTTTTTGGTCGTTCTTCTTTCTTCATCATTGTTGAAATATTTTGTGTATAGTAACGTCAAATAAATAGAATAATTAAATGAAAATTCGTGCTGACAAATGGACAAAATAACGGTAAGGAAATAAGAAAAAGATAAGATAAGATGCAAGGTCGAGACAAGTGTTGAATACTTTGTCCTTAAGTCGAATTTGGCCTCCAACGATGCCTACGGTTTATGACAATCAACTCTCAAGATACAACGACTACCACTTACGTTTATTGTACTCCAAAACATAAGCACAATGAACTAGAATATGGATTTGTACTCCAAAATGAAAATGTAAAAGAACCAAAATTATGCAACAAGAATGCAAAAAATTTGTTTAAAAAAAGAATAGAGGGAATGATATTATGTTTGCATATATCATTGGTATAAAGAATAGGACATCTTAAGGGTCCTATTTATAGATGATGAAGGGTTGAGGGGTTGAGAAATGAGAACGAAATTGTGTGAAGTCAAACCATGCAACACTTCGAAAAGTCGCGACTGTACGTACTACCATGCGATCGCGTGATTATAAGCCGCGTGATCGCATGACTTTGAGTGAAACCGAAAATAATCAAAAATTGTTTCACGTGTTTATGCCATGCAATCACATGATCAAAATCTTGACCAAATTTTTTTCTCTTCTCTATAATTTATCATTCATTCTATATTGATTTTGAAGCGGCAAAGTGGCAAACTAATTTTCCTGAACGGATTGAGTCGGGTTTGAATATTTTGTCGAAGTTGACACGAAGTCACTTTAGTTAATTTTTCAACACTTAATCAATTTCTCGAATTATTAAACCAATATCCAACAATTATAGCACATCGGACAATGTGCTTTGAATGAAATGTGTTTATTTTGATGCATGCTTTCATTTTAACACGTCTTAAGCTTCAACAGTATCAATGTTTTAGTTTATGAATGCATGTCAAGATAATAACAACTAACTTAACATGTACCTCAAAGAGATGTGACAAGATGTCATAATACATGTATATAGTCTAGTCTGCAAAATCTTCAAAATCGAAGCTCTGATACCACTATTTGTGACGCACAATTTTCAAGGAATTTCATTTTTTTTTTTCATTTTTGTAATAGTAGTAAACATTTAATTAAACAAGCAGATAATTTAAATGATAGTGTTAAGGTAAGGTTAGTGAAAGCATTATAACAATATTGAAATTGTACTTCAACCATTATGTAGGAGTCGGTATAGCTACGGCGTCCGAGTTCAAAACTAATGTATTGGTAAGTACTTTATGTAAGTATCGATTTAGTCAAGTATCGATACTTAAGTTCTAGAAATTTGGCGCCAACATTTGAATCATGCAAGTATCGATATTTTAAAATGAGGTATCGATACACACTAATAAACACTTCATTATAGAGCAATGATTTTCAAAAGTTTAACATCATATATGATGCCGTTTACAAAAATCAGGCATGATTTTACAAACCAGGAAAAATGATCACGAAACAGTTACATTTTATGAAAACTTAAACCTACTACCCATTAGTGAAAAAATGACTATCAGAATACAAAAACAATGTCTCAGCATGATAATTTCAATACGGATACAAGTGAAGTCATAAAGATGCAAAGTTGGATATTCAGATTAATAACTCCTGATCTCTATTTCGACGATATATGATGTGATCCCGTTCGGGATGCTCGCGGAATAATTGATTGAATGCCGGGAAAGTTCCGAATTCAGGTTGGAACGGACGGTAACATAGAGACTCAACCCTCACGACACAAGAACCTAAGATATATTAAACCTTAGACCCGTTACGATGTGGAAACAAGAACCAACATGGGGGAACGCCACAAAAGTTATCCACGCCTTTGATAAGTTCAATTGGTGAAGGCCAAAAAGATATGATAATCTTTGATAAGTTCGAAAGTGTTCAATCAAGAACAATATTTGAGGGAAACCACTCAACAGAAAATTATACGAATTGCAAGCTTGACAAAAAATCAAATACTCAAGCCAAACAAAAGTAGGAGACCAAAAGGGGAGCCCGGCTATCGGTGATGCGACAACAATCTACATGGAAAACAGAGCAAATTACATGTTGGAGTCGAGTCGAGAAGACGAACGGATCAAAACTGAGTCAAAAAAGGTCATGACCATACTTACAGCCGTAAGTCATGCATATCACGGCCGTAAGTCACTCTCGGGTAGAAATGGATGATTTCAACAAAATAATATTTATGGCCGCAATCTATCCTTTCACGATCGTTAGGGGTGGACAAAATTACAGGACCGAACCAAACCAAACAAAACGGTTCGGTTTGGTTCGGTTTTACAAAAAAAAATTAATGGTTTGGTTCTTAGTATGGAGAACCAAACGGTTTTGGTTCTGGTTCTTGTTTTAGAATCGAGAACCGAACCAAGAACCAAAGCCCAAGCCCACTTTTAGATCAATTTTTTTTTTAATTAGTCTTAAAAGTTAAAAAATTAACTTTATCTAATATTTTGGTAATCTAGGTCTTAGTTTGTTTATGCCGTCAGAAATCTAAATTTATTTTTCTTTAATCCTCTCTTATTTTTCCTTTTCCATTTTTGGTATGTACCTTGCAAGAGGTTTTGCTTACTGTGTGACTGAAAATATTTCAATGTGGCTTTCACATCTCATTTTACTCGGTGGAAGATTTCATGCATTACATATCCCTCAGCTTTTTGATGAAATCTGAACATTTGTTAACTCGTCCTAAAATATGATACTTGTAGTTCAAAGAGGTATTATGAGATTATAGGCATCTACCTGTGTTTTGTGCATTAATTTTGTTTGTTTTATGTTAATAGTTTCTAAGTAAGCATGAAGACGTAGTCATGTAGCTTGATATAATCAATCTCTATCAATGACTCGTTCGTCTACATTTTTAAATCTTTGTTATTAGACAATATTTTGTATGGAGATGTAACTTGATATTTGTGTATTTGTTTAGACTTTGGTAAATGAATTTCGTTAATTTTTACCAAGTACAAACTTATGGTCGTGGATATGGTATGTGATGATAATTTGTTTTTATATTTTAAAATTCAAGTAATGTATTAGGAACCAAACCAAACCAAACCAGAACCAAGCGGGTTGGTTCCAGTTTGGTTCCATATCTTTATAAAAATCGATTGGTTCCATTGGTAAAAAAATCATCAGTTCATGGTTAGGTTTGATGCTGGTTCCAGAACCAAACCGAACCATGTCCACCCCTAACAGCCGTAACTCTCAGAAGTGACCACAATCTTACGGCCGTAACTATGTCGCGGGTTAGAAATTCACGGATTTTACTTCCTATTTCAGTTTTAGCTATTTTAGGTTAATTAGGACTCTATTTTGAGCCCAATTAGCAGCTAGAGTTTGTTTGTTTATTTATTACCTTTTAATTCATTGTAACAGTTAGTTTTTTTGGATGAATAAAGACTCTGTTGAGTGGTTTCCCTCAAATATTGTTCTAACCTGAATTCGGAACTTTTTCGGTGTTAAATCAATTATTCCGCGAGTGTCCCGAACGGGATCACATCATTTGGTATCAAAACTGAACTCTGAATTCAGGTTTTTCATTTCTATCCTAGTTTGATTTTTATGTATTTATCATAGAGTTTGCCATATAAAAATCATTCATATCCTGTTTTTATAGTTTGAGTCTTTATTTCTTGTTCTTGTTCTTGAGTTTCTTGAGTCTTTGATACAGAAAAATATCAAGAAAAAATTCAAAATTGTTTTTGCGTCTATCTTTCGTCTAAATTAAATCTTATTTATTTTCCCATATTTGTAGTCGAATTTTCGGATTTAAAAAAATATATATTTTTTTATTTATTCCGAAAATTCATCAAAAAAAAAAAAAAAAAAAGATCCAAAATTCAATAACCACTTTCTTGAATTTCCTTAAATTCTTGATATTCCTTACCTTCCAAGTCAAAATTAAAATTCATTCTAATCCTTATGTCAAATTATTCAATTCCATTCCAAATGTCTAAACTTGGAGAAAAATCATCGTCTAGGGAAGATAACCAACAATTTCATCTGCTGGCACTGTTGGAGAGACGATTTGAGAAATGGTTTGAGAAATTGGATGCGAAGATGGGGAAGATTAAGAGCTCAGTGGATATGCCTAGTGCAAAAATTGCTCAACTGCGTAAGGAAAAATCACAGACTCCCTAATGACAGGGGACCGCGAAGGTATGACTTTAACCGTAGGTATGGAGTGAGGAAATAGATTGTGGAGATGAAAGTGGAAACATGTCTATAGCTAGTCTAGGTAGGAGGAGAGAATGGGTTGATGGGCGTGAAAGGGAATATAGGCGTAACCATAAACCTCAGGTTGGAATTGGGGTTGAGAGGGAAGAAGAGATTAATACGAGGGCACTTTTGAAGATTCAAACTGAAATTTATGAGGAAATGATGATGTATGAATGGAAGGTGAGAAAAGAAGCGAAGTTAAAAAAGAGGGAGAGTGAAAGAGAGGCTATTATTAAATTGCAAAAGGAGATTGAAAGAAAGAATGTAGTTGAATTGCAAGAAGAGCCTTAAAATATGATTGTTGAGAATGAGGGAGAATTGAAACATGAGTTAGAAGAAAAAAATTTGAGTCATGAAAAGGAGGTGCATGAATTAAAGGTTGAAGAGGTTAAGAATAAAAATGTGAAAGAATTGGTTGAGCCCAGAAATTTGGAAGTGGTGGTTAAACAAGAAATTGTGGAATTAAATGAGGTGATTAAGTGTGAGAAGAAATAAAAAGAGGGGAATGAGCAAGAAAGTAAGATGAATGTTGGAGTAGAATAAAAGAGTCTTGTGGTGCGAAAAGAAGATGTGGAAGTAATGTATCACAAGTACAAGAATCCATACCTTGCACATGGAGAAACTAAGGCTGCGTTCTCTTTGTATTTCAGTTTCATGTTTTCATTTTCGAAAATATTTTCCGTTTTCCATTTTTTGTGACTTTTTTCGAAATTACTGAAAACGCGTTTGGTTTGTTATTTCTGAAAATAGTTTTCGAAAATGAAAAGCTGGAAAACGCGTTCTGTTTAAAATTTTGAAGAAAATCATTTCATATTGTTTGTGAATATAAATGAAATAAAGATATCATATTTTGAGTTACACAACAAAAATAAATGAAATAACCCCTATCACACAATTTGGTTATACCAAAAAAGTTCAAAAATTCATGTTGCCCTTCTAAAGTAATCGTTCAACATTTGAGTAGTAATTTTCCCTTCTAAAGTAATCGTTCCATTTAATACTTTATATAGATACATCCTTCTAGTAAGCACTCATAACGTTTAAAATTTAAGTTTCAATAAAATTTGTAAAAATCAATTTACGTTAATTAATTATGCCCTTACAAAATAAGTGTCTACAATACAAAAGTAAAAAAGAAATGTTTAATAATTAAGCACATGATACATCATCAGAAAGATGGTTGAATTTGGAGTTCTACGCAAAAAACAGAGTGCAATTCGGAGTTGTACATCAAAAGTTATACATTTTTGAAGACAATGACCTATAAAGCAAATACGAAAAGGACTAAATTGAAAGAAAAGTAAAATTTGTGAACTAATGTGCAGCAAAATCTGAAGTTGAGGGACTTAAGTTGCAAATAAATTAGGATATTTTCGAAAGAAATTTCAAAATTTGAGAATTAAAATAACAAGTTTTGAAAATCAGGGACCAATAATGTAATTAAAAATGATAAATTTTGACAAATTTCAATTTTTTTTGATTATTTTAATATATATATTTTTTTAAGTGGAAAACGCGCGTTTTCCGAGTTTTCCACTTACAAGGCAAAAATTTCGGAAAACGCGGAAAACGTGATTTTCACGTTTTCCATATCCTTTACAAATTTTGAAAACGTTTTCGAAATTTTTTTCCGAAAACGGCGCAAGAGAACTCGTTTTTCGCGTTTTCGGAAATGGAAAACGGAAAACGGCTGGAAAACGCCAAAGAGAACGCAGCCTAACATTTCCATACCCATTTTATTTAATTCTTTAATCTAGGTTAATTACACTTGGGAATTTGCGCAACAACACCAATGCCTACAGGAGTTTCTACTTCAATCCATCCAAGTATCCCGAATGACAGCGTATTATTTGTTGATCAAATGCAATGGAGGGAAACATTTTCTATTTGATCCAGGTGGAGCCGTTGCACAACAGGAACAAAGTTATGATTCAGGACGAATCATCCTAAAGAAGGAGAGAATGATACGAATCATGGCAGGCTTGACGAAAAATCAAATATTCAAGCCAAGCAAAAGTAGGAGACCAAAAGGGGAGCCCAGCTATAGGCGATGTGACAACAATTTACATGGAAACCGGAGCAAATTACATGTTGGAGTCGAGCCGAAAAGATGAACGGATCAAAACTGAGTCAAAAAAGGCCATGACCATACCTACGGCTGTAAGTCACTCTCAGGTAGAAATGGACGATTTCAACAAAATAATACTTACGACCGTAACTCTTAGACAGGATCCTACTTACGACAATGACCACAATCTTACGGCCGTAACTATGTCACGGGTTAGAAATTCGCAGATTTTACTTCCTATTTCAGTTTTAGCTATTTTAGGTCAATTAGGACTCTATTTTGAGCTCAATTAGCGGCTAGGGTTTGTTTGCTTATTTATTACCTTTTGATTCATTATAACAGTTAATTTTTTTGGATGAATAAAAATTCTGTTGAGTGGTTTTCCTCAAATATTGTTCTTGATTGAACACTTTCGAACTTATCAAAGATTATCATATCTTTGTGGCGTTCTCCAATTGAACTTATCAAAGGCGTGGACAACTTTTGTGGCGTTTTCCCATGTTGGTTTTTGTTTCTGCATCGTAATGGGTCTAAGATTTAATATACCTTAGGTTCTTGCACTGTGAGGCTCGATTCTCCATGTATCTGTCCCTTCCAACCTGAATTCGGAACTTTCCAGGCGTTCAATCAATTACTCCGTGAGCATCTCGAACGGGATCACATCAATATACATGTATGTTCAACCATATTCAGATAGCCGCCACCTAGTTGAGTTTGTCTCAAATACCTGACGTTCCAACATTTACAAATTGAAAATATGAGAAATATGAATACAAAGTATTCAACAAGTAACGTGCAATATTTTTCTTTCCAAGAATATGTGAATATAAATATATAATATTATTATACACATCATACTATGTGAATATAAATATATAATATTATTAAAATTCCTAAAATAAATATATATTATTCCAATTAAGAAGAAGCTAGATGTGGGGCTGTATATATCCTAAGGAAACCGGCATTATGAAAGGTGATGGGGTCCAATTGAATGAGTGGTTAATGAAAAATGAAACAAATGAATGTCAAACTCAAATAGAGAAAATTGTGCCCTTCTCTTCTGTATTGCTTCATTGCAAGCTGGTCTTTTGCTCAATTATAGAAATCAGTCAATTTTTTAGTTGTCACTGTCACAAAAATATGCCTAACAATTTAGCAAGTGTCCGGTAAACGAAATAAATTGGTTAATAATAGTGACGGATCCAGGATTTCTTATTGAATTGAGCTGAACTTAAAGAGGAGTGTTAGTGCGGGGGTGTGCCCCCAATTTTTTTTCCTACTGTAATAAATGAAGTAGTAAAATCTACATCACATTCTCAAAATTAGATAATCTAATATCTAAATCACATAATCTAAAATTGACTAACCCCAAATTATATTATCTAACATTATAACTCACATTCACAAATTTAAAATCATATTTTCGATATCTACCCTATAACCACCACAAAATTAAAATCAAAATCTGAATCACATAATGCCATATAAATTTATAATCTTGATCATATTCTCAAAATCAAATATCATTCTAAAAAAATGAGATAATCAAATCTAAATCACAATATTCTTAAATTGACTGATCCAATTAGCCAAATCACATTATCTATTATCTAATCATATTCTCAAATAGTCAAATGCACAATCTCAAAATCAGTATGAAATTAAAATGACAGTATTGCACTAACCTTGCTTGCAGGCCTGCAAGTCTGTTCTTAGCTAATGACGAGTCAACTGAAGAATAATTCTTCAAGTTTCCTACAAGCTGCAATTGCAAATTCATGATATACATTATTGAAATTTGAAAGGAAGAAAAAAATAGAAAATGTTAATCAATTAATTTCCCCAACCTCTGAAAAGAATTAGAAAATTTCAATTTTGGAACCCTAACCTGTCCTGTGCCACTGTGCGAGACTGGCGAAATGAGGAATGAAGGATTCGAGGAAGTACTTCGTTGGATTTGGAAGAAGAGTAGGCGTAGGGCGTCGGCGCACTGCGGAGCGTAGGTTGCGTAGTGGTGGACGGTTGCGGTCTTGCGGATTGCGGTGAAGAGGCTTTGTTCGAAGTCGAACTTTGATTGAAACTCGAAATTACCTGGCCACCTTTAGATTTGAGAGGAAATGAACTTGGACATTTGGGCTACTGGTTTTGGTGATTGGTTTGGCCGTTTGGGTTGAGGCTTCAGAAATATAGGCTGAGCTGATGATTAATTTGGGCCGAGCTAATATCTGTAATTTTTTTAGTGGAAATTAGGCCTACAACCGGTTGAAAAACAAGTTTTTAACATTTGACACCAATTAAATTCTTATCAGATTTATACAATAAACATCAAAAAATTTGGTGGAATCCCACCCAAGAAAAAAATAATAATAAAAATAATAAAATAAAAATAATTGAAAACAACCAGAGTATCATCAGCTTGTAACGTTCCCAGATTATTTGCTTTCAGTTAATGATGATAGAGCATCATATCTCCAATTCAAAAATCAAATTTGAACGTAATGGTAGTGAAGCATTAAAATCAAATTCCAAAATTGAAAATAAGCATACTCAAATCTGATAAACTAGTTATCTCATCATCACAGGCAGACATTTCCGATTTCTATTTCGGTGATTATGTTTGGTTGAATGGTCGATTCTCAAGAAAGCTCTGTAATCTATTATTCGAAGCATCATCCGGTACAGTAGCAAATGTGATAACAGTGGACTATCCCAGATAATCAGTATAACCAATTTATCATCAATCTGAGTTTTCATGGAGTATTCATAATCAAGCTCTGTAATACCCAGAATCAACCACAAAGAGAACCAGAGAATCATTACTTTTTACTATAAGGTGCGTTGATTTTAATCCAATATGATATTATGAATCATCAAGTCTGGAACTAGAGTTGTGAAGTTCCTAATTTCTGAGTCTTACAAATTTTAAAAAATTCTTCAATCAGTCACTTTGGGCTTGGCAGAGAACTCATGTTGTCAGAATGATGTTACAGTTGAAATATGAATGTCATATTTGGTTTTCATGTCTTGAAGAGTAATTAGTGTTTAATTTGAAATCGTATTTATAGTTGATGGAAAAGAAACACTCTCATGATTTTGTTGTAATCGAAAAATTGTCTTACAATGCAACAGTGTGGAATAAACATCTGGTCGCATCTCTGAAATGTCGATTTCCTTATGTAACTTAGCTACTCAATTGCTCCGATGCAACAATGTGTTTTTAAAATTTCATGGGGTATCAGCTATAACTTATTAGTCTTACATATGATTAATGCTATTCATCCAATCTGTGAAGAAATTTAGGCACTTAGCAGCCATTTTTCACCAAAAGAATGAAATTTTTTTTCCCTTTTAAAAAAATGTAATCAGTCCAAGTCCCTTCCCTTTTGAATTGTTCAAATCAGTGTAATAAGTGGCATGTTTCATATGCATATGAGTTCAGATTCATTATAAGACAATGTCACTTTGGCACTGGCACTGGCACCAATCCATTAGTCTTAATTACTGAAGTTCCTAATTTCTATGAGTCTTACATATTTAAAAAAATTCTGGTATCTGTCACTTTGGGCTTGGAAGAGAACTCATGTTGTCAGAATAATGTTACAATTGAAATATGAATGTCATATTTGGTTTCCATGTCGTGAAGAATAATTAGTGTTAAATTTGAAATCGTATTTATAGCTGATGGAAAAGAAACACTCCCATGATTTTGTTGTAATCGATAAACTGTCTTCCAATGCAACAGTGTGGAATAAACATCTGGCCGCATCTCTGAAATGTCGATATCCTTATGTGAATTAGCTACTCAATTGCTCAGATGCAACATTTTTTTTCACATTTCATGGGGTATCAGCTATAACTTATTAATCTTACATATGATTAATGCTATTCATCCAATATGTGAAGAAATTTAGGCACATAGCAGTCATTTTTCACTAAAAGAATGAATTTTTTTTTCCCTTTTAAAAAAATGTAATCAGTCCAAGTCCACTTCCCTTTTGAATTTTTCAAATCAGTGTAATAAGTGGCATGTTTCCTATGCATATGAGTTCAGATTCATTATAAGACAATGTCACTTTGGCACTGGCACCAATCCATTAGTCTTAATTACTGAACTGCTGGAAAATGTTTTGTCAAAACAGGCAGCTAGGAAAATAGATTATTATCCTTACTTTGTGAATATATATATATATATATATATATATATATATATATATATGTGTGTGTGTGTGTGTGTGTGTGTGTTAAAACCAGCATTTTTGTTTGGCTCTAATGGAAAACGTCTTTCCCTCCAGTTTTGCTACTTTTGCTCACATTTATGTCCCTGCTCTTTCTGTTCATTACCAAATGGAAGAAATACACAGCTGATATCAAACTAAAAAAACTTCCACCTGGTCACCCACATTTGCCCATAAATGGACATTTGCACCATTTAAGGATCCTTCCAAGTTTCATTACCAGATTTCAGTCCACAACTTTGCCCATAAAATGGTTCAAATCAGCCATTTGCCAACAACATATTCTAAATTTTTTTTTCTCATTTCAGAAAATGTGATAAGCTCAATTCCATTTCCATTTTGATTTTTCAATCCAAGTTTCATTACCAGATTTCAGTCCACAACTTTGCCCATAAAATGGTGCAAATCAGCCATTTGCCAACAACAGATTCTAATTTTTTTTTTTTTTCATTTCGGAAAATGTGATCAGCTCAATTCCATTTCCATTTTGATTTTTCAAATCATTGTAATCAGCTGAATCTTTCTAACAATTATCATGTAGGACCACATTTTCTTTTTTGAGAGATAATGGGAAAATCTCGTTTGGGAAAAAGGTCTGGTTCCGGGGTCAAATTTAACAACAAAGGATCCGGTATAGGCCTATTGAGGAAACCACAAAAACGTGTTCGGACGCCCCGTAGGAAGAAGATATCTAAAGTGGTTCCTCTACAAAATCAGGTCTGACTAATTTTTTTTCTTTTTAATTTTAAAACAAATATTTGATCTTTCTCATACTATATATCCATCGGTTCTCTATCAGACATGACATTGTTCCTCTCATTTATTTATTTCCAATATTATTTAACATTATGCAGGAATGGGGCTTGAAGGTGAATCACCATGACTGGTTTCAGGGTAAAGTGAATGTCAAGCCATCTGATCTCATTAGTGACACATTGAATGGACGATTCACAGAGGAACAAAAAAGGATGTTCAAAACTACTTGCTTTGGTCATTATCTAGATATGCCGGAGATAGCAGTGAACCCACAATTGATACATCAAATTCTATTAAGGGAAGTTAATCAGTCGAACGAAGAGGAGATATGGTTTCATATTGGCAACGAAAATGTAAAGTTCGGAATTGATGATATCTTTTTGATAACGGGACTACGTTGCTCTGGAGACGATTCTCGCAAGAATTATGCTTCCAAATATTGTAGGTTGAGATGTCAATACTTCAACAGTCTACCTCACATTACCGTACAAGATGTTTTTGAGGTGTTTACTTCAATGTCAAACCGAAACAACCGTGATGTCGCCTTAATGGGGATTTTGTTTCTTTTAACGAATTTGATGTATAGCACAACATACGAGAGGTTTGTTGATGAAACGTTTCTTGTTCTAGTAGATTCACCCGACATGAAAGTATACCCATGGGGGAAGACATCTTCAACCTCACATTTACATCGTTGAAGCTAGCACTAAGGAACAAACAAGTTACGATCGAGGGTGAGGGTCGACCTTCAATGAGTTATAGGCTAAATGGTTTCATTGCTGCATTCCAGGTCTGGATCTATGAGGTTCTTCCTATTCTCGAGGGTAAAATTTGTTGGAAGGTTGCTAGCAGACGACCAAGAATCCTCAATTGGACATCCGAAGTTGATGCTAATGTTCCACCTCTAAATCTGGGTGTTGATGTTTTCAGCCGACCTGATGTTAGTTTCTTCACTCGTTATGAAATTAATATTCCTTTTTTCCCACATTGTTTGGTTGAATTCAAAACAAATTTACATATTCATTTAATAATCAATTTTGACACAGGTTAAACCTATCAAGATGGTTGCCCAAGTTGCGGAGGCTCTAGATCCACTTTACTTAGCTATGAAGCATCAAACTCATCCTTCGAGGCCTACAAAACCCATTTCAAACCCCGTGACCCAGATTGACGATGATGATGATTTTGTAATTCCTACTCATCATCCATCAAACCATCTTCCCAAAACTTCTGTTTCAAATTTGGATGTGAACAAAACCACCAACATAACAACAGCTCCCTTGTTCACTGACAATAGGTCTATACCAGTACCTCACTTCGACCAAACTCAGCTGAATGGCTCATCGGTAAATATTCTTGAAAATAAATTTTCAGCAAAATGTATCATAATAGATCAGCCTCTAACCGAGCAGTCACACGCCGATCTGAAATCAATTAAAGGCAAGGAAATACTCATTACAGATGATTCTAGCGATGAAGACTGTGTGTACGTGGTTGACGACAGCAACACAGATGATGTACTATTACAGTACCCTGGGGAGACATCACAGACTCAAGGACCAGATTTACAAAAAAAATGGAGCAACCTTATCTAATGAATCTGTTCACATATGCTCAGCTGTGAGCTTCAGTAATACATCAGACGTTACTGATGTCAAGTCATCGCTCACACCCAAGAGAGATCCTCAGAATTGTGTGAACGTTGATCTGAACGGGGAAAATATTTCCACGGAAAGCAAGGGGAAACCATCTATTTCAAAGGAAAAATTATCAGCCAACAATATTTATACGGTACGGTCTACTCATCTTATCATATATTTTGATAAGATTAAATCATGTGTTTATAGTTGTTGTAAAATTTTATGGTTCCTTCATTCTTTTTCACATTCATATTTTGGGAGTCCATTTATAATGCTTAAAAATGGATACCCTCCCAATAAAAGTCCCTGTTCCTTTCCAATAGTTTTGATAATTCTGTTGAGTAGCAGTGGTATATTCCATATTTCTCATATAGATACAGCATCCTCACATCCTCTTGTTCATTTCATTACGGTTTCATCAATCTGTATAACCATATCACTGCCATGATTCCTTCTGTATTTGCAGAATAGAGTTAATTGCCATAATCCATCAATTTTTTTTCATGTTATTCTGTGTTCTTCAGACTCTATCTGTGCCCCCCTATTTAAGTAGCCAATATGTGAACTTTTCCACCCCACATAGTTGCAGTTTTGGATTCTAGGATTTTTTTTTTTTGGTGGACTTAGGCAGATGGCATTGCCCCAACACCTTTTCCAATTATATTTCTGATGCCATTGCTCCACACTTTATCCAAATTGTAAGAGTTGCATCATTTTCTCTCCAAGGAAGCCATCAATGTTACCCACGATTTTGATGCACTGACTTTGCAGTTCCATTCTATTCACTTAGGCTTCTGTATAGCTAGAAAAAATTCTTACAAATTCCATATTTCTTAAATGCTTACATGAAAACTTTGGCAGTCAATTCATCCAATAAATTTATTATCTCCTGCAGACTGATTCTGGAACCTTGAACAACTCTGAAAGAATATCCAAACCTTGGTTGAATTTTGATTTCGAAGGTGAACACTCAGGAAGTCAATTGCAGAGCCAACAAAGTAATTTACACAATATCACATCACACAACAAGGGACATAGGGTATGATATTAATTTTATATCCAACTTCCTGCCACATGTGTATTGATGTTTACCTCACACAACACCACACAGTACCATGACTGATGTTCTCTTATATTATTGATAGAAGAAATCTATGCAAGGAAAACAGGAATTCTCGAGCAGCAGCAGAAAATATGTCCAGAAACTAGACTTTTTATTTTGACAAGCTTCTAAATTAGCATGTCAGAAAACTTTGCTAAAGATGGAAGTAGAGATAATGCAAAGTTTCATTACCAGTCAAATTTCATCCTGTCTAGATGGAATTCAGAAAATGATAAATGTCTGCCCATCTCATCAGTACACAACCAAACTCCCAACATTGCCATGCATCATTTCAAATAATAAATCACAGGTAACTCTCATCATTCACCTGTTTTTGATATATAGTCTTGCTAAAAAACATATCACACATCTTTTCAACCCCCAAGAGCTTACAAGGGATAAGTTTATATTTAGTCAGGTCATACATCAATGTGATTAGCCACCCTTTTCAACAAAACTGATTATTCATGGTGGTAGATCAGAATTTTATCAGGCTAGCAAAATGCAGCTCCTCCATAGGAGTGAAGGCCATTTCCATATCTTTTCGCAATGGCTCAGCTTCCTTTCACTGATGCACTGAATTTTTCCTAGGCAACTGTACAGGGAACTTTTTCCTACAAGTCCAGAATGCAATGTGAAAATCCTATGGCAGAAGATCCAGCTGAGATGGAATCACCTAGCTTTGACTTAGGCATTGAAGAGGGGAACACAGTGAATGATTCATTTGATCTAGATGATGAACTAGTCTTTACCGAAGAGAATATCAAACAAATGGATGATATCATCCTGGAAGTGGTATCCGTTTCCATTTATTTATTAACTATTGTATCACCTTTTTATATTTGAAATACGCATCTGAATAAGATTACAGTTTTTCAATATAATCACACATCTTTGACATTATAAATTTTCAGCTTTCAAACAGCGGGAAAAAATGAGAATTCAACAACGTATCTCCACAAACTGATACTGGAAACAAAGATCACAGGCCACAATCAAAGTCTCCTGCAGTCATATCTTCTCATCCACTGTCAGCATCAACCAAAACTCCCTATGGTCAAATGAACTTATCTGACAATAACCCTCATAAAATGTTCAGACCTAGTCACACCATTTACAAAGAGGTAATCATGATGTGGTTTTCCTTTGTTGATTTGTTGTTTTCCAATAATATTTTTACCGTGCAACTAATATCAAATGTGACATGTTTTGAAGATTTCGCCAATACCATTTCATATGGACAAAGACATCAAACCAAAATATGAAGATAACTTTCAAAAACAACAACCTACAAGGACCAAATCAGGTCAAGGAAAGCAAACTTGTAAAAGTAGGTACACATTCGTATATATCACGTGCATGGACACACCACTAAATGTGGACACCAACAAGTTCAACCAATTCTACCGAGGTTGCTTGAAACTCAACGACGGGTAGCTATGAGTATTATTTTATCAATCAATCCACAAGCACATGCATTCTATCCAGTTAAATTTATTTAAATATTATATTCACTATTATTTTAACATAATTTCCAGGAACCTCAGCTTTGACTCTGATGTAGTCGAGCTTAGAACTCCCATTCGATTTGGTCCAATTTTCATTGACTCAGACATGTGGTGGCACGACTTGTATGAGGTTGCACGTCCTTTGAATGACAGGGTACATGTTATCCTTACTTACATTTGTTCGTGTTTAAATCAACATGTTATCTCACATACTCATTATCTCATGAATGAAGCACATTGATGTCGCATTCTACTTCATTCGAATGCTTTTGAAAATAAAAAGTACTTCAAAGTTTAGAGCCACAACAACAGACATCAGCTTTGATGTGAAAATCAGAGGCATCTCTAAGGAACTTGAAGGAACTTGAAGTTGACTCACGAGCTCTGAACAAGCACGGATCTTTGTACGGGTATGTAAATGGGACAAAGATTCCTTTCAATATCCCTTGGACAGAAGTGGATCACATCCTGATACCCATGTGGATACAATCGCCTAGTCACTGGATTCTAGCTCACTTTGACATGGATAATTGGCGTTGAGACATCTACAACTCTTACAATAGAATAATAAAGAGCGATGTCATCTATAAAAGTATTCGGTCAATGAGAATCGCATTACCACTATGGCTAGATCGATGAGTGATGGATTCCGCATGTTCCCTGACAGCCCACTGCGATGCAGATTAATGGAGGATTGTCCCCAACAACAAAACGGGTTAGTATATATTCTAAAATTCTTTTCAAATATAATTTTCATTAATTTTAGTCAAAATAAATACTTACATTTTCACTTTTGTTCATTTCATGATACTCAATCAATATTAAATTATTTTCCATTCTTTTCGTGTAGTGGAGACTGTGGTGTCTATGTCATAAAGTACGCGGAATACATAATTGAAGGAAGGATGCGACAAATGTCTTCCGAGTTTGATGCGTCTGCTGCTAGGAAACACATCTCCACCCAATTATATAAATATTTGATGGAAGAGCCTGACATTATTTGGTTCAATGGACCAGGAGCTGTGTCCCTTAAAGATAATACGGGCAAAAGAACCTGATTCTCAGTGAAATTTCAGCAAACGTTATTTTGTGGAATGTTGACTCTGTCTAATTTCATTGTTCTTTTCTATGGATATTAAATTTTTTTTTTTTACTTATTTATGTGTTTTCTGGAACGTTGAATTTTTAAATAAAATATTTCGAAGTTTCAAACTCTTGAACTATTTGAATTAATAAAAGTGTAGTTATCACGCTGTCACATATCTTTTGATCAATATATGTAGTGGTTGCATTAATCAATTTTATTCGTTGTCAATGTATGCATGAATGAACTTTTTCTGGAATGACATTTCAGTAATTTATTAATCAAAAGTAATTGGGATACCAACTTCAATGTGAACTTGTAACAACTGAACAAAAATTCTATTAACTATGCAAATTTTGGGAATTTTGGTTTTCTGATGACATAGAAACTTTATTCTGCTGAAAGCATCATGATTTTAAGACAGCATTAACATTATGGAAGTCTCATTAACAATCATATATAATAATTAGGGCATTATCAATCATCCATCCATTGCAATAGCTCCTTTATTTGAATATCATCAGCTATGTCCAAACCTATCATCAACTCGATTCCATAATATAAAGATAAATTACTATATATATTTATATAACTATAACTATAACTATATATATATATATATATATATATATATATATATATATATATATATATATATATATATATATATATATAGTTATATTTTGTTCAACATCAGTGCATTGCCTTTAAGTCTGAAAACACTAAGATAAACTAAAAAGTTTGAATAGATCGTAAACTTTATCATGTCATTGAAACAAGTTAGTCTAAGATAACATTCCATGGAATAACAAATATGAATGAAACTATGTCATTTTCAACATAGTTGCAATGTAGTCAATGCCGCCTGTAGCATTCTCTTCACTATCCTATGACCAATTGCACTCCCAAAACATCAACCTGTAGACAAGGCATTTCTTTGATTAAAATATTATTTGGATAAAAAATGGGAAAAAAATTACTTTCAAGATGATGGATGTGCCGAACAACAAAATAGGTAATATATTGTGTTTCTTGGAATTACCTGATGAAGGTTTTCTCCTTTTATTTTTTTTTACATTTCTCGACGAAGTGGCATTCTGACATGTCCTACTGTTATGCCCAAAATCATCACATTTCCACATCTAGTTCTCTTCTTGTACTCGAGATAAGATCTGAATCTACTTTCTTTTGGTCTTCCAGGTCCACGCTTTTTCATTGGTGCAAGCACCGTCTTTCCCTTCGCATCATCTGGTACATTCCAATCTTCCTTATTACCAAGTGGGTACACAGGTACACGGTATGCCGCCATACTCTTCCTTGCTAAAATATTTTGAACAGTATTCCGATGTGATGTAGTTTTGCAAGGAAATCACAGCAATCGCATGCACACATGGGATATGGTCGAGTTGGAACCGCCTACACGAACATTTCCTTTCATCCATGTCCACCACATACGTCGAAGTGTCATCATTCACTTGGTATAGTGTGTCACTTGAAGGATGGACCAAAAAATAATAATAATAATTCACTCAGACAGCGAAATTATGATCTCAGCATTTTTTCACTATATAACATTTCAATCTACATAAGTTAAATAGTTAGGCATTATACTAGAAAGAAAAGAAAAAAAGTATAAACTTAGCTACAAGTCATCTAACCCTTAATCGCCTAGACATGTAAATCATTTATTTCAACATTTTGTCATGACGTCTACCAAGGCTCGTAAAAGTTGACATAGCATCCTTTAAATTTCGGGAAAACCATTTCTGTATTGTGCACCTGAGGCACTCAAAGAGGGCCTCGATGGGATAATTCTTAGCATACTTAATAGCCGAGTTAACAGATTCTGCAATGTTGGACGTCATAGTAGAGTATCTATCTTTCGTCATGTGCGATCGTGACCATCTCTCGAACCCAACATCATTCTGCATGTGATAAAAAAAAATCATTAAAAATTGCTTATACATTAGTATGAAATACTTATACCGAATAAATAGAGTTAAAGAAAATAGTACCAAATATCCTCGGATGCCAGGGTCAATCTCATCCAATCTTTTCATGTGGATATCAAAATATGTTACAGTGTAAGCTCTCGAAGCAGCCATAAATGGATGTCTCATACCTTTTCCTTTCTTCCCGAACTCTTTCTTTAAATTTTGAAGCAAGTGATACGTACAAGCTGCATGAAATGCGTCTGGGAATACCAAGTCAACCGCATTTGATATACTACGATGACGATCAGATACGATGCACAGATCATCCCGATCACCATATGCTTCTTTCACCTTCGACAAAAACCACCCCCATGCATCATTGTTCTCTGAATCCCCAACACCAAATGCCAAAATGAATATGTTATTGTTTGCATCCTGTGTGGATGCTGTGAATAGTGTACCTCCATGCTTACTCGTTAGGAATGTCCCATCAACTACAATAACTGGTTTGCAGTGCCTCCAACCAGATATGGATGCCCCCAAAGCTACAAAACTAGATACAAATCTGTCTTCTTAATCAACTTTTATTCCAGTAATAGAACCAGGGTTAGAAACTTCCAATCTATGCATGTATGAAGGAAGATTTCCATATGACTCATGCGGATCTCCTCTAATCATACATATTGCATGCTCCCGCGCACGCCAAGCTTTATCATAACTCACCACTACACCATACGTATGATGCATGTCGTCAATGATGTCGCAAGGTGTGTATATTCTTCTTGTTGAAAGAAACTTGTGCTTGACACAATTAGCAATTAACATACTCATAGCCTGTCTATGGTGCACAATAGCGGGGTCGAATGAGCATGTATGTTTACCATTCATATCCCTTATTTTAAAGTTACCAACACGACCAGTTCTCGAGGATTTTAAGTTCCATGTGCACCCCTTCTGAAGACATTTCACCCAAAAGAAACTACTATCAGACTTCACCACACGATATTGAAACCTATTTTCAATTGCCAACAACGCCAAACTAGTGACAAGCAAATCCTTCGATTTGAAAACACTGCTCTTAGTAACTCCTTCAACACTAGGGGTTCTTATTAACATATGAAATGCATCTCCGTCATCGTCAGTATTCATTTTCACATGCTCAGCCAATTCCAACCCCATTTCTTCTAGGGTGGGTTATTGGTCCAACCCGTAATATTCTATTGCACCATAGTGTTCAGTACCCATTCCATTTTGGTCATTCACAAAGTTGGCGCTGGTGTTTGAAGGTAACACTACACCGTTTTCTATATCTACCGAACATGTTTCCAAAACTTCAACATCAACGCATATTGGATAACACCGTTTATCATTCACCCCCTTCTTCAAATCCACATAAAATTCAAGTGAATAGTCATCACAAATTGGAATCCTATGACCATGATCATAAACCTGATAGTGCAACTTAAAGGTGTATTTTCCTTCGTCCTTACCCAATCGACTAGCTATCAATTCAACTAGTTTATTATAAGTGCTATCCAGTGGAAAAATTATTCCACTCACAGAATAATTGTTGTAATTGTTATCATCATCCCAGACACCTCCAAAGTGCAAAAAAATAGTAACTGTGGCCATAAACCTGATACACTATATTAAAGGAACGTTATATTTGTGAATATCATCGACGACCAATGATGTTCGATACCAAATCTTAGAATGAAAAAAATACTGCTCACATTTATAAATATAAAGATACATAAATAGGATAGATTGTTTGATAGTTTGTAACAACGGTACTCATCCATGTCACGTTACTTCACATTCACAAAATTAGCAGCAAGTTATGACAACGGGGCTCCACTGTTGCAGTATATGCATTGTTTCTGGTGTTATGTAAATCTAAATGAACTAAATGAAGAAGAAAGAAAAAACGATTTTATTTATAAAAAATTTTTTGGTGCTACTCAAAATTCATATTTAATGTTGGTGAAGAAGTATCAAATATAGAGATCCATACCAAAGATCTGTAAGTTTGAAAGCTCCTCTGCCACTAGAAACCAGTTATTGTTTTAGCTGTTCGGTGAAACTGGATTGACAAAATTACCAGGAAGTTATGTCAATGGATCTGCACTGCTACAATATATGCATCGTTTTCAGGTGTCATATAAAACTAAATGAACATGAAAGAAAAACAGATTTTAAAAAAAAAAAACTGGGTTTTACTCGTAATTCATATTTCATATTGTTGAAGAAAGTATCAAATATATAGATCAATACGAAATATCTGTGAGTTTGAATGCTCCTCTACCACAAGAAATCACTGATCGTTTCAGCTATTCAGTGAAAGTGGATTGAAATTTTTGATTCGTTGGTGATTACAGATATATATTAAACCGCTATGCAAAACATTTACAACAATTTTTATGAAAACGCAGTTGATGAATTTCAGTCCATGGTTCTATTGTTCAAAAGAATGGAGAATGGAATAAGAAGGATACCTGTTAATGAATTTCAACAATGGCGCAAGGTTGATATCCATACAAATTTTTCTCTCTCTACGGTTTTGGAAATTTCTTCATCGGGTGTTTTGTATTTTCAGTTCCCAGTCCAGAGGTTGCAATGGCGCTGGAATGATATCCAGAGAAATGATTCACTCTCTACAGTTTTGAAAAATTCTTCCACCGGGTGTTTAGCATTATCAGTTAAAGACTCAGCGGTTACATTTAATATATTCCTTAATTAGTTCCTAATTTGCAGGATTACAGTTTTACAAAGTCGTGGTTCAAAGATGGTATATTCACAAATAAATTATTTAGTATGTTAATTATCATAAACAAGTTTCATTATCGGACATCAGTCCAAAGTCCCCATTTTTTTATGTAGTCTAGCCCCTAAAAAGTACAGGCCAAACATGGATTTGCCCATGATTTATAAAGGGTTATGATGCAAACCACGTAGCAATTGTAGTTACGCAACCCACAAATTATTTGAATCGACCCAAGAACGCCAAAGAATCACGATTTCGAGATTGATTCAAATTAATTGAACCAAACAACCAACACAATCAATAGATATGATGACCTCTTGATCACAATGAAAATAAATCTCACCCAAGATTTGAACAAACAAGATTAACTCGCAAGTTCGGATTTTATTCAATAAAGAATAAGGTTCGAAAGCAAATTGCCTCTCAATAATAATATCAAAGTTATCTATGAATAATGAAAATTACATCCCTATAAATAGGGTCAAAAACTAGGTTAAGAGATTTAATTATACTAGGAAACAACTAACTAAAAATAAGGAAATAAAAATTAACCTAAAATTACGCGTATATGTTTTTACGGCCGTGACCCTTCCCTTTACGGCTGTAACTTGGTTTCTGTTTAATAGTTACGGCCGTGACATAATTATTTACGGCCGTAATTCTTATTTCTGAAAATCTCTTTCTTTGACCCGAGGCTTCGTTACGGCCGTGATAAAAGCTTCTTACGGTCGTAAGTCCAATTTCTTCAAATTCTCAATTTTCAGCAGTGAGCTCTTCACGGCCGTAAGAATTACGGGTTACGGCCGTGAATTTTGAAACTTTGCAATTTTCTTCGCCGGCTTGAATGATGTTGATCCACTCATCGTTTTGGCTCGGTCCCAACATGGAACTTGCTTCTTTTGATGACACGAATATTGTTTTGGCCATTGTTTCTTGAACTAACTTGTCCATTGCTTCATTGGCTCTCTTTGTTTGCAATCGAGTCATCGGTCCTCCTTTGATCTTCAACGGATCTTTGTGCGGGCTTGTATCCGTGGTCTGGATCACATCAGGTTAAGTACATAACTACACAAGTTGAGGGGATTGTATTTTAAATATTAGTTATTTTAAAACAAATCTCGACATTAGAAAACATATTTCTAAAACTCAGGTAAAAACATTAAAACCCATCTTACCCTAAACAGAACGGCGATCTCTACCAGAATCCATCTAAAATCATGCTGAAATCACGAACCGCGGCTACATTGATGTCTTACAAATCGATCGACGACTAGCTGTGACCACCTTTCCTCGCGCTGATTTCCGAAAAATGTCAATTGCAGATCTGTTCTTATTTCAAATCCATTGGCGAGGTTGATTATCAACATCACTGCACCAGATTTTAAAATTCTTACCGAGATACATATTTCAAGGACATTATACTTAAACTCCAGGTTTGTGATTTCCATTGCAGAAGTATTCCGAGAGCACGATAAATTTTATAAATAAAGTTAATTTGTAACTAATTACAAATTATAACTATAATGATAGTTCATATATGGAATTACAGATTTGTAACTAGTTACAAATTGATTTGTAATTGCATTTGAGTAGCTTTGATTGTTGTATGTTACTACTTATTGCATTTTGTAAATTGTAACTATTATGATATACATATTCGTACCTAGAATTACATATTTGTACTAGTTACAATTTGTAATTTAGTTACAATTTGTAATTACATTTGGGTGGCTGGATTGCTCTGTGTTATTAGAAGTAATTACTTGAATAACGTTTATTTTCATAGAACATGACATAATTGTAGTTAGTTACAATTGCAACTTGATTACATTAAAAGATAAATTACATTTTTGTTATTTGTTGCAACTTGATTAAATTTCTGTAATTAGTTACAAACTTCATTTTTTATGTGCAGTTATGGATTCACTGAATGTCTTCTTACATTATGGTGGATTTTGGGATGAATTCAATAACTACACAGGCCTAAAGGTAGCAGGGATCCTCCTACCCACTACAACTACATACTACAGCATGTTGGATGTTGTTTTCACAAGATTAAATTTGGATCCAATGGTGAATAGATTGAGAATACAATATACAGTGGACAAAAACATGGAGCCAATGAGTATTGTCGATGATAGTTCCCTGACTTTCTATTTAGAGCTGAAAAGGAAGGCCAAAGGTCTAACAAGTTTTCCATTGTGTGTAGAGGTTGAGCAACTTTATGGTGGCACAGTCCTTTTACCACCAGTTCCTAATGAGTTAACCACTATACCTACTGACTCTGGGGTTTCATCCATACTTGGCATACACCAAACTGGTGCAATTGAAATCTCAGCAGCAAGAATAAAAACAATAGATGAGGTGGCTCAAGAACTTTGTAAAATGGTTGAAACCACAAAAATTACCCCTATTGCAGATGATAAAGAGGTGATTACAGATCCAAGAGGCGATGCAATTGAAAAAGGGCAGGTATTCCGCACAAAGATTGTGTTAAAGAAGAGTATGACCCTATATGCTATAAACAAAAAATTCCAGTTCATAGTGAAAAAATCAGACAGAAAGGAGTATGTTCTTAAATGTTTATGTGCTTATTGTGACTGGATGTTTAGGGCATCAAATTTTTGTAGAACTGACATGTTCAAGATAAGAGATATAAAAGAGGGTCATAAGTGCGGATTGGATGTAATGTTGGGAAATCATAAACAGGCAACAAGCTCAATAATAGTTGATGTAATTAAGCATAAATACACCTCTACAAAGACCATATACCGGCCAGCTGACATTATGCATGATATGTTAAATACATATGGTCTGGATTTGAATTATCAAAAGGCTTGGAAGGCAAAGGAACGTGCCTTTTGTGCTATAATGGGGGATCCTGAAGATTCTTATGGGAAGATACCTGCTTATTTAGAAATGTTGAAGGAAAAGAATCCAGGATCTATTGCAAGATTTGAAACCAATGAAAGCAATCAGTTTAGGTATCTATATATAGCTTTACCTGCTTCAATTGATGGCTGGAAATTCTGCAAGCCTATTGTTGTTGTTGATGGTACATTTTTGACAGGGCATTATGGTTGGACTTTATTAACGGCTTGTGGACAAGATACAAACAATAACATTTATCTACTTGCATTTGGGATTGGAGATTCAGACAATGATAACTTCTGGGAATGGTTATTTTTAAGGTTCAAAGAAACATACGGTGAAAGAGAAGATTTGTGTATAATATCAGATCGATGCCCTAGCATTAGGAATGCAACCCAAACTGTTTTCCCAAATGCATTTCATGGACTATGTTCTTATCACTTATTGAAGAACCTAAAGAAAAAATACTCAAAGAAATCTAAAGAGATAGCAGTACCATTCAACGCTGCAACCAGAGCATATACAATAGGTGAATTTGAATATAAAATGAAGCACCTGGACAAAATTGACAAATATATCCGACGTTATCTGGTATGTTTGGTTTATTTATGCTACTTTTTAAATGTATTTTTTGCATCTGTAATTAGGTTACAAAAATATAACTACTTAGTTACAATTTGTAACTACAAAGCTGCAAATTGTAATTAGTTACTAATTACAATTGTCATTAGTTACAATTTTGTAACTACAAAACTGATTAGTTACAATTGTCACTAAATAGTTACAATTAGTTACAAATTGTAAATTATTTAAAATTATAATTAGAAAATGTTATTTCTCTGAAAATATTGTTGTTACATACACAAGTTTTTGACTTTTTCCATACAATAGCATGAGAAAGTTGGTCATGAAAGATGGACAAGGGCATTTATGATAAGAAATCGATACTCAACAATGACATTAAGCATTGTCGAATCGGTAAATGCAGTAATAAAAATAGCAAAGAAACTAACTATTGAGACATTGTTGGAATTCCTAAGGCGTACATTACAAAATTGGTTTAACAAAAATCGTACGAATACTGAGGCTACATTCACTAGACTAGCAACCAATCCAGAAAAAATGTTACAGGCAAACATTTTTTAGTGTTCATGGATGAAGGTACGGAGTACAATTTTTTGCCTTAAAAGATGTTATTGATGTGCCAATTTTTTTCCCAGATTTATTCATCAAGTCAAGCACTATTTGAAGTTATTGATGGCGTGACATCCTACACAGTACATATCCAAGACATGACATGCACCCGTCTGATGTTCCAGGTTGATGGATATCTAAGACATGACATGCACCTTGTCTGTGGTTCCAGGTTGATGGACTACCATCTTCCCATGCACTAGCAGTGATAGGGAAACGAGGGATTGATGCATACAATTATTGTTCAAGCTACCATACAAGAGAGTTCGACGTATCAGCATACAAAGGGGACATTTTTCCGCTTGGAGACAAATCACAATGGATATTGCCTGAATACGTAACATTACTAGTTGTACTTCCTCCCTCTACAAGAAGACCACCGGGAAGGCCTAAAGAAAAAAGATATAAATCGGTGGCAGAAGGGCATAATGCAACTAGGTGTAGTAGGTGTGGTGAATATTCACATAATAAAATAACATGCAAAGAACCAATCCCATTGAAGACAAAAAAGAATAAGAACTGTGGGGTGCTGAAATTGTAGCCAGATTAGCCGTTACTCTCTTTTTATATTACTTTATTGATACTATTTGTTCCTTACATTAGAAAACTTGACATTATACTATTCCTTATATCAGATTGTATCGAGAAATATTGAATATATACTATATTTGACTCTCTTTATATTTGTCAGTTTGTTGATTGATTACAATTCAATATGGTTATATTTGTCGTTTGTTGATTGATTATAATTCAGTTAATTGATTACAAGTTTCCAATTTGTAGCTAATTATACATTGAATTTAATCAAAATGTAACTTCATTTAGCTAATTTGTAACTAATCACATACTGTAATTAGATAGTACATTTTTTATTTGTAACTACTTACAATTTGTAATTAATTACAATTCAGTTAAATGATTACAAGTTTCCAGTTTGTAGCTAATTATACATTTAATTTAATCAAAATGTAACTTCATTTAGGTAATTTGTAACTATTTACAATTTGTAATTAATTACAAATCAGTAAATTGATTATAAATTGTCAGTTTGTAGCCAATTATATATTGAATTTAATCAAATATAACTTGTAACTTAATCACATACTGTAAAATAGACCTAAGGATCAAAGTAAAAAAGAACAAAAGTAGATTAAAGCAAAATCTACCACCAGTCTCTATCATTAGCTACTGCTTGACAAATCTGTCATGTTCAATATTTACATATCTACTACGTTTCTGACTTTACACAATGTTAACCCAGCATTACAAAAAGGTCAGATAGATCTATACAGATTCTTTACAAACCTACATTAGTTTCTAGTTTCTTCATAAAAATAATGAACAAACGATCATCTTCTGCACATCTTTACAAAAAAACTGTGAACACAATTATTATGCATCTTCCATCTTCTTCAGCCTCCTGAGACCATGTTTTTGTGGCACATCTTCACTACACTTTGCATATTTGAACAATTGTACTACCAATTGGTGTTTTGCCTCTTCTGCGTCAAACTCTTCAATTTTCTTTCCATTAATTATAAACTCTGCAAACTTGATAATAAAGATACCACAGTCATGCATGTATGTTAAAAATAATAATAATAATAATAAGTCAGCCACATATTTCCATTTGGTGCATTAAAAAAAATTAAGTCAGATACAAGCCCATTATCTTGCTGTGGAAGTCCACCAACAATATTCACTTGTAGAGGGCCGATGTGTTCTTCGCCATCAACAATTTCTGGTCTCCAAATGTCAGTACTGACCATTATGTGAGGAAGCATTTCAGCAAACGGCAGGACATCCCTTGTCAAAGTGTCCCCCTTAAATGAGCTATCCAAAGAGTTGTATATATTCAGACACTTCTTGGAGATGTCAAACTCTCCCAAGAATTCAATGTGCATGATCTTTCATGCACAATGGAATTAAAACAATATCAACATCAATCCAGCTGGTTCCATCCAACAGTTGCTCACCAAATGCACAAAAGATAAGGGAATCCTGGTCCGCAAGTTTGGAGTGACCTTTAGACCATTCAGGGTAAATTCCTCTAATGCACGAAGCAAAGCAACAGTCAGTAGTTGTTATCCTATTCTTCATATTTTTCCCAAACTTTGCCATTTTTCGCAGGTGATAAAAGTATTCATCAATGTGCTGCACAAAAATAACAAAACACAATCAAAAAACAACTCACATACCCTTTGTCAACAAATAAAAGTAATGAACAAATTGTACCGTGCAAGCCAGTGAGTTCTCTGTTGACCTATGGTCAATTTGACCTTATTGTTTTGATCATAACAAACAAGAATTTATTGTGTTGCTAACAAGTGTGCTTCAAGTGTTTCATGTAATGATAAATATTCAAAACACTCAATGTTCAAATCGTCTCTCAAAGATATAAATCAAAATTATGTGATCGAGCACATGAGACGCAAAGAAGATCATGAAAGAATTGAAGATATTCAAAGATCAAAATTGAGGTTGAAAAGCATGACATGAAGATCAAAAATTCAAGCATACAAGATTAGAGTTGATTTAACATATGTAAAGGTATAACACTCTCAATCTTTAGCGATGAAATTCAACGAGCTCGAAAATGATTTTTATGCATCAATAAACTTATTTGAAAATTCATCAATTGCATAAAAATGATTTGTCAAATCATAACATGAAATAGTTTTTGGAAAAATAAACTTTTTGACATAAAAATAAAAATTCCAGAAATTATACTTTCGGTCGACCGAAAGTATATTTGATCGACCGAAAGTCTGGTCGACCGAAATATTTGATCAACCGAAAGTTCAACGGATAAAATGTGTAACAGTTATATTAATGATTCGGTCGACCGAAACTCCAGAACCGGTAGACCGAAACTGGCTGAACTTAAAATTTCTTCATCTATAAATAGCCATCACATTTGCATTCAAATTTAAGAAAATAGAAAAGATTTTATACAAACTTTCTTGTGAAAATTCATTGTTCTTACTTGGTTTATATTCATCTATTTTTATTACAAAACTTTGATTGATCTAAACTTTGTTTTATCAAATCATCAAAGATTTTGGAAGAAAGTTTTGTGAAGATTATTAGTTTTATATTGTTTAAACTTCTTCAACATCTTCACATTATATTGGAATTGAAGTGTAAGTCTCTCTTTGTTCTAAACTTGTTTTAATCTTTTAAAAGAGAGAAATTCCAATTAAGGAACTTTGATTATTTGTGCTACATTTTTCATTATCATTTGATTCATAAAAGTTCCATTGCCTAAACACTTTGAGCTTAACTCATTGTTAATTATTCAAGTGTGGCATCTCTTGGTACTTAATTTGATTCAACATTTTAACAAGAGATTATTTGAAAAACTTTGTTTGATTGCATTGAACTTTTCATTATCATTTGCATCAAAGTTTTTCTCTAACACTCGAGCTTAATTCATTGCTATCTATTGAAGTGTTAGCCTAACTCTCTCGGTACTTAATTTGAGTATATCATTTGTCAAGAGAGTTATTTCAATTGTAAATTCAATTCATTATATCTTGTGGTTTCGAGAGCCTTGTGAAAACTCGATTGTTGGTTTCGAGAGCCTTGTGAAAACTTGATTGTAAAGGATAGGCGGTCCTTGTTGTAAGTCGCCTAAGGATTTGGTACTCCTTGTTGTAAGTTACCAATATAGTGGATTTGGCCTTGCTCGTGACGGAGAGCTCGGTAACGGGGGACGTAGATCACGTTGGTTGATTGAACCTCCATAAATCGCGTTTGCACTCTCTTATCCCTTTTACTTACTTACATTGCACTTACTCTATTCTATCAATTTATATTGTGCAACACTATATCTAAGTGCTATACTTGCCTTATCAATTAAATTTACACATATATAGCACACTACATTGATAGTTTAGTTATTTGTAACACTAAGTGCTCATACTTGTACCCATTGGTTTTTAAGTTTGAGATTATTTATCGAAAAAGTTTTATAAACCAATTCACCCCCCTCTTGGTTAGTTTACTCTTGGGCTAACATTCTCCTTCTCACGCAACTCATACCACCAATATTTTGAATTGTTTTCCATCACACCAAGCTTTAGAGGAGGTTTAATGTCGAAATTTGTGAACTTTCTCTTCCTACAAAAATTACACATTTTTCTTAAATGTAATCAACATGCAAAGTGTAATTAGCTACAATTGAAATTAGGAAGTTAGAATTGTAACCAATTGTAACTAACAATAGTATTTATTTTAAAAAATGTAACTAGTTACAAATGACAATTGTAATTGTTCTAACGTGTTATTTTTCTTAAATCCAATATTAAACCATTTGTCAAATGCAACAACGTCTTCCTCATTTGGCTGATTTAAACCAAATTGAAAAGCACATTTTGCTTCTTTGTTCAAGGGACTTCCCTCTTCTTGTGGGGTTAGACAGATTACCAGTAAAAGGGGATTGCAAGAGTCTGGGTTTTATTAGTTTCCTTCTCACTGGGATGTCTACAGATTCAGGGGTAAATTCAATCACTTCATCGGGACCCTGAAAAACATTATAAAAGTAAATATTTCAGCTAATGAATTGTTAAAAACTAATTATGACCGACTCATAAATTTACATACAGGATCAGGTAAAGAACGGTTAGAAACTTCAGTTGAAATAACTCTAGGAACCAGCTGATTGTCCTCATCACCCTACAAATGAGAGAAAAATAAAATCAATAAAAAGAAAAAAAAACTCATTATATTGTTACAATTAAAATAATGTAAGGCATTTATTTATTTGTAATCAAAACATTAAAAAAGACATACCAACTTTTTCTCTATAAAAAGCTTCTCACTTTTCTCCAGCCATTTCAACACTTCTTCTGTAAAAAACAAATTGTAATCATCCGGATCACCACCACGAACATCTACCCTTAAACAACTAATGCCAATGTTAATATTACGAGAAGGCTTCTCACCATCTAAACTAGGATTTTCTCTCTCTCTCTCTCTCTCTCTCTCTCTCTCTCTCTCTCTCTCTCTCTCTCTCTCTCTCTCTCTCTCTCCGACACCCTCAAAGATGAGTCTTTTTCCAGATCTTTTGCATCAACATTCTTCACAAAACATAGTAAAAAAATAAAAAATTACTCAATAAGATAACAGATTCTGAGAAACTACAACTTAAATTAGTTAGTTACAATTGCTCTTAATTGCAATCGTACAATTGCAAATAAGATACAGTTGTAATTAGATACAATACAATACGCAATTAAATAATAGTTACCTCAGGTCCCAATTTATTTTGTTCAGCATCATGAGCAGACTCCTCTAAACTACTAATACCAAGATTGAACTTAGGTGAAGGAATATCATCATCTAAAACACGATTTTCTAGCTCAGGCTGCAACACCCTTGAAGGTGGTTCCTTTCCCAGATCCTTTATATCAACATTCTTCGATAAAGAAACAGTAAAAAATAAATATTAATCAATTTAACTACAATTCTAATTATTTAGTTAGATTGTTACAATTAGTTACAGTAGTATTTATTTTCAAAATTGTTAACAGTTATAGTTGTAATTAGTTACAATACAGTATGCAGTTTAATGACAGTTACCTCAGGTCCCAATTTATTTGGTTCAGTGTCATGAACAGACTCCTCTAAAATACTAATGCCAAGATTGAAATTAGGTGAAGGAATATTACCATCTGAAACACGATTTCCTAGCTCAGGCTCCAACACCCTTGAAGGTTCCGGATCCTTTCCATCAACATTCTTTGAAAGAAAAAAAAACAGTAAAAAAATAAATTTTAATCGATTTAACTACAATTGAAATTATTAAGTTAAATTGTAACTAATTGTAATTACAATTGAAATTAGTTACAATTAGTCACAATATTATTTATTTCAAAAATTGTAACTAGTTGCGTTTTATAACTAAATACAATTGTAATTAGTTACAAAAGGTTACAATAAGTTGCAATTGTAACTAATTACAATTGTATTTAGTTAGAAAAAGTTACAATTGTTAATTACAAAAAATAATAAATTACAACTATAACTAAACAATTAAATACCAAAACTAGAAGTTACCTCTTGTCCCAGATTAGGGGCAGCGTTGCACTCTGACTTCTTATCCTTCACCCCTTCTTTTAAATATCCAGAAAATCAGAAATCATTGTTTTGAATTCAGTTGTCAAGCTACAAATCTCAGACTTCATTGTTGTCATACTACTAGCTAGCTCCTTCTGCCTATCTTTGATAGCAGCCAGCCGGTCGCTACGTTCACATTCTAATCTCTGAACCTTTAATTCAATATACTATATCCGTTTCCTTAGTTCCTCCATCAATTGTGCATCATCCCCATGTAACATAACAAACACACATCATATAAGCTCGTGCCCATTTTCTAAATGTGATATATGTTTAGATTATTAGTATTCAGAAAAATAAAAAATAATAAACCTTATTTCTTTCATCAGAAGAAGCTGATGGCTGTACACCCTTCCCAGGATCCATGTTCGGTAATTGTGACTGCTCACCAACCATGTTCCCAATTGCAACATTCGTCTCTGGTGTGAACTCAACTGTGCAGTCCACACCTTCTTCAAAATCCAATGGCAAGTGAGGCTTTGGAAACAACCCCTCACAGTATCTTTGGGCCAACTCCAGGTTATTAGGTTAAAAAAATTTCACCTCCAGCTGCAATTCATGAAAGGAAATTTATTAGTCAATCACATTACAAATTATAATAAAAATAAATATATTGCCAAAAATGTAATCACCTCACTATCTCCAAAAAAAATTGTCAGCAAATGTAGTGGCAGTCACATGTGCTAAAGATGACCAGCTGACAATCCTTGGGAAAGATTTATCAATCTTCTTACAAATATTAAGCCCCAGGCATGGAATTGTTTCATATATTCATACTTGAAAGGAAAGTATGAAACCATTGAGCGTGTAACTAATGGACGGCTCCCTGCCCAAAGCAACCTTCTCAGCATATTTCTTCATTATAGTCTTCAGAGATTTCAGGGTTACATTGAACAAATCCTTGCCCCAAGGAATTACATCCCTCTCTGCTGAATCAACCATTCTTATAATAACATCATCAAAAACCTTGCGGGACTTGCTGGTGTAAAAAGTGAAGATATCAGATACAAAATGGCAAGCAACACCATATCTTCATCATAGATAATATTTTTAGAAAATCGAAATCTGTATTCAATATCCTCTTTGTCCACACTATCCTACTCTTCAAAGTAAGTTTCCCTAATTCTACAAATACCGGACATGTACTTTGACTTGTCAATCTCCATCGAGCATCTCAACCCTGAAATTACAAAAAATTCCTCTATCCCAAACTTCACTCTTTTCTCCCAATGTCAAACCACATTTCTTCACTGTTTGTTTGCTTAACTTCCCTAAGTAACACAACATGAATAAGCTGGGGCTGTAGAATGATATCCTTCATATCCAAATATCTTCCAAAACATGTGCACTGAAATAAATTTTTCTGTACATTGTTTAATCTAACATTTAAATTCCTAATAACATCATTGGGGCTAGCCACCACCATGTTAGATCTAAACTAGTGTTCCGGTTGCAATATAAAGTCCCAATCCTATACGTGTGATAAATTAAAATTAATAAATTCTTGTATAATTTAAACTTCAAAAAAAAAAAAAAAATAGCAATCTCTGTAATTTCAAAATGTAACTAATTACAATTTGTAACTAGGTTACAAAACTACATATGATTGCATATGTAATTAGGTTACAATTTTTTGCAACTGTAATTAGGTTACAAAACTACAACTACTTAGTTACAATTTCCTTACTTCTACGTATTAAAGTTAAAAACGAGTTTTGATGCAAACCACGTAGCAATTGTAGCTACGCAACCCACAAAATATTGAAATCGACCCAAGAACTCCAAGAAACCACGATTTATGAATCCAATTAAAATTAATTGAACCAAGCAACCAATACAATCACTGGGATATATTGACCTCTTGATCACAAGCAATAATAATTCTCACCGAGATTTGAACAAACAAGAATAACTCGCAAGTTCGGATTTTATTCAATGAAGAATAAGATTGTGAAAGCAAAATAGCCTCTCAATTATAATATCAAAGTTGTGTGTATAATAATGAAAATTACATCCCTATAAATAGGGTCAAAACCTGACTAAACAGTTTTAATTATATTAGGAAAGAAATACCTAAAAATAAGGAAAATAATTAAAATCCTAAAATAACATGTATAGCTATTTACGGCCGTGAATCCTTCCTTTACGACCGTAACTTGGTTTCTGTTTAACATTTACGACCGTGAGACATATTTTTACGGCCGTAAGTCATATTTCCTAAAAATCATAATTTTAACAGAGACTGCGTTACGGCCGTAAATCCAATTCTTCACAATTTTCATTTCTTTTTGCAGTAGACTTGTTACGGCCGTGAGTAGTGTATGTTACGGCCGTAAATTTGAGATTTCACAATTTTCTTCGATGGCTTGAATGAGGTTGATCCACTCGTGGTTTTGGCTCGGTCCCAACATGGAACTTGCTTCTTTTGACGACACAAACATTGTTTTGGGCATTGTTTCTTGTACTAGCTTGTCCATTGCTTCATTGGCCCTCTTTGTTTGCAATCGAGTCATTGGTCCTCCTTTGATCATCAACGGATCTTTGTGCGGGCTTGTATTCGTGGTCTGGATCACATCATCCCCTCCTTCTTCAGGATGATTTGTCCTGAATCATAGCTTGGTTCATGGTGTTTAAGTGCACCGCCTGGATCAAAAGGAAAATTCTTGCATCCATTACATAGGATCAACCAATAGTCGAATACTTGGATTGGATGGAAGAGTCGGAATAAGAACTTCCTTGGCCAAATGTGGTGTGACTTAAACCTCCAAGTATATTCAACCTGGAAGAAAGATTTAAGCAAAATAGGGTGTGAAATGTTAGTTTCATAAAGGACAAGATAGGGATCCTTGTACTTATGGTATATCATCTCCAAATCCTCTTTCCTAACAACGAGGTTATTCTCTTCACCTCCTTCATTTGTTGCAACTTCTTGCTCAATCTCTTCTATTTCTTTTCTCTCAAGCTCATCCACATCTTCTAACTCCACATTTTCAAGCTCAACTACCTCTTCTAAATTTTTAGTTTCAACTTCTTCTACATTTTTAGTCTCAACTACCTCTTTATTACCCAATTCCACATCTCCAACCTTAAATGTTGGATTTTTTTCAACTATTTCTACTTTCAACTCTCCCTCCTTCTTCCCAACATTCATATCCTGAGGCTCTTCTTGCAACTTAAATACATTTTTACCCCTCCGTGCAATCATGTCCTCTTCTAGAAGTCTTAATTGATAATTCAATATGGATAACAGATTAATCTTTTCCTTCACCTCCTTTTGATCTTCAAGTATCTGCTCTAGTGTTAAACTAGCTAGGGTGATTGATTCTCCATCCTTCACAAATTTGTACCTGTTTCTATTCTTATCATAAAATGCTTTCCTCTCATGCCTCCATGGCCTACCCCACAACATATGACAAGACTCTAGAAGCACCACATCACATAATACTTCATCACTATACCTCCCAATGGTGAAATTCACTAAGACTTGCTTGGTCACTTTGAACTCCCCACACTCCTTCAACCATGTCATCCTATAAGGTCTAGGATGTTGTAGTAAATGCAACCCCAATTTTTCAACCATGTTGATACTAGCCAAATTAGAGATGTACTCCCTATCAATAGCCAAACTACACAGCTTATCCCTCACACGACATCTAGTCATGAAAGTATGATCGAACTTGTAATTCATCCCTTTATGTATCTTTCAAAAATTTGAGAGACTCAAAATAAGAGGGTCCAGATATTGACAAATATCAAGAAGGAATTTAATGTTGACTCGAAAAGGAAAAATAATATCAAGAATTTTAAAAAAATTCAGGAAAGTGGTTCTTGAATTTTGACTAGAAAGGAAAGAATATCAAGAATTTTAATTTGACTTGGAAGGTAAGGATTTATCAAGAATTTAAGAAAATTCAAGAAAGTGGTTCTTGAATGGATTTTTTTTTTTATAAATCCAAAAATTCGACAAGAACACGACAAAACAAACGGAACTTAATTCGGATAAGAATTAAGCAAAAAAACACTTTTGAAATTTTTTGGAACGATTTTCTGGATTAAAGACTCAACAAATTCAAGAACAAGAAGAACACAAAAAACTGAAAAACAAAACACTCAACAAGATATGAATGATTTTTATGGGACTCGATGATAAACATAAAAATCAAATTGGATTGAAAACTCAAGAAAACAAAATAAAGATATAACCTTGATTTTTGGAGCCTAAGTTCTGATACCAAATGATGCAAATCACGTAGCAATTGTAGCTACGCAACCCACAAAATATTGAAATCGACCCAAGAACGCCAAGAAACCACGATTTATGAATCAAATTAAAATCAATTGAACCAAGCAACCAATACAATCACTGGGATATATTGACCTCTTGATCACAAGCAATAATAATTCTCACCGAGATTTGAACAAACAAGAATAACTCGCAAGTTCGGATTTTATTCAATGAAGAATAAGATTGTGAAAGCAAAATAGCCTCTCAATTATAATATCAAAGTTGTGTGTATAATAATGAAAATAACATCCCTATAAATAGGGTCAAAACCTGACTAAACAGTTTTAATTATATTAGGAAAGAAATACCTAAAAATAAGGAAAATAATTAAAATCCTAAAATAACGCGTATAGCTATTTACGGTCGTGAATCCTTCCTTTACGGCCGTAACTTGGTTTCTGTTTAACATTTACGGCCGTGAGACATATTTTTACGGCTGTAAGTCATATTTCCTAAAATCATAATTTTAACAGAGACTGTGTTACGGCCGTGACAATGTGGTTTACGGCCGTAAATTCAATTCTTCACAATTTTCAGTTCTTTTTGCAGTAGACTTGTTACGGCCGTGAGTAGTGTATGTTACGGCCGTAAATTTGAGATTTCACAATTTTCTTCGACGGCTTGAATGAGGTTGATCCACTCGTCGTTTTGGCTCGGTCCCAACATGGAACTTGCTTCTTTTGACGACACGAACATTGTTTTGGCCATTGTTTTTTGTACTAGCTTGTCCATTGCTTCATTGGCCCTCTTTGTTTGAAATCGAGTCATCGGTCCTCCTTTGATCATCAACGGATCTTTGTACGGGCTTGTATTCGTGGTCTGGATCACATCAAGTTTACTGTCGTTATATTCTTTGATTTCTTGGACACATTTCCATCACCCCTCTTCTTCGCAACATTCGATTTTGAAGAACTTATGTCAACGATCTCGGCATCTACTCTACGCCTCTTCTTCGAAACTGAGCTTTTGGAAGATGATAACTCGACAACATCTCTAGATGTTTTTTTCGGAGTCAAGCAAGTATTGTCCATAGGAAGAAGATTAGAGAAATAACGGCGTGTTCGGTGAATGTAGGAATGAAAGACGACTGGGCTGCTTATTATGGATATAGGAATGGAGATATGGCGGTTACCGAAGCACGCACGACTGGAATGAAAAAGTGCACGAACAAGGCGTGGGAGAGAAAAGGTTGAAGACGCACGAAGGGAGAGAGAGAATGAACTGACTAGGGTTTTGAGTTTTTGTTTGTATATACTTATCTATACCTGATTTAGTAAAATATTTTAAAACTAACTGATTTTAAAAAATTAAGCATAAAAGGTATTATGGGCCGTAATTAGCCCATTTATAAACTACAAAATTTTTAAAGCAACACAGTTTTCGTCTATTCAATTTTCAACCACTAATTTTTACCTCAAAATGATAATAAACCAGTTTATAAATCAAACACTGTTACCAAACTAAATCTTAATACTGATGTGTACACTTTCAATCTCGCATAATTTGGAGAAGATTAATTTTCTGCTTTTCAAAGAAACCGAAGAATTTCTTGGAATCTTGCAAGATGTAAAATGCGATGGAGAAAGTTTGCTAGTAGGAATTCTTCAGACATACTACGAATTTTCATCATGGGAGTGGATCTTAGTAAACAGATTGTGGCTTATCAACGAATGTTGTTATTGTTAGGGTAAACAGCATAAATGGTCCCTAACCTTTGGATTTCTTCCGAAAATGATCCCCCAACATTTAGATTTTGACATTTATACCCTTAGGATCATCAAACGTTGCGAAAATGGTCCATACCGTTAGATTCCGTTAGTTTCCACCGTTAAAAACGTGTAAATAGCACAAATGGTCCCTAACCTTTGACTTTCTTGCGATAATAGTCTCTAACATATTAAAGTCACGTTTGACATATTTAGTTTGTAAACTTCAAAGGTTTGGTATATTTAGTCCCTATATGTTTTGACGTATTTAGTCCATAACATATGAAATCCCTATTTGAGATCAATTATTTCAAATAATGTGGTTTGTAATTGTAATTTTTTTGAAGAATTTGTGATTAAAAATGAAAAAAAAAAATTGAATTTATTTGTAGATTACTTTGTTGATGGAATGTATAGTTGAGAACGAGTTTTAAAAAAACAAAGCTTATTCTGAATTTCTAAAGTGTACAATAAAATATTTAACAAAAATTTACCGCATTAACAGTTCAACCTATTGGCTAAAAAAAAAATCATGGAACATAAACAAAGAAATACATTGGACATCATTTTAGGAATTGAATAACAAATATATTTTTATCAGTTCTATTTTTTATTTTCGATTTTGAGAACCGATAAATATTGATATTCAAAACTTCATTTTTTTCAAAACTCATTTTCTTCCACACATTCTATTAATAATTTTTTTTTAACCCAAATTCTCCAAATTTACTTTTCAAATCGGTTGATTCTCAAAATTGAAAATCGAAATCGAAAGTAGAACTGAGAAAAACATAATTGTCATTCAATTTTTAAAACGATGTCTAGTGTATTTGTTTGTTTATATTCCATGAATATTTATTATTATTATTATTATTATTATTATTATTATTATTATTATTATTTCTTTTTACCAATACGTTGAAATGTTAATGCGGTGAATTTAAATATTTTATTATGCATTTTAGAGTTTCAGAATAAACTTTATTTTTTGAAAACTCGTTTTCAACCATACACTCCATCAATAAAATAATCTACAAATAAATTCAATATTTTTTAATCACAAATTCTTCAGAAAAAAATACAATTACAAACTACATTATTTGAAATAATTGATCTCAAGTAGAGGCTTCATATGTTAGAAACTAAATACGTCAAACGTATATGGACTATAAATGTTAGAGACTAAATACGCTAAACGTTGGGAGGTTACAAATTAAATATGCCAGACATGACCTTAATATGTTAGAGACTATTATCGCAAAAAAGTCAAAAGTTAGGGACCATTACTATTTACACATTTTTAACGGTAGAAACTAACGGAATATAACTGTAGGAACCATTTTCGCAATGTTTGGTGATTCTGAGGGTATAAATGTCAAAATCTAAACATTGAGAATCATTTTTGCAAGAAACTCAAAGAGTGAGGATCATTTGTGCTGTAAATCCTTATTGTTATGCATACCACTAAGTCGTGTGGCAGCTCATAACAGAGAATACTCTAAAATGGGGAATCGGAATCCCAAATGATCAAACAACATCCACAAATGTGAATTCAATCAAGGAAGAAAATGCAATAATCCTATCATTTGACATTGTTCTCGTAAACAAGAAATAGATTATCAAACCTTCATATCTATATCTATTCATCTATATCTATATCTATACTACTTTTAAATGTCCATTAAAGGGAGAAATTTTTTTGGACGATAATACACTCAACAATAATTTACAATTTCTTATGTGTCATTTCAATTAATTTTATTTTAATTATTATGTATTATATTTAATGTAATATTTTCTAATTTAATGGTGGTCGTTGTCTTTTCAAATTTTATTAATCTATATTTCTATGTAAACCGCTTTTAAAATAACTTGAATAGAAAAATATTTTGGATCATAATACTCTTGAAAATAATTTATAATTTCTTATTCATCCTTCAATTAATTTTATTTTAATTATAGAATTTTATAATTAAAAATAAAATTTCTAATTTTGTGATGGCCGTAGTCTCTTCAAATTTCACTGATCTATATTTATATCTACACTACTTCTAAAATAACATGAATGGAGAAATATTTTGGATCATAATACTCATGAAAAATAATTTATAATTTCTTATTTATCCTTCAGTTAATTTTATTTTAATTATAACATTTTATGATTAAAAATAAATTTTACATTTATTTACGCACGTAATTGTCTACTTTTAAAATAACTTGAATGGAGAAATGTTTTGGATCATAATTGTAACGACCCAAAAAAAAAAAAAAAAAATCGTCCTCTTATTATATTAAGTTATTCACATTTAACAAGACCCACTTCAAAGTCAAATAGAAATTTTAATTTATTTGACTTATTTAAAGGGGCCTAATCGACATTAAATAAGATTTTTAATTTAGTTAACGTAATATAAACAAAAAATAAATAAGAATATTAAATATTATTTTAAGTAATTTTATTGATTTAATAAATCGACTATCGATTTTATAATTGGGAAGATACGGATTGAAGTTTATGGAATGTACTTCAAAGTTGTACTAAGAACTCGTTCTGACGTTGAAAAATAATAGACCAAAACTAATCCGTAAACTTATTGGTCGAAATAAAAATAATATATAATTATTTACAAATGTTTGTGACGCGACACACACACATATATATTTATGTATATTATATATTATTAATTAACGACGAATTACACGTAAGGTTTCGGGACGTCTTAGTCCTTAGTTTCATTATCTGTTTTGACTATTCAAGAATATCATCGTGTAGAATTCTAAATGAACTTTGAAATGGCATATTGTAGACACGTAATCAGTTGACGTGCATGCCCCGAAAACCTTTATAAAAAAAAGGTTGGCAATTCGAAATGTTAGTTTTAAAAGGCCCATTTTGATGAGCCGTAACTTTCACCGCAGTTGACCATATTGCATTTCGGCGAGGATACGCGAAACTAGATTGTGAGTATTTTAGAATGGTATATTGAAAGTTCAATTTTGATGATAATAAGAGTACCGAAATTAAGATAAAAGTAGCCATTTGAAAGAAATAGAAACAAAATAATTTTAATTGGCTAACTTTGACGAGCGATAACTTTTACCTCAGTTATCAATTTTATGATCTGAAAATATCTTTGGAATGTATTTCTTGAGAATTTCATATTGACCCCAAGAATTTTCTATTTCGACTTCATATGACCCTATAATTTTTTAAATTCATTTTGATAGTTTTTAATAATTTTTGGGATTAAAATATAAATCTTATATTATTTTGGAACTAAAAGAGTAAATAAAATAACTGCAGCTTAGTCCCTGATAAAAACTATAAATATGGACAGTCAGCTATTGAAAACAGGGTGAAAAAAAAGGAGAAGGAACTTTGATCGCGTTTTTAACTGGGAGGTCGACCCCCGGTTTAAAATAAATATGGGGGTCGACCCACCCTTATTTCATTTAGGGGGGTTGACTCCCCCTTCTCTACAAGGTGAAGGTTTTTTTTTTTTAATTCTTGTATTATTATTATTATTATTATTATTATTATTATTATTATTATTATTATTAGATTTATGATATTAATGTTATGAATAATATTTTGGATATGAGAATTAGATTAATTTTTTTATGAGGTATAATAAAGCGGATCAATCCCTTTAAAATAAAATTGGTCCATAATCTATATAATTATTTAGATAAAATATTTTACAATAAGATGACCCATTCTAATTTCATATTATTTAATATACCCTAATTTAAATTGGTTAGTTGGAATATAATATTTTATCACGTGTCTAAATTATGGTTTATATATATGATAGGTAAGGAGCATGATTATTCTAGTTCGACTCCAAGTGGATATTAATAGTGCAAAATATTTAGAAATAAAGTCTTGAACCCTAGGATACCTAAAGAATGAGGTAAGTAATATTTCAACTACAATGTAAAACATAATATTAATATTATTATGTGCACATATATGATTATATGATATATATTGCTGGTGCAATATATGTGGAATATGATATGACAATTATCTGTATATGGTGAAAACATGTGAGACGTGAATTGATTATATGACATGTCATTAATGCACATGAATTCATTGGAATGTTTACATGATTATGATATACCATTGGCGCATGAAATATATATTGGCATTCATGTATATTGTGTGGGCTTAGAAGAAGCCCTTCATAAATAACAAAGAAAGAGATAAAGAATATATGGAGAGAGAATGACGTGAAAGATAGTAGAATTGCTCTACGAGTGTACCGTACTTTACTTCGCGTCCGGATATATACACTCCCTTGAGACTCCCGACGGTCATTAAGGGTAGTCGATGATGGGTGTTGGCGGTTCGGCTCCGGTATACGGGCGGTGTCGGGAGGTCTTTTGGTGGCTTTGGGATTGCGTATCTTAAGTCTCAGTGCGTGACGATGGATACAAATTGTGGAGTCTTGAGTCTTGGTGGGCGATGATAGACCACAGGCACTGGAAGGAGCATGTTATCGGGCATATGATATTTGAGCTCATACGATACAACGTAGTGGGATTTGGGCCCGAGTTGAAAATGTGGATACACTGAGATAACGAAAAGGCATGGAGCCCGGGGATGAGATAATTGAGAAGGTGAATCGAAACTCATACGCATTATCACGCATATGTTACTTGTTGAGCATTAGCTCATTTAGCTTTGCATTATAGGTGTGACAATGCATGAAATGGAAGTTGGTGTGAGCTCTCAAATGACGGGACGATTGTGTACTGGGTGCCTAACCGTGGTTCATGGGCTTCTCACCAGAGAAACCTTAAAAGTCCAACTACTTTTAAGTAGTTTTATTTGATTTCAAAATAGTTAAATATTCTTAATAGCTATTCCCGACTATCCGCTATCCGCTCTCTGTTCCCTCTTTTAAATAGATATTTTTATATCAATTACTAACTATAAAGTTTTTATATAATAGTTAGTTTTTTTTGTTTTCTTCTAAATTAAATTACGAATGATATTGCAAAGAAAAATACCTATTTTTAATAATGCAAATTATGTCTTAAAAATAAAAGTTCAAATTTATATTTAGAGCGGGTAGATAAAATATTATTTCATTCATTTGAAAAATCAAAATTTTGGCGGGAAAATTAAATAAATGCATAAAATAGAAATGAATTTGAGGCGCCAAAATAATACTCTTGAAAATAATTTATAATTTCTTATTATCCTTCAATTAATTTTATTTTAATTATGACATTTTTGTAATTAAAAATAAATTTCACATTTATTTACACATGTAATGATCCTATTTTATAAGGAAAATGACGTTGCCAATAAATATTGACCACCAAATATTTTACTAATATGTCACTATATATATGTGATATCATTTTTATTATTATTTATTATTAATTTCTTTCAAATTCGTCTATATTTTAAGGTAAAATGTCACAATTTACATATTCATATTAAATAATTTTTAAGTATGAGTGGACAAAAAAATCGGAAGCGATGTGTCCGAACCGGAACCGAACCAAAAAAAACCGGAATCGTATGGTTTTAAAAAAAATAAAATAGGAATTCGGTTTTGGAACCCAGAAAGGTTCTCGGTCCCGCTTTTAGAATCGAAAAATCGAAGTTAGAATCAGGTCTTTGATCCATGTTTATTTTTTTATAGTTTTAATTGGTTGTCCTAAAATTAAAAATCAAAAGAATTTGTAATATTTTTGGGTGAAGTGAAAATGATTAAATTCTTGTTATGAAATTTGTTACGTCTCTGCTTTATTGTAACATTTAACTTCATACTTGGACTGAGATTATTAGTAAATGAAAATAGAATGAGACCAATTTATTAATAAGAGAAGTTGTAAATGACCATGGTGAAGTTAATTAAATATTTAAACACAAATATAAACAACTGATAATAATGTATTTAAAACTCATGATTCATTCTACAAGTTTACTATACAAATTTATTTGTATGGCTTCTTGTCATGCTCAAAAAACCTTCTATACCATTTTGTTTCTTATTTTGGTTTATGAATATCTACTGTTTCATGGAGAATCTTATACTTTCTTCAGGGTGAAAGGTTTTCGAAATCTTTGATCTTGGTATATTCGATAGAAGTTTATTTCAAGTTATTGGCTCACTTCCCGAGATCAGATACTCCTTGATAAGGACCCAAAAAATAATTATTATTGTAAAATCGAATTATAACCGAAATCGAATGGTTTAGTTTGGTTCTTGCGATTCAATATAACCGAATGGTTCCATTTTACAAGAACTGAAAAGTATGGTTCGGTTCCGGTTCTTGAGATACCCAAACCGAACCACCCAACACCCACCCCTATTTTTAAGAGACATTGGAAGTCATGATATTTTTTTTTATTAGTATATATAACTTATTGTTTTAACAGTTAAGAGAGCTAATATGCATGCTTTTAAATGGTTCAATATTTTTTCAGATCTATTATTTTTTTGGATTCAAGTCTCAATTTCAATTATTTATAAAAATTGCGTGCAACAAGTATTTGAGGAAGTAATACATTAAAAACATCATTTAGTTGACAATAATTTTGAAAAAATAAATATGTTAAAGTATACTTGACATATATCTTGTTTCACCTTAATGCAAGCCCGAACTTTAAACAAGATCATTTTCAATTTAGTGAAATTAAGTCAATCAACTTCAATTGAAGTTTAGTATCTTTTTTAGTTGTTGTCATGACGAAAATACCGACGAAATATTAATATAAGGCCCTGTTTAATATAAAACGTTTTCCATTTTCCATCCCGTTTGATTGCCTAAATTTTTTATGGAATTCGTTTTCAAACTTTTCTTGAAATTTGTTATTTTCCTTAATTTTAAGAATTGGTTTTCTTTGCACTTTGGTGGGAATTGGTTTTCCACCTGGAAAACTATTTTTGCTGCATTTGGTCTTTTTTTATTGTTGTTAGTTGACTTATTTTTTTCCAGAACTTAATACTATTATTATCAAGTACAAATGTATGAAAAAAATTATTTAAAATAGCAAAAATTTTCTTTATTTTTCATGAAAAATAATGTAAATCAAACAATAAAACTTGAAAAACTCTCTATTTTTTTCAACTAAAAAATTAAATCAATCAAACACATTAAACATCCAATTCCCTGGAATTTGTTTTCTTTTCACTCAATTTTACACTCGCAATCAAATGGACCCTAATAGATAATCAACATGTAAATACGTACTTTTAAATTATACAATTTTTAGAAAAAAATATATTAAAAATAGTTGAAGTGTATTAAGAAGATATTCAATTCAAGGCATTTGTTCACTAATATTTCGCGATGCGAAATACTCCCGTAAGTGTACGGATCGTGAAAAATAATAAAGTGGACAAACGAGTTCGGATTATCGTTTCCACGAGGACTGCTATTAAGTACCAAAATATCTTAGTTCCTAGCCCTATTTGAACAGACAGATTGTTGTGAGAATATTAAACTAAAACTAAGAAAATAAACTAAGAATTAAATATGCGATTGTTTTATTTTTAAAAATGATTGTAAAATAATTGGGATTCACGATTTCACCTAACCAATTAAATTAACTACAATTTTAGTTTTATTTCCTAAATATGCATTTTGTCAAATTCACTAATGTATATTGAAATTCTTCTCTCGAGTTTAAATAAATTCTATCTAAATAAGTCAATCATGTATCTCTACAGAGGGTTCGAATTATTAAAATAATCAACTAGGTTACATCGTTCATCTAAACATTGAAATTAGTTAAACATCATGTTTACAGAACAAAAACAAGAAAATATAGCAATCATCGAAAATAAAATAAGAGAATGGAAAGCTTGCACAAAGTATCAATTCTCCACGTGATCTTCAACTCGTGCCCCTTTGCTATGCTTGAATCCCCCAAGAATTTGACGCGAAAGCTCAATTTTATTATGTTCTTAGGTGAGACAAATGTTCTGATTTTCGTTCCAAGAGGTTGTATTTATAGTTGGAGAAGAGACCTGTCGAGAAAGGAAAGAAATTCATCAAACCCGCGCTCTAGTCTTTTCTTGTATTTGCATAGTGTTCAATATTTCGACCATATCTTTTTATTCCCTTGTCTGATTGAGGTGATTAAAAGTGCATTAGAAATATAACTTAAAGGGCTACAAATCTTCCTGAAATAGGATTTTCCCAATTCAAATGTTTACTACCCAAACATTAGGTCTCAAGGTCCAACTAGAAATCTGTCCAAAATCTTGTGCGATTGGAATCAATTTTTTGGTAATATTCTTATCATGTTCCATTCCTTTTTGACATCTACTTGTATCCAATTGACTCCTAAAAATCCTCAAAATATCTTATTGTGATCCAAATCAATCATTGGATATTTGCAAGTTGGTCCCTCGTGTTTAATTTACTCTTCAATCCTACAACTTTCAATTGGAACAATATAGCCCCATGCTTTCAAATCTTCTCAATTTGCTCGTTTCAATTCTCAACTCCTTTAATTGTGTCATACAACCCTTAGGGACCGTTATCTTTGTGTTTCGATTTTGGATTTTTAGTTTTGGATTTTATTTCGAATTTTGAATTTTGATTGTTTGTTTTGGGATTGCTGAAAATATGTTCTTTTTGTGATTTTGAAAAACTGTTTTCAAAAATAGAAAACTGAAAAATGCGTTTACTTTATAATTTTTTGATATATTTATTTTGTGATATTTTATATATAAAAAATGGTTGATTTGTTGAATTACATTAATGTTAATGTTAATAAATCAATTAGTTCTCTATGTCAATAAATTCATCATTAATATTGATTCAGCTAAATAAAAATTTAATCTCATTCCAACAAAATCTTAATATGGATCTATATATAATGGCAAAATAATATAAGAATTTCAAGTGAAGGAAGTGTCTTACTTTTACAAAAAACAAATAATAATAATAATAAATAAATAAATAATTTACAAAAAAAATTAATTTAAAATGGATCTATATATAATGGCAAAATAACATAAGAACTTCAAGTGAATGAAGTGTCTCACTTTTACAAAAATAATAATAATAATAATAATAATTATTATTATAATAAATAAATAAAAAAAAAATTTACAAAAAAAAAAACTTAGCATGGATCTATATATATAATGACAAAATAACATAAGAATTTCAAGTGAAAGAAATGTCTCACTTTTACAAATAATAATAATAATAATAATAATTTACAAAAAAAAAAAAAAATCTTAACATGGATCTATATATAATGACAAAATAATATAAGAACTTCAAGTGAAGGAAGTGTCTAATATTTAAAAATAATAATAATAAATAAATTACAAAAAAAAAGAAAATTTAACATGGATCTATATATAATGACAAAATAATATAAGAATTTCAAGTGAAAGAAGTGTCACACACAAAAAAAAAAAAAAAACCAAAACTAGCGTTTTGGTCATTTTGAACTTTTGATATTCAAAACGCAATAAACTCTTTTTGAATTTTCTTTGTATTTTTTTTTTGGTGTTTTAAAAACGCGTTTCTGAAAATGAGTAAAGTGAACGCGTTTTCGACATTTCCAAAAATCGAAAACTCAAAATCGAACTCAAAACAGCAAAAAGAACGGAGCCTAAATTTTGCATTTACTACCTTTTTACACCAATGACCGATATCAAGATAAACCAGCCAGTCCAGGGTATAACAGTGTATACATTCTTTACTGTATTTTAATCCCCAGGCAGCACGCCGCAGTCCGCTCTCTTCTTTCTCGCTTCCCAGTTCCGAAGAGAGGGAGTGAGGGGAAGAAGAAGAAAAGGAAAAAGAAAAAAAAAATGTACTTTTCCAAAGATGCATAAACTGATAGGCATTAACATAGACTTTATTAGTGTTTTCTCATAAGAGCAAGATGATTTCCTATTCTCAAGAACAAGAATCACTTTTCCAGAATCCACCATTTGATGCTCTCTTCTGTGAGGAAGAATGTTTTAATGAAGATTTGCGAGGTGGGTTTGGGCTCCGGGATTCAGAAATTGGGGGTTTTGAAGAAACTTGTAAAAAGCCCTTAGCTTTTCTGTTTGAGCATGACCTGCTTTGGGAAAATGATGAACTTGTGAGACTCTTTTCCAAGGAAAAATCACAGGCCCATTTGTGTTATGATGGAATAAAATCTGATGGGTCGCTGAAAAAAATTAGGAAAGAAGCTGTTAAGTGGATGGTGAAGGTTATCGCCCACTATGGATTCAATGCGAATACTGCTGTTTTAGCTTTGAATTATTATGATAGGTTTGTTACAAGCTCTTCTTTTCAGAAAGATAAGCCATGGATGAGTCAATTGGCTGCTGTAACTTGTCTTTCTATAGCTGCTAAGGTGGAAGAAGCTCAAGTGCCTCTTCTAATAGACCTTCAAGTATGTTGCTTTATTGATGTTTCTTCATTTTTCATTTTTTTACTTTTTTTCATTTTAAGTGTTTGCGAAAATGCAAGGCACGATTCCTTTTTGTTAACTCCATGGTTTAGATTATTGTTATAAACATGTTCTGCAGAGCTTACTCTTAAAAGTGTAAGGATTGAGTGCATAATGTTCTTAGAAACGTACAATACAGTCCTTTCACGAGCAACGTGGGAATCAGAAGTTGTTTGAATCTTTTATTTGGTTAATGAATCAATGGTTTTGGTTTTGCTTTGGTGTTATCTAGGTGGAAGAATCCAAATATGTATTTGAGTCGAAGACTATTCAGAAAATGGAGCTATTGGTGTTGTCTACTCTCCAATGGAATATGAATCCTGTGACTCCAATCTCATTCTGTGATCACATTGCAAGGAGATTTGAATTGATGACTAACCTACACTGGGAGTTTTTGACAAGATGTGAGAGCCTGATTCTCTCTATCATAACCGGTATGTAGATACTACTTTTATGAACTATATATAATTTCAAATGCACTGGTTTTTATATTTTTCAATTTCATATGCTGAACACAGATCCTAGGCTTGTACATTATCTTCCATCTGTTATAGCATGTGCAATAATGATATATGTGATTCGAGAAATAGAACCATGTAATGCAATGGAATACCAAAACCAGCTTTTGAATGTGCTAAGAATCAGCAAGGTTAGCTTTTTACTTTTTGAGTCCATACCTTATTTTTATAAATCAGATTCTAAAGATTTCCAGTTGTCTGTTAGTTCTTAAATTCTTGTATGAATTATAACAGGAAGGAATTGATGATTGCAATAAACTAATCCTGGAGGTAATGGATGATCATGGCCACAGAGCTTGCGAAAAGCGCAAGCACGAGGCTATTATAAGCAGTCCAAAAGGCGTTGTCGATGCATATTTCTGCTCTGATCACTCTAATGATTCATGGGCAGTCGGGTCATCTGTTTCATTGTCACCAGAACCTATATCTAAGAGAAGCAGAGCCTGTCTTTAGGTGTGGGTAGCAGCTTTCATGAACTCCCATTCTCTTGATTATCTTATGTCAGCAATGACATGTGATTATCTTTTTCTGTTATGTGTTTTTCTATCACAATTCAATTAAATTTTGTGGCATATCTTATCTCATTGTTTCCGGCCCAATCCATGTGATGGCAGGAGATTTTTTTTCAGCAGTTGGCTCTATTAACTTTGCGCTCATGAGGGAGATTAAGAATGGAAATATGATTTTTGGAGTTATTTTTCTTTTAGTTACATTCACATGGCAACTATTATCAATGTGGTATTTTTTTTATCCATATAATATTAGCTTTCTTCATGTTATAACTCAAATAATACGTATACCTATGGATTGATCACAGACGGTAGAGCCCTCTTTTGTCTTGAGCTTATGCTAAGTGCTGTTTAGCTAAACCCCGTAACATTTTCTGATTTGCTTGGGAGTTGTGCTTCGGTATAGCTTGCTTTCCTGGTCTTGGATTAAAACCCTGCTCTTTTAGTTCAGTCTATTCCATAGGCTTTGATTTAGGTTCAATCTTATAGGTTTAGCTTGGGTCCACCACTCAATCACTCATAAACCCCTAAAGCCAAGGCTATGAGATCTGGTGTTTGCAAGGATTGATGTTTGAAGATTCGAGGATATGATTGGGGACTCTTCTCTGTATTTTATTTTACATGATTAGTGAAAAGAATGTTTCTTGAATGTAACTAAGCATGGCATTTAGTGGTTTGTCTTCTGTTAATCATGGTTTTTTGCATGCTGGTTGGAGAGTTTGAAGGTCCCCGACCTTTTTGCTCATTCTAGGTATGCTGGAAGAGGAACTTCAAATTAGAAAAGGAAAAAAAACGCATAAAAGTGAAAAATGAAAAATAGGCATATTATGTAAACCCATTGACAGTACAGAGCATGAGAATACTTCAATTGTTTTTTGAAAGGAGGAATTGATATATGAAGAGAGTTTGTGAATGCAGGACAGTTTGTCAATGGACTATGTGCTTGTTAATTTTTTTATTGAATTCAAATGTAGAGATTTGTCTTGATAGTCGAGCCTCCTCATATAAAAGTTTAAGTTGTTAGACTGCCCAAAAAATAATTTATTTAAACCATCCTTTTCACCCCTATCACAGTGAAGGCCGGATACATGCACAGGCTCCGTGAACGGGTGTTGGTACCATGTTCAACTATCTCATCTAAAAGCTTAAGTTATTGAAGGGTGGAAAAATATATTCGTTTAAACTATCTTCAACATCAGATTATCTGCCTGTGGGATTTCTCACGAACTCTTGTCCTATCATGCTTTGGCACGAATGATTTGTGACAGACTGATAGTGTTTATTATTTTTCTTGATGCTCAACATAGGAATTAGGAATTGCCAATTATTTTCTCTCTGATTATTTAAGTTGCATTTTAATGAAAAAGCAATAATAATGTATTATTACATGATTGATGCTAACAACTTTCATAGAAATTATTTGTAAGACTGCAGCATATATGTCTTTTACAGCACATTAGTGAATTATATGCTAGTTCGCTACTTAAAACAACAATATCTAGAAATTCTAGGACAAGAATACCATTGAGTATAGTAGCATTAAAGTTAATAATCCTTGATGCATTTCTGGTTGTTTAAACTGTTGAGAAGTTAATTTTGGAAGGCTCATGGATGCAGACCTAAAGGGTGGAAATTCAAATAAAAGTTTACCAATAGAATAAGCTATATAGTGCAATTGTTAAACAGATATATTTATTTTTAGTAGTTTCTAAGATGTTCATTTCAAGAGTTGTCGAGAGCCCTACCCGGTAGAATATGGATATGACTTGTGGAAAAATGTCTAGTACCAACTTTATACTTGCATTAACCTTGGTGCATGTTTGATGAGAATGGAAGGTAGATAAGGTTTTGTTCTATGTCATTTTAGTAAGAAGGTTCTCTGTACAGTCTTTAGGTCTTTTGGATGCTAATATTATTGAGTGTAGTAAAACTTTTTATTATTTTATTTCTTAGATACACCAAATCTTAATGCAGAAATGGTGAAGTTGCTTAGGTTACTCAAATAGTTGGTCTTCATGTGTCTGAATAGTTAGTCTTCAAATGAGATCACGGGAATTCGATCTTGCAATCTCATCTTCTGCAGCCATGAATTATCGCTTCTTTGAGACAATAATGTAAACATCTCCTCTCTCTTTTAGTCCTTCCGTGTCTCGCAATGGGGGTTGTGTCAAGATACACTACAATGCACTCCCGTTCTCCTACCAGACCATCTGGTTCCATGCTGGAGCCAGACAATCTGATGTAGCTTACACGTGCATAAAATTATCTGAGAAAATAAGGGCCCTCTGATTTTGCTTACACGTCCAGAAAATTTTATGGACAAAAAATGTCCTTTTTTCCCATTTGACAAGACCTAACCTGTCTATCTCCATTTTCAATAAAGAAAATGTCAAATCTACTTTTGTAAAAATTGTTAAAAAATTCAACCCACTACATTTCACACTCCAATGAACGTTTTTTTTATTTTCGGAGTGATATAACGATTGAACTCCATTTTCATCTGTCTTCAAGTCCATTTTTCAGGTTAGTTCGTAAATATTTGCTTCCTATTTTTTTCTTTATAATTTTTTATTCAAACATGTTTATGTTTTATATTTTTTAAGTACAATATGTGGTTGAAAAGTAGAGTTAGAACATTTGTGTAGTTAAAAAATAATTTGGAAAAATATGATTTTAAAAAACATGTTTGTGAAATAGAGGCTAAATTTGTTAATGTTTTAAGTTGTGTAAAATGTTTTTACAGTATATCTGAACTTTGTTAATTTTTTGAATTAGTTTATTTGTGTTTTGTTCATATTTTAGGTTTAAATGAACAGCCCTAATGAGACCACAATTTTTAGTGTAGTGTTTATATTTTAGTTAAAATCTATAGTAAATTTTGAATAATGAACCACAATTTTTGTGAAGTTTATAATATGTGTTTTTGTTGATGTGATTTTATATCTTCCTTTTTGTTTTGAAGGCAGTGTATATTATCTATATATTCTATCTAGTTTTTGACCAAGAGAAGTTACTAATTTAATTGATTAATGTTATGATTTAATGTTGAAATGATGACTGCACATGAAATCAATTCGATATATGAGCAACTGTATATTTTGTTGATGTAATAATTTTTTTTTGTTAACTAGGAATGGAATATGAGGATGATGATAATGTGTTAATTCCCCAAGTTTCTCATACTTCAAAACCTAAGATTGGATTAGAGTTTCACTCCCATGAAGATGCACAAAATTTTTACAATCAGTATGCTAGGGAGGCGGGATTTAGTATCAGAGTGGGTAATTGTAAGAAAAAGAAATCAACTAACGAATATGTTTGGAAATTATATGTGTGATCCAAAGAAGGTAAAACAGACGAGACATATAAAATACGACACAAGGATGATGTTGAACATACAGGAGAAAGAAAATGTGGTCAAACGCGGTGCGGGTGTAATGCAAGAATGTCAGTAGTAAAGCAACAGACTGGGCAATGTTGGGTTGTCAGTAAATTTATAGAGGAACACAATCATCCTCTTACTACTCCTACTAGAGTACACTTGTTGAGATCTATCGTCAGGTAATTGCCACTAAGAAGGCACTTGTAAATCAGTTTTTAGAGGCGAATATTCCCACATGTCAGCAGGTACGATTGTTGGAGATAGATGCCGGTGGACCATCAGCTGTAGGGTGCGAGGAGAGGGATATTAGAAATCATGAACAAGATTTGCGACAAGAACTGTTGGGCCATGATGCAGAGGCGTTAATCGAGCATTTCATGTTTGAGAAAGAAAAAAATCCAAACTTTTTCTTTGACTACCAGACTGATGAGGAAGATAAATTTGTTCGTTGTTTTTGGGCGGACTGTGAGTCAAGGCGATCATACGCTTATTTTGGTGATGTTGTGGTCTTTGACACTACTTACAATACCAACAAATATGTGATGATACTTGCGCCTTTTGTGGGTGTAAATAACCATTGGCAAACAGTATTGTTTGGATGTGGCCTACTTAGTGATGAGACTACTGAATCATTTGTTTGGTTATTTTCGAAGTTTCTTGAAGCTATGCCAAATCATGTTCCTCCACGTGTAATTATTACTGATCAGGATGCTGCAATAGCAAAAGGTATCTTAATGGTATTGCCATTAACTTTCCATCGATTTTGTTTGTGGCACATATTGAATAAATTTCCAGAGAAAATGAATGTTATGCATTATACACAACATTATCACACGTTGGTGACCATAGTAAGGGATTCAGAGACGCCTGAGGAGTTTGATGGGCGTTGGATTGCTGCGGTTGATTCTTGTGAATTAAGAAGCAACGAATGGTTGACGCAGATGTTCAACATAAGAAGCAGATGGGTGCCAGCATATGTGAAGCATGTGTTTGCTGCGGGGATGTCTAGCAGCCAAAGAGCTGAAAGCAGTCACTCGTTCTTTAAAAAATATGTAAGTCGCAATAACACTTTGCTGAATTTCATAACAAGATTCAATAGGGCTCTAGTACATCAGCGGCACGAAGAGTTATTAGCCAACCATGTTGACATGAATGAGAAGTCAAGACTGACAACAAATCACCCGATGGAGCATCAGATGGTTCAGGTATACACCAAAAAGTTATTTCTATTATTTCAAAAGGAGCTTGAAGAGAGTAATTTCTACACATGTTCAAAAACTACTACTTTTGGAGATAGTAAGGTGTACGTAGTCTAGCGATTGGAAGTAGGAAAAACGTTTGATCGTCAACGGAAATTAAACTATTCAACATCTAATGACTTCATCACATGTAGTTGTCAGATGTTTCAGTACGAGGGATACCCTTGTCGACATCTGATTTCATTCCTGAAGAAAAAGCAAGTGGTCACATTGCCAGAAAAATACATCCTGCCAAGATGGACTAAGAATGCCAAACTAGCTCCCGTATTTGATACACTACCATCATATGGGCATGAAGGTGGTTCAAGTCAATCATGGATGTCGAGACACGGATTACTAGCACATTCAGCTTCTGAGTTAGTCAACATGGGATCGCTTACTAATGAGCGGAGTACCTTCCTCCTTGATGAATTTAAAAACTTGAAACTCAGGGTTAGTGACTTAACTGATGGAGGGAGTGTCGGAATCATTATTAGAACTAGAAGTCGGAGTCGCGAGGACACACCAGTGATTTCCGATCCTAACCCAGTAAGAGCGAAAGGGTGCGGGAAGAGAATAAAATCGAGAAAAGAAAAAGCGATGACGCAACCTACGAGACAATGCAGTGTTTGTGGTTTCAGTGGTCACGAAAAAAGAACATGCCCAACATTAGTCAATAGGTTCGTGGCAACATTTTCATAAACAAGTTTTGATTTAGTTCTGCTTTATTTCTTATTCACTATTTTAATGCTACAACCGTTTTCAGATCCCATTCGGTTGATGAATCTTATCACCCTCAATACCACTATGAAGCTCATCAACCTCAATTCTCATATGACAACACTCAAGATGATATGCTCACAAGCATTCATAATAGCAACTTCGGATTTGCACCTACATACTATGACGATCAAGCCAAATAGAATTATATTGTCTGTTGGCCTTTTAGCTAGCTTGTGTTAACACAATGGTGATTGTACTTTTCAACAAACGGCAATACTCTATGTAGTTTTACTTGTCGTGTTTTGTATCGAATGCATTATAATTTATGTGAGATTATTAGCGTGGTTTTTCAGAATTTTTGATCCAAAATAATTTGAATAAATAATATACAACTACTTACAATACTGTTACTCTACATACATAAGTTTACAAAAGTTTACACAGAAAATCAAATACTGTTACTCTACATACATAAGTTTACATAGAATTTCTACATTGTATTACAAGATAGTTATAGAGACATCGTAGTATCATCAAACAGGGGAATGCGCCCCACACATTTCCTTCATACACAAAACATGTACATATAAAAGATTAGAGGGAAAAAGCGTGTTGTTAAACGAAAATAAATAAATATTGACACGTGCTATGAATACGTACCGCAAACCCGAAGTGTTTCCAAACGTGTTGCATAGACCTTTAGCAACTGCATATACTTAGCAACGACTTTACTAATTTTAATTTAGAGGCTCAGACAATATTTATTCATCATAGCCCCACATGAGAAAGTCGAAACATTTAGAGGCTTAGATATATTTATGTAATCATTGGCCAACACGGAACCAAATCGCCATGGCTGCAAATCACTGGTTGCATGAAAATTGTTGCCATCCAGGTTGCCCCGCCAAGATACGACATGAGTTCGTGTTTAACCATTACAGCAAAATATTAACCTAACACACAGGTGTATCATCACAGCCCCAAAGAATGGATCATGCACACACTACCGTTCTCCTGCCTTATTTGTTCATTATCATCATCATCCCACCAACAATTCAACACTATATGCCAAAAACAAGTGTACCGGCAAGTATATACAAGGAAAAAAATATATTTCAGCATGGTTTCGAGCAATCTCTCAATATAGATCAATTATTAAACTAAAAAAATATAATGCAGTACCCATCACAGCAACATACCAGTGCCCAAAAAAAGGTTAACATTTCAGCAATTAGTTGGAAAAAATATCAGTCAATGCCCAGAAAAAGTTAACATTTGAGCAATTAATTGGAAAATCGTTAATCACATACCAGTCTACTAGGCGGCGCACTTCAGTTCACGATGCCGGAGAAACGGAACCCACCCCACGCCGGAGAAATCGTAGCCAACCCACACCACAGACAACAACATCAACTCAATTAGTTGGGGACAATTGACTAAATTTAGAGCAGCAATAAATTGGGATTGGAATGAGGAATCATACCCAAAAAAGGGTGAAGATTTGAGCAAAAAGTCATGGAAAAATCATGAATCACGTACCGATAAATCGCAGCCAAGCCAGGAAACACGCCGCATAAACCGGATCCAACCCACACCACAACAAATCGCAACCAACCCACGGCACAACGCCGGATAAACCGCAGCCAACCCACACCACAAAAAATCGCAACCAACGCTTGTTGAACGGAGATGATGAACGGGTTGCGGTTGAATCATGGCGATGGGGTTGCTTTACCGGCGAAAGGTAGGTTTTGGTTCAGATGGGTAGGAGCGGTTGAGAGTGGGGGTTAAGAAGGGCCCTTTTTTCTCAGAAATTTTATGGACGTGTAAGCCACATCGGATGTCTGGCTCCAACATGGAACCAGATGGTCTGGTAGGAGAACGGTCGTGCACTATAATGTTAGTGATATGAAGTTTAGAAAATTATCTACTTTATCTATCGTTCATAATGTTTTAAGTTCTAATGCGTGCATATCTCTGCCCACTCCATATTCTAAGTTAGTTTTCGTCATTCAAAATTCTGTAGGATAAGAATTATAGAAAGATATGAGGTAAAATTCATGGAACAGTTACTCTTGGATCATAGTAGGTAATATAGTAAGCTGTCACTTATATTTAGCATTTGCTGGTATAGGATAACCATAAAAGGCTATGGTTCCAAACTTAAAATGGTTTGTTTGACTAATTAAAGAATTGTCAACTCATACTACGGGGTTGGAATGAGTCCAAATGAAGAGGTAAATATTTGGTTTTTGCTCTAAATGGGTTCAAATAGTTAGCAAACATTTACGGGAGTAGACATGGCTTTATATTGGTGGTTAGTGATGAAGTGCGAAATTGTTGAGTTCGTGGCAAAATGCTTAACTTGTTAGCAAGTAAAAGCATAATATCAAAGGCCAGTAGGATTACTTCAACCCCTACAAATTCCCGATGAAAATGTGATGAAATCGCAACGGATTTTGTAAGTGGGTTGCCTAGAGTTACTAAAGGTTTTGATACTATATATGGGTAATAGTCGACGGACTTACTAAATCTGCACATTTTCTGCCTATCAAAATGATATTTAGATTAGAGCAGCTAGCTAATCTTTATATACACGAGATTTTAAGGTCATGGAGTATCTTTAACCATCACCTCAGACCTTGACTCGCGATTTTTGTCACCATTTTGGAAGGAGGTACAAAACTTTTTAGGAATGAAACTTCTTTAGTATGGCCTTTCATCCTCAAACCATTGGAACTCTGGAAGATATGCTACGAGCTTGCTTTCTGGAATTCCCTCATAATTCAGATCATTATCTCCTACTGATTGAATTCGCTTACAATAACAGTTATCATACCTCAATTCAAGTGCCACCTTTCGAAGCTCTATGAGGACGAAAGTATCTATCCCATTATAATGGAATGAAGAAGGCTAAAACATGATCTCAATACCGAAATGACTCGAGGTAAGGTACATGCAGTAGAGGGAAAAAAAAACATCTAAAAGTCTCACGAGATCGATAACGCAGTTATGCAAATAAACTACGACCATCACTTGAATTCATGGTAGGAGATAACGTTTTTATTGGGATATCTCTAATTAAAGACTTGTTAAGATTTGGGAAGGGAAAACTAATAAATCGATTTATTGGTCCCTTCGAAACAATTGAACGCATGAAGTAGCTTATCAATTGAAGCAACCTCATCAGATGAAAAAATGCATGATGTATTTCATGTATAAACCCTTCGAAGTAGTACATACTAAATCCTTCTCACATCTTGAACTAAACATCAAATGACATTCAACTAGATTAACTCTGGAAGAAAAGTCGGTTAAAATATTGATGTGAGACGCCAAGAATGCAGCAAGAAAGAGATTCCCATAGTTGACATCTTATGGCGAAGTAGCGATGTCGAAGATGAAACTTGGGAAGAGAAAATTAAATGAAAACACTGTACCTCGAACTCTCTGACTAGGTAATTTCGATGATGAATTTTTTATAAGGGGGAATTTTAACATCCCCAAAATTTTAGAAATAAAAATTTTATTGTAGTAAACTTTTAGGCTATGTTTGGCAAATCTAACCTTCTATATTAAAATAGAGAAAAATATAATAAAAATAACCAAACAAAGTCTTAAATTTCTCCACATGGGGTGATTTGACAATTTAGGGAAAAATATTAAAAAGATCCCTAGGGGGTCGACCCCTGCAATTTTTAAGGCCAGGAGTCGACTTCTGAGTCAGCAACATCATTTTATTTGCAGCTTTTGAAATATTCTTCGTGTTTTCAGGTGATATATTTCTAGAACACTAAAGGTGAGTAGTCTATACACTATTTTACTCATTGAAAGTATATTTTAAAGAATATTGATTCTTGATTTTGAAAAATATTATAGACCTAAGATTCTAACAATTGATATTGACATTAATATTGTATTAATCAGTGATTATACACTTGAATGGTGTGATTGAAGAATGAGCTCATTTGGTCAAATTGGTGCGCACTAGCATAATCAAATGTCTATAATTAGGTTAATTGATCTATTGATATTTCTAAATTCACCATAGGATAAATTACTTAAGTGTTATTCAAATTGTTATAATCTTTCTATTTCAAATGTTGACTTTGAAGTACTTTGATATCTCATCCATGAATGGATGACTTCAAAATGATGGGAGGTATCGTCTATATATTAAGAAAGTACAAATCTGGATGGTCGAGCCCTACCCATTTTCTTCCTCAAAAATGTTGTTTCCAGTCCAATTTTGACTTTTAATAGTTTATCTTGATATTTGCACATTGGAGGGGGCACAATAAATCACTGGTGAATAAATATTGTTCTCAAGATACCAAGTACTACTAGGTCTTTTTAAAAAAAAATATATATAATTTTTTTAGTGTACTACTTTTTCTTTCTACCCCTACAAGTGAGCATATATAGGTTTTTCTATCTTATGTGCAGATTTTTCACATTGAACTTACTAAATGACTCATTTAACGAACTTCAGGTCGATGAATTTGAATTCAGATAACTATATGGCATCAAGTTTTACGATACCCTGAAGGCCTAATTAGGCGAGTCATAAATGTTATGAAGAAAAGTATAAGAAGTATCTCGCCTTTTCAATTGACATATAATTAAAATATTTTGAATCTCAATAATATTTTCTTGAGGAAATTACCCTTATCCCTACTTTTAAAGAACCAAATTCAAATATAAGTTGAAATATATAAAAATACAAATCTCATGTTTTAATTAAATTTTTTTATAATTAAATAATAATTTAGAATAATTTGAATTTAAATTAATTATTCAACCACATCTCAATCATACAGAACTTCAAACACTAATTATATTATAATCTCTCTCTATGCTCCATACACACTACCGGCGACAACTCACCCCATGGCCACACACTCTCAGTCAGTTGAACGGAGCGCTGGCGACGCCCAAACCCACAACCACACTACGTGTTTTCGATCTCCGTTCTCCGCCGCTGCTAGCATTGGTCACTGCGACACATGACGACAGATGGCTGCGTGAGATTACTACCCATGCACATAGTTTCAAATTCGACTTCAACATGGAGTAGCGGTTGCTGCTGCGCACGGTTTAGAGATTGACTTTATAGGGGATGATTGGCAGACATTCTTAGATCTGGAGATGGGAATTGTTGAGGTCACATTTAATATTTCAGGTCACGGGTGGTAGTGATGCGGTTGTGTTGTGTGAGATGTGTTGGTGGAGGTAGTGGTGGTGGTGCTGTGGTGTGGTGTTGCGATGGTGGGTGGGACTATGGTGTCATGGTGTGCGATTGGGGTGGTAATGGAAGGGCTGTATGCAATATTTTTTTCCTGACAATGGTGAAGCTTGTGGTGATGGGATGTAGGTAGGTGGTGGTGTTCTTTGGTTGGATACTGTGGTGGTGGTGATGGTCGACGGTGGTGGCGGTGGTTGGAGGCGACGATGATGGGGTGTGGGCCAATGTATAGTGGTGGCTCTTGTGACCTTAAAACTGGTGGTTGGGACCGGAAATAATGATGGTCCTGTGACCAAACCGTGACCCGAGACTTCGTGGTCAAGGTAGAGTTGGTTGCGGCAGCGGCAACGGTGATGGTCGAAGAAGGTGGTGGTTGCTGTGACTTGAAATAAATCTATGACTTACAAATTTTATTCTTCCTAACCTTAAAATAAGTCTATGTGACCTTAAAAATGGTGGTGGTGACCGAATATAATGGTGGTTCTCTTTTTGTAACATTAAAACAAGTTTTTGTGACCTTAAAAATGGTGATTGTGATCGGAAATAAATGTGATTTTATGATCTAATTGTAACTTTAAATTTAAATTATTTGTGACCTTAAAATCAATTTGTGAGTTAAAAGATTTGTGACTTGAAAATTTGCAATTTTGTGACCTTAATGTATATTATTAATAAAATATTTTAAACTATTTAATTTAATTAGAACCTGATTTTTGAAATTATATAGATTTGGTCTTATTTGTGAATTTTGTACTTTTAAAACTCTTATTTTTGTATTTTTCCCTATTTTCTTTTAGGGGGAATAGGAATGACAACGGGGTGGGGATGCCTTTCCCCGTCCCCGCCCCATTAATGATTTATTATCCCCATCCCCGCTCCGTTCACATTTAATCGCGAATTGGATGAGATGGGATGTGGCGAGGCAGGGTGGGGAAGAGAAAATCTCCGTTTACATTCCCATTTTTTTTTAAGTTTTAAAATAATTTTATGTAAACAATATAAGGAAACATGTAGCAACCCTAACATTTTCTAAATCTAATAATATTTACACATTATTTGGAAATTAATCGAATATATATTCATTTTTGTTTGTGTATTTATTTAATATTTAATATTTGATTAGATGTGAAAATACAACTCGATAAGTTTAATAACTAATAATCAGTAACTTTTTCAATATAAGTATTTAAAGTTTATGAGTTGATAAGTAATAAATTTTTGATGCAAGAAATTTTAATATCATAGGACTTTTGTACAGATAATATAAGATTTTTTTTTTTACTTTTTACATTTTAATGCAACTTGTTAATTGGGGATGGGGATCGGGGATGGTGATAAGACGGTCATCCCCGTCCTTAGTTCGGGGATGTTTTTTCATCCCCATCTTTGTCGAGGATTTTCCATCCCGTTCGGAGAGGGTCCCCGTCGGGTTCGGGTATTCCCCGCCTCGTTGCCATCCCTATAGGAGAATATGATAGAGCTTATGTCCACTAGGTAAAGGTCATTCCATATTCAAGGTCGCCACACTAAACTGATAACCGTCATCCCAAATCTCACATGTGATTAAGACTCACTCACAAGAGCTTAATGTGTATAGTGCAGTTGATATATAAAGAAACATATACCAAATACTCCAAACAAGTTCTAATTTTATTCCACGTTCATAAATTTTACTAGTATTTGATTACAAAATAACATGTCAAATGATAAGTTAAAATGTTATAAATTCAAAATCCATTTTTCCTTTTTTTAGAAGGATTAATGTAGTGATCGAGAATTTTCGTGACTTATTTAAATAAATATTATTATTTTTTTAAAAAACGTGTCGCTACGACTTTTACCCATTTATTTAAAAACATATTTGTCTAGCCATTTTAAGTGAAATTAAGATTTATTTAAATATTATTCAAATTCCAAATTTTATTGCAAGTATTAAAAGATCACTATTTATTTTTAAGTCGAAATTACAGCCTAACCTGTATTTAAAGATACAAAATCAAAAATCAGGTTAAATGCATTATTCTACACAAATCAGGTGTAATTAAGTTTTTTAATAATAATAATATTAAATTAAATTAACCACCACCATCCCCAGCCTCAGCCCCATCCCCAACCTACATACAATCCACCCCACCTCCAAAATTAATTTCATTTGCAGCCAAAGAAATTTATAGAAGCAAAAAGATTGATCCCCAACGTAATCCGTTGCATCAACGGTGCCCTCGTCGACATCAGGCGGCACCATCGTCGGCACCACGCCGCTATTCATACCGGAGAAGTACTCATCGCGCTCCGCCCACCCACCCACCCACTGACCTTGACGACTGTGAAGGACCAAATACAGATCTGCAAGTGATCTTGGCCTCCTTGAAGGACTGTGAAGTTGTGAAGACGGTAATTGGTAGTGGTGGTGACGGTGACTATGTGTTGATTACTGCAATCAAAATTCAAGCTTTCCTTGTTGATTCTTGGTTTCATTGCTTCTTTTAATTTCTGGTGTGTGGTGGCGTGGTGTTGTCCAGTGGTGTGACGGTGATTGATTGTGTAGGTGGAGATGGTGATTGTTTGTGTGTAGGTGGAGACGATGATTGGCAATGTGGTCATGGTGAAGAGGTGATTTGCAGTGCATTTCTAGTGAGTTTAAATGCAGAAGTTTCTTTTTGTGGTGGCGGAGGCGACGGCACTAGCAGTGGTCGGCAGTGGCTAGTGGTGGCACAATGTTGAGGTTGGTGGTGAGGTGCTTCCGTTCTGGTTACATTTTAGCACATGTCACAATTCTGTGTTCAGGTCACAAATGTATTATTCAGGTCACATTTAATACATTTCGTCACAATATGTTGTTATTCGAGTCATATTTGGTGTATTATGTCATAGGTCACATTCAAATGTTCAGGTCACAAGTGTGGTGTTCATGTCACATTTATTGTATTATGTCATAGTTCACACATCAAATATTCAGGTCACGTGTCCGTTGTTCAGGTCACACCTTATAAGTCATTCACATATTATTTTCTCTTTTCATCATTTTTAAAAATTTTTTTTGAATTAGAAAGTCCTATTTGAAATGGAAAGATGCGTAACTGATTGCTTGATTATAGGATGATTAGTTACTAAAATCTATATATATATATATATATATATATTTCACACTGGTTTTTGCAATATTGCTACATGTCTGGTGTATATAACTGTTTTTTTTAATATTGCTACATATGTGGTGTTGAAGTGATCGGTATTAACTATGGTGGTGGTTGTTTTGCGTCGGGGACGGTGGTGGTGGTGTGTTGGAGTAATGGTGGTGGTGATTTTGCAGAGATGGTGGTGATTGTCGTTGGAGAGAGGTGATCAGTTAGATATGGTGGCGGTCGTATGTTGAAGGTGGAGGTGGTGGTGGACGCCGATATGGTGGATTGGGATCTGGGGTAAGGGACGGTTGGGTTGGGTTGGATTGGGTGGTGGATGGGGTAAATGGGTTGGGGTGGGCAGATAAAATCATCTGATTTTTAATAAATATAATATATTATTAATTACCTGATTTTTGAATTTTTTAAGCTTGTATCTTAGAATTGAAATTGTGTAAAATAAACACCTTATATATGTATTTTTCCCTATTTTTAAGTCCGACTTTTAATTATTTTAGACTCAAATTTTTAAGTCCAAACCTCTAATCTTAATGTTGTTTATTGTCCACTCCCAATTTAACCCAATTCAATTCAAACTCCCTTGGCCCAATTCCAGAGCCCAACCTATTCAACATCATCAACTCTTCGATTGTTCCCTAATTGAAATGATTTCGATTTTCCTTGCAACTCCCAAAATTTTCTCAATTTCCACCACAACAAATTGTTAACACACTGCTTAACAAATTTTGTTTCCCCCAAATTATCCCATGATCTTCTCTGCATTGGACACACACGACTTTCTTCCCATGATCACTCCTCAATCCCATGAATTAGCCAAAATCTGAGTCTGCTCTAAGTTACCATATTTAACACCATAATCAACCATTAAATAAATCCCTCCTCTCTCCATTCAAACACACGGGAAAAAAACAGAAACTTTCAACCCTTTGCAGAATTCTGGGTATGAAATTTTCTCATCTACAGTTAGCCATTTTAAGTTTTGACAAGAAGAATTCCGCAAACTCACTGCCTCTAATCCAAATTAATGGAACTAGGGGATATTGAGAATGTCGCCTCAATTCAATTAATGAATCGAGTGAGACGGGAAGAGAATTCAATAGAAAACAACATCAATCCATATACCACAATCTGCAAAAATAAACCACCAACCGAACACACCACGAGCCTCATCCAATCCACCAGTCACCAGTCTTCTACCCATTCAAACCGCCATTCATCACCCAGCCACACCTTCACAAACCGTTGCCAAACCAAGTTTGCAACCACAGATTTCAAAATCAATCCACCACTTCGCACCCCATACACAACCCTAAGTCATCATCACTGCCCCTTCACCACCGTGCACACCACGCATCCAGCCCAAACCAAAATCAGACCACCACCAGCCTGAGCATCAACCATATCACCACCACCACCTCAAAACACCGCACAATGCCACAACCATCACCACACGAAACCCGCCACTTCCCAACTCCAATTTCAAAACCAATCAACACCTAAAACACCACAAAAATCAAGAGAGTAAACCAATAAACCCAACACCTTACCTTCGTTACCGGAGTGTCGTAGGAAAATCATCAAATCAGAACCTCCTAGCCTCAGTTCTTCCTGTCAAATGACACCAAAAATCCACCCAGCCGCCTCCACCCACGCACCTGCACTACCACGCGACAGTGGCGCTATCGTCAGTGTCTCGGACGACTGTGTGGATCGGAGGAGGGAGCTCCGTCGCCCGTCCTCTCGCTTTCTTCTTCTCTGATTACCGAAATGAGAGAGAGAGAGAGAGAGAGAGAGAGAGAGAGAGAGAGAGAGAGAGAGAGAGAGAGAGAGAGAGAGAGAGAGAGAGAGAGAGAGAGAGAGAGAGTATGTTATTTTATTTTTGAAAAATTAATCTTTAAGCCCCAAGTTTTGAAAGCATATTTATATCAGTCCTTAAGCTTTTAAAACACATTTTATTCAGCCCTGCTGTTTTAAGGTACTTCAGTCAGCCACAATTGAGTTTTAAAATATTTCTAATCAGTCCTGAAGTTTTTGAAAAATCTATTTTAGCCCTTAAACTTTTAAATCCCAGCTTTGTTTAAAATTTAAATTTAGTCCCTAAACTTATTTTGTCACTTTAATCTTTAAATTTCAAAATTACTAAATTAATTTAATTTTTCTTTTGACCAGACGAAGCATTTAATGAATTAAGAGATTGATGCAATATTCCAGCTCTATTTTTCAAACTCGTGAATTGAGGTAGACTCGACCCCACTAATTAGTTTAAATTATAATTACATGTATAATGTGAATTTTACATGATTTAAATGCTTTGATGCCTGAGACAAGACAAGAATATCTCTTATGAGATAAAATGAGAATAATGTCGTTATGCATGACTTAAATGCTTTAATGCATGAGATAATGATGTGGTTATGCATAACTTGAATGCTTAAATACATGAGACGATCATTTCAAAAAATAAATAAATACATGAGACGAGACTACTCACACCTTATGATTTTTAAAGAGCCTATGAATATGACGATTTGGTCACTGTATTAGTTGCATAAGTATGTGTTCAGTTATTCTGTAAATTAATTATTGGCGATGAGTCTATTAAATATTACTCATCCCGTTATTTTAACAGCATTTGCAGATTTCGAAGATGTGGCTAATGAAGGGCAGTGGTGACAAATTAATAATGAAGCTATATGTTTTGAAAGTCACGATTTATGAGTTTGATAATTTATTTTTCGTTACAAAACTTAAGAATAAAAAATTAGAATTTTACGAATTGTTTTAAATAAATGTGTTTGATTTAAGTTCTCGTTGTTGATTTTAAATAAATATGATGCTTAGAATTCATTTTTCCGCAATAAAGTTAGCTTTAAAGGACTACGTGGCCTCTTGGGTTTTACAGAACTTGAGGTGTTACAATTAAAAAAAGAAAAGAAAATTACAAAGAAATAGAGCGTATACATGTATATGTAGATTTCATGAACAATGTAGATATATGCACCTAAAGACCTACTAAAAAAGGAACACAAGTGCTCTTTCTTTTCAGAGCAACACTGTAATTCAAAGTATCATTTTGGCATGTGAGTTCATTCTTTTTTTCCTGATTCTTCGAAGAAGAAGATGTAATCTTAATCAAATAATACATCATATCAATCAAGTGAGTAATTTGATTAGTCAAGAATCTAATTTGAATAGTGATATCTTGTTTATTATTACTAACCAAAGGCTTACGACATCTATGTATAATGTGGCTTAACTCACCACAATTATGACAAGTAGTATTGAATCTACGAGTAATTCTAGGTCTCCAAGTTTTGAATCATAGGTTGAGGAAACCTATGTTGCACTGATGATTTCTATCCTAGATCTCCCACATTCTTAGAGTTGATAGAAGCGAGTACAAACTTGTTTTTAGAAGAGGAAGCAATATGAGAATTTGTGCATTCTAGTCTAAACCTCTCCTATTCCTGACTAGTTTATTCAAACATAACACATTATTAAGCTTCTTAGACCCACTAGAAAAAGATTGAAGTTGTGAACTAGATTTATCAAGATTACAAGTAAAATTCTTAACCTTAATTTCTAAGGATTCTTTCTCAACTCTCAACTCATTCAATTTTCTAGTTGACTCCTCTTGTTTGACGTCTAAGCTCTCCTTTTATAACTTAAGACTATGCATTTCTTAAAGAGATAGCTACTCATCTCCTTCAACTTAAGGCTAAGCGTCTCATAAATATCTCGCTCATCTTCGGATTCTTTCTTGAAGGGTTAGACTTCTTTATATCCCCAAGTCTCTCATTCTCCTCTATAGGTTTACTCTTAGCTAGAAAAGTGAAAGCCATATAATTCAAACACTCCTCATGTGTGGTTTTTTGAATTTATGAGGCTTCTTTAGAAGTCGCATACATAGACATACATTTGAACTCTTCCTGAGATATAGCAGTAAACATGGCATGGATAACTTTACTATCCAATTGCACTTAACTAATTCATTCCTAGTCTAAGTTTAAACATTAGTAGGGGTAACTACACCATTAATTGTGGTAGTAGTGGTTGTCCAACATTTACCTGCACTAACCCAAACCCATTCGTCTATGGATTTCAAGAAAGTTTCATCCTAAACTTCCAATAGGTGTAATTTCTATCATCAAAGTAAGGAGGTTTATATAATGATTGACTTATCTAGATAATATTGGGCCAGAATCGAAATTAGGCTCTAATACCACTTGTGAGTAATCTAAGTTCAACTTAACTAACACCTAGAGGTGGTGAATAAGTAATATGCATAATTAAAACTAACAATCAGTAATCAATAACAATTCAATTGAAACCTAATTAATTAATCAATCAAGCATGTAGATCAAAACTTTTTAAAAAAAAAAAAAAAATGAATACCAGATATGTTGACAAAGGAAAACCTTTAAAAGATCTTTTCAAGAGATAAATAAATAAATAAATAAAACCTTCGGGCAATCCTTACTAGTAAAAGATGCACTAATACAGATTTAACTTAGAGTCGGTCCATAAACAACTAAATTTTAATAAACTCCGACCACACAACTTGTAGATCATCGAAGAACCTCTTTGATTGTGCCTCCAACACTTCCAACAAGTCTAGACTTCTTTTCCCTCCATGTGGATCACAAGGAACAAACCTAGTTCTTCTCTAGGAAACTTCAGCTGCCTCTCCCAAACTTCAGCACTCTAAATGATTAGGCTTTTTGCGTTTGATATTTTTTTTTTTTTTTTGCGTTTGATCTTTTTTTCTTTTTTTGCGTTTGATCTTTTTTTCTTTTTCTTTTTTTGCCATCCCTAAATTGGAATATGTATTTTATGGGAGATCTAAAGCGTATATATGTAACTTTAAAGTCAAGTTTTTTTATTTTTCTTGTTTTTACTTTGGGGATTTTGATTCATATTTCTATAAAGGATAAAAGACTATAATATACACTTAATTACGTTAAAGAACTTACTCACATTTTATCTTTAACATTTGATTACTAACCAATCTTGTCTTTAATACGGTATTTTATAACGAGGGATAAATATTTGCCATAATTTTGTACTTGTTTGGGACAGTGTTGGTGTGAAATCGTATCGCAAGTGTACGATATCGCTAACAAGTAATAAAAGTGGACTTTTGAGTCCGAGTTGTCGATCCCACGAGGACTATTTATTCGCTATATATTTACTTCGAATATAGAATTCCTATACAAAAACTAAAACTAACTAAGAAAATAAATTGCAGAATAAAAACAAAAAAAACGACAAATAATTGAAAATCAATGAAATAAACAAATCAATTAAAATGAAAATAACAACTTAAACTAAAAACAATTAAAGAAAGCAAGAAACAAACGTGGTGGATTTTAAACAATTGAATGAATATCGGGACTAACGATTTTGAAATAACGTTCTAGCTTAATTTCTCGTCTCAAGTTGTTTTCTAAAATTGTATTTGGTCGAATTCACACATATATCTAATTTACCTCTCTCGAGTTCAAATTAGACCTATTTAACTAAGTCAACTATGCATCTCTACAGCGGGTCAGAGTTCTCCTTAGCTAAATGCATTAAATTTCCTAGGAATTCCTAAGTGACCACATGCAACCACAAATTCATATCTCTATCTTTTTGTTGAAATTGCCGAATTTTATTACGTGATCTAATTGTTAACTCACCTCTCGGATTATGAAAACAACCATTTAATCATGAATTGGTGATCAAGCAACTCAAGCATTTAACTCAATAATAAAATCAATACATAATTATCAAAGCACCAACTTGAGAATTAAAATCAAACTAAAAACATTAAATCTAAATCGTTAATCCCGATTATAAAATTTAGCTACTCATACTTTTGGGAGAAAAAACAATGAATAATGTAAACAAAACCCGAAGTGTGAAGAGTTGAAGAATTAACATGTCTCCTTGTTAATTGTCTAGCAGCCGAGCACGCCCAATTCCTCCAATTAAACTCACAGTTGTACTCCAAATTTGCTTCAATGACAATTCCACCATAAACCAACCAATTAATCCCTTTCCCAAGTCAGCCCCTGTTTTTAATATATATGTATCCACCAATGTATTGTCTCTAATTATTCACCAGCAGCCTCCTCTCCAATTCATGTATGTATGTATATATATATATATCCTCCAAACTAACTACCAGCCGACCAAAATTTTAGTCACTTTCACTTTGTCCCCTCTCTCCTTTAATTCCAATGGTCAATATATATATATAATATATGTATATCTCCAACTTTTTCTCCTCCACGGCTACTGTTCTCTAGAAACTCTCACGGCTGCCTCCAATGTAGATATGTTTTTCTTCCTCCAGCCTACGACTGCTCTTTTTTCTGTGTATCTCGTTTGCTGATTGCTCCTCTGATTTCTAACTCACGGCTGCCCTATTTTTTTTTTCCAATTAACCTCACGGCTGCCGCCTCACCCGGCAGCTCCTCTTCTCTTCTTTGGCACCAAAAAGTGTATAGATATATGTATCTCAAATCCACTCAGACATGGCCTACATTTGGGCCCAAGGTAGTAATTTTAATCCCATAAATAAAAGCCCAATTATAAGTAGTGTGAATTTTATTCTTGAGCCTCAATACTTTCAAGAAAATATAGTTGGTCCCTTGTATTTTAGCATGTCTTCTATTAAGCTCCACTTTGATTCTTAAATAATTTCACCAACTTTTAAATTGTATGATTTTGCACCAATTATCATTCAATTGTTGTGTAATTGCTTCAATTCCTTGTTTTTCTTGATTTTGAGATAAAAATCTGAAATAATGAGAATAAACACAAATTAAGTAGAATTTATTCGAGAAAAACATTATAATATCCTAATTTCGACAGATAAATAAGTGTATAAAATACACTTATCAGACAGCTTAAAAGTTGATACTGTGTAACTAATTTTAACCACTGTTTAAATGGGACTTAGAACTTTTGAGAACTTTTTAAATGCAATTTCATCCTTTTTTTTTTTTTTTTTCAAAATCTTGTCAAACGAACATTTTGTATTTATTTTTCTTTTGGCTTCTTTAAAATACAAGAAAAAATAAATATTTGTACTCTCTCTCTGATAACGAAGTTTTTGGACAAAAACCATTATTAAAAAAAAAAAAGATGTCGAGTAAACCTTTTATACAATTAAAAAAATATGGTGTGAATATATTTATCCACGTGCAAAAATAAATTTTTGGACTATTAATAATTAAGCTGATAATAATCTTGACCCGGTCAGAATGCAGTCATCGAACAATATATATATATATATATATGTTATAATTTGATAAGTGAATATAACTATTAACTAAAGGACTGTTTCTCCACGTTAGCAAATCCTATTTTACTCGGATCACAGTTTTGTTAATAAGACAGAAGGGGATAAATTGTTGTTTCTACATGTTAGCGGTACAATTGAACCTTTAAGTAGCGGGTAGTTTAACAGAGATGCAAAAAAGTAGTACACGTTAGTGGTGCAAAATTATTATTGAATTAGCTGTCGTATTACAACTCAAAAGGTTATAGGAAAAATCTTTATCGAGTTGCTTAGTCAAGAATGGCTTCAATCAGGACACTCCTAAGGAAGATAGTGCTGCCCGAATGGATTCGTATTACGTGTCCATTGGGGGTCATTCTTTGGCTCATCGATCAACAGACTTAAATTTGAACGAATGACTCATCTACAAATAGAAATGGGCTCCCTACTAGTAGTTGAGGTGAAGCCCCTTGAACTTGTTATTTAGCCCGTGTTCGGTAAATATTTTTTGAAAATAAATAAGTTGGAATCTTACAAATTAATATTGTTTAGTCCTCTTGTCCACGGAAGAGGTACGAAAATACAATAGAAAGATAAAATAGTGAAAAGAACTCCCAAGGCCCTGTTTGAAAATAGGATTTTGTATTTTTTGAGATAAAATATGTGATTTAAAAAATTATGTTGCTTATAAATTAGTTTGTAAACAATTATCCAAACACTATAGAAGAAATGGCTCAACATAGCATATAGAAACATATAATATGTGATTTAAAAAATTCATATTTATATTATTACCAACCAACATATAATAATTATGAAACAAAATTATATACATTAATTCATATAAATTCATATTGTACACGACTTTGGTTAGCAAAAAATATTTAATACGAATCAATACACAATAAACAAAATGTACATCTACAACTTTGTCTTCCAAGATGTGTAAATGCTATATGGATCAACGTTCCCCATCTCATTTTATGCAAGCTCAAAAGACTTAATGCAATCATTGGAAGGATGGGTACCATATCCCGAGTCCAAGGTAATTCTCCAGATTTGTAAGTAGAATCTGAAATTAAGCCCTAAGTCCACCAATGCTCTAATATACCAGTGGATTCTTTGTAATCATCGGTAACACGATTCCCCACCTAAAAGAGATGAAACTTCATTAAGGAAATAATAGGATATATATGAATTTATTCTCTCCTGCTGCTACTAACCACTGCTGTGAAAGTGACTATATTTAGCTTCAGATCAGGGGCTTCAAAACGAATGAATGCGCCCTTATTTCCCATATGCATAGAGTGAAGAAAATTGAATGTTAATATCCCCAACAGCTGCATCATATTTCTGTGAATCGACGAAAACTAAAATAAGATTCCTGATAAAAAGGAAGTTTTGAATCACGACTGTCAAGGTAGTTTAGTAAAAATTAATAAGCACTAGTGCAACTGATAAAGATAGTATAAAAAATGCACAAGTTTAAATCTGAGAAATAACTTTAGAAACATAATATAAAGAGACAGTTCTTGTCATACTCAATCCTTAGTTAAATGGCGTCACATTCTAGTCTAAATTTTATTATTTCTTTTCACCTTGCTGCTATCTTTATTTTCAATTTTATTTACTTGTTTCTTATATTACTGGGAGCACGGTGGATATTCTAATAAGAAGTGAATCACTAAGTTTCAGCTTATCTTCTTGAATCGATGACGATGAATATATATTACTATAATAAGATCAGTCCCTTGTTGGTAGTTAATTTTCATGCAATTAAAGAAATTAAAAACTTTTGAACATAAACTAATTGGTTGGTCAAATAGGAATCTTTTCATATTTAATTATCTGCACAAATTATTTTTTGAACAAAGCAATATCTTCACCAACCAATTGGCCTGCTGACTTTTTTTTTTTTTTTTTGAAGTTGATCAATTAATTTCTTTTCTACTTTTTGTGGTTAAGTTTCTCATCAATCAATATAGATTATTGTGTATTAGCAGGCTTGCAACTTCTGTTGTTTTCCACTGGAAAAAGTTCATTCAATGGATTCCAAAAGTAAAAGAGCCATCTGCCCGCCTTTAAATTATTGTTTATGTACACGTTTGATATATAGTATTAGATGTACTAAAAAAGACATTATGTTAATCCACGGAGAGAACATATTTCTTTAATTTTCAGTGCATTAGTCATTCAATAAATTATAATTAGCCAAAATTAAGGTTCCTCAACACTGAGCTGCTTGCTTATGTTCCATACAACCTGTTTATGTGCAAAATATGTTCACTGACTATGGGTTCTCATATCGGCACAAGACAGTCACAAGGCTTTTATATTCATTGGTACATATGCGGAGTAATCTAAATACATGGTAGGTACAGGGTGTTGTTCAAACCTAAATGCTTATCATAATAATTCATCAAAAATTAAACAGGTACCTATCCAATAAACTCTACACTTATTTTCTTGTTAAAGCCTTAAAGGTATCTGATTTTCGAGGGCCAAAGTTCACATATACTATTGAATTTGGTTCTTTTGTGTCCAGCCATTTAACACATTCTAAATCTTCCTTCCATAGAGAAAAGCCATATCCAAGAACCAAGAGGAAAGCAGCAACCCTACATAAGCTGATATATGTTTAAGGCATCCCAATCCCAATGCAATTAGCCAACAAGATAGCAAAAATCCTATGGTTATTGATGCGTGTCGCAATGCACCAAAATAATAAATAATTCCTTACTTGCTAAATATTAATTAATAATGTAGTAGCGAGAGTAAGGGTCGATCCCACGAGAAACAGAAACTAATTTTAGTTGTTCGATCAATTAGAATGGAATGGGGGAGTTTTGTTATTTGAATTGCTTGAATGAAAACTATGCATAAAATAAATAATTAAATATGACTAGAGAATTAATATGAGAAGAAATCTTGTTCTCGGGTTCGGTTGTACCCTTAATTAATGTTATACTTTTCCTTGTAACGTGTTTCTATCCCTAATTCAATTATCAATTATAAATAATCAACAAGCTCTGATTATCTAAATTCTTCCTTATGTGTATTGATTCAAAACAAGCTCTTCAAACCAATTCTAGCCACGGACAATCCTAAACAAGCTCTTAGGATTTAATTCATGACTAGTATGAAAATCTAGAAGAATAGATTGAATTGGATCGTTAATTTCACAAGCTCGAATTAATCAATCCAAGTTGAATTATTACTAAACCTGCACGAGATTTATTTGCTACTAAAGTAAAGATTCAATGACAATTACGGATCAAGAATCTAAATATAGCATATTCATGAATCCAAAGATCAATAATCCAATTGGTCAAATTAAACTATTAATCAAATAAACTCAATTGAACATTCAAAACATAATAATCCAACAATTGAAATAAATGAATAAATTCACGCTACTAATTTGTAGGAAAAGAAAATAACATAATTGAGTTAACACAACTTTCCCTTTGAACAAGATATGGAATTTAGCCTAGCATGATTGTGGTAGATTCTTCAAGTTGTTTCATGAATTCCATTGTTGTTGATATTCTTGCGCTTGAAAATCTCCCAATAATGCTCTATAATTTTCTCTCAATTTTCCTCAATGTTCAGCCTCCTTTTTGTTGTGATTTTTCTCCTTTAATACTCCTAAAAATATACTAAAGATAGACCTTGAATCAGATAAGGAAATTTCTTCGCGACAAAGTTACCTTATTACGACCGTAAGCTAGCTACTGAAAATTTTCGAAATTTGGAATTTACGGCCGTAACTTTACCATTTACGGTCATAAGTGCATTTCTGCCGAGAAGCGCCTATGTTCGATGTTTTGGTTATAACTTTCTCTCCCGAAGTCCGATTGTGGTGATTCAAGTTGCGTTGGAAAGAAAAACTCAAATATCTACAATTATTTGTGAAATAGATCTTCCCAAATTCAAAAGTATTCAATGACAAAATTGAGCTTCAATCTATGACTAAAATTCATGATCACAATCCTTGCGGGTTTTTGATTTCTAACTTCACCCCAAACCTTCTTTGACCATAATTTTTGCATCTAATCTTCTTCCCACATGCCATTATTGATTTGGAGCTCTTTGAATATGCCCTTGAACCTCACTTCTTATTTTTTTGTATTTCTTTGGTCCTGTTTCCTTTCTTTTTCTTCTTTTTGACCTTACATAGCACAATAAGTGAAAGTGCATTAAACGATACTTCAATATGATTGATCAATAACAAAATAAGATAATAAGTGAATTAAATACGTGCTAATAAATCACTTATCAGTTATTCTTAGTCCAAACAGAGTCTAAATTAAGAAAAGTTAGCTGTTTACACAAAGCATTCAATTCATCATTAAAAATAGCAGTCTCTCTCTCTCTCTCTCTCTCTCTCTCTCTCTCTCTCTCTCTCTCTCTCTCTCTCTCTCTCTCTCTCTCTCTCTCTCTGTGTGTGTGTGTCTGTGTGTGTGTGTGGAGTTTCTTTCAAGAAAATCCAAATCCTTTAGTCGTTCTTATGTCACAAGTGCCTTTAATTTCTTTTCAGGATTGCCTTTTATTATTTTTTTACTGTTATAGTAGAAGTGTAAAACTAATATCTATGAGTGAATCCAAGAAAAATAAAATTGGGGAAAAAGAAAAAGGAGGAATCTGAGTCAACTGATAAGATCCAACTCTATTGACAATGCCCAAAGGTTGTTTTCATGGATGTTCCAAATGTGTAAAAAGCACAGCCAAGGGCATTTCTGCATATTAATAATGGACAACATTCCAAGAGATATAGAGTCAAACAAAAGATATAATATGTAAAGAATCGAAGTAAATGAAAAAATCAAATCAAAGTTTTGAATTAAAATGATGTATGAATATGGAATAGTTTGTACAGTACCTTTCAAAGGAGTGTAGCCTCTTTTGATAAGATGAGAATACTGCGTGTAACCCAAGAAACCACAGGCACTAGTAGTCCAGAACAGCAACTTTCAGAAGCCAAAATTGTTCAGCCACTTTGTCCAGAGGCTTTTAATTGAGGCTAAAAAACTAAGAATCAAAACACTTATTTCCTTATACCATTTCTTCTTTAAAAATTATTTCTAATTTCCCCTCCTAAACATCTAAATATTGTCCATTAGAAAAAAAAAATGACTAAAATCAATCAAAAGGATAACAACTTCACCACATCTATCACTAATTCATTACCTGTAACATCATCAATTTAATACCGATAATTCAACAATATTCATCAATCAATTTAGGCAGGCTCAATATGGCAAAATCAGAAAATGAGGCAATGGGAAAACTAGGGTAAAATAATCAATTAAGGCATGCCCAATCTATTAACATCAACAAATAATCAACCCATTAACATTATAACATCATCCCAATTTCAAAAGTGGGCAAAATCTGAAATTAGGCAAAGCAAACATACCTCAATCTGAACTCTGGCGAGTGGAGAAGCGATAGGTTTGCAAGGTGGACAAGTGGTGATGGTGGTGGAATTGTGCTAAGCATGTAGTAGCGATGTAATATGAGACTGGCAGGGGGTCACGGTAGGATGCTTGGGATAATCAATAACTAGGTTTGATTTTCTAATTGTTGAAGTCTGACTGAGGGAATGGCAGGGGCAGAGGTAATTCACGACTAGGTTATGCGAGTAAGGAAGATTGAGGAGAAATCTGAGTATTCATCGCTACAAATTGGATGATGAAGGAATATTTTGTAAAGTATCGAAAATATCGAATTTTAATCAGCCGAGAAGAACAAAAGTTTTGAAATTTAAAGAAAAAGTGTAAGAAAATTGTGCCCTAGTATGTTTTCACGCGAAATATTTTGAGAAATCCCGTACTAATAAATCATAGATTTTACGACGTGCATTTGTGCATGCCGTAAAAACTTTGTACGAAGATCTTTACTGGCGTGCATTTGGGCACGCCATAAAAGCTACCGTCTTTTTTACGGCGTGCAAAAATGCACGCCGTAAAAACTTTTATCGAAATCTTTTAAGGCGTGCTCATCATGCACGCAGTAGATATTCTTGAATATGAAATGGTTATGGTGATCATTTATTATACGCCGTAAATAATCTATTTTTAACGCATGCCTTATATACACGTCGTAAATACATGCTGTAAAAGATCAATTTTGTTATAGTGGCAACTCCATTTTATTTGCAGCTTTTGAAATATTTTTCCTGCTTTCAAGTGATAGATTTTATTCATTGAAAGTATATTTTAAAGAATACTGATTCTTGATTTTGAAAAATATTATAGACCTAAGATTCTAACCATTGATATTGATATTGATATTGACTTTAAGTTTTTATTGATAATTGATTATACATCTGAATGGTGTAATCAAAGAATAGCTCATTTGGCCAAATTGGTGAGCATTGGCAGAAACAAATGTCTATAATTGGGTTTATTGGTCTATTCATATTACTTATTCAACTTTGGATAGATTGAGATGGAGAGTAGAGTTTATCTAGGACAGAATTTCTGATCTTCCGACGAAGTACGCATAATCCATTATACCGATGTTTGCTGCCATTTCTTTGAATTTCTATCCTCTTGGCTCTTACGAGTTCGGGAGGGAGGGACGGAGGGAGGGAGTTTTGAAATGAGGGTTGAGCAGGACACACATTATGTATTTCAAGTATGGGATAATTGCAGCTATGGTCCAACACCTTTTAATTCGTTACAACTTTTACTCTAACATTTCATTTATTGTACCCGTATCCCAAACCTTTCAAATACTTGTGCATGAAGCCAAATTGATGGAATCCATCTAAAGGTCCATTAGTTGACCCAAAAATTAACTTTGACCACAATGCCTCTGTTAGGATCCAAAGTTGGGTTTATAAACCAATTTTTTTACAAATTTTGAGGTAAGATGTAAGGTTAAAAAGTAGTTTGAAAAAATTGTGTAGATTATAATTTGGTTTATAAACCAAAAAGTGCCTTTAATCGAACAGAGGCTCAAAAATGGTAATAAATAATAGGGGTGGACATGGTTCGGTTTGGTTCTGGTTCCAAAAGAACTAAACCAAACCATAAATCGATGATTTTTTTTACTAATGGAACCAATTGGTATATTTAAAGATATGGAACCAAATCGAAACCAAACCGCTCGGTTCTGGTTTGATTCTGGGACCATTACTTGAATTTTTAAATAATAAATACAAATTAAAACCTGCTTATATCCTATTCTTTATTAGAATTCATCTACATCAATACTAAATAGAAAATGAAATTTTTAGTTAATAAAACAAAAATTTAGAAAAAGTAACATGTTATTCTAACTCAAAGAAGAAGAAACTCGCCTGAAGGAAGCTCACCGACTAGTCAAAACTTAAAGAATCAAACATAAAGACCGTTTAGACTTATAGTTACAGGTTACGATGAAGTTCTGACTCCCATTCTACCGTGATGCCATGTTAGTTAGGGATGAAATTTACAATTTGAGTTTATGTTAACTCTTGAGAATTGATGAATAGGGCCGATGTTTATATATACATAAATTTAAAAAAATAAACATTAATGTCGTAGATGGTGACTAAGGAGTGCAACGATTGCTGTGTTATAAGAGTACAAGTAAAGCAGTGTGAATGCGTGTCTATAATTGAAAATAAGAAAAATGAATTAGAATTAGAATTTAGATTTATGATTTAAAATATTTGTCTAATAGGAAATGAAATGAACTGCATGGTAAATATTATTTGGTTTGGTTATTTTTTCCACCCCTAATAAATTGTAAAAATAAATTTTCGTATAAAAGTTAAGTTCACAATATTTGACTTTCCAACCAAAATTTAATCATCCATTCTCCTAAAAATCATCATACATTTAAAAAAAAAAAAACTCTTTATAAATAATACCAAATACACACAAAATACTTAAAAGATGAAAAAGAAGAAGAAGAGAAACTAAGGGCCTGTTTGGGGGAAATTTTTTCTGGATTTTAATCAAAATATGAGTCGTTGGAAAGGTAGCGCGGGCTGTTCCAGCTATTGCTTTTTACTACTCATACACTGGAATTACCATTTCTATCCTCCCATGTGATCGTGAACTAAATGTAATAAGGGTATATTCGTAATTCAGTAAAATCTGGTCAATTGTTGCGGTTGTGTTTGAATGTTTAATGTTTAGATTTTTTATTAAAATTTGGACGCAATCGATTCCATACAGGGGCTAAATCTCATCTCCTTCTGAAAAGCCAAATCCCCAACCCCACTCCCACTCCCACTCACAATCTCACTCTCACACTCAGTCCCATCCAACAAATCACCAACACGTCACCACCATCATCTTCACCACCCACTCATATACTTCTTCTTCCCACCTCCCACCTGAAATCGAAATCACGCATCATTTTAATAAATAATAAAGTCAACTACACGTGTCGACATCAAAGTGTCTAAGGCTACAATGTTGGCTTCAGTCCTTTTGGTGTCGATGGTGTCAGCACCAACCCCGCAAGATATCGAGTATCGACACCTATGAAAGTTTTCGAGGAAATCATTCCTGCTTCGATGTTGACCAATAGAGTTTAGGTGTCGACACGTAATAGTCTCGAAAAAGGTTTTGTAGGTTTAAAATGATACTTTGAACTCATGACTTCCTTGGCATAAAATAATTTATAAAACATTGAAAACATATGCATAGTCGTTTAGAAAGAGGATTTATAAAAGATGTCAAAACTTTCTCCTTTCCATTATAACATTACTACTACTATTACAACATTATCATTACTCTTCCGAGAAGTCAACGGAATACAAGTATTCCTGAGTATCGGCGTCATGAAACTCAACGTAGAAATGGGACTGGACGACCGCTGTAATGCTGGATATCCACGACACATCTACTAGTGTGTACTTCGATTATATATATATAATCTCATGAAAACTATGAATAATAATTCAATGAGCAATCGATACACATGCACGTTTTATAGATTTCCAGTTCTACCCCCAAACGTTTAACACAATCCAATAACAATATCGATACAATGACCTATAATTCATAGGACTTCATCCTTTTAACCCTAATTGAACTCATTAGGGTTAATAAAAAAATACCGTTCATCGCACATTTGAGGTCACTAGACGGCTCTCAGTGTGCAAAATCAATATCCACATTACAATAACAAAAGGGGTGGAGTTGGACTCTATAATCCTAATGTGTAAAACATTTCTTCGTGATTCACAATTAATCAAGTAATGCAATAGAAAACCACATCAAGTTTTTTCACATCTAAAGAGTGCATCATTCACACATTATGTGGATAGAATAATATCAACCTGTAAATCAGACGAGGACAAAATGAGTGTATCATTCACTCACATTTTCAAACACACATTTTTATGTAACCCATTACTTTTCACATATTCAACCACACATTCTTCCAAAATATAAGGCCCTGTTTTCTTTGCAATTTTCAAGCCGTTTTTAATTTTAAGTTTTCGAAACAATAAAAATATGTTTTCTTACCTATTTTTGAATACGGAATTTTCAAAACGCGGAAAACATTTTACAAAGGAAATGCAAAACAAAGTCGTTTAGTCAATATATCAAAAACACGAAAAACGCTCATTTTAACCAATAGTAGCTTGCAGCTCAACTAGCTATGTATCTTGCATTTCAAGGTCTTGGGTTCGAATTGACTTCAATGCATTACAGTAAAAGTGACTTTTTTTTTAAATGCTCACAATTTTTTTTAATTAAATTGGTAGGAAATGAAGTTCGAACCAGGTCACCCAAGTGAATTTCCAACTCTTTAACTATCACGGTAGGTGATGTTACCTATAAAAAAAATAAAAAAAGGATGTTTGATCAATTAATTATTTTACTGAATTCTCAATTTGATTCCAGATCTGTAGTTGGACATTTATTATTTGTTTATTACTTTTTTTTTATATGAGATGAAATATTGCTCGAGTAATAAAATATTAGTTGAATATAGCATTTACTGATATTTTGAATTAAAAATTATTTAAATTCAACAAATCAACCCTTTTTACATATAAAATATCACAAAATAACGATTCTCAAAATTTCAAAGTAAACGCATTTTCATGTTTATTTTTTTTTTGGAAAATAATTTTTCAAAATCACAAAACGAACACGTTTTCAGCAATCTAAAAAACAAACACCAAAAATAGAAAACTCAAAAGAAAAACAAAATCAAAATCAAAATCAAAACACAATTAGAATGGCTCCTAAAATTCCTCCAAAACCACAATTATAAAACGGGCTCTAAAAAGTCTTTTTGTGTGGAATAATGCAGAAGGACCAATTGTGTCTAGAATATGAAAGTATGGGATCATTTACACTTTGATCAAAATGGAAAAAAGTTTGAGACCATTTATGGTAATTTATCTACATAAATTTTTCAGTGGACATTGCTGTTTGAGACCATTTATGGTATTGTTTAAAATGAGTATTTTTTAAATGAATAGTGATTTTTAGGAGAATGGGTGATTGAGATTCGGTTGAAAAGTCAAATATTGTGATTTTAACTTTTAATAGATGATTGAGATTGAGTAATGTAGAAAAATAAGAAAATTTTAATAAAAATCAAACAAATGCTCAATGTTGCAAGGACTTTCAAGCTTTTGGCATTTTCTAAACCTCAGGTCTAAGTGAGTTCAAAGATTCACAGAGTGTTCAGCTGCCATGTATTATTATTATTATTATTATTATTATTATTATTATTATTATTTTAACGATTACAATTTATAATTTATACAATTTTTCAAATCACCTTTTGAGTTCGTACAAGCATTTTTGGATGCTGCTATTGAAATAGCCTTTTTAGCTATATTTTCTGTTACTCTCTCATTCATATTACCTCACTCCAATTTTTAACCACACATTCTACCTTTAAAAAAAATCTAAAAAGTCAAATAAACAAAAAAAAATTACAATTGCTTGGTTGCTGAACGGACCGTGACAACAATCTCTCTTTCTCTCGAAAATATTATATTTTTAATACTTCATGGAGTACTGAACTTGATACTCTACGACACTGTCCCATTGCAATAGGGGCCCAAAAATCAATTAATGTGGCCCCCTATTGCAATGGGTAGTTACCTATTGGTCAAGAGTACTGAGTTCGGCAAGGATTTTCAATCGATTGGAGAAAAAATGAAGAAATTTTTTCTATGATGTCAAATAAGGGTAATTTTGGTAGTTTATTAATTTTGATTTAAAAAATTTATTTAAAAAATATTATTATATCCAAAGGCTAAACAAAGTGTACTATGAAAGAGGCTATTTGATTTAAATTGTATAAAAATGTTTTTACATACTTCACTTACGAAATTCTTCAAGTCTGTTTTTGTCTCTTGGTGTACAGGGGGCCTGTATACAGGCCCCCGTACAAGGGGTTTTTCCTTTCAACAATGCTACATTTACAATTTCATCCACAATGTGGATAACAACCCCATCACATTGAGGTGGGGTCACAATCCCAATGTGAGGGGATTGTCATCCACATTGTGGATGAAATTGTAAAAATAGACATATCCTTTTCCCTTTTGTTTATTTCCAACTTCTTGTTACTAGAAGGGAAACTTCCTGGAAGTTTCCATGTAGAAGGTTTTTTACAAGCTTCAAGTTTTCAGCATCCTCTAACCATTAAGGCCTAAGCGAGTTCAAGGATTCAATTATTTTACTATTAATTTTCTTATAATGAAATTATTGTTATAAATATTATACTATTTAGTGAATGACATTCATACCCTTGTAACCCTAGGGATAATTACTTTATATATCTCTTTCTTCCCCTATATATATGGGGCTCTAATTCTTAATAAAATACAAGTTTATTTGCCTATTTATTTTCTTCTCTCTTTCTCTCTATTTCATAACACTTTATTAGCACGATTCTCTAAAATTATTAGAAGGTAATTTTTTTTAGCTATAATCATCTGTCATGTGTATCAAAATTAATTTGATAACGCATGAATTTTTTTTAACTGCATCACAACGAGGTCAAGCTTGTTCAATTTGGAATATGATTCATAGAGCTTGATTTTTTTTAATCCAAATCATTACTATTCCAAATCAGTTTATAATCCGAATCCAATTGAATTTAAAATCTGAATTCAATTCATTCCCAAATCACAATCATTCATTGGGTTGCGTGATTGTATGGTTAATTGTTGAATTGCGTCCATATTTCCAATTGATTCTTCTATTTTTTCCAAATTCAATTAATGTTTCCGAATTACATAAATTTTGTGTCATATTTTTATGTTTAGTTGATGCATTATTCACACATATATTTTACATATTATGCGTGTTTAATAAATTACGTTGTTGCTCCTGAAATAGCGCAACTGTATAATTAATATTCTAGAAGAATATTAATATGTGTGTTTAATTTATATATTATTGTTGAATTTTTTTTTTCATTAAGTTGTTGCTCCTGAAGTAGCGGAACTGTATAATTAATATTCCAGAAGAATATTAATATGACTTATAAATAATTTTTTGTTGCTCCTGAAATAGCGCAACTGTATATAATTAATATTCCAGAAGAATATTAATATGTCTATCATGAATAGTTTGTTGTTGCTCCTGAAGTAGCACAACTTTATAATATTCAAGAAAGATTATTATTTGCTCCAGAAGAGCATAAATTATAATCGTCAATATTCCAGAAGAATATTTGACCTATTATTAATGAAATAATAGAAAAATACTACATGCTCCCGAAGTAGCATATATATCGAAGAATATGTCATAATGTTTATCCCTGAAGGAAAACATACATCTTATGTGATGTTGATGATTTGATTTATTATGTGGTTTAATCACATTCTTCGAAATTAATTGTATTTTTTTTTATTTATTGTGTAGTTATACAAATGACCAACATCACTAAACTCGAGTTTGTTGCACTCGACATATCTAGCAAAAATTATTTATCATGGGTCTTAGATGCTAATATTCACCTTGTCTCGAAAGGTCTGGGAGAGACAATAAAAGAAGGAAACAAAGAATCCCTTCAGGATCGTGCAAAAGCACTCATATTCCTTCGCCACCATCTTCATGATGGATTGAAAGTTGAATATCTCATTGTGAAAGATGGAAAAACTTGACTGAAAGGTTTGACCATCAGAGGATTGTAGTTCTCCCCAAAGCCCGCTATGAGTGGATGCATCTCCGTTTACAGGATTTCAAAACGGTCAGTGAGTACAATTCTGAATTGTTCAGAATAAGTTCTAAGTTAAACTTGTGTGGAGAAAAAATCACTGATCAAGATATGTTGGAAAAAACTTTTTCCACTTTCCATGTCTCGAATGTGCTCCTACAGCAGCAATATCGTGAGCGTGGTTTTAAAAGGTACTCAGAACTTATATCATGTCTGCTTGTAGATGAACAAAATAATAATTGCTGCTGAAAAATCATGGGTTACGTCCAACTGGTTCTGTACCATTGCACGGACGCGGGCGCGAACATGGACGTGGAAGAAACCATGGATGAAATTTTCAGCAAAACAATCAGCAGCAAGGGAACAATTTTAAAAGGCATAAAGCAAACGAAAATAGCATATCAAGAAAGGAGCATGAAGAAATTTGCTTTAGATGTGGAATGAAAGGGCATTGGGTACGTACCTGTCGTACGGCAAAACATCTTGTGGATCTTTATAAAAAATCAGTCAAGGGGAAAGAAAAAGTAGAGACAAATTTCGCTGATTATGATGGTCCAATTGATGTGACTCATTTGGACGTCTCTGACTTCTTTGCTGACCCAAATGGCAATATCGATCATTTAATTGGAGGCGATGTACTTGAGAATATTGATTAGTTTAATTTTCAGTATCTGAATTGTTCTTTTTCTTTAAAAGTTAGTATGGATTATGTGTTTACTTATTTTTTTAAAGTTAGAGACATTTACATTATTAAGCATTTTTAGTTGATTAAAAATGTCGCTAAATTTCTTTTTATGAAATCAAAGTTTTAGAATATTTATTTTGTTTTGTTTATAAATTCAGGATGAATGACCAGGATATCTGTTTAGTCGATAGTGCAACTACACATACTATTCTTCAAGACAAAAAGTATTTCTTGAACTTAACATTATCAGAGAATAATGTTAATACAATATCAGGTGCATCAAAAATCATTGAAGGCTCCGGAAGAGCTTGTATTATTTTATCAAATAATACAAAATTATATATTGACGATGCACTTTATTCTAGCAAATCCAGAAGAAATTTGCTTAGTTTTAAAGATATTCGCTGCAATTGATATCACATTGAGACGATGCATGAAAATAATGCAGAATATCTTTGCATAACTTCTTTTATATCTAGCCAGAAGAAGATAAAAGAAAAACTCCCGACACTCCCTTGTGGCATGTATTATACATCTATAAAGATGATTGAGTCAAATATTATCACAAACCCGAAGTTCGTTGATCCAAAAAGTTTTATACTTTGGCATGATAGACTTGGACATCCAGGAGCAATAATGATGCGCCGAATAATTAACAACTCACATGGACATCCTCTAAAGAACCAAAAGATTCTTTTACCTAATGATTATCCATGTGCTGCTTGTTCGCAAATCAAGTTGGTCATTAGACCTTCAACTAGAAAAGTCAACATTGAATCTCCAACTCTCTTGGAAAGAATTCATGGAGATATATGTGGGCGAATACACCCACCATGTGGACCATTTCGATATTTTATGGTTTTAATTGATTCATCTACTAGATGGTCCCATGTTTGCCTACTTTCCACTAGGAATGTAGCATTTGCTAGACTACTTTCTCAAATTATAAAATTACAAGCTCAATTCCCTGATTACTCAATCAAGAAAATTCGTCTTGATAATGCTGGTGAATTTAGATCACAAATATTCAATGATTATTGTATGTCAATTGGAATTGAGGTTGAACATTCGGTTGCTCATGTCCATACACAAAATGGATTAGCTGAGTCGTTTATCAAACGTCTACAATTAATTGCTAGACCATTACTCATGAAAACAAAACTTTCAACTTCTGTTTGGGGTCATGCCATATTACATGCTGCATCATTGGTTCGTTTAAGACCAACTGCGTATTATCAATATTCTCCTTTGCAACTTGCAATTGGTCATGAGCCTAATATTTCTCACTTACGAGTTTTTGGTTGTGCCATCCAAGTCCCAATTTCACCCCCACAACGTACCAAAATGGGTCCCCAACGAAAACTTGGAATTTATGTTGGTTTTGATTCACCATCAATAATAAAGTATCTTGAACCTTTAATGGGTGATCTATTCACTGCACGTTTTGCAGATTGTCATTTTAACGAAATGACTTTCACAACCTTGGGAGGAACAAAACTATATCCTAAAAACATGGTAAAATTTCGTGGAATGAAACAATTTTGTCTCACTTTGATCCCCGCAGCAATCAATGTGCAAGAGGTTGGAAAAATCATTCATTTGCAAAAAGTTGCAAATCAATTACCGGATGAATTTGTTGACACAAGAAAAGTGACAAAGTCACTTATACCAGCAGAAAATATTCCTGCACAAATTGATGTCCCTGAAGGACAATCTGCTGTAGCAAATGAATCTCAAATATGCCAGAAGCGTGGTCGACCAGTTGGTGCTAAAGACTTTGTACCTCAAAAAAGAAAAGTACAAGAGAAAAACCGACCAAAAACTTTAGAAGAAGTAGTATTTGAAAAGATTGATCAATTGGATATTGAGAATATGGTTCCTGCAGAACCACAAGTATCCGAAAATAATGAGATTTCAATAAACTATTTAGTATCTTATAAACTATGGGAAAGAAATACTATTGTCATAGATGACATTTTCGCCTTTAATGTGGCTCTTGAAATAATGAAAGATGAGGATCCTGAACCACTGTATGTGAAAGACCGTCAGCATAGAAATGATTGGCCAAAATGGAAAGAAGTCATACAGGCGGAGTTAAATTCCTTAGAGAAACGAAAAGTATTCGGATCTGTAGTTCGAACACCTGAAAATGTAATCCCTGTAGGATACAAATTGATTTTTGTAAGGAAAATGAATGAAAATAATGAGATTACAAGATACAAAGCTCGACTTTTAGCTCAAGGTTTCTCTCAAAGACCAGGAATTGATTATGAGGAAACGTATTCTCCCGTAATGGATACTATCACTTTTAGATTCTTAATTAGTTTGACTGTGTCACAAAGGCTTGATATGCACCTTATGGATGGAGTAACTGCCTATCTATATGGTTCACTTGATAGTGACATATACATGAAAGTCCCTGAAGGACTCAAAATCCCAGAAGCAAATAATACATGCCCCGAGAACTATGTTCTCTATTAAATTGCAAAGATCATTATATGGATTGAAACAATCTGGACGCATGTGGTATAATCGCCTTAGCGAATATTTGTTGAATGAGGGTTATAAAAATGATGACATTTTCCCCTGTGTTTTTATAAAGAAAACAATTAGTGGATTTGCAATTATTGCAGTATATGTGGATGATTTAAATCTGATTGGAACTCCTGAAGAGCTCAATAAAACTGTAGATTATTTAAAGAATGAATTTGAGATGAAAGATTTGGGAAAAACTAAGTTTTGTCTTGGGTTGCAAATTGAACATTTCCCAGAAGGATTATTTGTTCATCAATCTTCTTATACAGAAAAAGTTTTAAATCGTTTTTATATGGACAAAGCACATCCATTGGCATCCCCTATGGTTGTTCGATCACTTGATGTTTAAATAGATCCATTTCGTCCACCTGAAGATGGAGAAAAAATTCTTGGTCCTGAAGTACCATATCTTAGTGCAATTGGAGCTCTAACATATCTTGCAAATTATACTCGACCTGACATAGCTTTTTCTGTAAATCTCCTTGCAAGATATAGCTCTACACCAACTCAAAGACATTGGAATGGTGTTAAACACATTTTTCGATACCTAAAGGGTACTGTTGATATGAGATTATTTTATTCTCAAAAATTGGGATCTTCTTTAGTGGGATATGCAGATGCAGGCTATCTCTCTGATCCACATAAATCTAAATCGCAAACAGGATATGTGTTTACACGTGAAGGAACAGCTATATCATGGAGATCCGTAAAGCAAACCTTGACAGCAACATCCTCAAATCATTCAAAAATTATTGCAATCTAAGAGGCAAGTCGAGAATGTGTATGGTTGAGGAACATGACCCATCATATCCAAGCATCATGCGGATTAGCTTCAACTAGAGACAGTCCAACAATTTTGTATGAAGACAATGCAGCTTATATTACACAACTCAAAGGAGGCTTCATCAAAGGAGACAGAACAAAGCATATCTCTCCAAAATTCATCTACACGCATGAGCTTCAGAAAATTGGGGATATTGATGTTCAACAAATTCGCTCGAGTGACAATGTAGCGATTTATTTACAAAGGCATTGCCAACATCCACATTCAAGAAATTGGTTCATGAGATTGGAATGCGTCGACTTAAAGATTTACAGTGATCAGTATCAGGGGGGAGTAGTTGTACTTTTTTTCCTTCGCCCAAGTTTTGTCCCACTAGGTTTTCTTGGCAAGGTTTTGACGGGTAACATTTATTGTAATACTCCAAAATAACTGTACTCTTTTTCCTTCGTTTGATTTTTTTTCCATTGGGTTTTTATCAAACAAGGTTTTAATGAGGCAGATATTTTGTAATATGTCATTCAAGGGGGAGTGTTATAAATATTATACTATTTAGTGAATGACATTCATACCCCTGTAACCCTAGGGATAATTATTTTGTATATCCCTTTCTTCCCCTATATATATGGAGCTCTAATTCTTAATAAAACACAAGTTTATTTGCCTTTTTATTTTCTTCTCTCTTTCTCTCTATTTCATAACAATTATTATTATTATTATTATTATTATTATTATTATTATTATTATTATTATTATTACTACTACTACTACTACTACTACTACTACTACTATAAATTTATTTTTATTATTATCAATTTACTACTACTACTACTACAACTATAAATTTATTTTTATTATTATTGGAGGAGTAGTAGTATTAATTATTATATTTTATTAACATTATGAACTTACAACTAGTTATGTTACTTTTAATTTTTACAAAATTATTATTAACATTATAAAATTATTATAATTATTATGAAAATATTAAGATTATTATTATTCACATTATGAAAATTAATTATTATTAAAAATTAATTTTTTATTATTATAACTTAATATTATAACCGGAGTCATCGTCGTCGTCATCATCATCACTATTATTATTATTATTATGAAATTGTTATTAACATTAAGAAAATATTATTATTATTATTATTATTATTATTATTATTATTATTATTATTATTATTATTATTATCGCTTAGTCTCTGTTTGATGGATATTAAAATTAGATTTTTAGTTAACAGACGGCCAAGATGTTGGCAATTTCTTCTTCACAAAGACTCTGTAGTCAGAGCTCGCCATTTTCGGTGAGCTCCGCCTTTTTCTAAACGTAAATATGATCCAAATAAACCTATAAATTACATGATTTAACATATAAATAAATACGATTAAAAGAAACAATCTCAAGTACCAAGATCCAATTTCAAGTCTTGAAGTTTAAGCCCTAAACTATACCATTCAAGTCGTGACCGAATTATAGCAAATATGAAAAACTAACCAACCTTGTTTTGAAATAGGAGGAGGTGTGTTGATGATGATGAACTGTAAATCCAGTCTAGATTTTTGTAAGAAATGATTTTCAAATTTTTTGAAATCTTTTCAATTGTAGATTTTCTCTCCCTTTTTACGTTTTTCTCTCAATTGTTGTGAGGACATAATCATTTGAGACCCATTATTTAAGAAAATATGGTTTGTAATAATAGATTTTTGGAGAATGTGTGGTTAAAAAGTATGAAATCTTTTTGAATTAATGTGTAAATTATTTTATTGATAAAATGTGTAAATGCAAATGAGTTTTGAAAAAAATTAGATTTAAAATAATGGGTCTCTTATTTAATTTATTTTTTCCATGATCAAAGTCTTTTTTGTAAACTAGTATTCCATCACGTGCTTCGCACGTCTTATGTACACGATAAAAGATCTTATACTTCGTATCTCCTATGTAATGAAATATAAAATGAAAATTATTAAAACCATCATATTATACAAATATAATTATAACTCATTGAATATAAAATATAATAAATAATACGTTATTATTTATGATATATAGTATTAAGGTATATTAAGTATGGAGTATTAACACTAAATCGTGATTCGTGTCAGGTAGAATCTTGTTAAACTCTTATGATCGTGTCAAATTAATTATTATTACTGATTTTAACTTTAATAGTGAAAATAATTATTCATATGAAAATTACTCGATTACTTATCTATTTATTAACTTATGAGTAAATTTTGTAATAGACATTTTCAATTTTTCTCAATTATTAAGTGTACATCATGACATTTATGTAGCAAAACGAAAACTCGAGAAAACGTTGAAAAAGTGTTTGAACCATAGATATATTTTCATTGTTTTGTCAGATTTGAACAAGCGGAATTTCTTTTTCATTTGAAAAGGATTTAAATTAGATTTTTATTAGATTTTGATAGAAGTTAGTGAATTTACGTGGTTCAAATTTTGTAGGTTCCATAAAATATTTGGTTGAAATTAATTATTAACTTTGACTTAGATTAAAATTTGAATTTAAATTAACACCAAACGGGAGCTTAACTACATTCGTCATATAAGTGAAGATTGAATAATTATTTATCTATAAATATGTTTTAATTACTTACCTCTTATTGTACTTGATTAAAAAAATGATAAATTATTTTCTTTAAAGTGATCCTCATATTAGTGTCCAAATAAATAACTCTATATTTTTTATTTTGATTATTTAAAAATTTATTGGTTTTAAAATATATTTATTTTAACATAAATCGTAGTTTACCAACTACTCATCATGTTTATTATTTTAAGAGTAAATATATTGACATCACACTTTTTGTTAACCACATTACATTTTAATTTTAATGAAGATCCCTAATTTTTCTTTATTTTTACACTTTGCGGCCAAGTTTTTTTTTTCTTTTTTTCTTTTTATAATTTTTTATCATCAACTTTTTATTAATTTTCATATCTTGTCTTTATGATGATATTCATTCAGATCATACTTTTAAATAATCAAAATAAATAATTAATACAAAAGTTAAACAAATATTTGCACATCTTTTCAAAGCAAATTAGCAGAATATTTGAATAGAAATATTGATTAGAAACAAAATATGTTAATTAATTGAATGTTATGAGTAATAATACGAATAAAAAAAATTGAGGACATAAAGCAAAAGTAAACAAATACTAAAGATATTTTTTGCAATTAAACTGTGGTGTAGTTATAAAAAAGTGTTGTGTGAATATAATTACCCTTATTTTAACTCTTTTTATACTATTTTTATTGTGAGATTATTTTAATTCTACTACAATATTATTGAAATCTTTTATTGTATAAAAAATTACATCTATATTTGATTTACGTTGTAAACTTGTAATGATTCAGTTTTAAAACTGTATAAACATATGTATTGAATTATAATGTGGTATAAGATTGGAAAGAATTATCAATAAACATATTTTACAAATTATATGCATTGAATTAAGGACCTTATATTAGAAATTGAATTTATTTTTTAAATAAATCAAAATCATTTGAAAAGTCATTCAACATTTATTTATGTAGAGATATAATTTTTTTAATTAAGGATATTATAAACGTAAGAAAAATAGAAGTAATGACATAATTGATAATTAAAATATTTTCACTCTCATGTTAACGTTCAAATAAATAACTCTATATTTTTTATTTTCATTATTAAAAAAGTTATTGGTTTAAAATGTATTCATTTTAACACAAATTGTAGTTTACCAATTATTCATCATATTAATTATTTTAACCCTCTTCATACTATTTCTATTTGAGATTATATTAATTCTACTACCGTCAACATAAAAAGGCGGGAGGCTGGGCACCGTCAACATAAAAACACGCAGTGTCTGCGTGTTTTTATGTTGACGGTGCCCAGCCTCGGAGGTATTAGGAAGGTCTTTGAAATTCTTAAGTTCCATAGGTCCAATGTTCGAAACTCCCTTGGGACGCGTCCACCTCGCGTGAAACAAATCCACACTACGCGGTGGACAATCCGTGTGTTGACGTCTCATAAGTACCCTCGAGGCTGGGCACCGTCAACAAGGGGTATTATAGACATAAGAAAAATAGAAGAACATAATTGGAAATTAAAAGATTTCCACACATTCATGCTTTTATATATTAGTGATAGTGATAGTGAAGTGATTAGGTTGATTCACCGTCGAATGGCCACTATTTCCTCTGGTTGCATAGTTGAGGAATTTGGGATTGTAAGGTTTTCAATCCATTTGAAAAATAATGAAGGAATATTTTATGTGATGTTGAATAAGGGTAATTTAATTAGGTAGTTTCATAATTTTGATTTAAAATATTTAGGGTGACTATATTGACATCACAATTTTTTTTTAGTTGCACCACTTTTTAAACAATTTTTAATCTTTAATTACTGTTGCATTTATATTCTCTCTCTCTTTTTTTTTTTTTTTTTTTTTTGTTGAATTTATTTATTCCTTCCAATCTTCCACTAAACATCACATTTGGTCTCTAATTATAGTTTTGTCAAAATATTCTAGTTTCTAAACAAGGGACAAATATGATTTTGCATTTTTCTATTTTTTGTTTTATTATTAATTTAATAATAAGATGTTGATGCTGTAAAAAATCCTAACATTGACGTGGCAAGATCTGGGACTTCTTGATCACTGGAAAAGATGAACGAATTTGCCTTGTATAACCTGCAAAAAGGCGAGAAGAATTCTCCCCGTCGCCCCTCCGGTGTGAGAATTAGTATTCTGGAAAATAGAGAGAATATATAACTGAAAAACGTAAAGAATATTGAATGAATTTATGTGAGTAAAGGAGCTGTATTTATAGGGCTGGAAAAGCCCATCATTTCCTTTATTCTAGGAAGGAGTCCTTATTGATATAAACTTACCTTTTAGGAGGAGTTCTAATCTTATAAGAATTGTACCTCCTCTTTTTTAAGATGATTCCTTATAGGTTATGTCTTATTTCGAGGGCCCAAGAAGGTGGGCCACTGATAAAGCCCATAAAGGTGAACACCCGGAATCCTGAAGTGGTCGGGAAAGCCCGGGCATGTTGCCATTTATGGATGCAGGGCTCGGATAGGTTGGACATTTCTGGGCTGGGATGGTAATAAGGCCGACCATACACCCAGGCCTGTAGAGAGAAGGGCTTGCTGGTCGAGACACTCAAAGCCCGGGACGTTAGGCCGACCCGAGCCACGGATGGGCCGACTTGTTATGAAGGAGTCCATAGGTCCATCCTGACAATCCCGGAAAATAGCCCGATCAGATGTTTAAATAAGTCTTTTTATGACCTCCTAATGGATTTTTAGACGAAATTTCTTTAATCAATGAGAAGTTAAGAATAAGAATATTACGATAAAAAGTTGAGGATTTAATTGCAATAATGAATAAAGACTATTGGTGCAAGTTAAAATTGTTGTAATAGCAATGTAATTATCCAAATATTTATTCTAAAAATATTATTCTAGTCAAAGGCTAAAATCACAGAGTGTATTATGTAAGAGGCTATTTGACAATTTTCCGACAAAAAAATGATTTCACATACTTAGGACCTTCTTCAGTTATTTATTTATTTATTTATAATTTGATATTTTCAAGGTCCTGTAAGAAAATTCCTGGCAATTTCGTGTGGGCAAGCAACCAAAGGGCTTTATTATAAGCTTCAAGTTTTAAGTATCCTCTAAGAGCCTATTTGGTCTATCTAAATTTTTTTAGGGAAAAATACGTAAACAAGGTCTTTTAAAATACAAATTTCAAAAATGAGGTCAAAGTCAAATTTATATAATTTCAAAAATTAGATTTTAATTAGAATTAATTAATTAATTAAAGAAAAAAAAATTTCTATATATATTGAGGTCACAATATTGTATAATTTCAGGTCACGAAAGATAAATGACCGTTCTCTTTGTATTTCGATTTTGAATTTTGAGTTTTGGGTTTTGAATTTTGGTTGTTTGTTTTGGGATTGCTGAAAACATGTTCTCTTTATAATTTTGAAAAATTGTTTTCAAAAATAGAAAACTGAAAAATGCGTTTACTTTGTAATTTTCTGATATATTTATTTTGTGATATTTTATATGTAAAAAATGGTTGATTTGTTGAATTATATTAATTTTAAAGTCAATAAATCAGTTAGTTCTTTTTGTCAATAAATTAATCATTAATATTGTTTTAACTAAACAAAAATTCATATATTAATTTTAATGTCAATAAATCAGTTAATTCTTTTTGTCAATAAATTAATCATTAATATTGTTTTAACTAAACAAAAATTCAATCTCATACCAACAAAATCTTAACATGGATCTATATATAATGTCAAAATAATATAAAAGTTTCAAGTAAAGGAAGTGTCTCATATTTACACAAAAAAAAAAAAAAATCTTAATATTTATCTATATAATGGAAAAATAATATAAGAACTTCAAGTGAAGGAAGTGTCCCACATTTACACAAAAAAAAAAAAAAATTAAAAAAAATTAAAAAAAAAATAAAATAAAAATCTTAGTATGAATTTATATATAATGGCAAAATAATATAAGAATTTCAAGTGAAGGAAGTGTCTCACATTTAAAAAAAAAATTAAAAAAAAAAGTTTCAAAACGCACGTTTTGAACTTTTTAACACAAAACATTCAAAAAGCAATAAACTCGTTTTCAGTTTCTTTTGTATTTTTGTTTTTTTTTTTTTTTGGCAAACGAATTTCTGAAAATGGGCAAAGTAAACGTATTTTCTATATTTTCGAAAGTTAAAAACTCAAAAGGGTTTAAAACAACAAAAAGAATAGGACCTTAGTTTTTTAGGTCACAAATTTATTTTAGATCACAATATATCAATATTTTAGGTCACACAAAAATTCGATCATCTAAAATGATAGATTAGCATTTTCCAAAAGACCCAAAACGAGATAGAGGGAAGGAAAAATAAATATATAAATAAATTAGATTGGTGTTGACAGTTGAGGAGGAGCATATTTTGAAACGGCAGTGTCACATCACACGTGTGAGCTTTGCCACACTAGTTTGAGTTAATTTAAATTATTGACGCTTGATTTTCAAAGTATTGTCTACTACAAAATTAATATACATTTTAAATGTGCATTTTAATATACATTTTCTACCGAAAATTTAATTTACATCCAATATACACTGTCATTGGAGATGATTCTGGGCAAATTGAAGTGCTAAATTACCAATTAGATATAAAATATATTACGATTGCAGATGCTCTAATGGAGGATTATGTCCACCCTCGATAAAGAGGGTGAACAAATTTAAACTCATCAAAACCAGATACTCGTATAGAACATTTGAGAATTGATATACTGCCATTCCAGACTCCCATGTCTCACACACAATCAATTCTACCCCACCCCGTAAAAGGAAAACATTTTACGGTCCATGCGTTTATTCCAACTGCAAATTGGAGGAGAACGGCAAATTTTTATAGTTTTTTTAATTTCCTTTTTGCCCTTTGTTTTGTATATACCAACTTTGTTTTGCAAATTAAGTCCTCTTTCTATTGATAATTTGAGACAATTACCCAATTTGGAATTAATTAATTGCAAATTAAGTCCTCTTTCTATTGATAATTTGAGACAATTACCCAACATGAAATTAATTAATGGCAAATTAAGTCCTCTTTCTATTGATAATTTGAGACAATTACCCAACTTGGAATTAATTAATTGCAAATGAAGTCCTCTTTCTATTGATAATTTGAGACAATTACCCAACATGAAATTAATTAATTGCAAATTAAGTCCTCTTTCTATTGGCAATTTTAGACAATTACCCAACACTTCCATGTAAGCTTCATGGAAGTTTCGGGGTTCCAACGCACCGGCGACCCCCTATAAATATTAAGCTTTTACATCTCCTCTAGGGTCTTACCACCATCTCTCTCCCTCTCTCAGAGTATATTGCAGAACAACCATACAGTGAACATGAGGAGCATTCCCGTCCGAGGAGCCATTAAGCGCAGAATCTTCAAGTCCTTCTTTCAAAAGCTAAAGAAGCTTAACTGCATCAAAGCATTTAGTCCATGATTTGATCAAGTCAGGCAATCATCCTATTCCTTTGTTGTTGTGTTCTATTGGCTATCATCATGCAGCAGAATTATCCTATTGTCAGTCATTCTATGTACGTTGTTGATCCATTGTGTCGTTGTTGTATTTCTTTTCTTCATATATATAATAGTTGAGAGGATGCTCGCCGATTATATATATATATATATATATAATCGTTTTTCTGATCGGAAAGTGCTGCGTTTTTTTTTATAACCCATAACCCATTTCGTATGTGACGGAAGAGGCTGTGCCCGTGACTCATGTCTTGGAATCAGCGGCTGTGTTTGCAGCAAATCAAATATAGAAGGACTAACAACATTCAACATATCTATGAAGCTTAAAGAACCCTTTTGATCAGCCTCACATCACATGGCATGTCAATATGCTATTTGCCATGAAAAAGCTGTTTGATGGAATCATCTCATTATTCTGATCAGAAAGTGCTGCGTTTTCAGTTGAGTTACTACTATAAAAAGTGTTTTTAGCAACCATGAAATTTATCGTTGAAAATCAATATTTCGTTGTAGACTTGTAGATTGTTTTAATGACAAAAATAGTGCCAATACTAGTTTGTTATTAAAGGCTCGACATAGAATGTATTTGTCGATGAAATTTCAATTTGTCGTTGAATATGAAAATTCAACGGTATAAGTTTAAAGAATTTTGGTTATTAAAATCATAAATTTGACTACCAATTTTTTTTTTTTTTTTTTTTCGTGATTTTCAATGAAGATGAGAATGGTTGTAGCAAGTTCTTTTAACAAAAAAAAAAAATTATACTAATTTATTCCTCTTTAAATATTACTTTTCAACAAAGAAGATGATGGTTGTAGAAAAAGTTTTTAACAACGAAAATTAACTAATTTAATTATCCTTAAATATCTCACAATGTGTTTGGATATATTAATTATTTTTTATTTATAATTGTTGAGACCAAGTCCAAAAAGAAGTATAGTGACCCATCGCGAAAGTCCAATAGAGGCCCAATGGACCTTGGCCCATAGCTAAAGCTTAAGATGTTTTCTTGGGTCAATTGTCGAGATGGTACAGCACGTGAACTTCTTTAGCCGAACTGGTTTATGACTGCTCGAGGTGTTTTATGTTTAGACGGAGGACCTCCTTAATAACAGCTCGGATAAGTGATGGGACAATGGATGGAGTCAGAGATGTGACGCCGCCTTTATCAAAAAGTGATAGGCGCCCATCCCCTACCAAACGTAGCAATGATTACTGTCAAAAAGTAAGATTTCCCTCTCCAACCGCTAGGGTAAATACATGTGTAAAATCTACCACGTGTCGCCATCCAAGATTATAAATTCCCCTATAAATAGAACATTCCTCCCGCCTTGTAAAGGGTTAGCATTTTCACTCTCTTAACTGAATATTTTACTCTCACTCCCCTTTTTCTCTTTTAATCATTTATATTTTTCGCACCCAATATATATTTGCTTGAAATGAGCACTAACTTTGGCATCAGAGTGAAAACGGGAGCCACCTCGGCCCCCTTTGTAAACTGATTGTTTGTCACAGTGCGCAGGAGATCCATGTGTTCAAGAGGGAGGAGCTGAGACGTGTTAGTCCAAGGTCCAGCCAGATTTTGTGGTCAACATTTTGGCGTCGTCTATGGGAAACCATACTGCTAACCATGAAAACGCATGATAAAAAGTCACACATAGAAAGGAAGTTTTGAAAAAAGACGAAGAACCTCTTGCAAAAGAGTGGAGAATTGCAAGAACTTTAAAACATAAGTTTGTTACCCTTGAAAAAGGCAAGAACTTTGAAATACAAGTTTGTTAACCTTGAAAAAGACAAGAACTTTGAAATACAAGTTTGTTAACCTTGAAAAATGCGTGAAACTTTGAAATACAAGTTTAATAACCTAATAGATCGAGTGCACCTCAGTAAAAACATGAGGGGGATGCTCGACTAAGAATATCGACCCAACTTGCTTACCAAGTGAAAGGAAGTTGACTACCTTCTTCAATCAGCGGGTGCGCTACTAGATAGACAAGCCAAAGGTATTGATCGGATAATTTTTGTTAAGTTAAAGAAGCACCTTCCCTTCTGAAAATATGAAGTCTTGGTCTTCAGTCCCAATATGATCGAAGAAAAGAAGTCGAACTAAAGGGAATCATAGCAATCGGGAGTCAAATCATATAGGGGAAAGTAAGGTTAGGGTAGGATTTGGTTTTTGGGGGCTAGGTTTTTTAAGCAAGCTTTAAATACTCCAAAATATTGAAAAAGGCTTAGAGTTTTGAGATAAAAGTTCACCTATCTTTGAAAGAGAAAATAAAACCAAAAACTTGCTCCGAACATGAATGAAAGTGACGATGATATTAACCCTCATAGGAGTAGAAATGACCAGCTCAGCGAGGAGGAGGAGGCTCCTCAGAGGCCTCATGAGAACGCAAACGAGGGAATGGCCCAACCTAACCCTCCGCGCTAGCACCGAAATCCCCGCATGCTGCGAGACATGACTTGCATGGCAGTACAAATGCTAGAAACGTAGAAACAGCAGATCGAACAAACTGTTGCGATGAATGCCTACATGACTCGAGGGTATGTTGTAAACGAGCCCATGATGACCCCGCAATATGCGCATCCACATTACTCACCATTTGATGCAGCTACTGCCTCCTATTATTATCAAGATCCTCAGGTATTCGCCGAGGTAGAATCTGCTCCTTTCAACGAAGAGGACCCGGTGCATGAAGCACCAAGCGCACAAGATCAACCCCCTATTAGCCGCAGGGAGGCTTCGCCTTCGAATTCTGGTAGCGTTTTTAGCCGAATAGGGGGATTATTCCGGGGCAGACGAGGGGGTCGAACTGACCAAGGTCAACACCATGCAGCTGAGCCTAGAAATAGGCAGGAGCGACGCGCTGAAAAAGCCCTGTCGCGGAGCCAAATGCATAGAGACCGGCATAACACAGGGGCAGAAAAATTAGTCCCCACACATGAGCCTAGGAATAGGCAGGAGCGACGCGCTGAAAAAGCCCTGTCGCGGAGCCAAATGCATAGAGACCGGCATAACACAGGGGCAGAAAAATTAGTCCCCACACATGAGCCTAGGAATAGGTAGGAAAGGAGAGCAAAAGCAGCTCGGACGAAATCTCGTAATGATCTTTCGACCTTCGAAAGGCCAAACTACGGGCGAGTTTTACCACCACAAAGATAGGAGTACGCTCCACCGCCCTACGACCAACACCATGACCCGATATATTCCGGTCATGACGAGAACAGTGAAATACCGTCATACGAGCTAGATGACGAAGAGGAAATAAGCCCCTTCATGGAGGGCATCCGTAGGTGCCCAGTGCCTCATGACTTTGAAATTCCAGAAATAGGAAAGTATTCTGGCCGAGGTGACGCTGACGGTCACCTGTTAAACTACCGCGCTAGTATGGAAATAGCCGGAGCCACTCCGACACTGAAATGCAAGGCCTTTGCTTTAACCCTTGAGGGAATTGCGATACGATGGTACAAAAAACTCCCTCCTGGTAGCATCCAAAGTTGGAGAGATTTGAAGGTAGCATTCAAAAATGGCTTTGTTTCCTCCAGGCCTGGCCAGCTCCCACTCCAACGCCTTCAGGACTTAAGGCAAGGAAGGGAGGAATCTCTGAAAAGTTACCTAGCCCGGTTCACTGAAGAGATGCACATTTGTGAGAACATCACCGAGGCGGAGATGTTTTCAGAGTTAAAAGGGGGGCTAGACATGACAAGCTTGTTTTGGAGGGATGCTCGAAGCAGAAAATCGAGGGATTACAATGCCCTAGTAGATTTAATGAAGGAAGAGATCGTCTCAGAAGAAATAGCTAGGGCCAGAGACAATCATCCTCAAGGGAGATACAATCTTGGGTATCCTAATGAAGCGAACATCAGGAAAGGAGGTAATAAGGATAAGTTCGACAGTAACCGAAGTGGAGCGCCACGTCCATTTCCAGGAACCTGGTCCAACTATGCACCAAAGATCACGGAAGCTATCCCTAACTTGCACTCCAACGCTCCCCCTTAGAATCCCCCCTCGGCTCAAGGAGGAATGGAAAGTAACCGAAGTGGAAAATAGCCCATGATTGGGGCTTACTGTTCCTACCACAGGTATTATGACCACGCAACAGAGGATTGTAGAGAAATCCACATATTAACGGACCAAAAGGCACACGGGAGAAGGGGAAGTGATTTCTCTCTTGACAAGGGAAAAACACAAAAACCAGGTAGTCAAAAGTTCAACCGAGCTGACAGGCGAGATCCATGGAAGAACCCAACCAAAGAAAGGATTGACAGTCATCAAAGAGACAGGAGCAAAGGTCAGGATAACTCCTCGGCACATGCTAAAGATACGAGAGAGCCACCTATACCTGCAAATGATCCGCCGATCCGTGAAATCGACACAATATTGGGAGGCCCCCATCCAGGTGGAAGCACGAATAACTCCCAAAAGAGATATATCAAAGAGGCCAAGCAGACCGCCAACGTGAATTACCACATCCATTCACATCATGTTGGGATGCCTCGGACATAATCTATCACCTTTACCCAAGAAGACGCTATTGGGGTACACTTTCCGCGTAATGATGCATTTGTTATCAAGGTAGTGGTGGCTCGGAATGGGTTGTCACGGATGATGGTGCCTCGGTAAACGTAATTCACGGAGTAACTTTCGATAAGATGGGGATTAGCACCCCACTCATTCCAGTTCCAGATCCTATATATGGATTCACGGGGGACAGCATATCCCCATAGAATTCTTGGTTGTGGACAAGATCTCCTCTTATCATGGCTCAATTGGAAGGCCAGGTCTTATCGACTTGTGGGCTGCAACCCATACGAAATATATTTGCATGAAGTTTCCTATGGAGTACAGTGTTGCAACTGTTAGGGGGAGCCAAGCTGAATCACGGGCCTGTTACACGAACGTTATCCGAAAATTTCAAGACCGGAGCTTGAACAAGATTATCGATGTGGCAATGGCTGAGGCTGCTCCGAACCCTGAAAGACTGGGTGGAGGTCCCTCAGAAAATGAGGATGTTACAATAACGCTGGAAGAAGATCTGGCAGATTTAAACCCGAGAATGGCTGGAGACAATTGCTCTACCCCAGTTGAAAGGCTAGAATGTTTCGGTATAGATCCACTTGACCCAATCAAAGAGTTGCAGATTAGATTAGATTCACCGGTTGAATATAAATATTAGCTAAAAAACTTCTTAATCGAGAACCTCGATGTATTTCCATGGAAATATGATGACATGGTTGGAATTGATCCTAAAGTGGCTTGTCACAGACTCCAGCTTGATCCCAGAAGTCCTGGGCACAGGCAAAAGAGAAGACCGTCAATAGTAGTTCATCCAAACTATAAATGCAGGTGTTACGGAGTATAAATAAAAAATGTTCAGATGTTTGTCAAAATCAGAGCTAACCAGCAAGCATGAATGCCTTAAGCTACTTAGATATGAGGGACTATTCACATATCTTCATACAATGCGTTTGTGTTTGAAAGCATTCACATTTAAACAAATAATGTTGTACAAACCAAAACATTGAGCTAAACTAAATCACTACGTTTATAAATCAAAGTATTTACAATTCAAAATGTAGTTACATTTACAATTTAGGGTGTGTTCTTTAAAATTTAATTTGGAATGTTTTGTGTCAAATCAAGGAATTGAAATTATTTGTTGATTTATTTGTGTTTTCTAGGTAAGATGAAGGGTTAAAAATTGGAGAGAGAAAATGTGGATGGTTAAAAAGTGGTATGGGAAATTGTGTAAATTAAATTTTTGTAATGATGACAAATTAAATTTTAAAGAACACACCCTTAAAGCGTCATTACACTTACATTTTGAAAAAATTCGAACAATATACAACATGCAAAATGACCAAAGCAAATACAAAAGAGGATCATGAGGGAGGAACATCTTCTGAAGAGGTCCTGCCAGGTACATCCGAAGGATTTGCTGGATCATCAAGGGAATCGCCCTTATCTGCATCTTGAGGTTCGGGGTACAAGACTTCAATGGAGGATAGGTCCAGAGTTGGGAAAGCTTCCTTCATGTCCTCCAAAGCCATCCTGGCCCCTATATTCCCAAAGACCCTCTGCATGGCCTCATACTCTGGTGTCTCTAAAGTGTCTTTAAAATTCTGGATCGCCTCAGAGCTTTCTCCTCCGCCTTTTTCCTAGCTTCCACCTCTCTCCCCAATTTCTCAGTGGCTACTGTCACCTCAGCCTCTAGCTTAGCTTTGGCCACATTGGCTGCTGACAGGGCCTCAGAAGTTATGGATTGAGCCCGGTTGGAGTCGTCCAATTTCTTACAAAGGGACGCCACATCTGCCTCGGAAGCATGAAGATCGTGCTTTAACTTTTCATTGTATTCTTGAAGACGTTTGGTTGTCACCCTATCTTCCGAGGAGGCCTTGCGAGCGATGGACAGATGCTCCTTAAGGTCCTTAATCTCCCTAAGCATATTGTCCGCGTGACGGAGTGCAATCTCAGCGTCCTTCTTGTCCCGCTGCGCCTCCTCCACTGAAGACTCCACCTCATCAATAATGGCCAGTGCCCTAGCATTCATAGTTTTGGCAGCAAGCAGCTTCCGGGACGGAGTGACACTGGAAGAGAAGGCAGACTAGCCCTTTGTCCAAAATTGCTCAGTGACCAAGGCAGCCCTGGCAGGAGGAGAACTGTGGGAGTCAAACAAGGAAAGACTGAAAGTAACATCCCAGGGGAAAACACTGACTTTAATCTGTTGGAGCTCTTCTGCTCCCGCGGGTGTCACTTCGTAACACAAGTCTGGGATAGACACAGAAGGCTCATCCTCCAAGTCTTGAGTCTCTGGGTGCGGAGGTGGTTTCCTTGCCCCTTCTGAGCCTCTTCAAAGGGGCGGGTTCCTCCTCAGATACGTGCTCAGAGATATCCTCGGATAAGGGAGATGGCACAGAAACATTCTTAGACTCCCTCTCCCTCTTGGAGCCGCCCCTATCTAACCTTTATCGAAGTAGGATGACCAGTAATAATATGAGGATATGAGCATCTGGGAGACAAGTAGTACCTGTCCTTGACATCCGACCTCACATCCTTCTCCCTTCTAACGGATTTCTTCAAGGCATATAAGGTGTGGATGATGTGCAGAGAGATGGGGTAGTCAGGATTGACCTCCTGCCACACCAGCCAAGTACCCACCGCCTGCGTCCAGAAATATGGGGCCAACTGGTAGGGGCATAAGTTAACTCCTAAGTAGAGCCCTGAAAAAAGAGGTGCAGGGGCAGCCTCATCCCGCAGGATAGAGCATCATAACACACAGACACCTGACCTGGGGGAGGGCTACAGGGTCGGAAAAAAGGTGTAGGGTGCACCAATCGAACCCCTTCTGTCATCCTGCATTTCCCTGAAGCTCCAGCCAAATCAACCCCCCGAATTTTCGTGGCAATCTTGCTACTTTCCCAAGACTCTGGTTTTGGATCAGGGTCTACATGATACCCTGACATTTTATTTACCAGGTCTACCCAACCTTCAACCTGGGCTATTTCCTCCTCAGAAAGCCCCAGCTCTTTCCTACGTACCCTAAATGGGCCCTAATAATTAATCCGAGGTCCTGGTGACCGGAAGAAGAGCCTACTGCCTCTCCTCTTTCCAAATCCCTGTCCCGCTTACTTCGAAGCTCCTGCAAAGAAGCCTCCTCCTCGGATGATAGATGAGCCATGTAGCTCTGGTCCTTTTCTTCTTCGCTGTCAGAATGATCCAAATAAATTATACCACTGCGTTTCCTATTCCTCCTCTTAATCCGCTCCCTAAAGAAGCGGGAGCTAAAAACTGACAAAGACAATGGGCAGAAACCTCTGACAGGAATCACCATTGCCAAAAGTTCCTGTGAACCCGTTCCCTCAACTCTTTCCATTTATTCTTAAAAATGGGCTAGACTCACCAAAAGTAAAACAAAATGCAAATCAAAATTTTCAAACCCACACTTGAAGATTAGAAAAAGAAAAGAAGAGGTTTTCTTTGCACTCACAAAGGAAAAGAAATTTACCTTCAAAAACGGACGATCAAGATTGTATACTCGGAGCGAAGAACGCGCCAAAGAAGAGTGTAGAACGATATTGATGAGTTGCTATGTAAAAAAAAAACCCTTGAAGAGATACTGAAAGACTTGCAATAATGGAAGAGATGCAGCAACTTCTTGCGGAGACGCTACTGCAAAGATTCTAAGAATACAGTAAAGGAGAAACAATGAGAAGAAGAAGGATTTATAGGGGATTCAATAAACCAAAACCCTTGGTCTTTGAGCCGCATAATTAACACGGGTAACCAACGTCTCTTGGAGGATGGATTAATCAAAGCGCCAACTGTCAAAAGAAGGGAGAAAACCGTTCAGTTACTATAATGGGCGCCACGCGCGGAGAGATGTCACCTCTCATTCCTTTCCTGCTTCTTGGGAACTGATATTAGTAGCCTCCCTTTATATTAAATGCGCCGCCTAAGAGAAATGCTAGTAAAATTCCAACTTTCACCAGAGAAGTAAAACGGGAATAGAAGGTCGGCCTTACTTTGAATCCGAGCTCCCCCAAAGGAATGTCATTACGAGCCTTAAGCTTGCAGCGTCATATGATAATTCCCAGCTGACAGATGGCGGAATAACTATAAAATATATTGGATGTAACAGATAACGAAGTTCGAGCAAGACCGCAATCCCATAGCAGCAAAATTAAAGAACGCTATCAGAACAAAGTTAGTACTTCGAACACATAACAAATCCTATCTGCCCATGAATGACCACATCGGATTTGAGGAACTAGTGTTGAGACCAAGCCCAAAAAGGAGTACAGTGACCCACCAGCGAAGGTCCAATAGATGCCCAATGGACCTTGGCCCATGGCTAAAGCTTAAGATGTCTTCTTGGGTCAATTGTCGAGGTGGTACATCACGTGAAATTTTTTAGCCGAACTGGTTTATGACTAGCCGAGGTGTTTTATGTTTAGACGGAGGACCTCCGTAATAACAGCTCGGATGAGTGATGGGACAATGGATGGAGTCAGAGATGTGACGCCGCCTTTATAAAAAAGTGACAGACGCCTATCCCCTACCAAACGTAGCAATGATTACTGTCAAAAAGCAAGATTTTTCTCTCCAAGATTATAAATTCCCCTATAAATAGAGCACTCCTCCCACCTGGTAAAGGGTTTGCATTTTCACTCTCTTAACTGAATATTTTACTCTCACTCCCCTTTCTCTCTTTTACACATTTATATTTCCCGCACCCAATATATATTTGCTTGAAATGAGCATTGACTTTGGCATTGGAGTGCAAACGGGAGCCACCTCGGCCCCCTTTGTAAAATGATTGTTTGTCACAGTGCGCAGGAGATCCACGTGTTCAAGAGAGAGGAGCTGAGACGTGTTGGTTCAAGGTCCAGCCGGATTTTGTGGTCAACAATAATCATTCCAATTTTCAATACAATTTTTAACTACACATCTTTTTCTCTCTAATTTTTAACCATATATTTATCTCGAGATTTGAACAAAAAAATGTTTGTAATCCAAATCATAGTCGCCGAACAAAGGCTCATTTATGATATATCCATAAATTTTTTTTTTCGTTATTTTTTTTTTACGAAAAAAAATTTAAGTAATAAAACGTTGAAATAATCGAAATTTCCTTGATTGAAAAAATTTACTCAAAGTTATGTTAATGCAGTGTTCGGTAACTAGTTTATAAACTAGTTTTTTCCTACAATTTTCAATACAATTTTTTAATCACAAAATCTTTTCTCTCTCTAATTTTTAACCCTCAGAACTGCTCGAGTTCTGTGCGCTACAGTAAAAAAAAACTAGTTTTTTCCCCAAATTTCGCCATCCAACAGATGCTAAATCGTAGTTGCTCATTGATGCGTGTCGCGATGCACCAGAATAATAAATAAATTCCTCGTCCACTATTACTAAGAATGTAGCAATGGAAGCAAGAGTTGATCCCACAAGGAACGGGAACTAAAGTAGTGCTATGTCAATCAGAATAGATTGGGGGGGTTTTGAGTTCAAATATTGTAAATAACTTGAAAATAGAATTAAAAACGTAAATTAGATAGAATATAAATCAATTATTGACAAATCCTAGTTCTCAGGTTCAGTTGTATTTATTCACAATGTTATCACCTTCCAAGTAACGCAAGCTCAATTTCCTCTTTGATTTATCACCCGTAAATAGTTAATAAGCTTTAACTATTCCGATTCTCCCTTAATTGCATTTAATTAGAATAAGCTTTCTAATCAAACTTTAGCCATTGAATAACCTAAAAGAAGCTCTTTAGATTTAAGACAACAACTATATAATGATTGAGAAGAATTATGGTGAATTAGATTATCAATCACGCAAGCTCGTGACAATTAACCTAAGTTGGAGTTCTTTATGAAAATATTAAATTTCCACTTGCTACTATTAATTGAACAAAAAGATGATTACAGATCCAATCATTCAAGATAGCAAATCTCAATACAACAAATTAAATGATAATACCTTAATCAAATAAAGAATTGCATTGATTGAATTAAAAACGCATAAGAATCCAACAAATCAAAGTAAGGAATTTAGAACTACGTTACTAGTTTGGAAAAGCGATAAACAAAGGAATTAAAATACAACGTCCCCTTTGAACTAGGTAGAAAACTTAGCCGCTTAAAGCCATGAAGAATTCTGGAATTTTCTTTCTTGATTCACCTTCTCGAGTTGTTTAATTCTTCTTCCAATTCTTCAAGCAAGCCGCTCCTCTTTTTAATATTTTTTTCACACTTTTTCTGTCATGAAATTCCCTTTTTATAGCCTCAATTTCGTGCCCTAGCTTTGGGTTCAAGAAATCCCAAAATTATGGAAAGAATTAAAATATGAAAATTTTTGACTGGAAAGTTACGACCTGAGTTTTCCTTTACGGCCGTAACATGGTTTCTACATATTTTTCTCAATTTGAAGTTACGGCCGTGATATATTTACGGTCGTAAATGTGTCTCTGCATATTTTTCACCATTGGGGGTTACGGCCGTGACTATTTACTTACGGCCTTAACTCATTTTCTGCTCCCTTTTGCGCCATGTTATGAAAATGCTTACGGTCGTGACTTATTTGCATTACGGCCGTGACTTATTTGCACCCAAGGTCCTCAATTCTCCGTTTTAAGTGCATTTTGGTCCTTTTTTCTTTTTTCTCTTTCTTTATGCTCCTATACAACATGAAATACAAAATGCGTTAATAATACTCAGATAGGACCAAATTATGATGAGTCCAAGGTTATAAGTGCACAATTTAAGATTTAATAAAGCACTTATCAAATCCCCTCACACTTAAACTGTTGTTCGTCCTCGAACAAAGATAGACAGAGAAAGGAATAGGATTCAAACAACAGATTATAATTTAGAGACTTGAGATTGCAACCCACTTTTCTTTAGCAAAAATGTTTCATTGCACGATCGGATTGTGTTAGTGTGTGCTAGAGATGCAATGCCCTCTATTTCCCATCCCAATCATGGCTCGTCATGGCTTATTTCCTTTCACCTCTCGTGAGCACTCACCTCACAATCATTTATGAGTGACTACAAAGAAAATAGTTTCGCCCAATTCCGGAAGAAATTATTTGCATAGACCGAGTTGTTCATGATGTGAATTCAGTCAACACAGTATCCCCGACCACATTCATAGCACAACCCTAGACCAAGCAATTCAAACCACTCATAAGCATATGTAATGGGTTGTAACACCCTCACAAGATATTTCTCTCTTCGCACAAAGTATATAAGGGTTAGAATTTTCGCTCAGCTCTCTGCATGGATAAGTCAGTACCACAGATTTCCTAACTGTCATAACCGGAGCCAACAATAACACAAGTGCAAAGCGATGGTCTTTATTTTAACGGGGTTTCAGGTCAGGTAGGGAAAAAGGATATATTTAGGCTGATTCGAGAAGGAATTTTGCAAGCTAAGTCAATTCAAAATGAAATTACTTCCTTCACTCTTAATATGAATTTTATCGTTTCCCACTACCCAACTTTATTCACACTTGAATCTCGTCCTTTCTTTTTCTTCTTCTCTATTTTTTTTAGACTGCAACTTCTTCTCTGTTTTTCAAATCATTATGCACTCACCAAGTGACACCAGATAGAATTTCAATCCCCTGAATTCTGCCATTACACAACCATCGCCCAACACAAGATAATCATTTCAACTTCTTAGACTTAGACCATAGCACAATCCTCAATTAAAAAAAGCTTGCGAATCCCTTCTCTATGGATTCAAAACAGAGACAATGCGAAAGAAAGGGCATTCGTGGCTTGTAGCGTGGCATAGAAAAAATTTAAAGAAAGGCTAAGGCTCAAAGGGCTTCTATTGGTCCATGTAGTAAGGTAGGATCTTTTAGCAAGTCAAATTTGGCTTAACCTATTGCCTTTGCTATAATTTGCACTTAAGTTAAGAAGCTATACAGTTTGCACAGGAAAGCACATCCAAGTCCAACCTAACCATGCAGGACACACATCAAAGAATTACGAGCTCATAAGTATTAAAAACAGCTCTTAGGCTCAAAGGCTCACAAATTATGGTTTTCATGTGTTTCTCCCATCCAATTATGAGTTATAGGTCATTGCTTGATCTTCATTCCGAATCTAAATCCATTGGTCGAGGATAACGGTTAAAAGTATTCAAACCATGACTACTCACAAAAGTATAATCATTTCTTTTGGAATTGGGACTCTCAGGGTTATATATGAAGGGGTAATCTGTCTATTCTGTTTGGGTTGACTAGGTTGTAGACATCTGACAATTTTACTTTTCATTTTCAACCTATTCGTGCAGTTTTGGACGAGATCATCTCTATGTGCTCAATTTATATCCAATTATGCAATGATCTTTTTGAAAAAAATGAACCAAAAGTGGGTCCGCTTCCTATCAAAGTATGGTTTAAGACCTAAGTAGCATAGATAGGTAACAAAAGTAGAGAACAAGATTAAAATGGAGCTGACTCAACGTGAATTTTAAAGATTCAATTACAGAAAGAAAATAAAAACATTAAGCTTACAATCAATTCAACCCCCCCCCACACGTAGACAATACAATGTTCTCATTGAAAAGTAAAACATTAAAGGGGAAAAAGAAAAGAAACTCCCTCGTTCTAATGTGGCGGTTGATCGTTTCGGGGTCTTTGCAACTGCCGAATCTCCTCCCAAAGGGCTCTCTGCTCTTCCAGCATAAGTTGTTGATCTTCTTGCATGGCATTACGTTGGGTTTGGAAGGCTTGCATCATATCCAGCATCTACAGCTCAAAAGGGATAGGAGCAGGGGCTGTTGTGGCTCCTCCCGAGCTGCGGGCTCCTCGGCGCCTTGATCATCATCGGACTCCCCTGAATCATCATCCCCTCGACCCCGCTTCGCGATGATCTGCCTGCGAGCATTTTCCAAACTCGCCTTCGTGAGGCGATTCCCATGCCCCAAAGTGTCGTCACTCACCGCAGCGGAAACTCGTTGAGCCCGGCATAAGGCGGTAATCAAACATGGGAAGGGCATGCCTCGCTTCTTTGGCATCAAGCTGGTGTAGGTCGATATCGTATCATAGATGTGCTGTCCCAAGTCAAATTTGATTCCCTTGGTGATGGCATAGTAACTAGGAGGTAGCGAATAGACACCGTAGTGAGGCTAGTGGATGGGAATAGGCTCCCCGACCCCCACTGATGCAGGTACCAGACGTCCCTCTGTAGATCCTGATTCTTGTAGTGCGGATGAATGACATTCAGGGAGTCATGGAGTTCAGGCTTCAAAGCCCAACGGAGTACCTCCGGTCCGGAAAGAAAACACCGGAATTGGATGACATAGGAACGACTCCAGTGCTATTTAACCCCAAGTAGTGTTCCACCACCTCCTTATCAAACTTGATTCTTTTCCCTACTACCCTGGTGTGGTGATAGTCAAGTGATCCCTCGTCCCCAATTTCTTTGTTGAATTGAGTGTAGAATTTGTATACCAGCGGGGGATTCCCAAAAGAAAGATCACTCGCGAATTTTACCCAACCGAACTCTACGAAGCGGGCCCAAAATTGTCGAGGGGCAATGATTGTGTCCGCGCTCTGCCATTCTTGAAAGTCCTCTGGGAGGAAGAGTCGTTCCTTAATGCACAACTTAGATTGACTATTCTCCTGGCAGGGCTCAGATGAGGATTCCCCCGCCACTTGCTTCCCTTTCTTAGTCGGTGGGGCCATAGAAAATCCTATAAAAGAAATGAGTAGATTAGTCGAGCTGGATAGTAATGGAAAAGAAAATGTGCGCGAGCAAGCAGTGCGTGATGGTAAAGGCCCAACATGAAAATCAATGCGGATATGAAAGGTAAAACGTACACACAAGCAAGTCATGGGAGGAATGAAGTCGGGGAAGGAAGTGTACAAGTAATCGTATAAGTCCCCATGTCAGGCAACAGAAAAAATATTGGCACAAACACACGAATCCTAACATGAGTTCTTTATACGGCACACTTCAAATGCAAAGGTCAAGCGATGTCCGTGATATCCATGTGACACTAACCATTATGACATATCAAAACAAAGATGTAGAGTCACAATTTAGGCTAAAGTGGAGTCAAAGATTGGAACCCACAACCTCTATATATATATATATATATATATATATATATATATGCAAAGCAATGAGGGCAATGTAATTTACCCAACCATGTCATGCAATCATCAAGAGCAAACACCAATCCTTCCCTTCAATGTAACTCTCATCATGAAATCACTTTACATATTTTTCAATCACACATTTAAAAATGTATTCAATTTCTCTTATACCAAACAGACATTAAGCCTCCTTTCGATAATACTGTAACAATATAAATTGATTTATTTATATTTTGTAGGTAAAATGTGTGATTAAAAAGTAAGTGTGTGATTAAAAAGTTGTTTGAAAAATTGTGTTGTAAAAAATGTGTGCAATTAAAAAACGATTTAAAAATTTGTGTTGCTTATAAATTGATTTATAAATTGTAATGATTATATTAAGTGTGTGCTTAATAAATTAAAATAGACGTTACACAAATCATACTAACTCAGGAAAATATAATTGAAATGAAGATTAAAAAAACGAGGCAGAATAGACAACTCAGTAAAAAAAAAAAAAAAATTGAATTTTTCAGCTGAATTCTCACGTCAACATTTTTTTTATTTGACTTGTCTCTTCAATTAATTAGTTTAAGCAAATTTGTTCTAATACGCAATTTTTCTTAATATTTTAATTAATGGGACCCATTTCTTATACTTTTTTTTTTTTTTTTCTTTCTAATAACTTATTTGGTCCATGATAAATTAATCAATTTTTTTTCTCAAATTCATTTTCAATCACACATTTTTATGGAACACATCACTTTACATATTTTTCAATCACACATTTAAAAATGTATTCAATTTCTCCTATACCAAACAGACATTAAGCCTCCTTTCGATAATACTGTACCAATATAAATTGATTTATTTATATTTTGTAGGTAAAATGTTTGATTGAAAAGTAAGTGTGTGATTAAAAAGTTGTTTGCGAAATTGTGTTGTAAAAAAACGTGTGCAATTAAAAAACGATTTAAAAATTTGTGTTGTTTATAAATCGATTTATAAATTCTAATGATTACATTAAGTGTGTGCTTAATAAATTAAAATAGACATTACACAAATCATACTAACTCAGGAAAATATAATTGAAATGAAGATTATAAAAACGAGGCAGAATAGACAACTCAGTAAAAAAATATATATATATATTTTTCAGCTGAATTCTCACGTCAACATTTTTTTTATCTGACTTGTCTCTTCAATTAATTAGCTTAAGTTCTAAATGTGTGATTGAAAAATATGTAAAGTGATGTGTCACATAAAAATGTATCATTGAAAATGAATTTGAGAAAAAAAAATTAATTAATTTTTCATGAACCAAAAAAGTTATTAAAAGAAAAAAAAAAAAAAAAAAAAGGTTGTCAACCTGACAATTTATTAAAATAAAATAAAAAAATGCGTGGAGCGCAGGGTACCGCCTACGCTCATTAGAACCAAATTGTGATGCCTGATTGTCCCTAGTGTAGTCACATCCCTTGACCAAAATCACACTCTTTACGTAGATCATGAAATTATGATTGAGACACATTCCTCAAACGGACAAATAGAAGAATCAAAGGTACGTTCAGGGAAATAATCACAACTTCACTACGACAATTCCTAATATTCAAGCAAATTTGAACTCCATACACGGGTTTTATTGTAAGAAGAAGGGTAATCGACGCAATTGATCATTACAGGGAAATAATCACAACTTCACTACGACAATTCCTAATATTCAAGCAAATTTGAACTCCATACACGGGTTTTATTGTAAGAAGAAGGGTAATCGACGCAATTGATCATTACCTTTCACACTTTTTATAGAATTCGTCCCAATGTTTATTTTTTTTGGAAAATTCATCCTTACCTTCACCTTTTCTTGCTAAAAACGTTCTTACCGTCTAATTTCATCCAAAAATCCGTTAGTTAACCCAAAAATTACCTATTGATTATTTTTTTTTATAATCTTATTAACTATTTTAATGAAGGGCAAACAAATCATTTCTTATTATTTAATTTAAAATGATGTAAAAGAAAGAATAAAATAAACAAAAACAAAAACAAAAAAATATTTGTTATAGTTCATCTTCTTCCTAAGTCAATTCTCACTCGTTCAGTTCAATTAAATCCTCTTTATTTTATTTCCAATTGGTGTAATTGCCCCCGAGGCATCTTTTTGGTGTTAAGGCGGGAAATGATTTAGATTGATATGGTAGAAAGCAACCAATTTTGTGCATTTTATTTATTGGTGGAGATGGTGGAAATTTAGGATTTCACATGTTTAGGTCTGAAATTGACAGAAAAAAATGACAGGCTCGAGGGAGCCAATTAGGGTTCCATCTATGATTTACATCCGGATGCCTCGAGCGCAGTTACAACAATTGGAAAAAAATAAAGAGAGTAATTGAACTAAACGAGTGTGAATGGTGTTGGGAAGAAGATGAACAATAACAAATATTTTTTTGTTTTTGTTTGTTTTTATTTTATTATTTCTTTTATATCATTTTAAATTAAATAATAGGAAGTGACTTGTTTGCCCTTCATTAAAATAGTCAATAAGATTATTACAAAAAAAATAGTTAATAGGTGATTTTTGGGTCAACTAACGGATTTTTGGATGAAATTAGACGGTAGGGACGTTTTTAGCAAGAAAATGTGAAGGTAAGGGTGAATTTGTCAAGAAAATAAACGTTGGGACGAGTTCCGCAAGAAGTGTGAAACGTAGGGATCAATTGCGCCAATTACCCTAAGAAGAATAACTGAGGCATGTCGGTAATTATCTGAAACAGTAAAGGAGAATTTTGATATTAACATGGCGAGTATAATTTTGGCTTCCACGAGTGCAAAAGATTGGCCTATATTAGTTTTAAATGCATCTAGTTGTTATTTGATTTTGTTGTATTTAACTTTACAAAGCTAAATATAATTCATGTAACATAAGATATAAATTTAAATTTTATGTAAATATTTTTTTGTATAAATATGAATTTATTATTTTGTTCATTTCGTATACAAATCAATTTTATATTTATTTATTTATTTTTTTTGTACTGGGATATGCCTCGATGAGCTATGTATTAAATGACTTTTATTTTAATAAAGTTTGCTTTTGTTTGCATGAAATGTTTTAATATTTATTCAAGTACAGGTTAAACAATGATAATATTGGGCCATTATTCGTTGAGATCATTTCTTTAAAAGATCTTATTAGTTTAATTTATCGGAAAAGGTAATTTGTTTAGGTCGTGGCGTTGAGCGTCCTTGTAAACTTGATTTCATAAAAGAAAGTCTAGATTAGTGACGGACTCAGGAGTAAAGTTCAATTAGAGCAATCGTTGACTAACAACGATCAATGATCGCAATAGTGAGATTATTTTTTATTTTATAAAATAATATTTAAAATTCATCTATCAATATAGAAATACACTATAAGATATATGCAAATAAAAATTAATAACGAGAAAATATATATGTTAAAGTAAATGAGAACAATCTTTTTAGAGAATCGATAATACTCCATATTTAAAATGCTAGAGATGATATTGTCAAAAACAATCAAATTATCATAAAAGTTAAAAAGTAATAGTGTAATATTTGTATTTGATTGCATCCAAATTTCATGAAAAATGCTACGTTTGAAAAAAATAATTCGTAATTTCACGTTTGACACGAATTGAACATAAAACTCGATTTTCATGGTACAAATTACTTTAAACTTGTTTTTGGCCAAATCGAAATAAAATGGATTCTCAACATGTGTTGGTAATTAAAATTCCATCTGTCATGATTTTTTTCCCCACATTCCTCAATCAAACACACCCTTAATAGAATTTATTCACTTAAACAAATAATAGAATTTATTCACTTAAACAAATAATTTCCCATTTCAACCTCCTCCCCCCCCCCCCCCCCACAACCCCCAGCAGGTCCCAGGTCCCATCTCTCTCTCTCTCTCTCTCTCTCTCTCTCTCTCTCGTTTGTGTGAGAAATTTTCAAGGCAGAACCAGATTCTGTTTAAATTTTTTAATCTTCGTTTTAGTTTTTGGAGAAGATGGACTGAGCACGATGAAATGAGTTAAAAAAAACCCGGAGTTGCTGACGAATCGGCGCTAGGTAGCTGACGGCTGGATCCGCCACTGGTCTAGATGTTAGTAAAATAATATGTGCCGAGAACTAAATTTATGTAATATTTTATAATTCATTTTATGGTTATATATAATTTTACATTATGGAATTTTACATTTATTTTAATTCTAAATAAGATTTTCAAATTTTTTTTTTAAAAAAGGAGAGATTTTGAGTGAGAAATCTTCGTTTTAGTTTTTGGAGAAGATGGATAAAAGACGATGAAATGAGTTAAAAAAAAACCTAGAGTTGCCGACGGATCGGCTGCGCTAGCTCGTCGACGGCTGGATCAGCCACTGGTCTAGATGTTAGTAAAATAATATGTGACGAGAACTAAATTTATGTAATATTTTATTATTCATTTTATGGTTATATATAATTTTACATTATGGAATTATACTTTTATTTTAATTCTAAATAAGATTTTTAAAGGTTTAAAAAAAAGGAGAGATTTTGAGTGAGAAATCTTTGTTTTAGTTTTTGGAGAAGATGGACACAAGACGATGAAATGAGTTAAAAAAAAAAAACCTGGAGTTGCCGACGGACGGTTGAATCCGTCACTGGTCTAGATGTTAGTAAAATAATATGTGACAAGAACTAAATTTATGTAATATTTTATTATTCATTTTATGGTTATACATAATTTTACATTATGGAATTATACTTTTATTTTAATTCTAAATAAGATTTTCAAAGGTTTAAAAAAAAGGAGAGATTTTGAGTGAGAATTTTTGAACAACTTGTGACCCATTCATGAACTAAACAGGTTAACCCTTCAAGTTAGCATATGTCCTTTGCAGTAAATAATTATACAGTAATTTTTAGAATAAATATTTGTTTTAGAAAATAGATAAAAACTAATAATGTAAATAATTGAGTTGTAATTTTATTTTTATTATTAGCATGACATTCATATACAACGAGAACTATATTATGACAATTAAACTTGTTCCCCTTCCCCTTCCACTGTTCAACACTTACTGCATTAATTGAATATATCTTGCAAAATAGTTCTGGTTCAGGGTACTTCCTATTCTTTCGCGAACAAAAATGATCTTATGAGTTAATTTATGGGATAAATTGTAGCACTTGACCACAAAATTCGGCTGGACCTTGAACCAACACGTCTCAACTCCTCCCTTTTGAACACGTGGATCTCCTACGCACTGTGACAAATAATCAGTTTGCAAAGGGGGCCGAGGTGGCTTCCGTTTGCACTCCGATGCCAAATTCAGAGCTCATTTCAAGCAAATATATATTGGGTGCGGGAAATATAAATGTGTAAAAGAGAGAAAGGAGAGTGAGAATAAAATATTCAGTTAAGAGAGTGAAAATGCTAATCCTTTACCAGGCGGGAGGAGTGCTCTATTTATAGGGAAATTTATAATCTTGGATGGCGACACGTGGTAGATTTTACACGTGTATTTACCCTAGCGGTTGGAGGGAAAATTTTGCTTTTTGACAGTAATCATTGCTACGTTTGGTAGGGGATGGATGCCTGTCACTTTTTTATAAAGGCGGCGTCACATCTTGACTCCATCCATTGTCCCATCACTCATCTGAGCTATTATTACGGAGGTCCTCCGTCTAAACATAAAACATCTCGACTAGTCATAAACCAGTTCGGCTAAAGAAGTTCACGTGCTGTACCACCTCGGCAATTGACCCAAGAAGACATCTTAAGCATTAGTCATGGGCCAAGGTCCATTGGGCCTCTATTGGACCTTCGCTGGTGGGTCACTGTACTCCTTTTTGGGCTTGGTCTCAACACTAGTCCCTCAAATCCGATGTGGTCATTCATGGGTGGATATAATTTGTTATATGTTCGAATCACTAACTTTGTTCTGATAGCGTTCTATAATTATGCTGCTATGGGATTGCGGTCTTGCTCGAACTTCGTTATCTGTTACATCCAATATATTTTATAGTTATTCCGCCATTTGTCAGCTGGGAATTTTCATATGACGCTGCAAGCTTAAGGCTCGTAATGACATTATTTAGGGGGAGCTCGGATTCAAAGTAAGGCCGACCTTCTATAGTTATTCCGCCATTTGTCAGCTGGGAATTTTCATATGACGCTGCAAGCTTAAGGCTCGTAATGACATTCCTTAGGGGGAGCTCGGATTCAAAGTAAGGCCGACCTTCTATTCCCGTTTTACTTCTCATGTGAAAGTTGGAATTATACTAGCATGTCTCTTAGGCGGCGCATTTAATATAAAGGGAGGCTACTAATATCGGTTCCCAAGAAGAAGGAAAGGAATGAGAGGTGACATTTCTCCGCGCGTGGCGCCCATTATGGTAAATGAACGGTTTTCTCCCTTCTTTTGACAGTTGGCGCTTTGATTAATCCATCCTCCAAGAGACGTTGGTTACCCGTGTTAATTATGCGGCTCAAAGACCAAGGGTTTTTGTTTATTGAGTCCCCTATAAAGCCTTCTTCTTTTCATTGTTTCTCCTTTACCGTATTCTTAGAATCTTTGCAGTAGCGTCTCTGCAAGAAGTTGCATCGTCTGTTCCATTATTGCAAGTCTTTCAGTATCTCTTCAAAGGTTTTTTTTACATAGCAACTCATCAATATCTTTCTACACTCTTCTTTGGTGCGTTCTTCGCTCCGAGTATACAATCTTGATCGTCCGTTTTTGATGGTAAATTTCTTTTCCTTTGTGAGTGCAAAGAAAACCTCTTTTTTTTTTTTTTTTTATTTCTAATCTTCGAGTGTGGGTTTGAAAATTTTGTTTTGCATTTTGTTTTCCTTTCGGTGAGTCCGGCCCATTTTTAAGAATAAATGGAAAGATTTGGGGTAATGGGTTCACATGAACTATTGGCAATGACGATTTCTGTATGAGGTTTCTACCCATTGTTTTTGTCGGTTTTTAGCTCCCGCTTCTTTGGGGAACAGATTAAGAGGAGGAATAGGAAACGCAGTGGTATAATTTATTTGGATGATTCTGACAGCGAAGAAGAAAAGGACCAGAGCTACATGGCTCATCTATCATCCGAGGAGGAGGCTTCTTTTCGGGAGCTTCGAAGCAAGCGGGACAGGGATTTGGAAAGAGGAGAGGCAGTAGGCTCTTCTTCCGGTCACCAGGACCTCGGATTAATTATTAGGGCCCCATTTAGGGCACATAGGGAAGAATTGGGGCTTTCTGAGGAGGAAATAGCCCAGGTTGAAGGTTGGGTAGACCTAGTAAATAAAATGTCAGGGTATCATGTAGACCCTGATCCAAGTCCAGAGTCTTGGGAAAGTATCGAGATTGCCACGGAAATTTCTGGGGGTTGATTTGGCCGGAGCTTTAGGGAAATTCAGGATGACAGAAGGGGTTTGATTGGTGCACCCTACACCTTTTTGCTGACCCTGTAGCCCTCCCCCAGGTCAGGTGTCCGTGTGTTATGATGCTCTATCCTGCGGGATGAGGCTGTCTCTGCACCCCTTTTTCAGGGCTCTACTTAGGAGTTACAACTTATGCCCCTACCAGTTGGCCCCATATTTCTGGACGCAGGCGGTGGGTACTTGACTGGTGTTGCAGGAGGTCAATCCTGACTACCCCATCTCTCTGCACATCATCCACACCTTATATACCTTGAAGAAATCCGTTAGAAGGGAGAAGGATGTGAGGTCGGATGTTAAGGACTGGTACTACTTGTCTCCCAGAGGCTCATATCCTCCTATTATTACTGGTCATCCCACTTCGATAAAGAACTAGAGGAACCAATGGTTTTGGGTTGTGGGGGAGTGGCATAACTCACCTGTGGACCCTAGTCCGGAAATCACCGTTCCTTGAACTTTTTACCTACCTAGTGAGTTTTGTATTCGCTTTTGCATCCTTACATGTCATGCGTCATCCACTTTTTATTTTCTGTTCATCTTTCTTTACTTGTTTTTTTTTACACATTATTGGTTTATGGCAGGGGACACTTTTGCTTGCCTCCTCTCCGACGCGGACTTAGCGAAAGTGAGACGCTTGTTTGCCTACAAGGGCACTTTTCAGGGGGTCATTCAACAAAATAAACTCTTTGTTAAACACGGCCTTATGCGAGCTATGAGTAAGTTTGTTTCCTTACTGCCTTTATATCTTATGCATCGTCCATTCATAGCCTCATTCTCCTTCTTTTTTTTCTAGGTTCCAAGGACTTTCCGAAGATTTCCTTGAAGGGTCTTACAGCCAAAAAGATCCCTCCTGCCCTTCGCCTCGGCAGCGAAATTGAAAGGAGGCAGAAAGCAATACTTGCTAATTTGCAAGTAGGGGTGGCAAAGCAGGCATCCGAGGCGTCCACTGCCTAAGTTGAGGGTCCTCTTCCTGGATTACTGCCACCACCCAGTCTGCTTTCGGTGGGTCCCCAGAAGCTTAGCTTGGAAAAAGGGGCTTAACCTAAGAAGGTTACTATAACGGGGAAGGGACAAAGGTCAGATAGGGGCGGCTCCAAGAGGGAGAGGGAGTTTAAGAATGTTTCTGTGCCATCTCCCTTATTCGAGGATATCTCTGAGCACGTATCTGAGGAGGAACCCGCCCCTTTGAAGAGGCTCAGAAGGGGCAAGGAAACCACCTCCGCACCTTCGCCCAGAGACTCAAGACTTAGAGGATGAGCCTTCTGTGTCTATCACAGACTTGGCTTACAAAGTGACACCCGCGGGAGCAGAAGAGCTCCAACATATTAAAGTCAGTGTTTTCCCCAGGGATGTTACTTTCAGTCCTTCCTTGTTTGACTCCCCAGTTCTCCTCCTGCCAGGGCTGCCTTGGTCATTGAGCAATTTTGGGCAGAGGATTGGTCTGCCTTCTCTTCCAGTGCCACTCCGTCCCGGAAGCTGCTTGCTGCCAAAGCTATGAATGCTAGGGCACTGGCCCTTATTGACGAGGTGGAGTCTTCAGTGGAGGAGGCGCAGCGGGACAAGAAGGACGCTGAGACTGCACTCCGTCACGCGGACAATATGTTGAGGGAGATTAAGGACCTCAAGGAGCATCTGTCCATCACTCGCAAGGCCTCCTCGAAAGATAGGGTGACAGCCAAACGTCTTCAAGAAGACAACGAAAAGTTAAAGCACGATCTTCATGCTTCCGAGGCAGATGTGGCGTCTCTCTGTAAGAAACTGGACGACTCCAACCGGGCTCAATCCATAACTTCTGAGGCCCTGACAGCAGCCAATGCGGCCAAAGCTAAGCTAGAGGCTGAGGTGGCAGCAGCCACTGAGAAATTGGGGAGAGAGGTGGAAGTTAGGAAAAAGGCGGAGGTGGATCTTGCCTCTCTGGAAAAGCATATGCAATCTAGGATCACGAAGGTTCTAGAGCAGACCGTTATGACACGAGTGGAGATAGCTCTGAGCGCCAAGGTGTCTGAGGCGATCCAGAATTTTAAAAACACTTTTGAAGAGATACCAGAGTATGAGGCCATGCAGAGGGTCTTTGGGAATATAGGTGCCAGGATGGCTTTGGGGGACGTGAAGGAAGCTTTCCCAACTTTGGGGTCTTCAGAAGATGTCCCTCCTCAATGATCCTCTTTTGTATTTGCTTTGGTCATTTTGCATGTTGTATATTGTTCGAATTTTTTCAAAATGTAAGTGCAATGACGCTTTAAATTGTAAATGTAACGACATTTTGAATTGTAAATACTTTGATTTATAAATGTAGTGATTTAGTTTGTACAACATTATTTGTTTAAGAGTGAATGCTTCCAAACACAAACGCATTGTATGAAGATATGTGAATAGTCCCTCAGATCTAAGTAGCTCAAGGCATTCATGCTTGCTGGTTAGATCTGATTTTGACAAACATCTGAACATTTTTTATTTATACTCGTTAACACCTGCATTTATTAGTTTGGATGAACTCCTATTGACGGTGTTAATACGTTCAACCCACACGCAGTGGTCGCAGTGCAGGCTTTATAAGAGTCCCTTGTTTTAACAAAGTTCAAGCATAGTGGAGATGTATTGTCCTATAAACAAAATAATGTAGGCATTTTTACTATCCGTTATGCTTACTGATAGCACTTGGTACAATCCTTAACGTAACCCACTTAAGATTTTCATTAAATTATATGGAGACGTTGTGACCACCGAAGAGGAATTTGATTTTATTGAAAGTATCGACGAAGGTGATCTGTGTTCCAAGGATTACACAAAGGTACCCCAGATAGGTCTTCGATCATGTACGTGCCGAGTACCACCTCGGAGGCGACTCTGTAAGGGCCTTCCCAGTTAGGATCTAAAGTCCCTACTCCTGGTTCTTGAGTAGAGGGAAGAACCTTTTTGAGGACTAAATCCCCAATGTTAAAGTGGCGACCCTTTACTCTTTTGTTGTAGTAGCGGGCCATTTTTTCATGGTACTTTGTCATTACTATCTGAGAATCACTCCGTTTTTCCAGGAGGAAATCCAAGCTAGCCCTCTGTGCTTCTTCATTTTCCACCTTGTCATAATGGATTTGACGAAGAGAAGGCACCCCAATTTCAACTGGGCATACCGCCTCGAATCCATAAGCTAAGGAGAAAGACGTTTCACCAGTGGCAGTGTGTGAGGAGGTCCGAAGTGCCCATAATACTTGTGGGAGTTCATCTACCCATGCGCCTTTTTTGGATTCCAGCTTCCTCTTTAGGGTGTTTTTTATGGTTTTATTCATAGCTTCAACCTGCCCATTAGCTTGTGGATGATGCGGAGACGAAAATAATTTCTTAATTCCCAAATCGTCGCACAATTCATCTATATTTCTGTTTTTGAACTGTTTTGCATTATCACTAACCAACGAGTGCGGTATTCCGAATCTGCATATAACATTCTTCCAGATGAAATTGGTGGTGTTGGCCTCGGTAATCCTCATCAGGGGTTCCGCCTAGACCCACTTGGTGAAGTAGTCAATTGCCACTATTGCAAAGCAATTGTTACCAGCACCCCTTGGCATAGGGCAAATAATATCAACCCCCCACTTCGCAAAAGACCAAGGACTAGTTACCATAGTCAACTTATGATGCGGCTGATGCGGTATGGTGGCATGCCTTTGACATTTATCGCACTTGCGGACGAAGTCATGGGAATCCTTTCGCATAGTCGGCCAAAAATATCCCTGTTTAAGGGCTTTCCGAGCCATTGACAACGCCCCGGCGTGGTTGCCACATATGACCTCATGGATTTCTTTCATCACATACCGTCCTTCCTCCGGCCCAACACATCTCAACAAAGGAGAGGAGTAACTCCGTTTATAAAGTAGATCATCTAAGAGTACGAAATTTGCGGCATATCTTTGCAATTTTCGAGCGGCTTCCGGCTCGTCTGGTACTGTCTGATTCTTCAAGAATGGGACTTATCCAAGATCCTTCTTTTTCTATTGCCAAAATCTCCATTCCTGGCTCAATAGAAGAGGTCATCAAATGCTCAATTGGAATCAGATTGTGGAGCTCGGAATCATTACTGCTTGCTAGTTTGGATAAAGCATCTGCATTAGAATTCTCATTTCTGGGAATATGCTGGAACTCCATTTTTCCAAAGTTCACGGCCATATCTTTCACTTTTCTCAAGTAAGCAACCATGGTTGGTTCTTTAGCAGCGAATTGTCCGTTAAACTTGCTTACGAAAAGCTGTGAGTCACTATTTACCACCACGAACCTAATCTTTAAAGCTTTCGCAAGTCTTAGCCCAGCTAAGACTGCCTCGTATTCTACAACGTTGTTTGAGGCTTTAAAGCCAAAGCGGATGGCACTGTGTAGTTTGTACCCTTTTGGACTCATTAGTAGTATGCTTGCCCCGGATCTTCCATCAGTCGAGGACCCGTCAACGAACAACTTCCACTCACGGCTATCCTCCGCGTTATCAATCATTTCCACCTCTGGCGGATGGGTGAACTCAACTATGAAATCTTCCAATGATTGACCCTTTATAGCAGTCTGAGGTTCATAATGCTGGTCGTACTGGCTGATTTCTATTGCCCACTTCATTAACCTCCCAGATACATCTGGTTTCTGTAACACCTGCCTCATGGGAAAATTGGTGAGAACATGTATGGAGTGCGATTGAAAGTAGGGGCGGAGTTTGCGAGCTGCTGTGATCAACGAGAGAGCAAGTTTCTTCATATCTGGGTAACATGTTTCTACATCCAGCATGGATTTGCTTACATAATACACTGGGAATTGATTCCCATCTTCCTCTCTGATCAGCACTGAGCTAACAGCCTCTTTCGATACGGCTAAATATAGATAAAGTGGTTCGCCAGCTCTTGTTTTTGATAACAATGGGGCCTGCCCCAAGAATGCTTTCAGGTCGGTAAAAGCTTGCTCACATTCTGGCGTCCACTGGTATTGCTTCCCTCCCTTCAAGATCTTAAAAAATGGCAGGCATTTGTTAGTGGACTTAGAAACGAACCGATTTAAAGTCCCAATCCTTCTCGTCAAGCTTTGCACTTCTTTTGGGCTCCGAGGCGATCGCACGTTCATCAAAGCCTTGATTTTATCTGGATTGGCTTCAATCCCTCTTTTGTTTACCATGAATCCCAGAAATTTTCCGGATGCTACTCCAAAAGCGCATTTCGATGGGTTGAGCTTCATTCGATATTTCCTCTAAACATCGAAGGCCTCTGACAAATGGCGGATATGCTCTGTGGCGACCATACTTTTGACCAGCATGTCATCAACATATACTTCCATGGTGTTTCCCAATTGTTCCGAAAACATACGATTTACCAACCTTTGATAGGTGGCTCCAGCATTCTTTAGGCCAAATGGCATAGCTTTGTAACAATAGAGTCTCATATCCGTAATAAACGAGGTGTGGTCCTCATCCGATTCGTGCATGGGGATTTGATTGTATTCGAAGTATGCATCCATAAAACTTAGCATCTCATGTCCCACTGTGGAGTCAACTAACTGATCAATCTGAGGCAGTGGAAAACTGTTTTTGGGGCATGCCTGGTTTAAATTCGAAAAATCAATACATACTCTCAATTTCCCGTTCTGTTTTGGTACCAAAACAGGGTTTGATACCCACTTTGGATACCGAGATTCTCTGACGAAGCCATTTTTCAATAGCTTCGTTACCTCTTCTTTCAAGGCCTCGTATTTATCAGAACTCATCGGTCTTCTCTTTTTCCTATGCCCAAAACTTCTGGGATCAAGCTGGAGTCTATGACAGGCCACTTTAGGATCAATTCCAACCATGTCATCATGTTTCCATGCAAATACATCGATGTTCTCGATTAAGAAATTTTTTAGCTGATATTTATATTCAACCGGCGAATCTAATCCAATATGCAACTCCTTGATTGGGTCAAGTGGATCTACATTTAAGCATTCTAGCCTTTCAACTGGGGTAGAGCAATTGTCTCCAGCCATTCTCGGGTCTAGATCTACTAGATCTTCTTCCGGCGTTATTGTAACATCCTCATTTTCTGAGGGCCCTCCACCCAGTCTTTCAGGGTCGGGAGCAGCCTCGGCCATTGCCACATCGCTAATCATGTTCAAGCTCTGGTCTTGAAATTTCCGGATAGCGTTCGTGTAACAGGCCCGTGATTCAGTTTGGCTCCCCCTAACAGTTGCAACACCGTACTCCGTGGAGAAATTCATGCAAATATATTTCGTATGGGTTGCAGCCCCCAAGTCGATGAGACCTGGCCTTCCAATTGAGCCATGATAAGAGGAGATCTTGTCCACAACCAAGAATTCCATGGGGATTCTGGATAAAGTTGGTGCTTGCCCTACCTCAGTCATAAGGGTTATGGATCCTCTGGGAGTTATGATGTCCCCCGTGAATCCATATATTGGATCTGGAACTGGAATGAGTGGGGTGCTAATTCCCATCTTATCGAAAGTTACTTCATAAATTACATTTATCGAGGCACCATCATTCGTGACAACCCATTTCGAGCCACCACTACCCTGATAACCAATGCATCATTATGCGGAAAGTGTACCCCAATAGCGTCGTCTTGGGTAAAGGTGATAGATTCTGTCCGAGGCATCCCAACATGATGTGAATGGATGTGGTAATTCACGTTGGCGGGCTGCTAGGCCTCTTTGATATATCTCTTCTGGGAGTTATTCGTGCTTCCACCTGGATGGGGGCCTCCCAATATTGTGTCGATTTCACGGATCGGCGGATCATTTGCAGGCATAGGTGGCTCTCTCGTATCTTTAGTATGTGCCTAGGAGCAGTGGCGGACGCAGACTTTTCGTCTTACTGGGGCACGATTTGTGTTTTTGCCGACGGTTTGTATGGGGGTTCGGGGGCAACGGCCCCGAATTTTTTTTTTTAGGAAGAAGACCGAAAATAAAAAACTACTTTAAATTTTATTGAAATTGTTCTCTATGCGTTTTCATACTTTGATAACATTTCATTACATCATTGTCAATATTAAGTACTAATCATTCTCAATATTTGCTACATCAAATTTAAGAGTGTCACTCATAACATCCCCAACATTATCCTCGACGTTGAGACATATCTTCAATTTCAACATTAGTTTATTCACCAAGTTCCTCAACCCATTCATTCTAACTTCATTTTCATTACTTTGCTTATCAGAAAAAAAAATATGGATTTACGCTTAAAATATTTTTTCAAAACTGATACAAACAAATAAATAAATAATTGTAAACACATATTAACCCTTAAATCTCAAATATTCCAATATAATTTTAGGGAATCAGGTAATAACTATATTCAAGAATCAACCGATTTTTTTTATTAAAAAAAAAAGGAAGTCGAAATTTTACTGGGGCACGTGCCCGGCGGGCCCCTAGCTGGGTCCGCCCCTGCCGAGGAGTTATCATGACCTTTGCTCCTGTCTCTTTGACGACTGTCAATCCTTTCTTTGGTTGGGTTCTTCCATGGAGCTTGCCTGTCATCTCGGTTGAACTTTTGACTGCCTGGTTTTTGTGTTTTTCCCTTGTCAGTAGAGAAATCACTTCCCCTTCTCCCGTGTGGATTTCTCTACAATCCTCCGTTGCATGGCTATAATACCTGTGGTAGGCGCAGTAAGCCCCAATTATGGGCTGTTTTCCACTTCGGTTACTTTCCATTCCTCCTTGAGCCGAGGGGGGATTCTGAGGGGGAGCGTTGGAGTACAAGTTAGGGATAGCTTCTGTGATCTCTGCTACATAACTGGACATGGTTCCTGGAAATGGACGTGGCCCTCCACTTCGGTTACTGCCGAACTTATCCTTATTACCTCCTTTCTTGAGGTTCGATTCATTAGGATACCCAAGATTGTATCTCCCTTGAGGATGATTGTCTCTGGCCCTAGCCATTTCTTCTGAGACGGTCTCTTCCTTCATTAGATCTACTAGGGAATTGTAATCCCTCAGCTTTCTGCTTCGGACATCCCTCCAAAACATGCTCGTCATGTCTAGCCCCCCTTTTAACGCGGAAAACATCTCCGCCTCGGTGATGTTCTCACAAATGTGCATCTCTTCAGTGAACCGGGTTAGGTAACTTTTCAGAGATTCCTCTCTTCGTTGCCTTAAGTCCTGAAGGCGTTGGAGTGGGAGCGGCGAGGCCTGGAGGAAATAAAGCCATTTTTGAATGCTGCCTTCAAATCTCTCCAACTGTGGATGCTACCAGGATGGAGTTTTTTGTACCATCGTATCGCACTTCCCTCAAGGGTTAAAGCAAAGGCCTTGCATTTCAGTGTCGGAGTGGCTCTGGCTATTTCCATGCTAGCGCGGTAGTTTAACAGGCGATCGTCAGGGTCACCTCGGCTAGAATACTTTGCTATTTCTGGCATTTCAAAGTCATAAGGCACTGGGCACCTACAGATGCCCTCCGTGAAGGGGCTTATTTCCTCTTCGTCATCTAGCTCGTATGATAGTATTTCACTGTTCTCGTCATGATCGGAATGTATCGGGTCATGGTGTTGGTCGTAGGGCGGTAGAGCGTACTCTTGTCTTTGTGGTGGCAAAACTCACCCGTAGTTTGGCCTTTCAAAAGTCGGAAGATCATTACGAGATTTCGTCCGAGCTGCTTCTGCTCTCCTTTCCTGCCTATTCTTAGGCTCATGTGCGGGGGCTAATTTTTTTGCCCCTGTGTTATGCCGGTCTCTATGCATTTGGCTCCGCGACAGGGCTTCTACAGCGCGTCACTCCCGCCTATTTCTAGGCTTAGCTGCATGGTGTTGACCTTGGTCAGTTCGGCCCCCTCGTCTGCCCCCGAATAATCCCCCTATTCGGCTAAAAACGCTACCAGACTTCGAAGGCGAAGCCTCCCTATGGCTAATAGGGGGTTGATCTTGTGCTCTTGGTGCTTCATGCACCTGGTCCTCTTCGTTGAAAGGAGCAGATTCTACCTCGACGAATGCCTGCAGATCTTGATAATAATAGGAGGCAGTATCTACATCAGATGGTGTGTAATGTGGATGCGCATATTGCGGGGTCATATGGGCTCGTTTACAACATACCCTCGAGCCATGTAGGCATTCATCGTAGCAGTTTGTTCGATTTTCTGTTTCTGCATTTCTAGCATTTGTGCTGCCATGCGAGTCATGTCTCGCAGAATGCGGCTATTTCGGTGCCGGCGCGGAGGGTTAGGTTGGGCCATTCCCTCGTTTGCGTTCTCATGAGACCTCTGAGGAGCCTCCTCCTCGCTGAGCTGGTCATTTCTACTCCTACGAGGGTTAATATCATCTTCACTTTCATTTATGTTCAAAGCAATTTTTTAGTTTTATCTTCTCTTTCAAATATAGGTGAACTTTTATCGCAAAGCTCTAAGCCTTTTTCAATGTTATTAAGCTTGTATTTCAAAGTTCCACGCATTTTTCAAGGTTAACAAACTTGTATTTCAAAGTTCTTGCCTTTTTCAAGGTTAACAAACTTGTATTTCAAAGTTCTTGCCTTTTTCAAGGTTAACAAACTTGTATTTCAAAGTTCTTGCCTTTTTCAAGGGTAACAAACTTGTATTTCAAAGTTCTTGCCTTTTTCAAGGGTAACAAACTTGTATTTCAAAGTTCTTGCCTTTTTCAAGGGTAACAAACTTATGTTTCAAAGTTCTTGCAATTCTCCACTCTTTTGCAAGAGGTTATTCGTCTTTTTTCAAAACTTTCTTTCTATGTGTGGCTTTTCATCATGCGTTTTCGTGGTTAGCAGTATGGTTTCCCACAGACGGCGACAAAATGTTGACCACAAAATCCGGCTGGACCTTGGACCAACACGTCTCAGCTCCTCCCTCTTGAACACGTGGATCTCCTGCGCACTGTGACAAACAATCAGTTTGCAAAGGGGCCGAGGTGGCTCCCGTTTGCACTCCGATGCTAAAGTCAGTGCTCATTTCAAGGAAATATATACTGGGTGCGGGAAATATAAATGTGTAAAAGAAAGAAAGGGGAGTGAGAGTAAAATATTTAGTTAAGAGAGTGAAAATGCTAACCCTTTACCAGGCGGGAGGAGTGCTCTATTTATAGGGGAATTTATAATCTTGGATGGCAACACGTGGTAGATTTTACACGTGTATTTACCCTAGCGGTTGGAGAGGAAAATATTGCTTTTTGATAGTAATCATTGCTACGTTTGGTAGGTGATGGGCGCCTGTCACTTTTTTTATAAAGGCGGCGTCACATCTCTGACTCCATCCATTGTCCCATCACTCATCCGAGCTGTTATTACGGAGGTCCTCCGTCTAAACATAAAACACCTCGACTAGTCATAAACCAGTTCGGCTAAAGAAGTTCACGTGCTGTACCACCTCGACAATTGACCCAAGAAGACATCTTAAGCTTTAGCCATGGGCCAAGGTCCATTGGTCCTCTATTGGACCTTCGCTGGTGGGACACTGTACTCTTTTTTGGGCTTGGTCTCAACAGTAGCGATCAAAAATTTTAAGTCTAATGAAGATTTTTGGGTAATTGGCATAAAAGGTCCTTACCTTTGGACATTCTTGTGCAATTCATCCCAATGTTTGATTTTTTGACATTTTCACCCCCACCTTCACATTTCTTTGCCGAAAACATTCCTGTCGTTTGATTCCATTCAAAGAACCGTTAGTTGACTAAAAAACTACATATTGACCACTTTAATGAAGGACAAAAATGTCATTTTGTATTGGGTAATTGGCGCAATTGGTCCCTACCTTTCACACTTCTTGTGGAATTCGTCCCAACATTTGTTTCTTTGGAAAATTCACCCTCACCTTCATCTTTTCTTGTTAAAAAGTCCTTACCGTCTAATTTCATCCAAAAATTCGTTAGTTAACCTGAAAATCACCTATTGACTATTTTTTTTCGATAATCTTATTGACTATTTTAATGAAGGGCAAACAAATCATTTCCTATTATTTAATTTAAAATGATGGAAAAGAAAGAATACAATAAAAACAAAAAAAATAAAAATAAAAATTTGTTACTGTTCATCTTCTTCCCAACCCCATTCTCACTCGTTTAATTCAATTAAACCCTCTTTATTTTTTTTTTTTTCAATTGTTGTAATTGGTATGGTAGAAAACAACCATTTCTGTACATTTAATTTATTGGTGGAGATGGTTGAAATTTAGAGTTTCACATGTTTAGGTCTGAAATTGACGCAAAGAAAATGACAGGCCCGAGGGAGACGATTAGGGTTCCAAGCTGAATCCTTTCCTGCATTAACACCAAAAAGATGCTCGGGACGCAATTACAGCAATTGAAAAAAATAAAGAGGGTTCAATTGAATTGAACGAGTGTGTAGGGATGGCAACGGGGCGGGGCGGGGCGGGTCGGGGTCGGGGTCGGGTCGGCGTGCTCCATGCCATGCCCCACCCCGTCTTGGATAATTTGTTTCATATCCGCCCCGTGCCCCGCTTAAAGACGGGGCGAGTCACGGGGTAAGGCGGGTCAACAAATCGTCCTATTTAGTGAACCATTTATATTAGCGGGACGGGGAGAATTTCATAAAGCTAAACTATTTTGAATTAAAACCAAATCACGAGCTTCACACACACACAAAAGGGTCCCTACTTAGTGGAAAAATTGGTTGTTGTCATTATACATTGTATCAATAAAATTGCTTGAAGAAAGTAATTAGTCATCTACATTGCAGTTTTTCTTGCTGCAACTAACAATGTTGGATTGGAGAGATATATAGTAAATTACACTACACTAGAGAAGACTGAATTATTTTCTTTAGGAGATTGACTTTTTTTTTTTTTTTTATCTTTCTTGTCTGTCTTATACTTCTATAATTCATTTCTATATTCAAATTCATTCCATTGAATAAACAATTTTATCTTTCCATTCACTAAAAATGGAGGAAATGCAGAATAAAATAAAGATTGAGAATAAAAATAGTGAAAGATCTGTTGATTTTCACACGGCATTGATTTGTTAATTAGTCAAGCATACCTTATTTTTTTTAAACTGGAGATCGGGGCGGGGTGAAACCGTCCCCGCCTCGTTTAAAATGGGGCAGAGCTTTTTTGCCCCGTATCCACCCCCACGGATCCATTTATGCTGGCGCGATTCTGCCCCTAATGGGGGCAGGGCTCCGCAGGTCACGATTTTCACAGTTCGTTTTATCATCCCTACGAGTGGGAATGGGGTTGGGAAGAAGATGAACATTAACAGATATTTTTTTATTTTTGTTTGTATCTATTTTATTCTTTCTTATACATCATTTTTAATTAAATAATAGGAAATGACTTATTTGCCCTTCATTAAAGTAGTCAATAAGATTATAAAAAAAAATAGTCAAAAGGTGATTTTTGGGTCAACTAACGGATTTTTGGATGAAATTAGACGATAAGAACTTTTTTAGTAAGAAAATGTGAAGGTAAGGGTGAATTTACCAAAAAAAAAACAAACGTGGGGATGAATTATACAAGAAGTGTGAAAGGTACGGACCAGTTGCGCCAATTACCCAATATAAAATGACATTTTTGTCTTTCATTAAAGTGATCAATATGTAATTTTTTAGTCAACTAACGATTTTTTGGATGAAATCAAACGGTAGGGACGTTTTCAGCAAAGAAATGTGAAGGTTAGGGTGAAAATGCCAACAAATCAAATATTAAAATGAATTGCATAGGAATGTCCAAAGGCAGGGCCTTTTGCACCACTTGCCCAAGATTTTTTATGTTAAGAGTTCAAAAGTATTCTAATGAGCTTGTCACATCACTATGACACTTTCAAATATTTTAAATTAATTTTCGTCACGAAATGATGTTATGTGGATTTTCTTAACAATTATTTTGTTTATTTGTCGATTAAATTATCTTTAGCTCAATTTAATTGTAAGAAATGTTTTATCACATAACATGTTTCAAATTCATACTTATTTTAAAGTATTGAATTTATTAGTCGACTACCTAAGCCTCTGTTTTTTTAAATTTTTTTATTTAAAACATGTTTTTTTATATTTTTTAGGTAAAATGTATGGTTGAAAAATGAAGGTAAAATATGTAGTTGAAAAATGAAGAGAGAAAATGTGTTTAGTTAAAAAACAATTTGAAGAATTGTGTAGAAAAAAATAAGTTTAAAAATATATTTAGCACACAGAGGACCATGAATATATCATTTTCTGATTGGTGAAACAGGGGAAAAGAGAAAAAGTAGAGCACCATGAATATATCATTTCGGATTGATGAAACGGGGGAATAGAGAAAAAAATAGAGCACCATGAATATATCATTTTCTTATTGGTGAAACGGGGGAAAAGAAAAAAAGATAAATATATGTAGCGACAGGAAACTTTAATTTTAACAACAAACTTTATCTTCATATCATATTCAAAAGAATGTAATTAGTTTGCCACCTCACTTCGACAATTCCTAATATTCAAGCAAGTTTTGTTAAGCTCATTGTGAGAGTAGACTTATTAAATTTGAACTCCATACTTGGATTTTATTGTAAGAAAAATAATTGGGGCATGTCGGTCATTATCTGAAACAGTAAAGGAGAATTTTGATGTTAACATGGCTAGTAAAATTTTGGCTTCGGTAAGTGTAAAAGATTGGCCTATAGAATTTCTTGGAACAGCAGCAAATGGGATGAAATGATTGAATTAGTTTGAAATGTATCTAATTCTTATTTGATTTTGTTGTATTTAATTTTGCAAAATTAAATGTAATTCGTGTAATATACGATATAAATTTGAATTCTACGTAAATATTTATTGTATAAATATCAATTTATCATTTTGTATGCAATTCAAATTTTAATTTATTTATTTATTTTTTTTTGTACTGGAATATGCCTCGATGAGCTAAGTAAATGACTTGTATTTTAATAAAGTTTGCTTTCGTTTGCATAAAATGTTTTAATATTTATACAAGGACAGGTTAAACAATGATTTTGTCTTCAGTGTCATAATATTGAGCCATTATTAGACTTTCAAGGTTGCCCCTGATTGGAAATCAGAGCTCATTATTGCAAGTGTCCGGGTTAAGAGAATTTTTTGGTTATAAACTACATAATTTTTTAAATCACTTTTTAATCATACATATTTTCTCTCTCCAATTTTCAATCACTATTTTTTACCTCAAAACAGTAAATAAATCAATTTATAAATCAAATAGTTGTTAGAAATTGATTTTGATCAGATTATAGTTTCGAAGAAAAACATGCTAAGAAGTGAAAAACAGATTTACAAAATTGGAATAACATAAAACATATGAATCAGAAGAGAAGATCCGAGGCTAGATTTAAGGTTGATGGTCGAGGCGAGATTTAAGGTTGATGATCGAGCTGAGCCAGCAGGTCGGACGGACGGCTGCGGCGCGCGCGCGTGTGGCCTTTGGGCTAGTCTAGACATTGTCTAAGACTCCCCTCTTTCAAAGACTATTGGTACCCTTTGGGGCCCAAACCCATTTCTCAACTTGAAGCATATAAAGTGGTTCAAGGTTGTATTTGCAACCTATGTGGGATTGACACTTTTTGCCAATTGTTTCCCATTTATTCCTCATATTTATTGTCCAACTTTCAACCATAATTTCTCATTCATATGGAAATAGTTTTATACAATTAAATATTCCACGCTCATCTACTCGGAACATAGAATTTAATTGAACATTAATTTCGACAATTCGAACATCGGGTCCCACTCAAATTTAAGGTCAAAGTTGACCCATTAACCCATTATTTCCAACAATCCCCCACATGAATGGAAATTATCATGACTATGCAATGAAATGCAGACACGATCAGAGAGTACAGGCGAAAAGCTTATTGCATCAGGAGAGGTAGCTTTTGGCTTTGAACCTGCCTTAGTGAATACTATCGAGTTTACTTGGCTAATCAGTGAACATAATGTCTTGAACTGTTCAGCCGTTGATGTAAACCAAGGCAACAATATCCACACAACAATTTTTCTATCAATTCTTTGGTTCTCATAGTTGTGTTCATTTTGGCCCTGAACAATTCTTGGGATTCATAAGTGCTCTAGAGAATTTAAGCCCCAAATCCTCATAGAAGTGGCCCTACTTCACACTTATATAGGTGATCTCCTATTAAGAGTATTCTGCTATACCCCACTTGATTTATCCAAGCTATAGGAATCATTAAAAGTTATAACTTAACCTTTATACATTCTGCAGACAGCACTTTTATAAAAGAATGGATAAGTGCTTTACTGAATCTTAATAACTTAGTTGTCCCATTGAACCAGGATCTTGGGATCTCCAATCAACAAGGTTGGGTTACCATCATTAAGATTCATGCATATTCGGCTTTAATCTCATTCCCTTTGTCAGATAGTATACTTGATCTCTTGGTAGGCCTTTTGTAAGCGGATCCGCAAGATTCTCCTTTGATTTCACATAATCAATGGAGATTATACCATTTGAGATCAACTGTTTTATGGTATTGTGTCTACACGTATATGTCTAGACTTACCATTATACATACAATTTTGTGCCCTTGCAATTGCCGATTGATTGTCACAGTGAATACTAATTGCAGGCACCGGCTTAGGCCAACACGGAATATCCTCTAAGAAGTTACGAAGCCATTCTGCTTCTTCTCCAGCTTTATCTAAAGCTATAAATTTCGATTCCATTGTTGATCGAGCTATGCAAGTTTGTTTTGAGGATTTCCAGGACACAGCCGCACCACCAAGTGTAAATATATAACCACTTGTGGATTTAGAATCTTTCATATCTGATATCCAATTTGCATCACAATATCCTTCTAATACTGCTGGATATCTCAAATAATGTAATCCAAATTTCAAAGTATGTTTCAAGTATCGAAGTACTCGATTCAATGCCTTCCAGTGATCATTGCTTGGATTACATGTGAACCTACTCAATTTATTAACTGCGAATGCAATATCAGGACGTGTGCAGTTCATGAGATACATCAGACTTCCAATAATCTGAGAGTATCTTAATTGAAGCACTGGTTCACCTCTGTTTTTGGCTAAGTGTAGACTTGTGTCTACTGGAGTTTTGACCGGATTTTCATCACAGACTCCAAATCTCTTTAGCACAGACTCAACATAATGAGATTGTGAAAGAACGAGGCCATCTGGTGTTTTAGAAATTTTAATTCCCAGAATTACATCTGCTACACCCATGTCCTTCATGTCAAAGTGTTTGGTTAACATTTTTTTAGTAGACTTGCATACAATAACATATATCATACCTCAATTCAAGTGCCACTTTTCAAAGCTCTATATGGACAAAAGTATCGATCACTATTGCTTACCACAAGTGCATGAATCGCACAAGTAATATAATGGACTTGGAGTTCAAGTATTGATCCCACGAGGATTGTTTAAATTGTATTTTAGAGTACACTCCTTAACGGGAACTAGAAGTTTGCTTGTGAAATTCTTATAAACTAAAATTAACTACCCATTAAACTAAGAAAGCGAAAGAATTGAATTAAATGAACTTATGAAGTACATTTAAAAAAATGAATTTATGAAGTAAAATGTTAGAATTGTGAATTCACTTTGTATCCATCATCCATTTTTTGACTTAAACAATTAACAACAATTTATGGGAAATTGAAAACCCATGTTCTTAATTTTTTAAAACTCTCTTTCGAACGGTAAATTAAAATTTTTTTCTATAAGGAATTTGACTATATTTCTATAAAATATCCAAACATATAGAAATGCATTATAGTTTTGTGAACATTTTTTGGGATTGCACAAAGTATAATGGTATATTTCAATCCTATATCAAACTTTGTGACAATTAATTTAAGTTTAATGAATTCCCAATCTTTCGAACTTAGAAAAATATCACATACATCATATAATCATGCGTCCAAGATTATATATGCAAATAAATCCAAAATTAATTGTTCAAACCCATAAAAAAACTTAAATTAAATAATAAGTCAAAACATGGAATCCTGGAAACAAAGTATCATTACAAGAAATCACAAGAAATATGAAAGAATGTCACTTCGTTCATAATCTTGATCTTTGATCTTCAATCTTGAAACTGGCGTAGATTGGTCCCCTAATGATTTGGCAGCCCTTCGGGATGATTTTGACAAGTTGGAAACCCCCAAATTCGTGCCTCTCATCAGGTATGTATAGATTTAGTCTAAACCAAGGTATATATAGATTTAGTCTAAACCAAGGTCAAAAAGCCAGAAACCTGTCGAGTTTCGCATAACAATCCCAGCTGCGGATAATTGTACAACCGCGCGATTACATTTCATGCAGCCGCATGGCTTTACGTTTTGACATTCTGACTATTTAATTGCCACTCATGCGACCTCACGCGTCTAGGTCGTGTGACCACATGATTATCACTATTCCGCGCAAATTTCATCTTTCAAATACTATAAGTTGGTCCTCGTGATTTAATTGCACAGCAGTCCTTCAACTTCCTATTGATTCAATTGAGCCCCTGAACTTTTAATTTCTTCGAATTTGATTCTTTCTTCCAAATTGAGTAAATGAGGAGTTTGTGACGTCAACCGGGAAGCATGCTTGGTGCCAAAGAAAGCAGATAAGAAGTTGAAGGACCCAATTGAAGGAGTTGAGAGTTGAAACGAGCAAATTGAGAAGATTCAAAAGTTTAGGGACTCAATCGCAACAATTGAAAGTTGAGGAGTGAAGGTGCAATTAAAAGTTAGGGACTAACTTAAACACCCAGGAAAAGATGGAAATTCCATCGCAGGTTACACCACGCAATCGTGCGCCTTTCCGCTGGGCTGCGACTGGGGATTTTTCCCCGATTTTTATCTGGTTCTCTCCTCTTTTGACCTAGGTTTCTCTAATACCTATAAATAAAACATGAGAGGCAGGAATTCTGGACCTTTGCCTCTCCAAGGAACGAGCCACAAATGAGAATTCAACATCAAATTCTTGGGGAATCAAGCATTCCAAAGGAGCGTGAATTGAAAATAATTGAAAAATCAAAATTTAGTGCAAGCGTTTCTTTCTTTATATTATTTTAAATGAACGTTTATTATTGTTGTTTTTGTTCTTTAATTATGATGTGTAACTAAACTCCATATTGGGATGAACGATGTACCTTAGTCATATTATTTTAATTCCAAGTTTCATAGTTTTAGTGTTTTGTTGCGTGTATTGATTTATTATTGTTCTTAATGTTTCAATTGCTTGATTACTAATTCATGATATATTGAGTTATTTCCATAATCCGAGAGGTGGGCTAATAATTTAGAATTTGGTAATAAATGCAGTAATTGAACAAGAGATAGAGATATATTTTTGCTAATAATTTAGAATTTGGTAATATACTTTTGAATAAGGGTAATTTAGTAGTTTAATATTTTTGATTTAAAATATTTAGGGTGACAATATTGACATCACAAAATTTTTTAGTTCACCACTTTTTAATTGCATTAAAAATTCTTAATCTTTAATTATTGTTGCATTTATATTCTCGTTTTTTTTTTTTTTTTTGAATTTATTTTTTCCTTCTGACCTTCCACTAAATGTCACATTTGGTCTCTAATTATAATTTTGTCAAAATATTATAGTTTCTAAACAAGGGACAAATATTATGTTGCATTTTTCTATTTTTTGTTTTATTATTAATTTAATAATAAGACTTGGAAATAAGTCTTTTATGATCTCCAAATGGATTTTTGGACGAAATTTCTTTAATCAATGAAAAGTTAAGATAAGAATATTAAGATGAAAAGTTGAGGATTTAATTGCAATAATGAATAAAGAGTATTGGTGCAAGTTAAATTGTTGTAATAGCAATGTAATTATCCAAATATTATTCTAAAAATATTATTCTAGTCAAAGGCCTAAAATCACAGAATGCTTTGAGTAAGTGGCTATTTGACAATTTTCCAACCAAGAATGCTTTCACATACTTAGGAACTTATTCAGTTATTTATTTTTAATTTTATATTTCCAAGTTCTTGCAAGAAACTTCCTGGCAATTTCATGTGGGCAAGCAACAGTACTTACCAAAGGGCTTTATAAGCTTCAAGTTTTAAGCATCAGAAAAAGAGCATTCCCGGCCGTCCGAGGAGCATTTTAAGACAAGGCTGCAGAAACTCGCATAAAGATGGAGAAAAAGAGCATGGACAGGGTTTATGATTATGCACATACAGCATTAATTCCAGACAAGGGTGAAGAAAAACCAAAGAAAATGAGGAGCATTCCCGTCCGAGGAGCCATTAAGCGCAGAATCTTCAAGTCCTTCTTTCGAAAGCTAAAGAAGCTTAATTGCGTCATCAAAGCATTTAGTCCTTGATTTGATCAAGTCAGGCATCCATCCATCCATCCTCCATTGTTGTATTTTCTTTCTGTTTGCTATCATCAATCTTCATGCTGCAGAATTACCTCTGCAACATTATCCTATTAATGTATTGTCATCCTATGTACTTTGTTGATCCATTTGTGTCGTTGTTCTATTGCTTTTCTTCATATATATATATATAATAGTTGAGAGGATGCTGATCATGCTTTTATTTTTATCTGCATGTTTCCCACTGTAGAGATTTTGAGAATCAAAGATACGCAAGAACAAAAGATCTTTATTTCAAAACCACAAACAAAAGCAGGTTAACAACAAGTATAAAGTTTTACACAAAACTTCGAAGATTACAAAATTACAGAAACTTTGAAAAAACCAAAATACTTCGTGAAATCAACTCTCAAATCCTTAACAAAGTGTGCTAAACAAATTGCACTCCAACAATACTTACAAAAACCACTAATCAAAAATGAAGATAAACAAACACTTCTTCAAAAACAGATGGTTTATGCGTAAGGAAGAAAAATCGCCTCAGAGGAAGAGGCAAGCGAAGAGAGAGAGAGAGAAATCAAAAAGGTGATCTGAATCATCTCTTCCAGACCCATCTAATGCTTTTGTAAATATCTTGATCTAACGGCTTCAGTTTCAACAGGTGGAAGTGATCTACGGTTGCAACAGAATTCAGTTGAAAAGGATAAAGGCGTGATTGTGATATACGACTTTTGTACCGGGTTTAAAAAGCCTCTGAATTGGGCTCAGCATTGATGACAAAATAACAGGGCCCAAATACACATATCTGGACAATATCAATGGGCTGAATAAAACTGGTCCAATTGCTCTACAAATCTTCCCCTCAATTGGTTCAGACTGCAGCTATGTACTTCCAGCTCCTTAGATCAGTCCTAAAGATCTTAAGTATCTACAAGCTGTACTTCCAAACACTTAGTTCCCTGCAATAACACAATAAAGCAATATCAAACTCCAAAATATTAAGAAAATTCAGAGCATCCTTAAATTTAGAAATAGGTATGATTTTGGTTCCAGCATCTGCTGGATTTAACTGAGTTGGAATCTTAATCATTTTTACAAAACCTTTTTCAATGATGTCTCTAATGAAATGAAATTTGACATCTATATGTTTGGACCTATTATGAAACACAGGATTTTTAGAAAGATATAAAGCACTCTGGCTATCAGTACAAATTTCAATTTCAGGTTTGTTCAAACAATCAATTTCAGAAAGTAAACCCCTCAGCCACATGCATTCTTTAACTGCATCTGTGGCTGAGATATACTCTGCTTCAGTTGAGGAAAGTGCAACTAATTTCTGAAGTTGTGCTTTCCAACTGATGCAGGCAGAATTAAGAGTGAAAAAATAGGCAGATGTAGACTTTCTGTTGTCAATATTGCCAGCAAAGTCAGAGTCTACAAATCCTTTAAGTTCAAAAGCAGTTTTGGATTTTGAAAACATAAGACTCAAATTCAAGGTTCCTTTCAAATATTTCAATAAAGATTTAAGAGCTTCCCAATGGGGTTCTCCTGGATTACTCATAAATCTACTTAAAAAACTGACAGAGAAAGCTATGTCTGGTCTGGTTGAGACCATTAAGTACATAACAGATCCTACAGCATTTGAATAAGGAACATTTTTCATTCTATAAAACTCTTCTGCAGTTTTAGGACATTGATCACTAGAAAGCTTAAAATGAGCAGGCAGAGGAAGTGAAACAGATTTAGAATCAAATAAAGAAAATTTTTTCAAAATCTTTTCAATGTAATTCTTTTGATTCAGAAAAATTTTCCCTGCAGATTTATTTCTAAAAACATCAATGCCAAGAATTTTCCTAGCTGGTCCTAGGTCTTTCATTTCAAATTCAGTTTTCAGATTCTGTTTAAGACTGGAAATAGCCTGCAGATCCTTACCAGCTATGAGCATATCATCCACATACAGAAGAAACATAGGATCAGAGAAATCATTTTTAAAGCAAAAACAGGAGTCATATGAGCTTTTCTGAAATTTTAGGCTTTGAATGAAATTATCAAATCTTTTGTACCATTGTCTAGGTGCTTGTTTCAGACCATAAAGGGATTTCTGAAGCAAACACACCAGATCAGTTTTAGATTTCTGTTCAAAACCTTTTGGTTGAGACATATAAATGGTTTCATCAAGCATACCATACAAAAAAGCAGTTTTTACATCCATTTGCTCAAGTTCCAAATCATTTTGAGCAACTAATGCAAACAAGATTCTAATTGAAGTATATTTCACAACAGGAGAAAAAATTTCAGTATAGTCTATGCCTTCTTTTTGTGAAAACCCTTTAGCAACTAACCTAGCCTTATATCTAGGTTTGCCCCCTTCTGAATCCCCATCTTTTATTTTATATATCCATTTGCAATCAATTAGTTTCTTATTAGGGGGTCTTTCTACCAAAGTCCAAGTCTCATTCTTAATTAGGGAATTCATTTCCTCTTGCATGGCAGCAATCCACAAATTTTTATCTTTTGATTCCATAGCTTCTTCAAATGAAGCAGGTTCAGGATCCAAAAGATTAGACAAAACAGAAGCAGAATAAGATTCATAATCATCAAATCTAACAGGGGGTCTAATTTCTCTTCTAGTCCTATCTCTGGCTAATTGATAATTGTCTAAAACAAGTTCATCATGTTCTGACTGTGTAGGAGAAGTGGGTGCAGGTGATGCAGGCACATTATTATGCAAATGTTGGGGCTGCTCAGGCTGAAAGTAAGAACCATCAAAGCTTACTTCAGTTATCAAAAAATCCTTTTCACAAAATGGATTTTCATTCTTTTCAAACTTGCAAGGAAAAATCTTTTCATTAAAAATAACAGACCTGCTTAAAATAACTTTGAATCCACCTTGTTCTTTGACCCAAAGTCTATAACCTTTAACCCCTTCCCCATAACCAACAAAAACACATTTTAAAGATCTTGGTTCAAGTTTGGACTGAACCTGATGAGCATAGGCAGAACAGCCAAAAATTTTCAAAACAGAATAATCTGGAACTGCATCATTCCAGATTTGATCTGGAATGCTGTAGTTCACAGCACTGGAAGGACACAAATTGATAAGAAAACGTGCAGTTTTAACTGCTTCCCCCCAAAATATTTTTGGCAAATTTGATTGGATTAACATGCACCTTGTTCTTTCTAACAAGGTCCTGTTCATCCTCTCTGCAACCCCATTTTGTTGTGGACTGTATGAAACAGTCCTATGTCTAAGTATGCCTTGATTTTTACAAAACTCATCAAATTCAAAATTACATAACTCCAAACCATTGTCAGTTCTGATCACTTTAACCCTTTTGTTTTTCAAATTTTCAACCAAGGTAATGAAGTTTTTAAAAACAGTAACAGTTTGGTCTTTGGTTTTCAACAAATAAACCCAAGACTTTCTGGAATAGTCATCAACAATCAACAAGAAGTATCTAAAACCAGAAACTGTGTTAACAGGGGCAGGACCCCAAATATTTGCATGCAAGTATTCAAGAATTACCTTGGATTTATGAACAGCTTTACCAAATGAAGAAGTTTGTTGTTTTCCCAAAACACATTCTTCACAAAAACTAAGTTTCTGAAAAATATTCTTTCCAAAAAATCCATTTTTCTCTAACCTTTTAAGTCCTTTTTCTCCTACATGACCTAATCTTTTATGCCACAAATCAGACAGATTGACATCAACAGTTTCAATAGTCAGAGAAGTAGGAAGAGAACATTTCACAGACAAAATATAAATGCCATTGGTCTTAACTGTGCTCAAACACAACAAATTATTTTTCAAAATATTTATGTATCCACTGCTGAGTCTTATTTCATAACCCTCATCATCTAAAATACCTAAAGATATTAGGTTTCTTCTTAAATCAGGAACATATCTAGTCTGATTCAAGGTCAAATTGTTATTATCAGCTAGTTTTAAGGTCACAGTACCTATTCCTTTTATGTCACAGGATACATCATTTCCTAGTTTCACAGAACCAGAAGTATGCACAGAGAAGGTATCAAATAAATCCCTATAAGGGCACATATGGAAAGTACAACCTGAGTCTAAGATCCATTCATCTTTCAAATTTGAAGTGGTTGTGACATAAACTTCTCCACTATTGTTTTGGATGTCTGCAGGTTCCTGATGTTTATTTCTAGCATCATCTCTTATCTTCTTAAAGCACTTCTCAACTAAGTGACCTATTTTTCCACAGTAAAAACATTTTCTAGTTTCATCAGGCTTCCTATCAATTTTATTATCATACCTTTTAGTTTCAAACCTGTTTTGATTAAAACTTTTATGATCATACTTCTTATCCCTAGGTTTGTTAGGTATGAAGTTTCTATTTTGATATTCTTTAGCCTGTCTAGGATTGTTTTTATTTTGGGTCCAGGGTCTTAAATTTTCTCTAAATGAGTTTCTACCCCTATATGAAGTGGACTCAACATTATAGGCCTCTTTGTGCTCAGACCTAGATTCCAATTCCTTATTCTTAAGAGATGTGTATATTATTTCAACAGATAATTTTTGCCCTCCATACTCTAAAGCATTTCTAATGTCCTTATATTTATCTCCCATGCCATTTAGCAAACACACAACCTTTTGGTCTTCAGTGGTTTTTTCTCCTGCATTTAGAAGATCCTGAGTTATCCTATTAAACCTGTCTATGTTTTCTTCAGCACCTAAGGTAGGATCAAACTTAAAGCTAAAAAATTGTTTCCATAGAAAACATTTGTTTGGTAATGAAACAGTAAGGAAAAGTTCTTCAAGTTTATCCCATAGGTCTGCAGCAGTTTTAGTATCCCCTACTTTCCTAATCACAGTATCAGAAAGGTGAAGGAACAGGGTACTCCAGGCTAATTCATCTAATTCAGTTCTTCTTTCCTCAGTCATAGTTTCAGGATAGGTTTCATCAATGGCTCTAGCACATTTTAATTGAAGTAGTAGGGCTTTAATTTTCTGTCTCCATAAACTAAAGTCTCCCTTCCCACTCCATATTTCTACTTCTACCTTAGCAGTGTTCATGATTAAGGCAAGTATGGGAATCAACAAATATACAACAAAGAGCAGAAATAATACAAAGTAGGCAATATTATGCAACCAAGTAAAAACAGGATTTTACAAATTTCAATTTGTGCAGAATACAACACAAGGCACAAGATTAGTACTGCGGATATCAAATTATACAGTAGTAACTGAAACTAAGTGCAAGAATCAGAGATTATAACTTTCTTTCCCTCAACCCAACTTGGGTAGGCCAAGAACTCCCTCAGATTTCCGGATTCTCAAAAGGAATCCTGGATAAAGGTGAGTAAAAGGGTCCAAGAGGGCTTCAACGGAGGGAAAAAGAAAGGAAAAACAAAGTAATTAAGAAAACCCTAAGGAATTTCAAGATATCACCTGATTGCAGCGTTTTTCAGAATTTCCTTTTGAAATTTCCAAGCAAAATCAGATCTGACTTCAGATCTTTCAGGATCAATAACCAAGATGCCAAGTTACCATAAGATCCGTAGCCAAATATACAGATCCACACAAAGAACTTAAAGGTTTCAGAAATCAACCCCGAGTCTTAGGATCTAGGGTTTTAACACAAAATTTTTGAAGTTTCAAAAGAAAAACAAAGATCCCTGAAACCCAAACGAAAAAACCCCTAAAAATTTTCCCAAATCAGAAAACCCTAAGGCTCTGATACCACTGTAGAGATTTTGAGAATCAAAGATATGCAAGAACAAAAGATCTTTATTTCAAAACCACAAACAAAAGCAGGTTAACAACAAGTATAAAGTTTTACACAAAACTTCGAAAATTACAAAATTACAGAAACTTTGAAAAAACCAAAATACTTCGTGAAATCAACTCTCAAATCCTTAACAAAGTGTGCTAAACAAATTGCACTCCAACAATATCTACAAAAACCACTAATCAAAAATGAAGATAAACAAACACTTCTTCAAAAACAGATGGTTTATGCGTAAGGAAGAAAAATCGCCTCAGAGGAAGAGGCAAGCGAAGAGAGAGAGAGAGAAATCAAAAAGGTGATCTGAATCATCTCTTCCAGACCCTTCTAATGCTTTTGTAAATATCTTGATCTAACGGCTTCAGTTTCAACAGGTGGAAGTGATCTACGGTTGCAACAGAATTCAATTGAAAAGGATAAAGGCGTGATTGTGATATACGACTTTTGTACCGGGTTTAAAAAGCCTCTGAATTGGGCTCAGCATTGATGACAAAATAACAGGGCCCAAATACACATATCTGGACAATATCAATGGGCTGAATAAAACTGGTCCAATTGCTCTACACCCACTTTATCTTCATGAATATTATGATCAAGAATGAATATATCATTCTTTGATTGCTGAAAATATAGGGGAAAGAAGAAAGATAAATATATGTAACGAAATTTTAATTTTAACAACAAATTTGTTTAATTTAAGATTTCGAAAGGAATTTAATTAGTTTGCTATGTTACTACGACAATTCCTAATGTTCTAATTTCATTTTGTCAAAATAGAATGTTTTGTACAATTGATTAGCAATTATTTTATTTATCGAAGATTTACTTATTTTAGCTTAGTCTAATTTATTTTTTATAAGTCTAGTTTGTAAGAAATATTTTATCATGCTACACTTTTTAAGTCTCAAAAGTAATTATCTTTTTGTTGGCCACGAACCTAGTTGTCAAACTCGAATATATACATATTTTAAAGGTGAATAGAAGTATTTCAATATTTGCCGTATTTTGTAGCTCACATTAAATAACATAAGATGAACTCAAGAAAAAAGTAGTTTTGATCGAGACCAACCTAAATTATTTCAACTAAAGAAACGCGAGATTTTATATAATATCATATTATTCATTTTATGGTTATATAATATAATTTTACTTTTATTTTAATTTTTGAATAAGATTTTCAAAGGTTCCCCCAAAATAAATAAATAAATAAAAATAAATAAATAAATAAAATAAAATTGGAGAGAATGTTTGAACAACTTTTAATTTGCCCATTCATGAAGGTTAACTCTTCAAGTTAGGTTATGCCATTTGCTGAAAACAATTATACAGTAGTGTTTAGAATAAATATCTGTTTGGGAGCTTAAGTTTAAAAATAAGAAGAGCTTAAGGATATTTTCACTAAAAATAAAATGTGGTGTAGTTAACAAAGGTTGTGGTGTCAATATAATTACCAAGACGAAAACTAATTATGTCTAAATTGCTTAATTATTGAGTTGTCAATATAATTTTTATTAAGCGTTACATTCATATAACTTGCAGTTGTGGACAAATTTTAGCCATTTTTGGTCAAAAGTTTTAAAATTTGTTAAAAATATTTTTTCCATAAAATTTAATTATTTAGTAAAATAAATCAATTTTATGTTAATATAATTTAAGAAAAAAAATTATACATTTTGAAGTTGATAAATCTAAGAATAATTTTTCCACATACAAATTTAAACCAAAAAAATAAAAAAATAAATAATAATAATAATAATAATAATAAAAAATTGAATGGATAAATACAGAAAATAAAAATTAATGGCGTGAACATCTGAGGCATCAAAGTTCTTTGTCACGGAGTCAACGTACGTGATGATAGCGTCAACTTCAACCTCAACATTGATATTATGCTTCTCAATGTTACTAATATTTTCACCCGTGCTAGACAATATATTTATAATAGTGATTTCAATTAAATTTTATGAAATTATGTTAACTATACAATCATATCAAATAAAAACATAGTTCAATAACATTTTGATACAAAATATTATCGAATTCAAAATGAGTAATTTTGAAATTAAAGAATATTGTTATTATATATATACTACATACGTTGCACGAAATAAAAAAAAAATTATAATTATTAATTAATGAATAACTAACTAAATATATTCAAACATGTGAGAAATATATAACAAAAACAATTAAATTCATATATTATGGAAAAGAATATGAAGAAACAAAAAAGTATTCAATAGCAAAATTCAATGTAAATTAAAAAAACTTCTTTAAAAACAATAATTATGGTTCATAATTTTTAAATAATTACGATTAATGGTCATTGCATACAATACAATTAAAAAGAAATGTGGTATAGAAATGTATATTATAGGAGAATATATGGTTAAAAAGTAAAGATATTTTTTATATCATATATATAATACCTCATTAATAAAATATAGTTAAAAACGAATTTTAAAAAATGAGATGTGAATTAATGAATGTCAAACATAATTCAAAGAATGATCATAGGAAAAAAATGTTTTCCCAAAGAATGAATAGACATAATTTCTTTATTGAACTTTATTATATCAATTCTTAAAATTTAGAATATTAAAACTTTTCAATTAGATCGTTCAGAACATCAATCAATACATGAAAAGGAATTGCACGTGTACTAAATTTATTTATGGAAAATAAAAATATTTTTATTTCTTGCGTTAATGTTACTCAACGTTACAAATAATATTTTTGTAGATATTTTTAGTAATGTCAAAATATAATAATGATAAAAAAAAAATTATTTCACAAAAGGAATTTTTTTTTTTTTTTTTTACATTCTTGAATGTTACATAATTTGTTCTTGAAATTCATATAAAAATGATCCAACAATGAATCAATGTATTATAGAATTGATTAAACAATTTGTTAGTACCAATGCACTGATTCTCGTGTAGTGAGGAATGAGTGTCAATGCAATGGTGCTGATATAATTGATATTTAATGATCTTAAGTCAAACAAATAAATGCCATATTTTGATCGAAAAAAAAAAATTATGTCAACAGTTTTGACGGGAAAACTTGGGCCAACTATCTTGTTATTATATATATTAAGATTAAGATTTGTCTTAGATATACACAAGTCAAAGTTATACAAAAGTCATTTGGTGCCGTCCCTGTTAAGCACTGTGGCGACGTCTCCCTGCTTTTAAAAGAATAACTCATGCTTATCACATGACACAAATTCATTATTTCAAGATTTGAATCATGCACCCGACTACGTTGAGCACTTTTTCATTCATCTCTTTTGTCTCTGAGAGATGTGCCCTGAGGGTGGGGGTGAAACTCTGTCAAATTTTGCATTTCATGGTAGAAGAAATAACAATAATTTTAGGGGGGAATTTTTTTAGAATGTTTTTAAGTGACATTGTGACATATCATACATTCATTATATGGTGAGAAAGTAAGTGGTGGATTAATTATTTTTACCACCCAATAAATGTGTTACATGTCATTTAAAAATATACCCAAAAAATGTCTCCCTAAAATTACTCAAGAAATAAAATAACTTTCAAAAGAGATTTCACACATCATATTGCTATTTCTAACATTTAGTGTTTGTTTGTTTAATCTTGCCATATTTATAATATGTCCAAATTTGAGTTTTTTGAAACAATCAAATAAATACAAAATTAAGCAATTTCAAAGTCTAAAATATTAAAAATTGTCTAAATTTAAGACCTAGATAAATACAAAAAATATACTTATCAATTCGTTCTACATTTAAAAAATGTTGATTGTGTGACTTTTTTTTTTTTTTTTTAAGAATTATTATAATAATTCATTCACAAAATAATTAGATAATTAGAATAATAAAAAAAATTTCATTATTGTTAACCATAAATGTTGTTTTCTTGGGCAATATTTTATTTTGGTAGTTAACTATATTATGAGTTTTTTTTTTTCCCTCCCTAACAAAAAATTCTTTATGAATCTTAAATTATTAATTTTTTATAGTTATTAAGTTAAGACATTTCAATGAAAAATATTTTTATATAACTTTATTTAGCAACAGTTTTTTTGATGAATTAAATTTATTAAAGTGCATATTTTTTTTTTAAATATTAATCTTATATTTATTAGAATTTATATATTAATTATTATGTGATTTTTTTAAAATTTAAAATTAATAACTCATTCACAAAATGATTAAAATAATTAAAAATTAAAAAAATACCGAGTCATCAAGTTTAAAGGAGCTTCTAGATGTAGAAAAAGAGGAATTGATCCCCCCAAGATTTATCTCGTTGGGTTACCCCAAGGGATAGACCCACGCTGCCCCCAAAGGAAAAAAATAAACAAACAAATAAATAAAGGTAAAAGTGGCTACGTGAGTTTATCCTGTGGGGTGGGGGATCAATCCTTGTAGAAGAAGTACTTTACATTATCTATTATTTAAGTCATCTTAGCATAATATTGTGTTTCACAAAATATATATAATTTTTTTACCAAAGTCTCAAAATCTTGGGATGAATGAGAAAATTTTATTTTTGTTACATGAGCCATTCACGATAGAAATGATAAAAAGGCATTTTGACGTTAAAGGCCCGGGTGTCTTTGTCAGGTTACTTCGAGGAAGTTTCCCTATACGAAATTGAAGGGCTTTATAGTAAGCTTCATCCTCTAGGCTCTAACCATCTCTCTCTCTAGGGCAATATTGCAGAAAGAAAGAAAAACCATACAGGGAAGTGAAAATGAGGAACATTCCCGTCCGAGGAGCCATCAAGCGCAGAATCTTCAAGTCTATCTTTGAAAAGCTAAAGAAGTTCCTTAACTGCATCAAAGCATTAATTAGGTAGTCCATGATTTGATCAAGTCAGGCAGGCAGGCAGGCAACCGATTGTTCTCCTCTGTTGTTGTATTTTCTTTCTATTGGCTATCATCAATCTTCATGCCACATTATCCTATGTTGTTGAACCATTTGTGTGGTTCGTTGTTGTATTGCTTTTCTTCGTATATATATATATATAATATTTGAGAGGATGGGATGATTGCCGATTATGCTTTTATTTTTATTAATCTGCATGTTGCCCAGTGCCCACTTCGTCTTTATGAATATTACACTCAAGAACACAGAGCACCATGAAATGAATATATCATTTTTCTATTCATGAAACAGCCAACAGGGGAATAGAGAAAAAACAGAGCACCATGAAATGAATATATCATTTTCTGATTGATGAAACAGGGGAAAAGGAAAAAGATAATGAGTATACATCAACTTTTTATTGCGCTACACTTTTTAATTAATTATCTTTTTGTTGGCTACGACTACGGACCTATTTGTCAAATTTGAATATTTACATATTTTAAAGGTGACAAACTGTTTCGATATTGGTCTTATTTTGAAGCTCGAATTAATTGACATAAGATGGACTCAAAAAATAATAAAAATAAAAATAAAAAGATTTTGTTCGAGATCAACCTAAATTATTCAAGAAACACAAGATATTATATAATATTTTATTATTCATTTTATGGTAACACATAAGTTTACATTGTGTTATTATATTTTTATTTTAAATAAGATTTCCAAAGGCTTCAAAAAAAAAAAAAAAGTAGAGATTTTGAGAGAGAATTTTTGAACTTGTGACCCATTCATGAACTAAGCAGGTTAAGCTTTAATTTAGCCTATGTCCTTTGCAGTAAATAATTATACAGTAATTTTTAGAATAAATATTTATTTGAGAAAAAAGATGAAAACTAATAACGTAAATAATTGAGTTGTAATTTAATTTTTATTATTAGCATGACATTCATATAATTTTTATATGTCGGAGGAGAAGTATATTTTGACAATTCAACTTGTTTTCCTTTCCCTTTCTCTGTTCCACACTTTGCATTAATTGAAGATATTTCGGACAGCTAGAATAGTTCTAGTTGACTGGTCCTATTCATCCGCGAACAAAAATTATCTTATAACTTAATTTATGGGATAATTGCAGCAACAAACTCAAATCTTTCAAATATTAGTAAATTTTACCTTAACATTTCATTTCAAATCTTTCAAAATTAGTAGTTGATGGACAGATGAATGGATTCCATCCAAATCATAGTTCACTGAGAAATTTTATTAAAAGTGAACAAATAAATCGTCAAATCGAACGAAACCGCAACAAGTGATTTGATTTGTTTGAGACTATTTATGGTAATTTATCTACGTATTTTTTTTTTTTCAGTGGACATTGCTTGTTAATTTCCTGGGAGTTTCCTCAATGCAGTAGTAATATGTCAAAGCGAGTTCAAAGATTCAATACTCTCTCTCTCGAAAACAATTTTAGTACTCCATGGAGTTCCCAACTCGGTGCTCTATGGCCAATGAAAAATTGTCTCATTTCAATTGGGGCCTAGAAAACAATTAATGTGGCCCTCTATTGCAAGTGGTAGTTACTCATTGGTACATGAAATTTCCCATTGTAGAAGGGTTTTTTTAAGCTTCAAGTTTTCCGCATCCTCTAACCATAAGGCTAAGCGAGTTCAAAGATTCAATTATTTTATTATTATTATTATTATTATTATTATTTTCATTATTACGAGTATTATTACTATAATTTTTTTATTATTATCAATTTATTATTATTGGAATAATAATATTAATAGTAGTAATAGTGGACCTAGTGGTGGTGGCGGCAGTAGTAATCATCATCATCTAGCTTCTATTCAGTAGATATTAAAACAAGATTTGTAGTTAAATGACGGATTAGATGCTAATAGTTTCTTCTTCACGAAGACAGTATAATCGACGGAGCCCGCCATTTTTGGCGACCTTCGTCTTTTTTAATGTAAATATATGAATCATATCACATAAATCACTCATAGCTATGTTTCAATCTATAAATTACAAGATTTAATATATAAATATGATTAAAAGAAACAACCTCAAATACCAAGATTCAATTTCGAGTCTTGAAGTTTAAGCCCTAAATTATACCATTCAAACACTGATCGGATTAGAGCAAATATGAAAAACTAACCTTGATTTACAATAGAAGGAGATGTGATGATGTTGATGAACTGAAAGGTCTGGGTCGTCTGTATGGAATGCTTTTTGAATATTTTTGGAAATTTTTCAATATTGCAGATTTTTTATCCCTTACTTCTCATGTTTTTCTCTTACTTGTTGTGAGGGCATAAATGACATTCTTCCTCCTTTTACCTCTTATTATTTATTTTTTCCTTGATCAGCGACTATTTTGCAAACTAGTGAATCACCCGTGCGATGCACGGAAAGAAACGTCAGGATAAAGATAATTTAATGTGAAATTAGATGAATCCTTTAAATAAAATAAATAAATTTTGCAAATAAAAGATAAGATTATCATTTATTGATTTCATATGACTACAAATTCTGAAATACTTCTTTATACACAACATTATTTGTTGATTTTATGGGTCTTCCATTCTTATCACAAATCAACATCATTAAACCAAAACGATTTGTCACCTTAGAATCGCAGCGTAAAGTTGTCCATATGTATACACCAGCCATTTAAGAAGTCTCACATGCGAAAATGATTGTCTCTGACTCTTATTGATAGTCATGGTATACCATCAATGAAAATTGTCTTCTTTAAAATCTAATAGGTATCATAGAATCAGAAGGACTCAACGATATCATTGAAATAAATAACTTGTGTCCTACATTGTTGCCAAAAAGAATTTGACCTTCTAGAACATGGTCGCCAAATTTTATAACAATCAACCTTGTTCCATTGCACAATCTCAGTTTATGATCAATATTTCTCAGAAAGAACTTGTGTCCTTCACTTATCCACTGCAACGGTCCAACAGGTTGCGAAATAATGATATCCTTATATCCAGGTCTTGTATCAAAATCCATCGACAATCTATTTGGAAATTTCATCGACAATAGGAAAATCATATTGGCTATCATCGGTCGCCCACCAACTAATATGTATAAGTCTTACATTGGAAGTGTTTTCCTCAATCATCTTTTCTCAAACCGACTTAAACTGCCTTAACAATTTGTTGTATTTGTCTAGCATATCCTTCAAATCAGACACTATACAATTATGCAACATTGAATCGCATGATTCACTCCTATTGGGGGACATTAAAAAACATAAATTAAATTTTAGACTATCACAACAAAATTATCCATAAACAATATAAATATAATATCAATAGATATATAATACGTACCTCACGATCCTTTTTCTGCTTTCAACCTTATTCACATTGTGAACAATGTAAAGCTAACAAATTGCAGACCTAAACCGTCATCAGGCAACAGACTCTCAATCTAATGGCAATTTCGACCGTGTAATGTGAATACGCGAGGCCCTCTACCATCATTTAGTCCATTATCTATTCACTTCATAGAAGTGAACGAAAACATCATATTATATGTCCGAATGTTCTCAACGAAATTCTTAATCATATCGGCTCTGCCATATAACAAACTTTTAAAATAAGATGATGATCTTTCATAAGAGGAATCTTCACTTTTTTAGCATACAAAGTAGGGGTGAACAAATAAATTGTGAATCGAACTAAACCGCAACAAATGTTTTGGTTTGGTACGGTTTGAAAAAAATTCAAACCACCTTAAACGATTTGACTTAAGTTTCAATTGTCAAAACCGAGATTTCAAACAGCTAACTTGCCAAATTTTAAAAAAAATTTAAAAAAATAAATAAAAATAAGGCAAATGTTCAATTTTAAAAAAAAAATGTAAAATACTTTTTTTTGTCATCAAATCAAAATTAAGGAGTCAAAGATTAATTTGTTCAAATTCAAAACCATTTGGAAATAATTCTTTCTCCTACAATTCATAATCATCATCCAAGATATTTTCTTAAAATAAAATTTTTGAAAAAAATTCAAACCACCTTAAACGATTTGACTTAAGTTTCAATTGTCAAAACCGCGATTTCAAATAGCCAACTCGCCAAATTTTAAAAAATAAAAATAAAGGAAAACGTTCAATTTTTAAAAAAAATGTAAAATACTTTTTATTGTCAACAAATCAAAATTAAGGAGTCAAAGATTAATTTGTTCAAATCCAAAACCATTTGAAAATAATTCTTTCTCCTACAATTCAAAATCATCATCCAAGATATTTTCTTAAAATAAAATTTTTAATATAAGAGCTAACTACAATTTGTTTCTATATAATTAGTTTGTTGTCGATATGAATTGATTCACGATAAAGCACACAATTAGAAACTTAGCACTATTATTGAGCTATTTTAACTCGAAATTTAGACGAATGTGTCTTTGAGCTTGCTTTGAAATATACTAATTCATTCTTTGACAATCCGCGGTTAATTATTTTTTAAAATCTAAACATAACAGTTAGGATAAAAAATTATTAATAACTATATAATTTCAGAACAATATAAATAAATTTGTTAACCGTTAATGTTGACCACAAAATCCAGCTGGACCTTGGACCAACACGTCTTAGCTCCTCCCTCTTGAACACGTGGATCTCCTAGACACTGTGACAAACAATCAGCTTGCAAAGGGGGCCGAGGTGGCTCCCGTTTGCACTCCGACGCCAAAGTCAGCGTCCATCCTCAACAAATATAATTTGAGTGCGGGAAATATAAGTGCGTAAAAGAGAGAAAAGGGAGTGAGAAATATATTTAGTTAAGAGTATGAAATTGCTAACCCTTTTCTTGGAGGCAAGTGTGTTCTATTTATAGAAGGATTTGTTGCCCTAGATTATGACACATGGCGGACTTTTACACGTGTATTCACCCTAGCTCTTGAAGGGGTCAACCTTGCTTTTTGACCGTAATTATGGCTATATCTCGTAGGGGATGGGCGCCTGTCACATCTTGGTAAAGGCAGTGTCACAACTCTGACTTCATCCCTTGTCTCATCCTTACATCCGAGGCGCTACCGTAAGCACCTCGACTAAGCATAAAGCGCCTCTGCTAGACAAACCAGTTCAGCCAGAGGAGCTCGTGTGCTTTTCCACCTCGGCCATTGGCCCAGGGGGGATATCTTGAACTTCTAATCATGGGTTAAAGTTCGTGAGCCCTCATTGGGCCTTCACTGGTGGCCCAATGTGCCACATTTCTTAGTACGATCTCAACACTAGTCCCTTAAATCCGATGTGGTCATTCATGGGCGGATCGAATTTGTCATAGTTTCGCAGCAATGATTTTGTCCAAGTTTCATCACTTGTTATATCCAACATTTTGCAATTATTCCGCCATCCGCTCGCTGGGAGTCACTATTTAGCACAGCGATTTTTGGGGTCAGGAATGTCATTCCTTATGGGAAGTTCGGATTCATGGTATAGCCGACCTCCTACTTCGGCTTTTCCCTCCTAAGTGAAGATTGGGGGCGCACTAGCGCATCTTAGGCGGCGTATTTAATGAAAATGGGCTACTGATATTGGTTTCCAAGAAATATAAAAGGTGATGGGAGTGGCGTTTTTGGTGCGCGTGGCACTCACTGTGGTAGTTGAACAGTTTCATCCCTTTTCTTTGACAACTGACGCTTTGATTAGCCCATTCCTCAAGAGGCGTGGGTTACCCAAATTAATCATAAGGCTCAAAAACCAAGGGTTCTAGATCATTAGGATCTTTATAAATCCTCCTGCGTTTCATTATTTTTCCTTTACCGTTTTCTCAAAAATTTTGCAGCAACACTCTCGCGAAAGATTGTATCGTTTTTTCCTTTCTTGCAAGTCTCGCGTCTTCTTTTCAAGGGTTTTCTACCCAACACCCGTCCTTAACGTTCAACAGCTTTCGTTGGCTAGTTCCTCATTTCAAATGTACAATCTCGAGCGTTCGTTCTTTGAAGGTAAATCTCTTTGTCTTTGTATGTGCAGAACTTTTTTACTTCTAGTTTTTTCATTGTGGGTTTGAAAATTTCGTTTTGCATTTTGTTTTTCTTTTGATGAGTCTGACCCGTCTTTAAAACAAAAGAAAAAATGAAAAGAGTTGGGGGAATGGGTTCACAGGATATGTTAGCAATGGCGATTCCTGTCAGAGGTTTCTGCCCCATATCTTTATCGGTTTTTAGTTCCCGCTTCTTTAGGGAGCAGATTAAGAGGAGGAATAAGAAAATCAGTGGCATAATTTATTTGAGTGATTCTGACAGCGAAGGAGAAAAAAAATCACAACTACATGGCTCATCTGTCATCCGAGGAGGAGGCATCTTTGAGGGAGCTTCGAAACAAGCGGGATAGGGACTTGGGAAGAGAAGAGGCAGTAGGCTCTTCTTCCGGTCACCAGGACCTCGGATTAATTGTTAGGACCCCCTTTAGGGTACATAGGGAAGAGTTGGGCCTGACCGTAGAGGAGATCGCCCAAGTGGAGGACTGGATTGATCAAGCTAACAAAGTTTCTGGCTATCATGTTGAGCCTGATCCAAACCCAGAATCATGGGAGAGCAGTGAGATTGCCACTGAAATTCGAGGGGTTGACTTGGTTGGAGCCTCGGAAAAATTCAGGATGCCAGAAGGAGTTCAATTAGTGCACCCTACACCTTCTTGCCGACCTTGCAGCCCTCCCCCAAGTCAAGTGGCTATATGTTATGATGCTCTATCATGCGGGATGAGGCTACCCCTGCATCCCTTTTTCAGGGCATTGCTTAGGAGCTACAACCTGTGCCCTTACCAGCTAGCCCCCAACTTCTGGACACACAGGCTGTAGGTACTTGGTTAGTGTAGTAGGACGTTAACCCTGACTATCCCATCTCATTGCACATCATTCATACCCTCTATACTCTGATGAAATCAGTTAGGAGGGAAAGAGACGTGAGGTCGGACGCCAAAGATTGGTACTACTTGTCTCCCCGGGGTTCATATCCTCATGTCATTACCGGTCACCCAACCTCGATTAAGAACTGGAGGAACCAATGGTTCTGGGTCGCTGGGGAGTGGCAGAGCTCTCCCGTTGACCCTAGTCCAAAAATTACAATTCCCCGAACTCTTTCCCTACCTAGTGAGTCTTGTACTTGCTTTAGTGTCTTTAAGTGTCATGTGTCATTTGCTTTTAATTTCTATTCACTTTTCTTGACGGTTTCCTAACACGTTATTGGTTTATGGCAGGGGACACTTTTGCCCGCCTCCCCCTGACACAGACTTGGCGGCAGTAAGACGCTTGTTTGCTTATAAGGGTACATTCCAGGGGCTTATCCACCAAAACAAATTATTTGTTAAGCACAGTCTCATGCGAGCCATGAGTAAGTTCGTTTCCCTATTGTCGTTATATCTTATACTTCTTATGTTCATAACCCCATTTTTCTTCTTTTCTTGCTATGTTCCAAAGAATTCCCAAAAATTTCTTTAAAGGGTCTCATGGCTAAGAAGATCCCTCCTGCCGCAGTGAAATTGAAACGAGGCAGAAAACGGTACCGACTAACCTGCAAGTTGGGGTGGCAAAGGAGGTGTTTGAGGCGTCCACAGCCGAACTTCAGGGTCCTCTTCCCGCCTTATTGCCACCATCCAACCTGCTGCCAGTGGGTCCCCAGCAGCCCAGCATAGAAAAGGAGGCTGATCTTAAAGGAGTCACCACAAAGGGGAAAGGGAAAATGTCCGATAGAGGGGGCTCCAAGAGGGAAAGGGAGGCTAAGGATGTTTCTGCGCCATCCTCCTTCTCCGAGGATATTCCTCAGCGTGTATCCAAGGAGGATCCCGCTCCCTTGAAGAGGCTTAAAAGGGGTAAGGGCAAGGAATCCACCTCCGCACCTCTGCCACCAGTGATTAAGGACTTGGAGGACGAGCCGTCTGTGCCCGTTCTAGATTTGACTTACGAAGTGACACCTGAGGTGGCAGAAGAGCTGAAGCGTATTAAAACCAGTGTTCTCCCCAGAGATGTCACCTTCAGTCCTCCCTGTTCGACTCCCCCAGCTCTCTTCCCGCCAGGGCCACATTGATTAGTGAACAATTTTGGACTGAGGGCTGGTCTGCCTTTTCTTTCAGTGCCAGTCCGTCTAGGAAATTGCTCGCCGCTAAAGCGATGAATGCTAGGGCACTGTCCCTTATTGACGAGGTGGAGTCATCAGTGGAGGAGGCGCAGCGGGACAAGAAAGATGATGAGACCACCCTTCGTCATGCGGAAAACATGCTGAAGGAGATTAATGATCTTGAAACTCAGCTGTCCATAGCCCGCAAATCTTCCTCAGAGGAGAGGGCTCACGCGAAGCGCCTCCAGCAGGATAACGATAGACTGAAGCACGACCTCCAGGCCTCTGAGGCAGGTGTGGCTGCTTTGTGCAAGAGGCTAGATGACTCCAATTGTGCGCATTCCATCACGTCGGAAGCCCTGACCGCCGCTAATGCAGCCAAGTCTAAGCTGGAGGCTGAGGTGGCAGCAGCTAACGAAGAATTAGGAAGGGAGATGGAGGCTAAGGCAAAGGCGGAGGAGGACCTTGCCTCTTTAGAACGGCACATGTAAACAAGGATTACGGAGGTTCTGGAGTAGACTGTCACAACATGGGTGGAGAACGCTCTAAGTGCCAAAGTGTCTGAGGCTATCCAGAACTTTAAAGACATTTTTGAAGAGACCCCAGAATACGAGGCCATGCAGAGGATTTTTGGGAACATAGGGGCCAGGATGGCTCTGGGGACGTGAAAGAAGCTTTCTCAACCCTGGATCTGTCCTCCATTGAAGCCCTGTACCCCGAACATCAAGACAAGGGCTCTTCAGAGGATGTTCCTCCCTAGTGATCCTAGTTTGTACCTGCCTTTCTGTTGTATTTTTTTTTATAAGTGCCATGGCACCTGACATTGTAAATGTAACAATCATTCAAATTGTATATACTTTGTCTTTATGAATGCGATGATTTTTTGTATTTAGTTTAACGCCTTAGCTTGTATGGCCTTATCTGTTTAAGTGTGGACTCTTTCAAAAACAAACGTCTTGCAAATACCGTACGAAGATATTAAGTGTATAGTTCCTTAGATCTAAGCAGCTTAAGGCATTCACGTTTGCTGGTTAAGTCTGACTTTGACCACAAGTTTCAGTTTATATGAAAACATTTGATTAAGTCTGAGTGCTTCCAAACGCAGATGTCTTTTAAACGCATTGCATGGTTATATGAATATAGTCCCTTAGATCTGAGTGGTTTGAGGCATTCATGTTTACCAGTTAGATCTGATTTTGACAAACATTCGAACATATCTAAATCACACTTTGTAAGACCTGTGTATACAATTTTGTATGAACTCCCTTTGATGATGCTAACCTTCTCAACCCTTACGTGATGATCGCAGTGTAGGCTTATAAGAGTCCCTTGTTTTTAACAAACTTCATGCATGGTGTAGAGGTATGGTGTTATAACCAAAATAATCTTGGAATTTGTGTTTATCTAATTAGTAATTGGTATAATCCTCAATGTAACTCACTTATGATTTTATAAAATCATATGATAATGCTGTAATCATTGAAGAGGAATTTGATTCATTGAAAATAGCAACGAAGGTGGTCCGTGTTCCAAGGATTACATAAATGTACCTCGGATAAGTCCTCGATCATATACGTTCCGGGTACCACCTCGGCTTGTAAGGGCCTTCCCAGTTAGGACCTAAAGTCTCTACTCCTGGTTCTTGAGTTGAAGGAAGAACCTTTTTGAGGACTAAGTCCCCAACATTAAAGCTTCAACTTTTTACTCTTTTGTTGTAGTATCGAGCCATATTTTTCTAGTACCTGGCCATCACCACTTGGGAATCACTCCGTTTTTTCATGAGGCAATCCAAACTAGCCCTTTGTGCTTCTTCGTTTCTCACTTCGTCGTAATGAATTTGACGAAGAGAAGGGATCCCAATTTCAACGGGACATACCGCCTCGGCTCCATATGCCAATAAGAAACGTGTTTCACCAGTAGCGGTGTGCGAGGTAGTTCGAAGCGCCCATAGTACTTGTGGGAGTTCATAGCCTGTGGGTGATGTGGAGATGAGAACAATTTCTTAATTCCCAAATCGTCGCACAACTCATCTACGCTTCTGTTTTTGAACTGTTTTGCATTATCACTAACCAGTGAGTGTGGTATTCCGAACCGGCATATGACATTCTTCCAAACGAACTTGGTGGTGTTGGCCTCGGTGATTCTCATCAGAGGTTCCGCCTCGACCCACTTGCTGAAGTAATCAATTGCCACTATCGCAAAGCAATTATTACAAGCACCCCTAGGCATAGGACCGATAATATCAACCCCCCACTTCGCAAAAGGCCAAGGGCTAGTCACCACAGTTAGCTTGTGATGCGGCTAATGTGGTATGGTTGCATGTCTTTGGAATTTATCGGACTTGCGCACGAAAGTCATGGGAGTCCTTTCACATAGTAGGCCAAAAATATCCCTGTTTAAGAGCTTTTCGAGCTAGTGATAACGCCCCGCCATGGTTGCCACATATGCCCTAATGGATTTCTCTCATTACATATCGTCCTTCCTCTGGCCCCACACATCTCAGCAAAGGGGAGGTGTAACTCTATTTATAAAGCAAGTCATCCAAGAGTACGAAATTCGCAGCGTATCTTTGCAACTTCCGAGCTACCTCCTGCTTGTTTGGCACTGTCTGATGCTTCAAATATGCTATCATGGGATTCATCCAGGATCCTTCCCCTTCTATTGCCAAAATATCTGGCCCTGGCACAATAGAAGAAGTCAACATGTGCTCAACTGGGATCAGATTATGGAGCTCTGAATCACTGCTGCTTGCTAATTTGGACAAAGCATCGGCGTTGGAATTCTCAGTTTTGGGAATGTGCTGTAACTCCATTTCTCCGAAGTGCACAGCCAAATCTCTTACTTTCTTCAAGTAAGCGACCATAGCTGATTCTTTGGAAGAAAATTGTTCAATAAATTGACTCACAACGAGCTGTGAATCACTATTCGCCACTATGGACTTAATCTTCAAAGTTTTTGCAAGTCTTAGCCCAGCTAATAACGCCTCGTATTCAGCAACATTGTTTGAGGCTTTAAAGTCAAAGCGGATCGCACTGTGTAGTTTGGATCCCTCTGGGCTTATTAGCAATATTCCCGCACCGGATCGTCCCTCAGTCGAGGACCCATCAACGAACAATTTCCACTCTCGGCTGTCATCCGTGATATCAATCATCTCGACCTCCGGTGGATGTATGAATTCGACTATGAAATCCGCCAATGCTTGACCCTTTACCGCAGCCAAGGCTCATAATGTAGGTCGAACTGGATGATTTCAATCACCCACTTCATTAACCTCCTAGATACATCTAGTTTTTGCAACACTTGTCTCATAGGAAAGTTTGTGAGCATACGTATGGAGTGTGACTAAAAGTAGGGACAAAGTTTGCGAGCGGCTGTGATCAACGAGAGAGAAAATTTCTCCATATCTGGGTAACGTGTCTCGGCATCCAGCATGGCTTTGCTTACATAATATACTGGGAACTGATTCCCATCCTCCTCTTTGACCAATACCGAGCTAACAGCCTCTTTTGATACGGCTAAATACAAGTAGAGAGGCTCGCCAGCCTTAGGTTTTGATAGCAATGGGGGCTGTCCCAAAAATGCTTTCAGTTCGGCAAAAGCCTGCTCACATTCCGGTGTCCATTGAAATCGCTTCCCCCCTTCAAGACCTTAAAGAATGGTAAGCATTTGTCAGTGGATTTGGAGATGAATCGATTTAAGGCCGCAATTCTCTCCGTTAAGCTTTGCACTTCTTTTGAATTTCGAGGTGATTGCATGCTTAACAAAGCGTTGATTTTATCAGAATTAGCTTCGATCCCCCTCTTATTCACCATGAATCTAAGAAATTTTCCAGACGCTACCCCAAAAGCGCACTTCGCTGGGTTAAGCTTCATTTGATATTTCCTCAAAACACCGAAGGCCTCTGACAAATGGCAGATATGATCCGTGGCGACCATGCTTTTGACCAGCATGTCATCAACATATACCTCCATGGTGTTTCCTAATTGTTCTGAAAACATTCGATTTACCAGCCTTTGGTAGGTAGCTCCAGCATTTTTCAAGCCAAATGGCATAGCTTTGTAACAATAGAGTCCTCTATCTATAATAAACGAAGTATGCTCCTCGTCCGATTCACACATGGGGATTTGATTGTACCCGGAGTAGGCATCCATAAAGCTCAGCAGCTCATGTCTCGCTGTGGAGTCAACCAACTGATCGATCCGAGGTAGTGGAAAACTGTCTTTGGGACATGCCTGGTTGAAATCTGAAAAATCGATACATACTCTTAGCTTCCCATTATGTTTTGGTACCAAGACAGGGTTTGATACCCACTTCGGATACCGGGATTCTCTTATAAAGCCATTTTTCAACAGCTTCGTAACCTCTTCTTTCAAGGCCTCATACTTATCAGAACTCATAGGCCTTCTCTTTTGCCTATGCCCAGGGCTTCTAGGATCAAGCTGGAGTCTGTGATAGGCCACTTTAGGATCGATCCCAACCATGTCATCATGCTTCCATGCGAATACATCGAGGTTCTCAAGTAAGAAGCCTTTCAGCTGATCTTTGTATTCAACCGGTGAGTCCAATCCAATCTGTAACTCCTCGATTGGGTTGAGTGGATATACACCGAAGCATTCCAACTTTTCAGCTGGAGTGGAGCAACTGCTTCCTGCCATTCGTGGGTCCAGATCTGCCAGATTTTCTTCCAGCGTCATTGTAACATCCTAAATTTTTTAGGGTCCTCCACCCAGTCTTTCAGGGTCTGAAGCGGCTTCTGTCATTGCCACATCACTAATCATGTTCAAGCTTTGGTCTTGAAATTTTCGGATTGCGATTCAGTTTGGCTCCCCCTTACAATGGCAACACCATGCTCCATGGGGAACTTCATGCAAATGTATTTTGTATGCGTTGAAACTCCCAAGTCCATGAGACCCGGCCTCCCAATTGAGCCATGATAGGAGGAGATTTTGTCCACAACCAAGAATTCCATGGGGATTCTGGAAAGGGTTGGTGCTTGCCCTACTTCAGTCATAAGGGTTATGGATCATCTGGGGGTTATGCCGTCCTCCGTGAATCCATATATTGGATCCGGGACTGGAATGAGTGGAGTGCTGATCCCCATTTTATCGAAAGTTACCCCGTAAATCACATTTACCGAGGCACCATCATCCACCATCATTCGTAACAGCCCATTCCGGGCCACCACTACCTTAATAACCAATGCATCATTGTGTGGGAAGTGTACTCCAATGGCATCGTTTTGGGTAAATGTGATAGATTCTGTCCGAGACATCCCAACAGGATGTGAATGGATATGGTAATTCACGTTGGCGGGCTGCTTGGTCTCTTTGATATACCTCTTTTGGGAGTTGTTTGTGCTCCCACCTAGGTGGGGGCCTCCCAATATTGTATCGATTTCACGAATAGGAGGGTCGGCCACAGGCATAGGTGGTTCCCGTGTATCTTTAGCATGTACCAAGGCGGTATCCTGGCCTTTGTTCCTGTCTCTTTGACGATTGTCAATCCTCTCTTTAGTCGAGTTCTTCCACGGAGCTCTCCTATCAGCTCAGTTGAACTTCTGGCTACCGGATTTTTGAGAATCACTTTCCCTTCTTCCCTGCGCCTTTTGGTCAGCTAACATGTGGATTTCCCTGCAATCTTCTGTTGCGTGGCCGTAATATTTGTGGTAGACGTAGTAAGCCCCAATCATGGGTTGTTTTCCACTCCGGCTACTTTCCATCCTTCCTTGAGCTGTGAGAGGATTCTGGGAAGGAGTGTTGGAGTGCAAGTGAGGGATAGCTTTCGTGATTTCTGCGGCATAGCTAGACCCTGTCCCCGGAAACAGACGCGGCGCTCCACCTCGATTACTGTCGATCCTATCCTTGCTTCCTCCTTTTTGGAGGTTTACTTCATTAGAATACCCAAGATTGTATCTCCCTTGGGGGTGGTTGTCTCTGGCCCTAGCCATTTCTTCTGATACAATCTCCTCCTTCATCAGGTCTACTAGGGCATTGTAATCCCTTGGTTTCTTGCTTCGGACATCCCTCCAAAACATGCTCGTCAAAGCAGAAAACATCTCCACCTCAGTGATATTTTTATAAATGTGCATCTCTTCAGTAAACCGAGCTAGGTAACTTTTCAGAGATTCATCCCTTCCTTGCCTTAGATCCTGAAGGCGTTGGAGTGGGAGCTGGCCAGGCCTGGAGGAAACAAAGCTATTTTTAAAGGCCATTTTCAGATCTTTCCAACTGTGGATGCTACCAGGAGGGAGTTTTTTGTACCATCGTATCGCACTTCCCTCAAGGGTTAAAGCAAAGACTTTGAATTTCAGTGCCGGAGTGGCTCCGGCTATTTCCATGCTAGCATGGTAATTTAACAGGTGATCGTCAGGGTCACCTCGGCCACAAGATTTGGCTATTTCTGGCATTTCGAAGTCATGAGGCACTTGGCACCTACGGATGCCCTCCGTGAAGGGACTTATTTCCTCTTCGTCATCCATCTCGAATGAGGGTAGTTCACTGTTCTCGTCGTGACCGGAATACATTGGGACATGGTATTGGTCGTAGGGCGGCGGAGAGTACTCCTGCCTTTGTGGTGGCTGTTGTGCAATTTGAGATCGCAAGTGTACGATATCGCAATCAAGTAATAAAGTGGACCTTAGAGTCCGGATTATCGCTCCCACGAGGACTGCTATTAATTACCGAAATATTTTAGTTCTAAACTTTATTTGAACAGACAAATGAATTTTATGTTTTAAATTAAAACTAAGAAGATGAATTAAAAAAGAATTGTGAAATTGTTTTGTTTTCAAGTATGATTGTAAAGTGGTTGGGATTCACGATTTCACCTAGCCAATTAAATCAATTCCAATTCCAGATTTTATTTTCTAAATATGCATTCGGTCGAATTCACTAATGTATATTGAAATTCCTCTCTCGAGTTTAAATCAATTCTACCTAAATAAGTCAACCATGTATCTCTACAGAGGGTCCGAATATTCCTTAGTTAGATGCATAACACACAAGAATTCACACATGACCACAATAATAACACGAGTATATCTCTATCTCTTGTTCAATTACCGGATTTATTACCACGTTCTAAATTATTAACTCACCTCTCGGATTATGGAAATAACTCAATAAATCATGAATTGGTGATCAAGCAATTCAAGCATTAAGAACAATAATAAATCAATACATGCAACGAATTACTAAAATAAAGGAATTTGGAATTAAAATAATTAACTAGGCTACATCGTTCATCCCAACGTTATATTTAGTTACACATCATGATTAAAAAGCATAAACAATAAAGTAAAACGTTCATTGAAAACAATAAGAAGAAAGGAAAGCATGCACCAAGTCTCAATTCTTCAATTATCTTCAATTCACGCCCCTTTGCGATGCTTAATTCCCCAAGAATTTGATGTAAAATCTCTGTTGTGGCTCGTTCTATGGAGAGGCAAAGGTCTGATTTTCGTGCCTCTTATGTTGTATATATATCTTTTGGAGAAAACCTAGGTCAAAACAAGAGAATTCTGCTAAAAATCGCGAGAAAAAGCCCACAATCGGCCCAGCCGGACAGCCACGCGATCGCGTGGTAGAAAACCTAGCGATCGCGTGCTTGTCGTTAAAACTCTCGGGTTGTAAATTTGCATAATCTCGCGATCGCTTGGTATGTGACCAGCGATCGCGACTTGGCGATTTTCTCGACTGTACAAGTTAGTCCCTGACTTTTAATTGCACCTTCAGTCCTCAACTTTCGATTGTTGCAATTTAGTCCCCGAACTTTATCTTCTTCTCAATTTGACCATTTAAGCTCTTAATTCATTCAATTAGGTCCTCCAACCTCTGATTTAGTCACTTTGGCACCAAGCATGTTTCCGGTTGACGTCACAAACTCCTCACTTGTCCAATTTAGCTCCAATTAACATCCAATCGTGTCATTCTTCCATTAATTGCTTCATTCTTCTTCAATTGGGACATTTTCTGAAAAGTAAACAAATAAACATAAATTAAATAGTAAATATTCCCAAACGACAATAATTAATCCTAATTTAGACATACAAATAAGTGTATAAAATACACTTATCAGTGGCAAAACACGGCCGTAGTTTGGCCTTTCATGGGTCGGTAACTCGTTACAAGATTTGGTCTGAACTGCTTCGGCTCTCCTATCCTGCCTATTCCTAGGCTCATGCATGGGGGCCAACCTTTCTGCTCCCGTACCATGTTGGTCCCTATGCATTTGACTCTGCGACAAGGCTTCTTTAGCGCGTCGCTCCCTCCTATTTTTAGGTTCAGCTGTATTGTGCCGACCTTGATCAGTTTTCCCCCTCGCTTGCCTCTGAATAACCCTCCTATCCGGCTGAAGACACTATCAGATTTTGCGGGAGAAGCCTCCCTGTGTCTAGCTAGGAGTTGGTCTTGTTCTCCATGTGCTTCATGCTCCGGGCCTTCCTCGTAGAAGGGCTCGGATCCCACCTCGGCATATGCCTGTGGATCTTGATAATAATAAGAGGCAGTGGCCGCATCGGATGGTGAGTAATGTGGCTGTGGGTATTGCGGAGGCATCATGGGCTCGTTCACAACATACCCTCTAGCCATGTAGGCATTCATCGCAACAGTCTGTTCTATCTGCTGCTTCTGCATTTCTAGCATTTGGGCCGCATGTGAGTCATGTCTCGCAACATGCGGCGATTACGATGCCGGCGTGGTGGGTTAGGTTGTGCCACTACCTCATTGGTGTTCTCATGAGGTCCTTGAGGAACCTCCTCCTCGCTGTGCTGGCCATTTCTTCCCCTACAGGGGTTAATATCACAATCGCTTTCGTTCATGTTTAGAGAAATTTCTTGGTTTTAGTTTATCTTTCAATTATAGATGGACTTTTATCTCAATGCTTCGAGCCTTTTTCAAGGTTGTTAAACTTATATTTCAAAGTTATATGCCTTTTTCAAGGTTATTAAACTTATATTTCAAAGCGTTCGCCTTTTTCAAGGGTACTAAACTTATATTTCAAAGCTTTACGCCTTTTTCAAGGGTACTAAACTTTTATTTCAAAGCTTTACGCCTTTTTCAAGGGTACTAAACTTATATTTCAAAGTCCTTACAATTCTCCGCTCTTTTGCAAGAGGTTACTCGTCCTTTTTCAGGACTTCCTTTTTATGTGTGGCTTTTCACCATACGTTTTCGTGGTTAGTAGTATGGTTTCCCACAGACGGCGCCAAAATGTTGACCACAAAATCCGGTTGGACCTTGGACCAACACGTCTCAGCTCCTCCCTCTTGAACATGTGGATCTCCTGCACACTGTGACAAACAATCAGCTTGCAAAGGGGACCGAGGTGGCTCCCGTTTGCACTTTGATGCCAAAGTCAGCGTCCATCCTCAACAAATATAATTTGAGTGCGGGAAATATAAGTGCCTAAAAGAGAGAAAAGGGAGTGGGAGAAATATATTTAGTTAAGAGTATGAAATTGCTAACCATTTCCTTGAAGGCAAGTGTGCTATATTTATAGAAGGATTTGTTGCCCTGGATTGTGACACATGGCAGACTTTTACACGTGTATTCACCCTAGCTCTTGAAGGGGTCAACCTTGCTTTTTGACCATAATTATGGCTACATCTCGTAGAGGATGGGCGCCTGTCACATCTTGGTAAAGGTAGTGTCAGATCTCTGACTTCATCCCTTGTCTCATCCTTACATCCGAGGCGCTACCGTAAGCATCTCGGCTAAGCATAAAGCGCCTCTGCTAGACACAAACCAATTCGGCCAGAGGAGCTCGTGTGCTTTTCCACCTCAGCCATTGGCCCATGGGGGATATCTTGAACTTCTAATCATGGGTTAAAGTTCATGGGCCCTTATTGGGCCTTCACTGGTGGCCCAATGTGCCACATTTTTTGGGTACGATCTCAAAGGTTAATATTAAAAAATATGGCATGAGACTTTCAGAATAAAAAATTAAATAATAATTAAATGTAATTGTAAAAAATTATTTTGATAAATAATCTGATATAGAAAAAAAAGTTATTATGTATATGTAACAAATAACTTAAAAGTATGATTATTTATAACAAAATTTAATACAACTTGATTAAATATTCGATACAAATGAAATTGAGAATTCGACATCGAATTTGTATGACCGAACGAAATTATTCATCCATAAGATTGAGACCAATAAAATATCACAATTATTGTAAAAAATTATTTACTTATTAAATGTTACATTCTATAAAAAATACAAATTAATTTAATAGAACGCAATACAAAAGAGCTCGAATTTTTAGACATGCTAAATAACTAAAAAAATAAGATTATTTATAAAAGTTTTATACGAAAAGGTTTATATAGTATTAGATGCTTAATACAATTTTGATATAATTTTGAATTGAAAATTTTACATTGAATTTTAATGACTGAACACAAATACTTATTTGTAAGATTCAAAACATTAAAATATCAGAATAATTTTCTTTTAAGAGAGGTTTAAACACAAATAACCAAATATAAGTAAGTAAAAAAAAATCTCCATAAAAATACTTAAGTGGAAGTAGGAGTGTGAACAGAATAAAAGCTGAGTTTTCCCGTCAAAATTCAACTACTTTTATATGTTATATAGACATAGATATAGATTTATATAACTGAACACAAATACTTATTTGTAAGATTCAAAACATTAAAAGATCAGAATAATTTTCTCAAAAAAGAGGTTTAAACACAAATAACCAAATATAAATAAGTAAAAAAAATTCTCCATAAAAATACTTAACTTGAAGTAGCAGTGTAAACAGAATAAAAACTAAGTTTGCCCTCTAAGAAAACTCAGCTGCTTTTATATATTATATAGATATAGATATTGATATAGATATAGATATAGATTGGGCCGGGTCACCCCCTAAACACTATTTCCTCTGGTCGTGTAGTTAAGAGAGGAATTTGGGATGAGGAAATTACACTAACTCTTACTTTTAAAGGTCCAAATTCATAGATGGTGAGAAAGTAACAATAAATGTGTTACATGTCATAATGTCACTTAAAAATGTCCCAAAAAAATCTCTCCCTAGAATTACTCGAGAAATAAAATAACTTTCAAAAGATATTTCACACATCGTATTGCTATTTCTAACATTTAGTGTTTGTTTGTTTAATCTTGCCGTATTCATAACATGTCCAAATTCGAGTTTATTTGAAACAATCAAATAAATACAAAATTAAGCAATATCAAAGTTTAAAATATTAAGAATTGTCTAAATTTAAGGCCTAGATAAATACAAAAATGTACTTATCAATTCGTTCTACATTTAAAAAATGTTGATTATGAGACTTTTTTTTTTTTTTTTTTAGAATTAATATAATAATTCATTCAAAAAATAATTAGATTAGAATAATCAAAAACTTTTCATTATTATAAACTATAAATCTTGTTTTCTTGGGCAATATTTTATTTCGGTAGTTAACTATATTATGAGTTTTTTTTTTTTTTTAATTCCTAAAAAAAATTCTTTATGAATCTTAAATTATTAATTTTTTTATAGTTATTATGTTAAGACATTTCAATGACAATATTTTTATATAACTTTATTTAGTGACAATTTTTTTAATGAATTAAATTTATTAAAGTGCATATTTTTTTTTTTAAATATTAATTTTAAATTTATTAAAATTTATATATTAATTATTATGTGATATTATTTAAATTTAAAATTAATAACTCATTCACAAAATGATTAAAATAATTAAAAATTTAAAAAATACTGAGCCATTAAGTTTAAATGAGTGTCTAGATATAGAAAAAGAGGAATTGATCCCCCACGATCTATCTCGTGGGGTTACCCCAAGGGATAGACCCACGAGGCCCCAAAGGAAATAAATAAATAAAGGTAAAAGTGGCCACGTGGGTCTATCTCATGGGGTGGGGGGTCTATCATTGTAGAAGAAGTACTTTACACTGTCTATTTTTTAAGTCATCTTAGCATAATATTGTGTTTCACATAGTAGATAAAATATATATAATTTTTTTGTCAAAGTCTCAAAATCTTGGGATGAATGAGAAAATTTTATTTTTATTGCATGAGCAATTCACAATAGAAATGATAAAAAGGCATTTTTTGATGTTAAAGGCCCGGGTGTCTTTGTCACTATTTTTATTATCGGGACAGTTACTTCGAGGAAGTTTCCCCATACAAAATTAAAGGGCTTTATAATAAGCTTCATCCTCTAGGCTCTAACCATCTCTCTCTCTCTCTCTCTCTCTCTCTCTCTCTCTCTCTCTCTCTCTCTCTCTCTCTCTCTCTCTCTCTCTCTCTCTCTCTCGGGCAATATTGGAGCTCTCTCTCTCTCTCTCTCTCTCTCTCTCTCTCTCTCTCTCTCTCTCTCTCTCTCTCTCTCTCTCTCTCTCTCTCTCTCTCGGGCAATATTGCAGAAAGAAAGAAAAACCATAAATGGAAGTGAAAATGAGGAACATTCCCGTCCGAGGAGCCATCAAGCGCACAATCTTCAAATCTATCTTTGAAAAGCTAAAGAAGCGCCTTAACTTTGAGAAGTTTTACATATGCGAATTTCGAGGGCAAAATTCATTTAAATGAGGGGAGTTTGTACCATCCCGAAAATTTTAAAGAACATAATTATTTAATGATTTTAACTATGATATCTTTTAATAATTTTGAAAAGTCGAATGACTAAAAATATTTTATGTTTTGACGTCAAAATTGTTTGGGTCAAACAATTTATTATTGATAGACTTATAATTAGTATATCAATATTATACTCGTTTGTATATTGTAATTAATTAAGAGTCTTGATTCAAGAAAATACTATTTTAGATAAAACCCCGCCTAGTTATTTTAAATGAAAGAATATGAATTTAAGAAAAATTCTTCAAGAATTGTTAGTTTCACAACTATGTATATCAGTGACTAAAGATTCCTTTTTTAGTTAATTTCACGGGAAAGTCTATTCACATTTATCCTTATTCAAATTCAAATATATTCAAATACCTCAAATAGTAGACTCCTTGTGTCAATAGAAATCCCAAATTTTATGTTCTCTCTCTAGTACACGACTTTGAAGTATAATTTTATTATAATTAAATATTTTACATTTTTTATCTATAAATAATACCAAAAGTTAAAAGAACAACCACTACACAAAAATATACTTTTCTCTTCAAAGCGTTTCAGAAAAATAATTGGAATGCAGTTGATTTTCTTTTAAGAGATTACTTTGATTTATTGAGGTAGGATGACGAGGAACAGTTGATTTTATCCATTTTAAATTATTTTTCCATGTTATTAATTTATCATGCTTATGAAAGTTAATGATATGATATGATGTTTATTATATGGCCATCCGGTACTAAATATATGATATGTATTGAGCTCTTACCGGTTTTCGAAGATATGATGACGGTATAATATTTTCGATACACGTGTTGAATTATTATACTTATGAAAGTTAAAGATAACACATGCTTTGAATATTTTTATTTGGGATAACACCATATTTTTCATGTCCTACTGATTGTTCCCAAATACTCACTTCTATAATTTTACAGGTTTGTTTGGGTCGATTGGACTGTGGTAGAATGATGAAGCAGACTACCAAGGGGATTTGAAGAAAATAATTAAGTTTTAAATTTAAGTTCTATTTATTATTCCAAACATGTTTAATTTATCAAGTTATATTTTGGGATTTGGTTGTAAAGAATTTAAATTTCATGTTTGGCAAAACATTTAGGTCAAGTTATTTTAGTAACACTCCGGGGTTTATTACGAAAAATTCTAGGGCGTTACCGATTCAGACTCGGGCTCATAATCTGGCTCCAATCCTGGATCATGCTCTTGCTCGAGTTGAGGCTCAGGCTCAAGGATATCAATCCACCTATTCAGAAGGGTTTCACAATACAACTCGAACTCAATCCCTTCTGGGTGTTTTGGAGGGTTACCTTCAAGCATGTTGTCTCTAACCACTATACCCATGTCTACCCATGGTTTGACTATTTTCCCTACTCAATTGAAGTTATAATTTTATAATAATATATAAATATAATATTTCTTCCATCTCTTATCCAAACTCAAAACAAGATTGAATTTTCCTAAATGAATTTAAATTGTTTTGGTTCGATCCAAAATAAATTTCTCTTGGATCAAGATTCATAATTCATCACGATCTACAAAATGAGTATAATATTGATATAGTAATTATCTCTCTATCAATAATTAATTATATAATAAAAATTATCGTCAAAACCTATTTTCTTTTAGTCCCTCAACTTTTAAATATTATTAAAGACATTTAGGTAAAATTCGTATTGCTAATTAATAATAAATCATAAAATTTCGGGGATAATACAATCTCCTCTCCTAAAAATGAATTTCTTCCTCAAAATTTCAATAGTCGGATACATATTTTTTTTTTATAAAAAAAAATCACCTTTCATTGTGTTCGAATCCTCGGTCGTCGGATCCTGGATTAAAGTAAAAACTCTAGTATTTCCTTTCTTGTTCTGATCGTAGTCCTTTTTTTGGCGGGTAGACTGGGCAATCCGAGGCTAGATGACCTCCTTTGAGACATCGAAAACAAACATTCTTTCCAAACAAGAATTTTAATAAAATTCGAATCGTTACCAAGCTTCATTCATAAAAAAAAAAAAATGAATATACTTTTCTCAACAATTTAAATCAACTATTAAAATCTCATTCGACTAAAATTCGAGAAGATCAAATAATTGACATTGTCATCTTTTTAAATATTTTAGTATAAATAATGACCAATTTCATATCAAACTCAGTTAACATAAATCCAACCAATTAACATAAATTCAAATAACAGAAAATACAAATCTTCTAAGGTGTTTTAATAATTTTAAAGATCAATTTTATGTGAAAACAAAATTAAAACAAGAGTCGATTCACTCAAATATACAATTCACGGGAATTGTATTATGCAGGTTACCCACTTATTACTAGGACTAGGATAAGAAGGTTTATCAACTTAAAAAATACTAATTCATGCCAAAACTTAAAAAAAATATCAGAGAGCATGCAACTAATTCAAAGTTGAACATGAGGCTGTCATCTCATGTTTTCTTCAGTTGAAAATTCTGATTATAATCAAGGTTAGCGTTACCGTACTAATCGTTTCTTATTCTGCGCGAAGAAGTTGGAGGAAAAAACCAGAGTCGTACCAAATTCATTTTTTTTTAGAGATAATTGCACAAAATACTAACTTATCCTAACCAAACTGATTTTCACTTATCAAAAAGAAAAGTCTGAAAAATACGGGGGATGAAGCTGCACCTCTGCACCAGTGACCAGACTCAAGTGCACTCCATCTTCGTCGCCTTCGGCATCAACCACCGCCATCACCAAATTACTCACAGTTTCACGCAAGTACAGTGTATATTCTTTACTTTCTCTAACAAGGAAAATACGTGAATGCCGGTCATATACACAATTATTCTGTAGATCTCCATCCTCTGAAGGTGAAGGCTGAACAGGAACATATCTACTCTAATTAGAGGCTGGGTTTACATCAGTGCCGATCGCCACAGCATTATCTCTTCTGATCTCCGCCACACCACCAATAGAGGACATCGCCTCAGCCGCGCCACCGCGTATTCCAACCTTTTTATCAGATTCTCAGCCACCAACAACAAACCTCAACAAACGCCGGATCTGCACTGTTGCAATCATTGATGGTGGCGGAATTATCATTGATTTGAAATTCAATTTGTTGAGTTTTTAGCCACAAATAGCTCAACAAACGACGGATCTGCACTGGACCAACTCTGCATTTTCTTTTGTAATTTTCTCTCTGTCATATTTTTCATTTTCTCTCCGTCGACTCCATGACTTGAGGAGATCCAGACATCCAGTGCCTATTACGTACGGCGCACACACAGGTTGCTGGGATTTTGATTGAGTAGATCCAGTAAATTTTGTCTCTATTTACTGTTCTTGTGGTTTAACGCAGGAGAGAGTTTCTTTTTTTTTTTTTGAGGGGGGGGGGGGGGGGATGGTGGTGGTAAAAATTGTATAAAAAATGTTTGATTTTATGTTTGAAGCAAAGTATCATAAAATCTTGTAAAAGTATCAAGTTATGATACTAAAAAAAGTATATTAAAATTGTTTGATTTTATGTCAAAGACAAAGTATTATAAAAATTTGTAAAATATTGAAAAATATCATAAGTATCACATTGTGATACTAAAAAAAATTGAAAAAGTATCATAAGTATCACATTGTGATACTTGAAAATATTAAAAAATATCATAAGTATCATATTAAAATACTTTAAAAATTGAAAAAGTATCATAAGTATGATATTGTGATACTAAAAAAATGAAAAAGTATCATAAGTATCATACTGTTATACTAACATAATTATAAGTATTATACTGTGATACTAACATGGTTGAAAAGTATCATAAGTATTTTTCAGTTTTTATAATTTTATTATAAGTAATTTTCAGATTTTATAAAATTGAAGTAAATTTCAGTTTGATCCCTAAAAGTAGGGTATTTGTGTGAAGAACCATTTTTTTTAATAACAAATCAATTCTGGACCTACTATTTTGGATAATAAGTTGGGGGCCAAGTCGGCTGCCTACTAGGCACGGGTCTGAAAAAAACTTGTCCAGCTTGAAGACGACGTTTTACTGTTGAACATGGAAGTGGACAGCAAAGTAAACACGTTGAAAGAAAAAAGAGGAAAAAACTTGGGGCCCGACGTTTACTGTTGAAAAGGTTCGGGACGGCGGACAGTTCAGCAGGGGTACCAATCAGATTCTTCCCTATAAATTACACTTCATTCTTTAGTTTTTAACCAACTCTCTCTCTCTCTCTCTCTCTCAGTCTCAGACAAGGCTGCAGAAAAACCATATAGTGAAAATGTCCGAGGAGCCATCAAGCGCAGAATCTTCAAGACTATCTTTGAAAAGCTAAAGAAATGCCTTAACTACTGCATCAGAGCATTAATTAGTCCATGATTTGATCAAGTTAGTCAGGCAATCATCCTGTCCTCTGTTGTTGTATTTTCTTTTCTTTAGATTGGCTATCATCATGATTCATGTAGCAGAATTACCACTGCCACATTATCCTATTAATTGTCATCCCATGTACGTTGTTGATCCATTTGTGTCGTTCTTCTATTGCTTTTCTTCATATATATATATATAACAGTTGAGAGGATGCTTGCCGATTGTATATGCTTTTATTTTTATTATATTATCTGCATGTTGCCACATTGTCTTTATGAATATTAGTATTAGTATTACACACAAGAAAACAGAGCACCCATGAAATGAATATATATACGTGTCATTTTCTGATTGGAGAAACAGTGGGAAAACAGAAAAAAACAGAGCATAGGTTTAATTATAAATTAAATTATAATTTGCACTCATGAAGTAAACGAACATTGGTTTAATTAGTTTGCTACGTCACTACAACAATTCATATATATTGTGTTCTATAAAGTTCATTTTTGTCAAAATAGAACGCTGTGTGCACATATCAATTATTTTATTTATTGGCGACTGAATTATTTTGCTCGGTCTAATTTATTTTTACGTCTAGCTAGTTTGCAAGAAATATTTTATTAACTCTAATAAGTAATTATCTTTTTATATATTGGCCATGAACCTATTTGTCAAACTCAAATATTTACATATTTTAAAGAAGAATAAAGTATTTCAGTATTGGTCTTATTTTGTATCTCGCATTAAATAACATTAAATGGGCTCAAGAAAATGTGATTTTGGTCAAAATCAACCTAAATTATCTCAATTAAAGAAACACGATTTTATATAATATTTTATGGTTATAGATTATTTTACGTTATGGAATTATACTTTTATAAATTTTAAATGAAATTATGAAAATTTCAAAGGTTTGAACTTTCTTGCATTCTCTCTCAATAGCGCAGAGGAATTGCCTCAATGCAAGGACCTCCGACCATGGTCATACTTTTAAACCAGATGACCAGACACATGGGGCCATTGATCGATTCCGATTTCTCAAACAAAATAAATAACTTATTGCCCATTCATGAACTAAGCACGTCAACCCTTCAAGTTAGCTTATGTCCTTTGTAGACTGCAGTAAATAATTATACAATAATTTTTAGAATAAATATTTGTTTGTGAAAAAAGATGAAAACTAATTACTTCTGAATTGCTTAATAATTGAGTTGTCAATATAAATTTTCTTCTTTAGCATGCCGTTCATATAACTTTTATACGTATGATGAAAACTACATTATACAATTCAACTTGTTTCCCTTTCCCGGCTACATTTTTGCATTAATTGAAAAGATCTTGCAGTTGAGAACTAAATATTGTTTGACATTTTATTTCATAAAATCTAATTATTTAGTAAAAATAAAGCAATTTTATTTAAATATAATTTCAAGAAATTATATACATCTTGACAATATTTTTTCCACTACAAATATAAAGCAAAAACAAATATATACTGAATTGAAAAAATACAGAAAATTATATAACATCGTGAATTGATTGATTGATTTATTAATTTATTTTTATCTATGTTCATTTAAATATATATATATATTTAAAATCTTTATAAAAGTAACCATTAAGAAAATCTACCGATAAAAATGTTAGTGAAAATTTTGAAAAATAGAAATTGTTCTGATTGATCGATTCTTTCTATTCTTTCGACAATATTATAAAATGTGACCGTTTTATTTAACTATATGGCGATCAAAAGTGATATTTTTGTATGCATTAATTTAAGGAATAATTATAGCAACAATTTCAAACCTTTCAAATATTTGCAGTTTTATTTTAATGTTTTACTTATTGCACATGGGTTCCAAACTTTCAAAATTAGCATCTGAATGGAATACAACAAAATCATAGTTAGTTGACCAAGAAATTTTACTTTGACAAATTTCAAAAGAGTAAATTAGTATTTATATTTTTCTCATACAAAGAATTAAAAAACGATTTCTTCTCCCTTCCCCCACCATCTACCCTACCCATTCACCACATAGTCGATCACTGCCCATCCACCATATAGCCGGTCACTGCCCATCCACCGATGTTGCATGTCACATCTCGTTATCGCACCTTCAAACACCATCGGTTGAGCCACCATACTGACCCACATCCAACCCATTACATTCAAACAATAGATTTTTCGCTGTGTCTGCGCATTGATCCTCTCAGCAACCATCAACCACAATAGTCGATTGCCTCTTCCAAGAGACGCTGACAACCAAAATTATTAAAAAATAGAAATGAAATTATTACGGTATTTCTTGGTCACCGTTGATAGACCTTGTAACACATGAATTGTTCCCCTTTGAAGGGGATTTTTGTCCCAACGGACTGGGCGTGTCCCTATGGACTTAAACTGATATGAATTGAAGCGCAGAATAAACGACACAATAATAGGAAAGATCCAGATTCAACCAAACACAAGAAAACAAGAATAAATTAATTGGAAATGATAAAATTGACTATAGGACCTTGACCCGAACAATCACGATGCGAAGATTCGACAATGCGGATTGAAGATCCAAGATTTTCGAAGCACCACAAGGACTTGTCAATTTCCTTGAAAAGTTTCTGATGGAAACGCCATAAATATCTCACAATATTTGATTAGTTCAATTGGTTATTTTTTGAAACAACGTGACCCGGTTTGATTCTTGGTTTGGGCCCAACACGGAAGTTGCTCCATTTCTCAAATCACTGTCGTATCGCCAATGACTTGATTCCCGCTCTCGGTGCCTACTTCGGATCACATCATTCCCCCCCTCTTGAAAAGGATTCGATCTCAAAACTGGAACGGGTCCAATCCTCTTACCACTTATGTATTTGTTAGTTCGATGATTATGCTTATGCCTTTCGGGCTGCTCATTTGTGCCAATGAATTTCTTCCTTGTTTTAGGATCATAGTTTAATTTAGGCACCTGCAAAACATATTTAGTAGAACTAGGGAAGGGTGTGTTAGCGTGAGTAAGTGCAAATAGACTCAATTTTGTGGTAGACTCTCTCTCTCTCTCTCTCTTTTTTTTTTTTTTTTTTGTATTCAGTCTCTTCTTTTTCTGATGTTTGAACCTCAACCGTGTTTTCTTCAATTTTCACTCCCTCTTATTTTTCTGAGGTCGTGGCCTCAACTTTCTTTATTTCAATTTTCTCTCCCTCTTTTTTGTCTGAGGTCGTGATCTCAACTCTCTTATTTTTTTCCTCAGACTCACTTTTCACTTTCAGTTGGTCTTCCAGGGCCTATGCAGGAGATAGTGGAACTAGAGTAAACTTCTTCCCACCTTTCACAAGACTGTATCTATTCGCATACCCATCATGTAGCACTGCCCTTTCATGTTGCTATGACCTTCCCAACAGTATGTGGCCAACATGCATAGGCACCACATCACAAACTACCTCATCCGCATACCTACCAAGAGAAAAAAGCCACAAAAACCTGTTTATTCACCTTAATTTCCAATGACTTAGTCAACCACTGCAACTTATATGGCTTTGGATGTTTTAGTAAAGGTAATCCCAATTTTTCCACCAATATTGTACTAACTACATTAGTACAACTTCCCCATCAATCATCATACTACAAACCTTATCATTTACTAAGAATCTAGTACGAAAAATATTATCACTCTGTTCATCTACATTATCCACAATATCCAACTTACACCTAGGGCTACGAGATCATCCATTAAAAAGCAATTCACCCACAACATTTCTCAATTTATCATTATTACATATATCTTTCACATCGCATCTATCTTTTTTCATGTGGACATTCAAGTGCAATGTGACCCCAATCTAAACATTTAAAGCACTTAACATTTCTATCCTTAAGAGGCTTGGACTCGAAAGTATAGTTACCTTTAGTTGTTGGTTCCTCCCGCATGATATGAGGATTGTGAAGGCATCCCTGGTACCACTAGAACAATTTGCTCTAGCGGTATTTTTTGTTATCGTTGATGGACCCCGTAACACACGAATTGTTCCCCTAGTACTAGAGATGCTCTCACAATCTTCATACCATGAGGTCAAGGGTTCAAGTCATCAGACACGCCCAACCCCTGAGACAAAAATCCCCTTGAAAGGGAAATAATTCGTGTGTTATAGGGTCCATCAATGGTGACAAAAAAAATACCATAACAGAAATTGTATTGAATTATGTTAAATTTACAATGTAGAATTCTTTATATAGAAGAATGTTAAGCTAACTATTAATTAATTAACCAACTAAATAAACAACAAACTAATTTCTAATATTCTCCCTCAAGTTGGAGGTTATATGCAATATAACTAAGACTTGGAGACACAAAATGATCAAAAAATACAATGAATACATTGAAAATCTGTAAAACAATGAGATTGATTGACTCCCCCTTAAGTTGAAGCAGAAAAAACACAAGACAACCAAGAACCTACCTGTTTAACAATAAGTTGAAGGTAGGGCCACGGCTAAACTCTACAACTACAAGTGAAAGCAGCTACCACGAGTTGAAAAAGTCCACTTATGAGCACATAAAGAAGAACTAGATGCTTAAAAAGAAATCTACAACTACAGGGGCTAATTACCATCAAGGCTGCAGGGGCTCATCAATCCTATTCCATAAGAAAGTCTGTAGCACATGCTATCAACAAAAATTTAGCCAATCAAAGGGTTGGGATCAATATGAGTGTCAAAACGAAGATCTCAAAGAGAACTTTAATACGAACTCACAGAGAGCCAACCGTACATATCATCCCTAAAATCTTTATCTTTATAATATAATTTATAAAGGGAGGGAACTTCACAAAAAATAGGTTGTGAACTTTTCTTGCCTAAAAGTATTTCTTAAAATGGAAGTATTTCAATGAACCTGAATACATTATACTATTATTTTGAAATAGGAAAATATGCATTATGGGTGTCAAATCAAAGATCTCAACGAGAGCTTTAATACGAACTCACAAGTGAGAGTCAATCGTAAACATGTTGTCCCTAAAATCACGTCAAAGATTAAAGGTAAAATATTTATTTTATACATTTTATTTTTTTCTAATATCCTACTATTTCACAATTATTTTATTTAAGTCTTACAATTATATTTATAATTTCTTAAATAAATTCAATTTAATCATATATAATTAATTTCAATTCAAGCTGCTTTTCTTATCAACAAAAGAAATAATAAATATCTGAAACTTTAAAGCAAATTTAATTAAACCCGAATAATTTTTGCAACTTCATATTTCGATCAATTCATTTGTTACTTTAAAATTAATTTTATTTATTTATTTACTCATTTTGTTCAATTATTTACGTTTAATATTATAGATTTAAATAATCAAACTATGCAAAATATATATTACAAACTTTAACAAATAGTTTAACTAATTTTTATAGAAATAAAAATAAATGTACTTTAACAAACTCATTCTATTTTAAAATAAAATGTCGTCAAACACACTAATTTAAAACATATAAAATAATTTTTTTCCCAGTAACTATAGAATAAGTTTTGGGAGAAAGATTTAAAAAATAAATAAAATGAAAAATAAAAATAATTAAAAAAAAAAAAAAAACAGGAAGGGGTAGGTAAGAGTGTCAATTTTTAATAATTTTTGGAAAAATAGGAAATGAACTAAAAAATAAAAATTAATAAATAAAAAAGAAAAGTAGTCATCCTCATCGAAAAACTGATGTGGGATAGCAAAGAGCATTGTAATTTATAAGATCTGGGGTGTTTCATCAAACTCAAGCCTAATTTTTCAACCAACATTGTACAACCACATTAAGTACAACTTCCTCGTCAATCACTAAACCACAAACTTTTTCACCCACTAAGCATCTGCTGTGAAATAGATTGTCCATTTGCTCACCGACTTTATCCACCCTAACTCTAGTACTAAAGACACACCGATTAACAAGTGAGTCTTTAACAGCATAAGTAAACCTTCCTTATCACTACTACTAGCTCCAGCATCCTGTAATATAGACATCCCCTTAAACTCATCCTCCGAACTAATGTTACCATTATCACGCAAAAACATTACCCTCTTATTTGGACACTGGGATGCTATATGACCATAACCCAAGTACTTAAAACACTTAATATTTCTATCCCTAGTAGGTTGAGAATCAAAAATATTTTTACCTTTTGTTGTAGGTTCTTCCTTTCCTTTCAGAAAATGGTTATCATTGTATTCCTGCTTCGGTTGTGATGTAGGATAAGAACCTGGTGAGTGTCTTGCTGCTCCCGTTTGCCTTAGTTGTCTTTCCTCCTTCATTTCCATATGCACCATGTCCTCCAGTTCCACGTAATGTTGCTTATCAATGATGTTAGTCAACCCACTCAAAAATCTAGCCATTGTAGCTTTCCGATCATCCACCACATTGGCCAGAATCATCGCAACATCCATATCCTTATGATAATCCTCTACACTCTTCAACCCCTGAGTCAGACCCTGTAGCCTCTGATAAATATCTCTATAATAATGAGTTGGCACAAATCGCTTCCTCATTATGGTCTTTAATTCACCTTAAGTCTCCACTGGCCCCTCAAGGTTTCTCCTCCTACCCGTCACCAGTTGATCCCACCAAATATTTGCATAATCTTTGAATTCAATCACTGCTAATTTCACCTTCTTCTTTTCAGAATAATTATGACAATCAAAAAGTCGTTCAACCTTTGTTTCCCAATCCAGGTACACCTCTGGATCACTTCTACCTAGAGGTGGGCGTGGATTAGGTCGTTTTTTGCCCAACCTGAACCCAACCCACTATGGTCGGGTTAATAAAAAATCAACCCAATCCAACCCAATCAAGTTTCTGTCAGGTTGAGTTGGGTGGTTTGGGCTTTAGTCCAATTAACAAAAAATCTTGAAAATTAAAAAATTAAGCCCATAACTCAACTATTAACTCAAATTAATTATGTACAATACAATAAACTCAAATATAATAAATTGAATACTTGCTAATAAAACTAAAATATGTTCAAATCATATTTGAATTTCATCCAAATTAAACACGGACTTAAGATTCTTGAAATTTAAATGGTTCTATATTTTTAAAATTTTTATTGGGATGGGTTGGGTTTTTCACACAACCCACAACCCGACCCAACCCGACAAATTTTTTTTTTCTGAAACCCGAACCCAACCCAATTTTCATCAAAAATCGTCACAAACCGATCGGGTTGGGTTATGTTAGTCGGTTTGAGCATTTTGGGTAAGTTAATGCCCACACCCTACTTCTGCCCTGAAACGATGATATTTTCATTTTAATTTTCCCAAGGTCGTCATCCACAACATCCCTACCTCTATGATGCCTCCTAGAATCACGATGCTCCCTATCACACCTCCTCGCATACCTATCTCTCTATCTCTCCTTCACATACTTGCCACCAAAGATATACTATCACTTTCACTACCCACGCCCTCATCATCCATACCAACCTCATGTCTATTACCTCTCCTGACCTGAGAACCATTATGAGATTGATCCCGAGATCATTGTTCACGTTCTGCACCTCGATTCTCCATCTGAGCCATAAACCTCTCAAATTGTGCCTGCATTGCTACAATATCATCATTACCCTGCTCAAATTTTCTATCCGAAAATTTGTGTTGTTTTTTGTCACCCACAGACGATGATGATGTAGATCCCTCTCTGTAAGACATTTTTAATATCAAAATAAATTTCTCCTTATGTGTATTTTCGTACATGTATCACTCTTCTATCCCTTCAAATTTCACCCAAAAACTAATCAAGGATCAACAATCAAGGAATTTATGGCAGACACGATAGAGTAGAAAAACTTGAGAAATTCTCGAAGTTTGGGATTTTTTTCTGGCAATTTTCAAATTTTTATTTTTCTTTTTTTTTAATCCGAAATTCAACTACGAGTGCAGCGAAACAAACGGAATTGGCTTTGGAGAATAATTGAATAAAATAAACAGGTTTGCATTTTTATGAGATTTTTAAATAGATCGAATCAAGGAAAACTATGAAGAACACAAAGAAATCAAGAAAATGCAAGAATCTGAATTAAATCCAAGTTCCGACACCAGAAGTCGCGATCCCACTTGGGAATTTCGACGAAAATGCAGAATAACTAAAATAAAAACCTAGGAAAGATCTAAATCAGATGAAACACAAGAAACAATAATTAAATTAGACGATAGGATTCCAACCCAAACCTTATGACGCAAGAAATTGACAATGCGAAGGAAAAAACTCGGTTGACGTACGTGTCTCGAATACTTTAATAAAAAAGGTTGACATTCAAAATGTTAGTTTTGAACGGCCTATTTTGACAAGTCACAACTTTTGCTATAGTTGACCATATTACATTTCAGCAAGGATACGAAAAACTAGATCGTGGATATTTTAGAATGGTATATTGAAATTTCAATTTTGATGATAATAAGAGTGCCAAAAATTAAGACAAAGTAGCCACTTGAAAAAAAATCGAAATAAAATAGTTTTAAGTGACTAACTTTGACGAGCGATAACTTTTACCACTGTTATTGATTTCATGATCTGAAAATATCGTTATAATGTATTCTTTGAGAACTCATATTAGCCCCAAGAACTCTCTATTTCGAATTCATATGACCTTATAATTTTTAGAGTCATTTTGGAAGTTTTTCTTAATCTTTGAGACTAAAATATAAATCTTATATTTTTTTGGGACTAAAAGAGCAAATAAAATAATTTCAATTTGGTCCTCAATAAAAACGATAAATAAGGGCAGTCGATTGTCAAAAAAAAATGGAGGAAAAAAAGAAAAGAAAGAAAGGAACTTCGTTCCAGTTTTTAATTGGGGGTCTACCCCCTTTAAAATAAGGAGGGGTCGACCCCCCCTAATTATTTTGAAAAGGGGGGGTCTACCCCCCCCCCCCCCCCCGTTTAAGGTATGTTTGTTTTTTATTATTATTATTATTATTATTATTATTATTACTATGAATATGAGAATTAGATTAATTTTTTTATGAAGTATAATAAAGCGGGTCAATCCCTTTAAAATAAAGGCGATCCATATAATTATTTAGATAAAGTATTTTACAATAAGATGACCCATTTTAATCTCATACTATTTAATGGACCCTAATTTATATTGGTTAGTTGGAATATAATATATTATCACATGACTAAATTATAATTTATATATATGATAGGCAAGGAGTGATGATCATTCTAGTTCGACTCCAAGCGGATTAGTGGTGCAAAATACCGAGAAATAAAGTCATGAAATCTAGGATAGTTAAGGAATGAGGTAAGTAACATTTCAGCTATAATGCAAAACAATAGTATTAATATTATTATGTGCTCTTATGTGACTATATGTGAGGTATATTATTGTTGCAATATTTGTGAAATATGATGTGGCAATTATTTGTATGTGGTGAAAGCATGCGAGATATGAATTGATGTTTTGGCATGTTATTAATGCACATGAATTCATTGAAATGCCATATTACGTGATTATGATGTACAATGGCGGATGAAATATATGTTGGCATTCATGGGCATTGACATGTGCATTGTGTGTACTTAGAAGAAGTCCTCCATAAATGATAAAGAAAGAGATATGATGTGATCCGAAGTAGGTTTCGAAAGCGAAAATCGAGTCATTGGCGACATGACAGTGATTTACATGAGAAACGGAACAAGTTTCGTGTTGGGCCCGAACTAAGAATCAAACCGGGCCACGTTGTTTCAAAAGGAAGAAAAAGGGTACAGCCAGGACTACCACGCGATCACGTGGTGAATAGTATCTTGCGATGGCATCAAAATCGAGGCAGAGAGTTTCAAGCATCTCCATGAGATTGAGACAAGATGGCCTGTGCGATCGTGCGGTTAATCTAAGACCAGATTTTCGCGACTTTTTTTATTTAATTCCGCTTTTAATTATTGTTTCCAAAGTTTAGGGCCCATTAGCGGCTAAACCAAGTTTTAGGTTTTCATTATATTATGGATAATTTCATTATTGTAAAACAATTTTGAGTTTATTGATATTATTGAGAGATGATTCTCTTGTGAAAGGTTGAGTTATTCCCTTTTGTTTAGAACTTATCAAGGAATTAGGCAATCCTTGTGGTGTTCAACAATTCTAGTTAGTAATCCGCTTATTCCAATCTGAGACCTATATAGCGTCACCGGGGATAGCATTACTCCCAGAGGATCCATAATCCTCATGACCGATGTGAGGCAGGCACCAACCGTTTTCAGGATGCCAATGGAGTTTTTGATCGTAGATAAGACTTCCTCGTATCATGGTTCAATCGGAAGGCCATGACTTATCAACCTAGGGGCCGTAACCCACATGAAGTACATATGCATGAAGTTCCCGACTGAAAGCAGGATAGAAACTGTCAGAGGAAGTCAGACTGAATCACGATCGTGCTATACTAAAATTCCAAGATCGAACTGTTAATATGATTAGTGATGTAGCAATGACCGAGTTTGCTCCAGATCCTGAAAAATGGGGTACATAATTCGTCGTAGATACAGATTTTGCAATGATAAAAGAGGAAGATTTGACAGATTTAGACCCCAGAATGACAGGTTCAAATTGTTGTACAGCCCCAGCTGAAAAGCTGGAATGTTTCTCTGTTGATCCCTTAGACCTAATGAAGGAGTTGCAGATCGGAGAAGACTCAACTGTCGAATTCAAAGAGAAACGAGTTCTGAAATAATGACTAATGGTTTGCAACGAGTTCCCAAGTGTTTGAACTTGACGGTAATATTTTCCATGCGCAAGTACACGTAAAAAAAAAAGCCAACTTGATCATGTATGTCTATCTGAGAGCTACTGCACAAACCATAACTATCACAGAACATGTGTAAAATTCACAAACATTGGTGAGTTCATGCTAAATTCTTGAAAACATGTTTGTAGATATACTTGTATATTTTGCAATATAAAAATATATCCGCTTCATGATGTAGGAAATAAAAAGCTATGTCGCCAATTCGGTGCCAAATAATCACGGACAATAGTTTCTACCATTCGACAATACCTTAGCCAAATTTCGATATCTTCCTCTAGTTGTATGTGAAAAGCGTCATCATTCGTTTCCTCTTCAAAGTTGTTGAGCGAAAAAAGTGAGCAATCTATTTCGGAATCACTCATCCTTGCAACTAGAAATATGACGTGCACTTCCCTCCCTTTTGTTGTAATTTATGGAATTGGTTGTGTTTGGAAAACTAATGGGTGTCGTCGTCGAATCCAATAAATAATAATATTTTCTTACTCTTATAAAAATAGATTGTAATAGCGGTGAGTAAGGTCGAATCCATAGGGAATGGTTAGATTTAATTATTAGAGAAAATTAAAACAATAAATTAAAAAACAAGGGGGGTTTTAAATTTCGAATGTAAAGTCAAATTATAAATAAATAAGTGTGAAATTAAAGTGATGAAAATTATCAAATTAAATAAGTATTCAGCCCAATGTATAATTTCAGTATTGATTCATAGAATTGATCATGGATGCAAAATATCTTCTTCCTCTTATAAAAATAAATTGTAATAGCGGTGAGCAATGTCGAATCCACAGGGAATGGTTAAATTTAATTCTTAGAGAAAATTAAAATAATAAATTAAAAAACAAGGGGGGTTTTGAATTTCGCATGTAAAATCAAATTGTAAATAAACAAGTATGAAATTAAAATAATGAAAATATCAAATTAAATAAGTATTCAGCCCAATGTATAATCTTAGTATTGATTCATAAAATTGATCATGGATGCAAAAATAAAATCATTTACTCATTTTCTAAATTGGTTATGATCATTGACACGATCTAATAACCTATCTCTCCTTACTGTCTCGATAATCAAGAGACACTCGTTGATTATTTTTCTAATCAATAAACAACCCTAGACACGATCTTAGGGTTTAATTTACCAATAGCATTAATCTTTAGAGAAACGACCAATTCTAACAAACAAATTCACACATGTGATTCATTTAAGTAAGGTTATATATCTCCATAACATAAATCGAAAATCAATCTATAATCAACTATGTTATTTGCCACTTCTATTAGAAAACATAAACAATTACAGATTTAAATTTCATATTGGCTAAGTATCGTTTTGACAATTAAAACAACGTGCACTTTGTATTAATTAATCAAAACAACAACTTCAATACAAATAAAAGATATATAAATAGAAAAAAGATAAAAGAAAAATAAAACTAATAAGATCTCACAATTCTTGAAGAATCAACACTTCTATTATCCTTGAACTGGAATAATGAATTTAACTATCCATCAATATTTTAACTAAAAATAAAAAGATAAAAAAATAATGAAAACAAAAGTCTAATGAGGAATGAATGGGAAAAAAGTGTGGCTGCCTCCTAATCTTTCAACATTGTTGGGAAAAAGTGCCACCCCCCCCCCCCTCCAAATCAAGTGTAGTTGTGCCCTTTTTTCTCGTTTCTCCTTTTTGCTGTGCCCTTTTTTTGGTCCAAGTAAAAAGTCCATGTTGATGGTCGGCTACTGGGCTCAGTTTTTCAGCAAAGAGCCCTCTTTAAACGTCCACTAATGATAGTCAGCTGCTGGGCTTTTAATTTCCTCCCCCAAGAATGTGTCAAGCCCATTGATTTTTGAGGCAGTTGTCTTTTTGGATAATAAGGAGTGCCCACACCTTATGCCAAGTCCTTATCTGATTGTTATGTCGAGTCTTTCTCTGATTGTGGATTTTTGAGTTCCAAACTTCTTTTAATTTGTGATATTGAATCCACTTTGATCCACCCATTTCTCCAAGTCCACAAAACATAAATCATGATCAATATCTACAATTTAAGCATTTAAAATCAATGGAGTAAGAGGAAATATCACAAATTAAGTAACAATTACGCACTCCATCAAATCCCCCCACACTTAGAAAATGCTTGTCCTCAAGCATAAACTAGATCAAGTTTATCAATTGTTCTCATCATCATTCATTCTTCTACCTCCACCTATCCATCCACAATCCAAACCATCATGCCTTAAGGATTTCATTCTTAATACAAGCAAAAATAGAGTAAATCCTCATTTACCAACTCAAGGCTAATCACTTCAACAATTTTTCGAAATCCACAAGTAGTGGAATTTAACACCTCACGTTAGGTTCACACAATACCCTCAAAGTGTTTAGGGTGTAAAGTATATATGTACTCTCAAGTCAAATCATAGAAAATTCTTGCCATAGGCTTGCTAATATATCACATCGGAGCCACCAATGGTTTTGAAACCAAAGTAAGGGTCTTAACACTAGTTGTAATGGGGCTTCGGTAAGGTGGGATAAAAAGGATATATTTTTGGCTATTTTCATCGAAGGAATTATACAAACTTCTTCGAAAGAGCTCACTTAGACTTCATGTACTTCAATCAAATCACTTCATAACCCAGTGTGGCTTATATCATTTCACCTCTCATGAGTATGCTCTCAACATTTATCAATGAATTACTACATGGGTGTTAGTTTTGATCAACTCGAAGGCACGAAATATAGAGCAAGCAATTCAAACCACTCATAAGTATATGTAATGGGAGTTAACTCCCTCACTGGATATTTCTCTCTTCACACAAAGTGTATAAGGGTGAAAATTTTCACTCAACTCACTGCATGGAGAATTTATTGCCACAAAGTGCTTAGATGCTATGACCAGAGCCAACAATAACACAAGTGCAAAGTAAAGGTCTTTACTTGGTTGTAATAGGGCTTCGGGTCAGGTAGGATAAAAGGAAAATATTTAGGCTAATTTGAGAGGAGAGTTCACAAGCCGAATTGGTTCAACAAGATCATCTCTTCCTCTACCTTTCAATGTGATTTTCCACTATTTACTACTATCCAATCAATCCAACACTTGATTCTTATTATGCACTTGATGGTTTATTCTCTTCACCAAGGAATTTTCTTGATCCGGTACCTTGAACAAATTTTTTTTTTTTTTTTTCAAATGAGTTCACTGCAGCTTGTTTCCTTTTGACCCCATTACCACCTAATCCTTGATTAGTACAAAGTGAAATCGCCCATCTTTTTGAAGCTTAGTTCGTCTCATACTTCTCAACCAATACAAGCTTGTGAAATTTCTCTCTTGTGGGTTCAAGATAGAGGTAGCATGAAAGAACAGGTATCCGTGGCTTGTAGCGTGGCACCAAAATTTCAAATACAGGCTAAGGCTCAAAAGGAGCTTCCATTGGTACATGTATCATGGTAGGCCCTTTTAGAAGGTCAAATTGGGTTTAACTTAATGTCTTTACTAAATTTTGCACTTGAGTCAAGAAGTTTCAATGTCATACACAAGAGAGCACATCCAAGACACATCAAAGAAATAAGAGCTTAATATAAAAAGGAAAAGAAACTCACAGGCTCAAAAGCTGACAAACTACGGTTGATATGTGTTGCTCCCATCCATTTGTGAAATATAGGTCATTGCTTGATCCTGGTTTCGAACTCAAAATCTAGTGGCCAAGGGTTAATGCTCAAAATAGTGGAATTAGGTTAATCGGGGTGGTGTTACATCATATCAACTTTGGTTTGAATCTATTAGATTGCAGGATTTTTTATTTTTTTTCAAATAAAAGAACATCATAGATTGCAACTCAACCACTTCATTCCCAACATTTCTTTCACAATACCACTTCTCAAAAGAACAATGAGACTTGCATATGGATCTTTGACTCCCAACATCTTTCAATCTCAACCAAAATAAGTTGAAGCTCATGTGAACAAGACTATATATTCCTTCAATGCAAGGTTCAAAAGAATGGAAGATTAGAAAAGAATATGATTTCTCTTGGCTTGTACTGTGGTTAATTTTCAACAAAAAGGCTATGGCTCAAAAGTGGCTTTCTAGGGGGTATATTTCAAGGTAGGCATTTTAAGAAAGCTAAATTTGGCTTCACCTAAGTGCCCTTACTTATTTAGTGCATCCAATTACCAAGAGACATCTCAACATGCATAACAGAGCAAGTTCTAGAAGAGATCAACTACACATGATAATCACACAATCAAAGGAATAAAGCATGGCATAGTGAATATATCTAAATACTCAAGAGGCTCAAAAGCTCACAAAATAGGGTGAATGTGCATCAAATCCCTCATTCCCTTTATTCAATCCACCATCAAGAGCAATAAATCCAGTACAATAAACAAGAATTTAACTACTAATACCAATCCTCATTGTGCCTCAATTCATCTCAATAATGCACAATAATCCTAATCATAAAAGGATAGGCATCGACAGAATCCAGAATTAAGAAGAGAATTTTCAAAAAAATTCTTTGAAAAATAGAGCAAACATATATTATAATGGAAATTGAGGTACAAATAAAATGAATCACTTCAAAAAATTAAGAAAAAGCATACATCAAAACCCTCCCCCACACTTTGTTCATACATTGTCCTCAATGTAACAAGATTATAAATAAAAAAATGGAGGACTCCCCTGAAAATTGCATGATTCTCGTTTGAGCATAGGTGAGATGCCATAGTTCGTAGAAGCTCGGGTTTCTGTATCGTGGGTTTGTCTTACAGATTTTTTTTTTCTTGGGAGTTTCCACGGCTGCTTTGACTTGTGTTCTAACTGCCATGGTGTAGTCAATGGTTTTCCTTAGTAGTTGAGTGAGAGACATTAGAGAGGAATGAGGTTGGAGAGGTGTGTGAACTGGAGGAGGTGAAGATGGCTGACTGATGAAGAAAGAGAGAACTGAGGTTGAGGCAATTCGGTGGTTTACGATAGAATAGAGAAGCGGGGAAGATGCGGTTTGAAGTGTGTGAAGAAGAAGGTAGCGGGTTGTGGTTGGTGAGTGTTGTACTATGAATATGAGATTGGGACAATGGAGAGCGGTGTGCCGAACTGAGTGGCGGCTGTTAGAGAGAAAGAAGGGGGAGCAGACCGGAGGTTGTGACAATAGAAGAGAGAAGGCTGCTTGTGAGAAGGAGATGAGTGGGGAAAGTGGCTGTGAGAGAAGATGAGAAGCTGTGATTAAGGTGGAGGAGGTGGCAAGGTGGCCTGTGCGATGCTGGTGAGAGATGGTTGTTGTGAAAGGTGGAGTTGAGGGAGATAGTGGTTTGCTCAGTGGTGGAGGAAGGTGAGGTGGAAATCGGAAGGAGAGCAGGCAGAGAGAGAGAGAGAGAGAGAGAGAGAGAGAGAGAGAGAGAGAGAGATGTGAGGTAGGGTTCCTGTCTTTCCACCTTTTTCAGATTTTTTTTTGGGTAACAAAGCCTTGTTTCTTAACCCAAGAATCACATTGAATAAAGCGTGGGCACTTCTTATTTCAAGATTCTTTCAATCAATTGCTTTCTCCATAGAGCGTGCCCAAGTCTTAGTGAAAATTCATATCGGTTCAAAAATTAAAATAAGGTCAATTTCACTTCAAAAAATTATGGATATCATAAAATAAATAATAGTGAATAAACAAAACAAAAATAATAATAAAAAAAATTGATTGCTAAAATTAAAAAAAAAATGATTTGCCTCCCGGAAGAGCTTTTCTTTTACGTCTTTGGCTAGACTTATTGCTTTTCTTCTTCAACCGGTATCGATTGAAATCTCAATGCTCAATTTGGTGACCTTCATAGAAATGTTTATGTCTATGGCAATCAACCTTATGATGCTTGTTATTAACAACTTTCAAGCCATCTTTTTCACTAAATTTGAGAACTTTTTGTGTTAAGCAATCAACAACATCAATAAAGTAAGCAGAATTAACATCATTAGGAGAATCATAAATATTGAACTTAATAATTTCACCATCAAATTTCATTGTGAGTGTACCATCATGCACATCAATTTTTTTCCTAGATGTTTTTAGAAATGGTCTTCCTAGCAGAATTGGAGTAGAATTAGAATAATAATCTTCGTCCATATTACATAAAAATTAGCAGGTTCCATTGTGAGTGTACCATCATGCACATCAATTTTTGTCCTAGATGTTTTTAGAAATGGTCTTCCTAGCTGAATTGGAGTAGAATTAGAATAATAATCTTCGTCCATATTAAGTACATAAAAATCAGCAGGAAAAATCATTTCATTTACTTGTACTAAAACATCCTCTAAGACACCTTCAGGATAGATATTAGATCTATCAGGAAGTTGCAAACTCACACCAATTACTTTAATAGACCAATATTCAAAGATGAATAAACAAATAAGGGCGTGATATTTATTGAAGCTCCTAGATCTAACATCGCTTTCTAAACTCTTACTTTACCTATTTCGCAAGGGATGGTGAACATACCTGGGTCCTTGCATTTAGGAGGCAGGTTTTTCTAGAGGACAGCTGAAACATTTTCTCTCATACTTATCGTTTCATTGCGTTTTAGTTTCCTCTTGTTGGTGCACAACTCCTTGAGAAACTTTGCATATCGAGGCACTTCTTTAATTGCATCAAGTAAGGGGATATTTACCTCAGTTTTGCGAAAAGTTTTAAGGATTTCCTTCTCGTCTTCCTCCTTCTTGAATCTAATCAATCTTGTAAGGAACGGAAGAGTTGTCACATAACTTTAGGTGGTTCTCTATTGAGGACTTTAAGCTTATCAGATTGATGTTGTAGGATAACTTCCTTTTTAGATTCTTCCTCCTATTTTCCTTGCTTCATCTTGCTAGATTCTTTCAATTCCTTCCCACTTCTCAAGGTAATTGCACTAACATTTTATTTTGGATTGACAATAGTTTGTGAGGGCAATCGACCTTGAGATTCCAATATGCTCATAGCTGATGCCAATTAACTCACTTAAGTCTCCAAATTCTTAATGTCCGTCCTCATCTCTTGTTGAAATTATTGTGTATTAATTGCAAGTGATTTAACAATTTCTTCTAGAGACATACCTGAACTTGAAGAAGGTTTCTGCGGTTGAGGAGTAGGCTGTCTAAGCTGGAATTGTTGGAATTACGGTCTTGTCTAATAACTGAAGTTCAGATGATCTCTCCATCCTGGGTTGTAAGTATTTGAATAGGGATCATACTTTGCTTGAGGTGGGTTTGGAAATCTTCCAACTACATTAGCCTACTCAAATGAATATTCTTGAAGAGTAGGGCATGTGTCAGTTGGATGACTAGTGGCAGCACAAATTCCACAAGCTTTAACCTGTTGCATGTTTCCTACAGCCATTTGTTGAACAAGAGAGGTTAGATTCGCTATTTGATTTTCAAGAGAAGATACATTTACCTCATTTACCCATTTCAAAGGGGTTTGAACCCAAATTGTTGTGTGTTAACAGCCATGATGGATATCAAATCCCTAGCAGCAGTTGGGGTTTTATTCGTTATAGCTCCTCCGCTATCTACATTCATCATCTTCCTCTCTATTGGTAACAATCCCTCATAGAAGTAATGAATTAGCACATGTTCTGAAATCCTATGCTGAGGACTGGTTGCGCAGAGTTGCTTGAACCTTTCCCAATATTCATGCAGGGTTTCCGTATCTCTCTGTTGAATTCCACATACCTCTCTTCTGATATTTGCAGCTCTTGAGGCTGGGAAAAATTTATCAAGAAATAATCTGACCATCACTGTCCACGTAGTTACAGAACCTGATGGTAGATAGAATCGCAAATCCTTTGCCCTATTAGCTAACAAGAATGGAAAAGCCCACAACTTGATTCGCTCTTCAGTCACTCCTTGTGGTTTCATACTTGAACACACCATGTGGAATTCCCGCAGATCCTTGTGGGGGTCTTCATTCTCAAGACCCTAGAATTTGGGTAGCAAATGGATCGATCCAGATTCCAACTCAAATCCCACATCTAAGACCGGATATTGAATGCAAAGTGGCTGTTGATTTTCATTTGGTGCACCCAAATCCCTTAAAGTTCTTTCATCACTGACCATTGCTTGCTCTTGCTCTGTTTCAGAATCACTAGAAGAATCAATGGTTGAATCTGTGAGCTCAACTACTAGATTCAATCTGGTTTGTTTGAGCAACTTAGCTTCCTTCCTCAATCTCTGAGCTGTCTTCTCAATTTCAGGGTCGTATTTCTATTCACCTGTATGAGAACAAAGGGGGCATAACAGAAGTAAAAACAATAAATAAAAAATTAAATCTAAATAAAACCAATCCCCGGAAACGGCAAAAAAAATTTGATGGGTGTCAAACCCAACAAATAATAATATTTTCTTGCTCTTATAAAAATAAATTGTAATAGCAGTGAGCAATGTCGAATCCACAGGGATTGGTTAGATTTAATTCTTAGAGAAAATTAAAACAATAAATTAAAAAAAAAGGGTGGTTTTGAATTTCGAATGTAAAGTCAAATTGTAAATAAACAAGTGCGAAATTAAAGTGATGAAAATATCAAATTAAACAAGTATTCAGCTCAAGATATAATCTTAGTATTGATTCATAGAATTGATCATGGATGTAAAAATAAAATTCTTTACTCATTTTCTAAATTGGTGGCGGTCATTGATACGATCTAACAACCTATCTCTCCTTACTGTCTCGATAATCAAGAGACGCCCGTTAATTATTTCCCTAATCAATAAACAAACCTAGATACAATCTTAAAATTTAATTTACTAATAGCATTAATCTCTAGAGAAACGACCAATTCTAACCAACAAATTCACACGTGTGATTCATTTAAGCTAGTTTATATATCTCCATAACATAAATCGAAAATCAATCTATAATCAATTATGTTATTTGCCACTTGTATTAGAAAACCTAAACAATTACGGATTTAGATTTCTAGTTGGCTAAGTATCGTTTTGACAATTAAAACAACGTGCACTTTGTATTAATTAATCAAAACAACAACTTTAATGCAAACAAAAGATATATAAATAGAAAAGAGATGAAAGAATAATAAAACTAATTAGATCTCACAATTCTTGAAGAATCAACACTTCGATTATCCTTGAACTAGAATAATGAATTTAGCTATCCATCAACATTTTAACTAAAAAGAAAAGATAAAAAATAAAATAATGAAAAAAAAAATCTAATGGGGAATGAATGTGAAAATGTGTGGCTGCCTCCTAATGTTGCTAGGAAAAAGTGCCCCCCCCCCCCCCCCACTCCAAATCAAGTGTAGTTGTGCCCCTTTTTTTCTTTTCTCCTTTTTGTTGTGCCCTTTTTTTGGTCCAAGTAAAATGTCCAAGTTGATGGTCAGCTACTAGGCTCAATTTTTCAGCAAAGAGCCCTCTTTAAACGTCCACTAATTATAGTCAACTGTTGGGCTTTTAATATCCTCCCCCAAGAATGTGTCAAGCCCGTTAATTTTTGAGGCAGTTGTCTTTCTGGACAATAAGGCGTGCCCACGCCTTATGCCAAGTCCTTCTCTGATTGTGGACTTTTAAGTTCTAAACTTTTTCTTTTAATTTGTGATATTGAATCCACTTTAATTCAACCCTTTCTCCTAGTCTATAAAACATAAAATATGATTAATATCCACATTTAAGCATTTAAAATCAATGGAGTAAGAGAAAATATAACAAATTAAGTAAAAATAACGCTCTCTATCAAAAACCTCTATTTGGAGGTGGTTTCTACAGAAGAGTGCATTTATGAAATGTATATTTGAGTGAAGACTTTGAGTGGAATGTTAGAGAAATTGTTGCCCGATTTTACAAAAAGCAAATGATTTTAACTTGACTTCAAAATTGCAAGGAATATCCCCTACAAGAAAAAAAAGCCACAGATTCTCTAGTGCAAGTCTAGGCATCAACTATTCATCATCAAACCAACCACAATAGTCCCATCAAAATTATTCACTTTTCCTTGTTTCTCCCTTTTTCTCCCCAGAACAAGACCATAGGCTTGGAGTCCAAATTATTATTAATGCAAGTAGATTACTCAAACACTTAAAAGAGGAAAATACATTTTTAGCATATGCTATTGTGTTGCAAAATAAAAATCTTCCACAGTTAATCAAAATTGCAATAAGAAGAGTTTAACAATGACACCACATGAACATAATTCCAAGCATAGCCAAGGCATCATCAAAACATAAATGTCAAGCATAGCCAAGCTAGCACACCAATCTACAAAGGCATGAAGGACTAATTTTCTGTTCAGATAATCTATGTTTCCAATTCCAAAAGTCACTACAAAATTGGGTGAGATATCAAAAATTTGGAAATAAATACTTAAAAAAATATTCAAACCAACCAAAATAGTCCCATAAAAATTATTCAAACACACCAAACATACTTCCATCTTAATTAGTACACAACAAACATAAGTTTTCAAACATTGATAGTACATTAGGGAAACAAACATAACTCAACAAAGACTACTTTAAAAAAGGAGATAAAATCCTATCTGGATAACTACAGGAGTTAAAAAAACTTCCAATCAAATAAAAGCCTACTTCAAACCAACCGTAACGAGCATTACCTCCGTGAAGAGCGACGGTTCATGTAGCCATGGAACGACCAATTTATCCACTTCACCTTGGTTTCAGGTGTCTTCGCGGCCTGAAATCACTTCCTGTTGTCTACCTTGGTGAGGAATGACAAGACAAACATGTGAACATCGTCCCCTTCATCGATTTTTCCCATTGCCATTGATTCTTCGATGCACTGTACAATGAAATGGATTCTAGGTTGGTACCCATGCTTTCCAGTGTCTCAACTGAGGATGATAACTCTCTTGCACCAAATTGTTTCTTCTTTTCTTTTCACTTCCCCTTCCCCCTTGAACTCTGTCCTTTACGCTTATCTCCACTTCACGGTAAAGAAGCAGTGTCCATTGATGAGTTAAATTTATTCCTTGTTGGTCCATCGCTAGAGTCCGTGCCTTCGTCATTGACAGGAATGGTGTCCTTTGGAGATTCTGTGTCACTATCAGGCCCCAAACCAAAACCACGTTGCGACAATTTTGTGGGGGTCACCCCATACTGCGTGGAGTCGCAAGTGTCACCAAATAAACGTCCATAAGTCTTGTAATATTCACTACAATCCTGGTCCCTGAATTGTATGTATTTCAAGTTCTCCTGCTTATCACATACACTGGATTAAAATTCATTAACACAACTCGTTTGATGAATTACGTGGTGAAGGAGTACCTTGATTTTATTCTACTACCAAGTGTCTGAAGCATGGATTTTATTATCACCATTGTAATGGTACTCAACATATGTGCAACGCATCAGCTCCTTAAAGAGTTTGTGATCGTTACGCATTACATGTCAATGATTCTTTAGCTGGTTGATGCTCCAATTATGACCCGTTTGCATATTTAAAATGAACATGATCTTTTTCCAAACTTTTTTAGTAAAGCATTTCCCGCTACGCTGACCTTCAGTAACAACAACATCAGCTGCAGACACAAAAAATGTATGCTCGAGTGCGTTCCACCTAGCATTTTTCTTGACGACTGCAGCACCTGGAACTTGATTAGGAGGGATGACACACGAAGCATTCGAAATTCTTGTGGTGTATGCTTGCATGTAACACGAGTGCATGTTTACGAGCTCTAACAGACAAATATGATTATAAGTGAAGAAAGGAAGAGTGACAATATATGAACAAGGTGAACACAGATTAGAGAAATTAGCTATTGAGGCTTACTAGTAAACATGATTGTTGCTTGCAATTAAATTATAAAATTGTGAGTTTAGGCAATTTAGCGTATGTTTGGTGCACTTAAATTTATGGATAAATTGATTTTATCATGTGCCCTAGTTGACATAAACTAAAACATAAGAGCATTTCCAATTATGGTGTAAAACAAAATTACAAATTTGATTTAGATCTCCGTATGAGCTGGATACCTCTCAAATGATGAGATGCAAACAAAAAAATAAAAATAGAATAAAATGCATTATTTATTGTTTGGCAGGAAAAGATAAAAAAAACTTATATAAATTTACATTTTTTATTTATATCCACATGAGGAAAACTGATTTTGAAAACTCCAATTTTACACCATCCTTGAAGATGGTATAAGACAACAACTTATTTCAATTTTTTACAAAACAATTTTTTTACCATACGTGTCTACAATATGCCATTTTGAAGTTCATTCAATACTCTACATGATGGTATTCTCGAATAGTCAGGACAGATAACAAAATTAAGAATTTACGCGTCCCGAAACTATATGAGTAATTCGTCATTAATAAATAATATAATAATATATAAAAAATACATAAGTTATGTCTAAACTTATAATTATATATATTATTATATTACTTTATTTACTATTATTTTGACCAATAAGTTTACGGATTAACTTTGGTCTATTATTTTTCGACGTTGGGACGACTTCTTAGTTCCACTTTGAAGCACACTCCATATACTTCAATCCATATCTTCCCAATTATGGAATCGATAAAAAAAATACTTAAAGTAATATTTAATATTCTTATTTGTTTTTCATTTCTATTACGTCAATTAAATTAAAAGTCTTATTTAATATCGAATAGACCCCTTTATATAAGTCAAATAAATTAAAATTTCAATTTGACTTTCAAGTGGATCATGTTAAATGTGAATAATTTAATATAATAATAGGACGAATTTTTGGGTCGTTACACCCACAATTTTTAACCACATATCTCATTAACTTTTATCAAAATTTGCTAAAAACTGATTTAAATCTCCATCAAATAAACATTGCCCCCTTTAGATTTTTAACACATTTTTCTCTTTATTCTTTTTAACTATACATTTATTAATAAAATAATATTATACATAAATCTAAAAAAATTTCTTATTTTTTAACCATACATTCTCTTAAAAATAATATTCATTTCAAATAAACTCTTTTTAACTAACATCAAATAAGTACACTATATTTTATAATATTATTATGCGTGTTTGGTGCACTTTAAAAACTCAGTTTAAAGAGGGGCACATTAAACTACATCGTTTTAAATATTAAAAAAAGGAACTTGTATAGAAAACTTTCAGACATTAAAATCAGATATCAGGCAACCGTTGGAGGCATTGTAGACCAAAACACCCTCAACTTTACCAATTTTTCTACCATCTTCTTAGATCTGTGCTTTTTGCTCACACCGTTGCAGACATAAATTTGACTGCTGTCAACCAAGTTCACGACGAATAATCGAGTTCTACTCAAAGTCTTCGTCTGCCCCTTCTCCCGGTTGCCTGGTAAGTGATGCAAACAACCGTTTTAACAAGCCGTTGAGACCAATTTCGGAAGCTAGTAGCATTAATTTTTTTCCTGATGTTTTTCACACCCTTAACGAAGACGATGTGAGGATGTCGTCTACCACCTTCGAGCACTAATCAGTTTTTTCGGTTGCACTTTTCAGGATCTGAAATTTGGATTGAGCTCCATAAACATTCCTATTAGTGTGTTCGATGGATCGCTATGGAGGATAGCCGGATCATTACCTCAAAGTAATGGTCAGTGAAAATCGCAAATAATTTATGCATTTCCATTTTCAGATTTTATTCCAGAGTTTACTACATGTGGCTTACCTATTTCTTCCATCCTGTTTTGATTTTTACCGATATTCAACATGGACAGTGCATTATTTTTCTATTTTTGGCTTTTGGGAAATTGATCAATTACTAATTCGGTGAGTGTAGGTGATGATTTTCATTTGATAAGTGTCGTGAGCATCTTCAATTTCTTTGTATAATGTCAATCTGAACTGGCATCTTGATTCCTAATTTATTTCCCTCATATGAATGATGCATTAGTTGGTTTATTTGGTGCAATTTGTAATTTGTAAATTTGCAAGTGGGATGAATACTCCTAATTTAAGAAATGTGATTTTTCTAATGTAATAATTATTTGTAAATTTGTCGGTTGACTAACGTCATTGACTTTAACTATTATTCCTTAGTTATGTTAATATGGATTAATCATTGATAAAACTTTGTTGGGAACTTTTCTCTTCTTAATTTCAGAGCCAAATTTGCTGCAAAACTCCACACACACAAAGAAGGGGTGGATGGGAGGAGGGGGGGGGGTTGGGAATGGAGCTGACTATAGGTTACCTCGTAAATCAAATTTATCGAGGCACCGTCATCTACCAGCATTCAGGACAATCTATTTCTGGCTACCACCATCCGAATCACCAGCATATCATTGTGTGAAAAATGCACCCCAATCACATTGTCTACGGCAAAGGTGATTGGCTCTATCGTCAAAGTCCTAGTAGGGTGTGAATTTATGTGATAATTCATGTTGACGGGCTCTTTGGCTTCCCTAATGTATCGCTTTTGGGAGTTGTTTGTACTCCTACCCAGATGGGGCCTACCAAATATTGTGTCGATCTCACAAATTGGTAGATCATTTGGAAAATGGGGCAATTCCTTGACTTTCTAATCTAGCGCTAGAGCTTTGTTTCTGTCATGGTCTTGTTCCCTGAGGCGACTGTTGATTCCTCCCTTGGGGGGGTATCGTTTGTTGTCCCTCCACTTAATTCGGTTGAACCTTTGGTCATTCGGCATGTTTGGCCTTCCTCTGTTTGGGGTATTATTTCCTCCCTTTCTATCATTGGTCTTTTGTTCAACCAGCATTTGTACATCTCTACAATCCTCCATGGCGTATCCATAAAATCGATGGTAAGAGCAATATGCCCCAGTCACGGGTTGCTTTCGGCTTTGGCTTCTAACTACTCCTTCCGAAGTGGTAGCAGGAGTTACTGGGGGCAGTATGGAGTGCAAGTTGGGAATAACTTCCATGATTTCAACTGCGTAGCTGGATCCAGACCCTGGAAAGGGGCGTGGGCCACATCTGCGGCAATTTCTGAACTGGTCTTTATTTCCTCCTACTCCTTGATTCATTCCGGGTTGATACCCGATGTTGTATCTCTCTTGAGGGTGGCTATCTCTAGCCATTGCCATCTCTTTTGAGATGATTTTCTCCTTCATCAGATCTACGAGGGCATTGTAATCCCTTAGTTTTCTACTTCGCACATCTCTCCAAAATATGCTGGTCATGTCTAGTCCCCCTTTCAGGGCGAAAAAAATCTCTACTTCTGTGATGTTTTCACAGCTGTGCATTTCTTCTATTAATCGAGCTAAATAGCCTTTCAAAGATCCATTTCTCCCCTGCCTCAAATCTTGAAGGAGTTGGAGTGGGAGTTGACCTGGCCTGGAGAAATAAAGCCATTCTTAAAGGCCATTTTTAAATCTCTTCAATTATGGATGCTGCCAAGAGGGAACTTCTTATACCACCGTATAGCATTCCCCTCAAGTTTTAAGGCAATGACCTTACATTTTAGCACAGGAGTGATCATTAGGGTTACCTCTCTCGGAATATTTTGTTATCTCTAGCATTTCAAAGTCGGTAGGTATTGGGCACCTCCGAATGCCTTCAGTGAAGAGGCTCATTTCCTCATTGTCGTCTATTTCATACGACATCAATTCATTGTTTTCATCATGGTCAGATTTTACTGCACCATGGTATTGTTCATGGGGTTGCTGTGTCTGGTTCCACCCTCGAGGTGAAAGCTTGGCCATAACTAGGTCTTCGATAGTTAGGAGAATCCCCTTGGGTTTGGGAGTGAGCCTCTGTGGCTCTTCTCTCCCCCCTATTTCTAGGCTCATGGGTCGATGGGTACAAACCTGCTGCCCTCGCCTCGCATTTATTTCTAGGCATGTGACCCCTTGAAAGGGCTTCTTCGGCCCTTCGCTCACGCATATTCCTAGGCATCTATGTCTGGTGCCGAGCTTGTTCAGCCTTGCTTTCCCGCCTGCCTCGGAACAATACCCCTATTTGGCTAAAGATACTGCCGGATCTTGGGGGCTGCTTCTTCATGGGTCCTCTTCGCCGTGGGGTACAGAATCCACCTTGACATACATTGGTGGTGCGTTATAATAGTACGATGCGGTGCCCGCATCAGAGGGGGAATAATATGGCTGCGAGTAGTGCGACGGTGCCATTAGTTCATTCACCACATATCCCCTTGCCATATAGGCATTCATGGCAGCGGTTTGCTCAATTTGTTGCTTTTGTATTTTCCAACATTTGAGCGGCCATGCGCGTCATGTCTCGCAGCATGCACCTGTTTCGATGCCGGTGAGGAGGATTAGGTTGAGGGCCTCCTCTTTGGCATTTTCATGCCGTCCTGCTCGATATGTCTCCTCATCACCATATTGTTCCTCTCTACTCCTTCGAGGGTTAGTCTCATTATCTCTCACTTATTGTTGTAGTGAGTCAATGGTTATCCTTTTTCAAAGTTGGCAAGCTTATGTTTCAAAGTTATAAACATTTTTCAAGGTTGATGAACTTGTATTTCAAATTAGTTTAAACCTTTTTCAAGGTGTTTGATGGCTTTTATATCAAGTGATTTTTCATGGTTAAAGGTGTCGTTTCTCACAGATGGCGCTAAAATGTTGACCAAAAAATCTGGTAGGATCTTAAATCAACACGTCTGGACTCCTCCCTCTTCAACTCGTGGATCTCTTACACACTATGACAAACAATTAGTATGCAATGGGTGCCAATGTGGCTCCGATTTGCACTCCGATACTTAAGTAAATACTCATTTCAAGTAAATATAATTTGAGTGCGGAAAATATAAGTGTGTAAAAGAGAGAAAAGGAAGCGAGATAATATATGAAGTTTTTAGTATTTAGTTTCTAACCCCTTTCTTGGATGCAGACATGTTCTATTTATAGTTGAAATCATATCCTAAGATCGCGACACGTGTTAGGCTTTACACATGGCTTCGTCCAAGCCACTAGTCAGGTTAACCATTTAATCGACCATAATCATTATACCCTACCATAGAGTTACATCTGTCATCACATCCCCAGTAAAGGTATTGTCCTATCAAGTTGCAACTTACAGACAAGTCAAATCCCACTGACACGATTGTCCAACCGTGTCGCTAGCCCTGGGCATGTACCTCAGATGAGTGACGTGTCAAGTTAGTGGGTCCACCTGGTAACTGGTGGGTCCCATGTGGGCTCACATGAGTAACGTGTCAAGTTTAATTTGGGTGTGACCGTAACAGTCACGTTTGTTTGTTAAGGGATAAATACCGAGAAAATTAGATGGTGGTCTACATTCTAAGTTCCACTTTTAAAAATCAAGAATCCTATTCCTATTCCTATCCTATCCTATCCTATCCTCTCTCTCTCTCTCTCTTTATATATATATATATATATATATATATATATATATATATATTATAAAAGAGGATTCATTTATGGCACTATTCATAAGCCATGGAGCCATATTTTATTTACCTCATTGGCTTTAGTTGAAAGCCAAATAGGAGACACATTTATTGGCTTAAGTTGAAATTAAGTTACAAGCCAAAAAAAGACATATTTTTCCTGTTCTAGCCTGGCTGATTCAAATGTTGAGCCGATTGAATTGTTCACTAAAAGGTAAAATATCCACACCGTCCACATAGCCTCTCCATCTTTTGCTCATATGCACATGCAACATCCATACTCTTTACTCCTTCATTTTCCAACATAAACCTTATCGTCCAGAGCTCTTTTGAATGAACACAATGCCTCAAATCATTTCCGTTCACCATTTCCATTTCCATTTCCACTACTACCCAGCCCAATTCGAAAATTCCCCAACTCACGAACCCTAGCTATTCCTCTCTGCCGCTCTCTGCTTTCGAATTTCGACATTTCCACTTCACATGGCTGCACTTGTTAGCTCTTCGTCTCGGTTGATCCGCATTTATTGTTCAATCTTGGTAAGATGTTGGTTAATATTTGTTACCCACCTTCATTTTCTTCATGGCATCCAAATTTCTCAAAAATAAAATATTTTTCCCCTACATTTTGATTAATTTCATGGTATAGGATTTTGTTTGGGTTGCATTTTTTGTTTTTGCTTTCTCAAACGTTAGGTAGAGGTCAAGAATACGCATTTGTATTTCTTGCTACAATTTTTCCTCTTTAATCTCAAACCTTGTCATGTTTTCCTTGGCATTAACGAGTATTGGTGAAGCAAAGGCATTTTCTGAGCAGCTGGAGCGAGAGTTTCAAGCTTTGGAACCTACCAATGTGTTTGATGTGCCTTTCAATTACTTTTATAATCCTCAAATGCTTTTCTTGGTTTTTATTTTATTTTATTTATTTATTTTATTTTGTGCTTTGAAAGTTGATTGTTTTGTTATTTGATACGTTAATATTTCCCAACTTCAATCATTAACCCTTCCTTCAAGCTTTTCCATCCGAGATGCTAAAAGCTTTTATGGAAAAGCTTAAAAATAAGTAAATTAACCTTTTCTTTCCAAATATATTTGGTAATTTACGTTTGTATTGCTCATAGGGAGTCAAATATGTTTTATAAGCTCTGCTTTGTATGAGACTTAGCTGAAGCACACTCTTCATTGTACAAATTTAATAATAGTTTGTCTCCTTTAAGTTAGGTAATAGGTTTTAACATGAAATACATATGTCCTTTCTATAACTTCTTTCTTTCTCCTAGGCACCAAAAAAAAAAAAAAAAAAAAAAAAAAAAACAATGAAGCAGTGGTATCTTTTTATGGTTTTTCCTTATTCTGTATCTTTTTTCTTTTTAATTGCACCCAATTTCATCTTTGTTATACTCAAAAAACTTGTTGAAGTTTCAATTCAGAGAAAGTGATGTTATGAATCTTATTACTAATATTGATATCCATAACAAGTTATATGATGGAAATGTTTTGCAGACATGTAAATTATCATATGTATATGTTTTATCCTTTTTCTGAAAAAAGTAAAAAATAAATAAATAAATAATACTTGGTAGAATTTATCTATCATTATTTGCTGGCTCGTGAAGTCTTTTGTTGTTGATTGACATGTGTGCCCTCGGATGATTGTTTCCTTTTCAACGTTTTTCTCTTGATGCAGTAGAGTACAATGGTGCAATCTACGCTGTTGGTGGATACGATGGTAAAGATTACCTGAGTAAGTTTTAAAGTCGCTCTGTTTTATCTTTCCTTCTTTCTATTAACTGGTGCAAACAATAGAAAATGAGGGCTGCAATGGAGCCTTAGTTCGTCTTGGAAGAATGAAGATATGGAGCCTTAGTTGCTTTTGGAAGATGAAATGATACTGAAAAATGCATTATCAAATGGGGATACTCTTGTGGCACATTGGGTATGAGATGACTTGAAGTTGTTTTAGATTCAACTAACATTTAAAATAGTTGTCCCTTGACCCTCAACCTCTAATATGTTCACGTTTAAAAGAATCTAAACTGTATAAGAATGCACATATATTTTATTAGAGTTTTTGGGCTATGTGCTATCATGGTTCTCGAGAAGGAAAAAGACTTGCTATAACAAATACCTACTGTAATGTACTTGCAGAGACTATATTGGTTTAGATGATGTTGTAAAATGAATGTGACAAAAGGCGTATGTCTTAAACTTGCATTAAGTCCTGATAATTCGTCGATGGTTAAACTTAATGTGTTGAACACGCTATGGTACCTTGCTTTATTATTATTATTTTTTATTCTTTTATTGCAAAATATTAAGCAACTTCATTTTGAAATTTCTGCTTATTTTCAGAATATTATCTTGTTATTATTCTTTTATTTCTTGTTATCCAATACAATCAATGGGCTAGAGAACTCATTTTTGGACAAATATTAGGTATATAAAGATTCTAAACCAATAAGACGTCTTCTAATAAACCTTTTTATGATAAAAAAGAAGTTCTATACAGATAGCTGTAATATTTTGAACTATATAATTTTGTTGATGCTCCTTTCCTAATGTATTGACATTCCCTACAAGTTCCACTTCTTACTGGTACTAGAATATCTTATGCATGAGTATTTGTTAACATTTGTTTGTTCCCTGATAGTGTAAATATATTAGCACCACGATTTTTATATGTTACATCACATTATAATAACACAACAAATAAAATACATTTCGATAAATACACCACATATATCTTTCTTGTTATATATTACAGTTTTTATTTCACTCATCTCCCCACCAATTCTTTCTTCATCCATTATCATTTGACAATGCATTCCATAAATCAGCTTTTTGCAACTCATTTGCTACCTAAGAATTTCACTCATTTTCTACCCACAATTTTCTACTCACATTGACTTTCTAATAACACTATCCCAATTAAAAAATAATAAATCCACCACAACTATTTCACAAATTCGATCTACAATAAAACCTGAGTTAGTTGAAATTATTCGTCTCTTTTTCATTATATTAAAAAAAAAAAATCATTTACACCTTTAGTGATTAAATTAGGAATTGGTATAAACTTCCTTCACCAATATCACATCGTTATTTTTTTTATGATTGAAATTATTGTAGGAAAGAGAAATATTTTTCATGAATTTTACATGTAAAATGTTATTTTCTTGATGAAGTTAAAAAAATGACTGAAATATGGAGAAGCCAAATGAAATGGTCCTGAAAATTTATTGAAAAAGTTGAGTATAGTTAATTTTTTCAGTTTGCATATGATTTATTTTTATTGACGGATGTTTTTGTACGACAAAGATGATTTTGAAAAAATAAAGACAGAAAAATAAAAGAGATAAGATGGAGAAGATAATTAGTATTAGAAATTGTGGTGTACTTAACATTAATAAGAGAATTATATTAGAAAAACTAAAAAGATATTTATGTCATTGTATTTGTGCCTATTTTAATAAATAAACAAATAAATTATAATTGTGGTGTGAAAAATAATTTTCATGGTGGCAATATAGCCCACCTCCCTAATATTGTAGTAGGATTAAAAAACATGGTAAGTGCGGTGGTTTAAGCAATTTGGAATAGGTCGAGTTTGGAATCTAGATTTTAGGTTATTTTGGTTTAGTTTGATTTTACAGGTGGAGTATGAGGTTTGCAATGTTAGGGTATTATTTTAAGGAAAATGCTAAAGTTACCATGAAAATGTATCGCAAGTTGTACCACACATGCACATGGTTAGTGTAATGACTATTTCACCCTTCCCCCAGAAGTGAGTGCGCAATACACTTGCGGTACATTTTTCGCGGTACCTGTAGCATTATCCTTATTTTAAATTGTTATCATTCAAATTGAGCCGATTCTTTGTTGATTTTACATTTTGTGTGGGTGCATAGCTCTCATATAAAATGTGGATAATAGGTATCATTTATGATTCCTGATTGAGTAAATAACAAGGTTTTGTTCTTTGATTGCTTACTATCTAATTTTGTGCTATGTAGACATTAGACACTTGTTTAAAATTTGGATAAATTTAAAGTTGTTTCACTTGCAGCTAGTTCAAATGAAATCATTCTTGTGTATCAGGTGATTGATAATTATTTATGATATATCATAGACCTAAGAAATTCCAAGCGTTTGTAATTCAATTGGTACTTTCTTTGACATTGCATTAGACTACATGTATTTATCAAGGAGTTACCTAATGATGCAGGTAAATAATTTCATCCTCAATTAGTTGTTCGAAATACTACTGAGAATTTGTTGACGTATAAATAGGAAACATTGCTTTGGTCTTATTACATTTTTTCATTATTCATTAATGCTCTATAAACTCTTTCTTTTGTATTTTTCTACACCTTTTTATTTTTATTTTAGGCCAACTACCCTTTTTTTATATACTCAAATAATTATACACCCTTCATGCATACCTTTGCTACACGCTATTACATACTTAGTTAATATACGACATGTGCATCGCACGTACGTCTAACTAATTGTTTTAAAAAAAATCTACAAATCAGGTGTTAAATTCAAATTTCTAAAAATAATAAATTAAACAAATATACAAATTCAATAACAAAAATTCATAAATTCCAACCCTAAATCCCTAACTCTCTCTCTCTCTCATCCCTCCGTCCAAGCAACTACCAACCGTTCACATTTCTTCACCGGCATCACCTCCATTTTTCGGTGACACCACTCATATGGTACAACATCACTCCTACGATGGCACCGTGTTCATAGGTGACACCTTTAAGCGTCTCTTTTGCAGCTTCTTCTCAAAGTCATCAAAGCTTACTTCGCACCTAGTCGTCATTGTTGCAGCCTTCTTCAAAAGTCCCCTCCTGGCCTCCTTAGTGAGGCGCTGCTCGACACCTTCATCTATTCCTTTCCGGCCTCGTCGCTGTGTTTTTTAATTTTTTTTTGTGATTTTTGTTATAAGCGTGGTTTTAGGTGTGGTTGTGGTGGTGTTACGGTGATGCAGCGCCTTCTGCGCGACACTTTCGTCGAGTGATGCAGGTGGTTGTGGCGATTCAGGTGGTTGGTGGCGGTGGTGGTGGCAGTTCAGGCGGTTCGTGGAAACTGGTGGTAGATGGTGCTTCCCTCTTGTGACGGTGGTACAAATAGCGATTGTTGTGTGATTGAGGCTAGACGAGGGTTAGGAGGTGGTGGTGGTGGTTGGGGGTGGGGTGAGGTGAGGTTCGGGGTGGTGTGACCTAAATAGTTATTGTGATCAATTATAGGTAATTGTGATAAATTATTGGGTAATTGTGACCAAAATATTGATTAAATGTAACTTTGTGTAACTTACGAGGAATACGGAATGTAACCAATTATTGGATAATTGTGACAAAAAAATATTGACTAACCGTGACTAAGAAAATAAGTAAGTTGTGATCAATATGACTATGTGTGACCTATAATTGTGTCAAATATGATTGTGATCGAGCTGTGACTGTGCAAGGTAACTGTGACATTGGGTGATTGAATTGTGATTTTATATGACCGAACTGCAACCTCGTGTGACAGAACTACGACTTCATGTGACTAAACTGCATCCTCGTGTAACAAAACTGTGACCTTATGTGATTAAATTGTGACTTTGCGCGATTGAACTGTGACCTTGTATGACCAAATTGTGACTCTAGGGGACGTGTGGGGTGGGTTGGGTGAATTTTGCAATTAAATTTGTAATTGTGATCGAACTGTGATTTTATGTGATCAAATGTGGCATTGTAGTTGGGTTGGGTTGGGTTGGGGTGGGGTGGGATTATGTAAATTTTTTTACTAGATTTGTAACTGTGACTGAAATGTTACTTTGTGTGAATAATAGTGACTTTGTGAGGTTGGGTGGTGAAATTTGAGACTAAATTTATAATTGTAACCAAATCATGACTTTGTGGGACTAACTGTGACTTTGGGGTGAGTGGGGTCTTGGAGGGGGTGCAGGTGGTAGTTGGACAGACATTATGCACTGTTGAATTTTTTCATTTAATATTATATTAGTTTTAATTTAATATGTGTAAGTGAGAATTATTTTTATATTATATTATATATTATTTTTATTAATTATATTTAACACCTGAATTTTCAAAAAAAAAACAATTAAATTTGTTAATTTTAAAAGCTTAACTTAATATCCAAGGTTTATGTACTCTTCTCATAAATATTTCACATCGAATAAAAATGAAAACATAGATTAATTTATAATAATTTGAGCTACTACTCTGACCTTTTAAGATGGACCTCAAATCTTTACATGGTATTCGAGCTCATTAAATTCCAACGAATAATTTGATCCGATTAAGATTCAAAATAAATGAGCACACGAATTTTTAAGATTGGTCTGCTTAAAAAAAAAAAATGGGAAAAGGATCGTCCTGTCAGAGGAGGCAACAAAAATTTTGTAATAACTGGACAATACTACCCCTGGATGAGGCCGATTGGGCCATGGTAATACATTGGAGATAACAAGGGTAAAACTAAAATTTTATTAGGCTATTGGCCGTTGTAAATAAGGTGACCTTCCCCAAAGAAGAATATTTAATTTTTGTGGGTCCACCATGTTGGGTTTATTCAAAGGAAATTCTTTTTCTCTAGTACCAAACGAACACGAAATTATTTATTTACTCTAATGTGGTTGAAATAAGGAAAATTAGGTGTTTTGGTTTGTATTTCCAATTATTTGGAATTGTTTAAACAAAAAATTCCCTTGTGCTGTAGCTAAAAAAATAGCACGTTTGTGCATTTTTTACGTCAAGATGTTGAAGGGTTATTTTTGTCATATTCATATCAATTGTGAGACGCATTGTGGGCCCCAGTCAAAAGTTGCATGGAAAACGGTTGATTTATTGGAATTAAATCAACCAGTTGATTTAAAACGGTTATTGAACATACACTTAGTTTTGAAAAATAAATATCAATTCAAGAATCATGAACTTCCAACGAATGCTACGCATCGCCAACTAATGATGGAACTGTAGCAACAAAATTCAACAAATCCACTTTTGAGAGAAATTAGGCAAATGACTCTTCCGATTCTAAGCATATGAATAACACTGTCGAAGTGTAGAAAAATGTGGGTAAGAGAAATGAACCAATGATGACAGAGAAAGATAAGGCTGTGAAAGGAAAATGAAATGTAAAGCCGGAAGATGACTTCAATTACGATGTAAAAGTAACAATAAAAAGCTACAAAATATGAACAATGAATTCCTTTAAGGCCTGTTTGATGCTGATTAAAAAATTAAATTTTTATCAAATTCAAAGTCAACAATTAATTATAATCACATATTTTATGAGCCCACAACATTTTAACCACATCTCATTAACTGTTAACAAAATTTGCTAGAACCCTGATTTTAATTTGTAACGACTCGAAAATCTTGACGTCCTTTATTGTCCATTATGACGTAATAAAATTATTTTATAATTTATGTAATTATTTTGGAACGTAAAGAAAGAAAAATGAAAAAATTAAATAAAGAGAAGTTACGTAAAAAAAGTATTTAAATGTCCCTTTCTAGAAACTTTTTATAGCACTCCCGACCTTATTTGATTACATGTCATACATGTACAGATAAGTTCTCGGAGTGAATTTCGATAATATGAAAATGGTTTGTCATTACGGTCAACGGATAGCCTTCGGTGAATTTTTAAAGTTAGGACAGTAAAAAATGTTAACTCGAAAACTGTTTTAAGTGGCCTACTTTGGATGACCACAACTTTCTCATCGATTATCCATTTCTTACACCATAAATTGCATATTAAAGTACGTCATGAGTACTTTGAGACGGTACCAAGAACACTAAATTTTGATGTTTTTTGATACCTCAAATCTGTGTCCAAATATCCTCCGAGACTAAATTATTTGGACGTACAAAGGATGAGCTGTCCCCTAGGTTGTCACCACCAACTTTACAGGTTTTATTAGTCATCCAGTGTTGACCTTACACCTCCTGATTTGCATGATTTACAGCCTCCACCTCCTAGTTATTGAAGATAAGAGTCGACCATCCCAATTATGAAAAAGATGGTGATCTCCTACGGTCGGCTTCTTCAATCCATATGGTGTATCCATTTTACACTATAAATAGGCATGATTTTGAATTAAATTCTTCACATCGAAATCCAACAAAAATTTAGAGAGAAACCATGGTCCTTCCCTCCAAAAATTATAGAATAATGTAGGTTTGATCTATTGTTAGGATTTAAGACATATTAATCCAATAACATGTTCTTGATACCCTGAATGAAGTTCTGCTCGACCAATGTGTTCTTCAGTAAATTTCTAATCAAATGAAAATAGTTAAAGCCTTGAAGAAAGCCCAGAAAATAAGTCTAGAAATCCTGAAATTTCTGCAAGTATCGATACATCGATGCATATAATTCCACAGCATGTATTGATACATCTACAATATGTATCGATACATGTACAATAAAAATCAGAACACACAGCATGTATCAATACATGTGACAACATCCATACCTCTAAAAAGTAAAGAATTTCTTTCCGACCATTCTGGATCGAGGTGAGTGAAATATGTTTTTTGTTTACTTGATACAAGTTAAATATATAGTCTTGCTATAAGTGTACCGCGTCTATTTTTAATATGATTTTTATATCACTATCGTGAAGATAATATTATTTATTTATTCACTTGTGAAACATAAAAATGATAACATGATCTTGATCATTCTTGATATATCATCCATGTAATCTCGTTATAAGTGTGCTCTATTAAATTGTTATATCATCATTATCAATATTTTGACATTGATTAACTAGATTATCCTTGTTATCTTGACATTAATATTACGAATCGATGCATTACTTGTAAAATATTAACGTCGTATATCAATGCATATAAGTTTTATGAAGTTCCTGTTTTTTGTTTGGTATCGATACATAGAGTATGTATCGATACATAATATGTCTTTCAGAATATGCTAGAACTCTAAATAGTATTAATTGAATAGGTTAAGTAATCCTTATCTTGATTATGTGATCTTAGATTCACCGACATAATAAAGATAGTAATTTGATTTATGGCGTCTACTTATTAAGTGGCATAATACATGATTATGTGAACATGTAAAAGTGCATGGTACTATGGTTCTTGACTTATCATCAACTTATAAGAAGGGGTAAGTGATGTAACGATTTAAAGTTCTAATCAATATTAGTTGCTTTGGGTAACTCTTCTTTGAACAACACTTGTACTTGCTTACATAATGTAACGTTTGTATTAGATTACGTGATCGTAGATGTTACTTTGTAATACATTTAAATTTATTACATTGCATTAAAATGATTTTCATGCTTTTACGTGTGCATGACATGGAAATGGTTTTCTTACATGATATTACAGTCATATTCTTTTCCATTTGTTAATACATCCATGAGGTTTGTCTTGATATACGTGCCATGGAGTCCAAAAATTGAATCTCAATATGGTTATGCTTTTTAATGACTTTCAGGAATCTTGACTCCTTGTTTGAAACCTGTGGTATAGAAACCACGCTTGTAAAAGAACTCGTGGAATAAACTTCACGCTTGAACTCGGGGTTACATTTCCTGTTTGTGCGTGTTCGGGATAGTAGTTGATTTGTAATATGAGTCCAATTAAAAGTCATGCTCTCTTGAAATGACATGCATATGCACCAGTCATGATTATATGAACTTGACTTGATTTGATTAATATGCAAATGCATATGAACTTGAATACATTAACTTGACTCAACTTGAATAAATGTTTTGCCTTGACTTATCTTGATTATATGACTTGAGCATAGGAATTTACTGGTTTAAATATGTGAGACATGATCTTAATTATTGCTTGACTAGAATATGTGAATTTGACTTGATTTGAATATGTGAAATTGACTTGACTAGACTGGATATAACTCAAAATACATATAACCTTAATTGTATTGACTTGAACTTGACTTGAGTCTTGAATTGAATACATGAAAAGAACTTGTCTACGTGCAATAGCACATGTGCACCATACTCCACTGATTGAGTAAGTGTATACTCATTCCATAACATATCTAATATTTCGGATAACAATAGAAATGTAAAGGGGGATTGGTGTGGATCTTCAGACGGCAAGATAGATAGTAATGCGCAAGGTGATGACCTGTGAGTTGTTGACTCACTGAATAAGGTCATATGCTTGAACTGTCAAACTCACTATTTCAATATTGTTATTTTTATCTAAAATATTTTAAAGTCAATATCTTATATTAAATATTTTATCGTTTACATCACTGACTTACGAAAATAATATAAAACTATTTTCGCAAATTACCTTGTGTCACGTGTTGACATGGACATTTGAAAATAGAAGAAAATTGGCAGTGCTTAACATAATCTCCATCAAATAGGGGCTTATTCTCTATTAATATAGTAGTGATAGTGAAACATTGGCTGTTTGGCCCCCTTTAAATTTTTAATACATTTTTCTTTTTATTTTTTTTAACTACACATTTATCAATAAAATAATATTAAATATAAATTCAAAATAAATTCTCTACTTTTAACCATATATTCTGCTAAAAATCATGATTTATTTTAAATAAACTCTTTTTAAATAACATCAAACCAAGTAGCGTTCGGCAACTCATTATAAGTTGCAATGATTGCAATTTATAATTTAGCATTCGTTGGTAAAATTGATTTATAAATTAGTTTTTCAAATCACTCTTTAACCATATAAATTTTCTCTTTCGTATTTTCAACCACTACGTTTAACATCAAGTTCATAAATAAACCAGTTTATAAACTAAACAGTATTACCAACAAAGACCAATTTCCTAAACCACTTTTTAACCACACATATTTTCTCTCTCTCCAATCTTAACCACACATTTTACCTATAAAATACAAATAATCAATTATAATATGTTGAGTTGCCTAACAGAAGCTATATTAGAACATCTTTAATAGGATGGTCAGTCTTGCTGGAGTAATAATACCATTTTCAAATAGAGAGAAAGTGGAGGACTATAGTCCATGAAGAGGAAGAAAAGAGATGAAAGAGAGACACATAAACAAAGATCAAGGTCTTGTCCAATATCTATCTGCAAACCTACATCTCAACTTTGTGCAACATTTTGATATATCTACTATTTTCTTGATTGTCTCATGGACCAAAAAAACGGACATACTTCAATACTAACGTTGCCCTTATATTATTATATTAGTAGAATATACGTGCGTTGCACGAAGCATTTTATATTTGTGCTTATTTGCATGGAATTGAAAATGAAGAAGCAGTTATTTATGAGTACAAATTAAATTAAGATTAGGGTATAATTTATGTTATAAATTTGATGTGATTCATTTTAGAGATTGGGATAAAATGTTCTGTAAGCATCCTACTTTTATCAAATTTACAGTACAATTCAATTAATTCAGTTATGCATACCTTCCTAGCATAACCCAAGGATCCTCATATGATACAATGGATGGCTTCATGAGCTCCCACTCACCATGTACAAAATGACATTTCAATCTCTCTAGGCTTCTTGTCGAACAATCCTTTGAATTGCTTTCCAGCCCTCTCATGGATTTCCAGTTTTGTGAGCGGGAAAATTCAATAAGCCTGAAGCAAAATTCAAACTGAATCCAATAACCAACTTGTTCCTTATTGAGTCTTAGAAGAGCTGCATTTGATGTTGACTCGGATGTTTTATCAAAGGTCATCGTCTAGAAACATGCTCAAACTTAATGAGCATTATTGTAAACTACTACATTCAAAAATGTAATTAGATATATCACTTGTGAAATCCTCTGTAGCTACTTCAAAACACCAGCAGTCACATGCCATTCCGCTGTGGTAGAACACTTACATGAACATGATTCACATCTAATAACTATGTAATATCAAAGAAGAATGGTCAACAATACAACAATAGCAATATATAAGCTCCGCAAAACAAATACAACGTAAGATTATCTTGTTGCATGCTTAAATTAACTTGCTTGTTCTCCCATGTTTAGAAACCATTTTTAGAAAGCAGACAACCACATTAAGATGCAACAAATTCTTCAAGCATTTCAATAGAAAGATGGAAACAAAAAATGTTTAAATATACAAATCTCCACAAGTCATATAGAATACTGCACATGGTTTTACCGGTAACAATCTTGGAAGTTGAATGAGCAAGGAATACATGGCAGTTAGACAAAATATCATCTGTCAATATATATATATATATATATATATATATATATATATATATATATATTATAAAATAAATAATGGACATACCATTTAATACTCTAAAATGAAATTACTATGATATATTGACACAGTGAACATTCTAACTTAAAAATAAAAAATAGATATGTATATGCATTTCATGCTAATAAAAGTTGTTTTTGTGACTAAGAAATATGTAAAATATCATATAAGCTAAAATAAAACTATTCAATATTTAGTGAGGGAAAATATTAAGTTTACATTTTTCATCAATCATTAAATGAATAAAGAAAGAAATATGTTAACAATTCTTACAAGCTCACTATAATTATTAGATTATGTAGACTCCACTGTTTCAGCCAATGGATGCGCATTTTGCTCAAAAAATCTATGTCGGGCGTTTTTACGACCACTAATCCAGGGTAGGGGTGGGACTGGGGGAGGGGGATTAGAACAATTAGCTATTTTAAAGTTGTATACAAATTGATGAATTAATTAACTACAACCACACAATTACCCTCTCATTAAGCTATTACGATAAAATGAAAACATAAGTAGTATTTTCATACCACCTTTATAAGATGTATTCTTACACTCCCAAATAATACCTAATTAAAGTAAAAAGAAGGGAGGAAAAAAAAAAGGGGTGTAAAAGGAAAAAGGGGGGAAAATATTTTAATAACCAAAAAATATAATACAATTTTTACTAAAAACCTTTATCAAGTTTTTAAGCATGGATACCGTCCATACTCCAAAGAGAACTACATCTAGCTACCATTAAAAATAAAATAATAATAATAATAATAATAAGTAAATAAAAAGGCATATTTATCACATAAATAAACTATTTTTTATTTCACCAACAAAATAAATAAAACAATAAACACAATGACTAATAATCAACATACTATAACTGCATTCATATCATTTCACATGCTTCCACTTTCGATGCTTTGTAAGTACAACTGATATTCAAAACTTACCTACTAACCCAAGAACATCTTCATTTTAGAGAACAGGAAATCCAATTTTCCAAAGCAAGTCAAGAAATATATAGACAAGTGCTTAAATTAAAGGTTTTAATCTATAAGAAAAAATATATAGAACAAATTTCTAGAAAAAACTATAACGGCTATATGTTTGTATTAGGTTTTATTTTCATCGAATCACCAAGTATAGAACATTAGAGAAGGGGGTGGGGACACAAAATAATTTTACTTGTTTGTAATTGGATAGTTAAATCAGGGATTCAATTTTCAGAGACAAGCAACTTAGGATAAAAAAATGAAACTCTCAAGGAGGAGGAGTCATTACACAAAACATTAGTGAGCTAAACATCAAATATAGCAACTTAAATATCCTTAAAAAGAGGAAGAACCCTAAAAGGACAAAAAAGAAAATGCATGAAAATTAAGAACTCTAAAAATATTTTAAATTTCAATAACCTTATGAAAAGCCCATATACTGAAGACATCATACAAATTGAACATCAAGCAAATCTCAATTTTCACAAGGAACTTCTTCATTTTATTTCTCCCTTTACCAAATGGCAATTGTGCCTAGGTGGGAGTTGTTCGCTCAAAATAGTGTACCGCAAGCGCACTGGTCGCGTACAAGTAATAAAGTGGATTTTTTGAGTCCGGATTGTCGATCCCACGAGGAATGTTTACTTTAGATTATATAACTTTAATTAATTTAATTCTAACAATAAAAATAAACACACAATTAAAAGTTGGATTTTTGACAATTCTAAATTAACGAAATTAATTTTAAACCAAATTAAAATAAGGAAAATGGAAGATAAAATAGTTGGGATTTATGATTTCACTTAACTCTCGCTTAAGTAATTTCTCAACACATGCAAATTAATAAATTACCCATTTACAATGTTAGACCCGATTTTCCAAGCTTAGCTAATTACCTCTCTCGAGTGAAATTAACCCTAATCAATTGGTTTAACCTACTATATCTCTATGTCGATTAAAGTCCAATCAATTGCATTAACTCTTTGTGAAAATAGCTCAATGGATCATCTAGAGTTTAATGTATATCTCTATCCTTAATAAGAACCTAGAGCATTTGTTATTTGGTCTAAAATGCATAATATCTCTCGATTATCATACACTTCACAAAACATATATTTGGTGATCAATCAAACACATGGAATAATCTCAACAACAAACACACATGAAATAAGCTCAACATTAATAAACAAATATTAAAATTACTTAAACTAAGTTAAGCTACATCAATCATCCCAACATAAAACAATTAGCCCATTATATAAATATTCCACAAAAGATAAGGTTTATGAAAATACATCACAAAATATTGAAATTAAGGATAAAAATACAAGAAAAATGAAATACAACACTTCCCTTGATTTTTGCTCCAAGAATCTTTCAACAATGCTTTGTATTTCCACTTACTTCTTCCTTCTTTGATCCAATGGATACTAGTAACTTAGAAACAAAACTAAACTACAAACTAATTTACAAACTAAATCAAAAACAAAGAAAAGAAGAAGAAAGAAAAGAGAGAAAAGGGGGCTAGGGTTTTTAGAGAGTGAAAAATTGGGATAAAGTATGTGAAACCCTACTCAAAATGCCCAAAAATACCATTTTTTCGCGTAGATCAGCGTCATTTCGTGTTTGGGCCGAACCGGGTCGCACCGGGTCGGCCCAGATTATCGCCCAATTTTTTGACCACACGATCGCGTGGTTTAATGCCTCGCGATCACGTGGTGGACTTGAAAACTCTCGGGTTGGATTATAGGCTGACTTCGCGAACATGACCTGGTCTAACCACGCGATCGCGTGGTTCACCTGGCAGCTTTGTTCTTCTATGATTGCAATTTGGTCCTCCATCTTCTGGTCTTCTTCAATTTAGACCTCGCATTTTGATTTTTATTAAAAATATGCCCTTGCAATATTTGCAAAGTAGGTCCCCCATCTTTCTAAGATATTGCAATTGAGTCCCCGAACTTTTGATTTCTTTCGATTAGGTCCTTGGACATCAAATTTACTCCTCTTTTAGCCTGATTGCACTACAATCTTGTCCATTTGCTTTCCAATTGAGGTTGTACCTAATTGTACAAGATAAACACAATATATAAGTAGATATTTGCTCAATTTGTCAATTAAATTGTCTATTTAAAAGCACAATAAGTGTGTAAAACGCACACTTATCAGGAGTGTTTGCGTGTACACTACTAGTAGATTGGTACAAGTAAGAAAATACAAGAGGGAGAGAGACGTGAAACCTGGATTAACGTATATTAGGAAAGGAGCGTAAAGTAACTACGAATATAAATTAGGATGCACATGCAGAATCGACGATGCTTAACAAGTATAAACTCTAACACAGGGGAAGCCCCATGACTATGAAGAAAAGAAATAAGTTTGAACATGTTTTGACTCGAACAAATTCCCAAGGTTGAGACCTTTAGATATAGAAATCAAATTGTGAAGAGTTAAATTGAAACACTAAATTTTGCTAGGAAAACTTGGAATACTCGACAAAAGACTCGCAGACCAAAAAGCTATTACAATTCAAATAACGCTCAAGGATCAAAATTAATTTTATGTAATGAAATTTCATAAAGACCTACTTAAAGTGCTTGTCTCTTGCAAATTTGAATCTGAAGGTTTAATTGATGGGTATATTATCGAGGTTAAAGCAATAAAGTAAGACTCAAAAAAATTAGTAAATAATGAACTATCAACCCTTGGAATACTAAATATAGACACTATGAGTACCATTAAGATGTTTATAGATCTGGGAGGGCACATGTATAAACTCCTACTTTCTTTCTACCATGGCCAAAGAAAGACGTAATTGAACCAAGAGTCAACACATTAGACATTATGATCTTAACAATGAATCCGTTGTAAGCCAAAAATTATTAGTATTTACTTGCTAAAAAGTCTAATCGGTTAGTGGCAAGATATTTGTCTCCCCCCAGTGTATGATCGTTCGAAAATGAAGATTTTATATTCGGTCTTACTTCTTCAAAATGAATTTGTCTGAAAAATATGATGGTTTTGGAAATGAAGAATTTATTTTAAAAGTCGTACTTCTTGAAAATGAGTAAGTTTGAAATATTTGTTTCCAATTTCAGTATGGCTCACCATATCAAAACTTTTAGCATCCGTCTCCACAAATCGGCAATAAGAAAATGTGATTAAATCAGGCTATAGTAACAAGAAATTCTCACTAAATAGTTCAAACTCTTTCAAGACCTAAAACATTTCAACTGAGAAGATAAAACCAAAGTTGAACCACTAAAAGAAACAATATAACGGAAGAATGCATATCACTAAAGAATGAAGACAAGACAACAAGCATCCCAACACGAACAAAAATAATGATCAGAAACAAAAAATCGAGCATAAATTGCATGCATAACACGACTCATCCAAATATCTAAAATATTCAGAAGCAAACTAAAGATGCTAAAAAATAAAAGAAGGATATGCTCCTTCACAAAGCAAATTAGAACAATGAAACAGGTAAATGAGCATACCATCATCTGAATATTAAAAATACACTGTAGCATCTTTCAGGGTAGACTAAATTTTTTAATTGTGTGATACCTCCAACTAATTAACCAAATTGAAAAAACAAAACAAAACAAAATAAAAGAAAAGTCCAAGCTTGAACTTGCAATCAAATATGCGAACCACGATAACACTCAATACACCAAAATATAATTTTTCTATATATAAACCTACGAAAAGTAGACTACTCAATTTATTTATTTTTTTGGAACATCCAGTGATTAATGAGCATCCAGTGATTAATGAGCACAAGAATTCCATAGCTTTGTACTCAAAAATCTTCTACTAGGCCCAAAAGGTTCACAAGAAACAAGTATCAAGAACTTAATTAAAAGAAAAAAGAAAGACACAACAGAAAATAAAATAAACGCCTCTGTTTTGTTACCGATATTACTTTTCAAACTCCAAAGGAACAAGTCTACTTATTCTATCGTTTGCAAGTCTATGTGAAAACCTGGAAGACCACAATTTGGGGATTTAGAGTGGATTGCTAACCAAAAAAACTGTAAACCTAAACAGAACAGAAACATAAGATTCGTGAAAAAAGTGGCAAAAAAATGAAGCAAACATAGATATCTTTCGAGATCGACTTATAGGTAGCTCAGAACCCAGATCGGCTTGTACGCACCTCAACAAAAAATGGAAACCAACAAAAAATTTAAAAAAAAAAAAATAGAAATCATATGCTGAAAATCATGGGAAAAGAAAAATAAAAACAAAAAATGCACCTTACTCTTGTCTCACTGCACATGAACTTAGGCTACATTCCTCCATGGATAGCTACACTCTTGTCGGAGATCACAAAATGAAGCTACTTGATGATAAATTGGATTTCGAACACAAAAAAAAATTCCAAATCATAATTCTTGATTTATTCCCCACAAATCACGATGTAATCCCCGTATCTACAAGAGATTGAGGACGAACATGGAAGAGAAAACCTTAGGCAAAGAAGATGACGAAGACGGAAAGATGAAAGAAGAGGGGAACGAGAGAGAGAGAGAGGAAATGAAAGAGGGACGAAGATTCTGGAACCACCATTTTTTTTTCTGATTATATTATTGTAGGGATAGGACCAAAATATCGCTATTACCTGAAAGAGGAAGAAGAGGCGTGTTTCCATTTCAACTAAAATTGCTATAATTTTGGAACTCAATTTTATATATAGTAGGGATATAAATTTACGTGCAACGCAAGCATTATTAGGCTGTTTTCAAAGGGAATAATACATAAATAAGGCGTTTAAAAATATATATTTCAAAAATGAGATTAAAGGTGTATAATTTCAAAAATCAGGTTTAATTGAGATTAAATAATTAAAAATATTTTATTAATTATATATATTAAGGTCACAACATTGTATATTTCAAATCACAAAAATCAAATCTTTTAAGTCATAAATAATTTTAGGGTCACAAATTATCAAAATATTAAGTCACAAATTAAACTTATTTTTAGGTCACAATAACATTTTTTTGGAGGTTTCAAACTGATTTGAAGGTCACAAATTATAAATTAATAGGTCACAAATGTTAAATTAATAGAACCTAGGACATTTTCAGGTCACAACTTATCAAATTATTAGGTCACAATTATTTGATTTTTAAGTCACAACTTATCAATTATTATATTACATATTTTCTTAAATCACATCTAACAAATTATTAGGTTACAGTTAATATTTTGATCTCATATAAACACAGTCTCAACACCACTGCTGCCCTGGTACTGCCACACCACCACCACCGCCACTTCCGCCTCAATCTCACTGTCCTCGAAATCCTACTGTAGAATAGATTGCATGAGCACTAACGCAAAAGAAACCAAAATGAAAACGAGGAGAATGAAATGAAAGGAATCAAGCAAAATTACCTTTCGCAGATCGGAGCAATCCTAGTTTCTTTTCAGAGATTTCTCTCAACTGTAGAAGAAATTTTCAGAAACTTAGTCCCCGTTCTCTTTACTGATTTGAGCCCGTTTTGAGTTTTCGATTTTTGGAAATATCGAAAACGCGTTCACTTTGCCCATTTTCAGAAACGGATTTTCCAAAACACCAAAAAAATACAAAGGAAATTCAAAACGAGTTTATTGCGTTTTGAATATTTTGTGTTAAAAAGTCCAAAATGACTAAAACGTGCGTTTTGGATTTTTTTTTTTATATATAGATCCATGTTAAGATTTTTTTTTTGTAATTTATTATTATTATTATTATTTTTTTTTTTTTAAATGTGAAACACTTGTTTCACTTGAAATTCTTATATTATTTTGTCATTATATATAGATTCATGTTAATTTTTAGTTTTTTTTGTAAATTATTATTATTATTATTATTTTTTTGTAAAAGTGAGATACTTACTTCACTTGAAATTCTTCTGTTATTTTGTCATTATATATAGATCCATGTTAAGATTTTTTTTTTTTAGTTAATTTTTTTAGTTTTATTTATTTATTATTATTATTCTTTTTTCTTTTGTAAAAGTGAGACATTTCATTCACTCGAAATTCTTATGTTATTTTGCCATTATATATGGATTTATTTTTATTTTTATTTTTATTTTTTTTTTGGGTAAATTTTTTTATTTTTATTTATTTATTTATTATTATTATTATTTTGTAAAAGTGAGACACTTCCTTCACTTGAAATTCTTATGTTATTTTGCCATTTTATAGATTCATGTTAAGATTTTTTTTTTGTAATTTTTTATTATTATAATTATAAATTTTTTTTTTTTTTGTAAATGTGAGACACTTCCTTCATTTGAAATTTTTATGTTATTTTGTCATTATATATAGATCCATGTTAAGATTTTGTTAGTATGAGATTAAATTTTTATTTAGCTGAAACAATATTAATGATAAATTTATTAATATAGAGAACTAACTGATTTATTAACATTAAAATTAATTTAATTCAACAAATCAACCATTTTTTACATATAAAATATCAAAAAATAAATATATCAAAAAATTACAAAGTAAACGCATTTTTCATTTTTCTATTTTTGGAAACAGTTTTCCAAAATTACAAAGAGAACATGTTTTCAGTAATCTCAAAACAAACAACCAAAATCCAAAATTCAAAACAAAATCCAAAATCGAAACACAAAGAGAACGGCCCCTTAGGGTTGGAACCTACTGAAATGGAAAGAAAAATTGAACAAAATGAAAGAAAATATAGGCAAAATGACTATAAATGTGAAGCAAAGGGTGTAGGACGAACCTCATTTGTAGCCCATAACTTCATTCGGTAGATCTTGGGGGAGCTCATTAGTTCTGTCGATAGAGTAAAATAAATCCCATTAATCAACACTTGAAAGCCAATTTGACCAATTGCGAGTAGATTTATACAATACAAATATAATAAGTAGGGAAAAACCCTTGTTATAAGTCAGCAATTGCAATTGGTCCTGATTCTCTTGGTCTCTCTCACTTCAACGAGTAGGGGGGTTTGAGGAGATGGCGGGCAACAGTGTAAGAGTTGTGAGCTAATATGTGACGTGGCTGAGCAAAATTATAAACCCTATTAGTTTTGTACTTGGCTTTTAGCGGCAGGAACAATACATAATTTATTAATTATTTATTTTTTAATTATATCCTGAAATTTGAAATTAATCAGATTTGATCTTATTTATGAATTTGAATTTTTAATAGTAAGGGTGAGTATAATTTCCACGGTTTCAAAAGCCTGGTTTTCACCTTGGCCCATAGTTTTCAAATTTCCACCAACTGTATAAAATTCAAGATTTCTCTCAACACTTTTTCCCACTATACATACATTCGCACTCAAATTAATATCACCTCCTTCGGTCATATGCTAAAGCTTTCGCCGCCGGCAAATCGACCAGAGACACAAACCATTCTGCACCATGGCAGGGGGACAGAAGACAGTGATCATTAAACCCAGCCGGAGCGACGACGTTTTGGACGCTGATGAGCATCTCCTAATCACGAACCGAGTCCGAGCACAGCTCGAAACCATGACGCCGAAAAGACCCGCCAAACCAAACCGGAGCGAACCCGATTCAACCCCACCACCTATTCCGGATGAAGATATCAATATTCCTGAGCTGAACAAGCTTAAATTTCTTCAATCACAATCTCAAGTCTGCTTCTTATTTTACTTTATTTATTATTTTTAATCACTCCTACAGATTTCGTTATTTCAGTTTAAATTTCTGAGTTATTGTCGCAGGCAATATTTTCTGGAACGAAAAGCGAGGATGAAGACGAATTTGTGGAGACCCAGTACTACAAAGAGTTGGAATCCATTGATAAACAGCATCATACGGTTCAATTTTCTTTGTTATTTATTTATTTATTTTGTATATATTTGGTGGCCTAAATACTTATTAAATTGGGGGTTTCTGCTTTCAATACTTTCTTTTATTGAACAGACGGGAAATGGTTTTATAAAAACGGGCATGGAAAAGAGTGGAAATGAAGATGGTCTTCTCTTACAGGCAATCCATAACAGTAATGGAGGATTCAAACAGATAATTTTTAAAACTAACCCAGCAACAAATGATTGGATTCCAAGCTTTGAAGATCACCAGGTGATTGAATTGAATTTTCTTTGCTACTTCGGTGATCATTGCTTTTTTTTTTTCACAAATTTGAGACTTGTGTTTGGTTATTTTAATAATCAGGTTGGATATATTTCGTCGAAGCCAAATCGGAGTGAGAGTTGCTAGGTCGCCGGAAGTCGAAGATAGAAATTATCATAATATGGACTTATCTTGTTTTATTAATTTACTATTATTATTAGTATTTTAATCTTGAATTATTGGAGAGAGATTTATTAGTCATTTCATGGAAATGACATATATGGGAATTAATTATTGAGTATGTTTTCAATATTTTTGTTCAGTGTGACATTGTGCGTATTCTCACTTGTTAAAGTGCAAAAGTTTCATTGGAGTTAACCATATAAAATTCAACCTAATTTCACCAGTCTTGAAGAAAATCAAATGTGCCCTGTTTGACCTTCTTTAAAAATTAACATATTTTTTTCAACCAAATATTTATTAATAAAATAAAATTATACATATATTCAAAAAAGATTTCTTATTACCTTTTAATCGTATATTCTCCAAAAAATTACTATTTATTTTTAAACTCTTTAGATAATATCAAACATAGGCTAAATCATTCAAATAAGCTCGTCGTTTGAAGTGAGCTCGTGACATTTCACGTCAGCTAGCTAGAAATCAACGCATGAATAAACATGAAAGGAATGTGAATTATGAGCTCATTTGAGGTAGGAGATTTTGGAGAAAAATTGAATTTTTGGGTGTGTGGTTGAAAAAGGTTGAAAGTGTGGAAGTTGGGAATTTTATTAAAATCTATGGTTGAAAATTCTACCATTGAAAGTGTGAAAGTTGGGAATTTTATTAAAATCTATGGTTGAAAATTACGCATTTGTTTAGTAACACTGTTTGATTTATAAATTGATTTATTTATGATTTTGAGATAAAAAATAGTGATTTAAAATCGAAGAGAAAAAATGTGTATAAAAAAGTAGTTTGAAAAATTGTGTAATTTATAAATTAGTTTATAGACCAATTTATTTTGGTTGTTTTGGAAGGAATTTGTCCAAACACTTCTAAAAATCAGTAATCAAATGTATCGCCATAAAAAAATATACTTAAATGCTTTGAAGGTTTCATTTGAAATCTATTGGCTCTGTTTGTTAAAGAAATAGGTTTAAAAACATGTTTATTTATATTTTTTAGATAAAATATGTGGCTGAAAAGTAGAGAAAAAATATGGATTGTTAGAAAGTGATTTAGGAAATTATGTTGAAAAAAAAAAAGTTTTAAAAGCTTTTGCCAAAAAGAGTCTAAATAATCCTACTCAGAATAAAGAAGATGTAAAAAATTCAAATCTAATTAGCCCTTGTTTGATGCTCTTGCTTTTTAATAAAATTTACTACTTTTTTTTACTGTAATTAATTTCAACCATAAAAAAAAAAAAAAAAAATCAAGTACACAATTTTTTACTTTTTAAATTACTTTTTAACCACACGATTTTTCAATACTATCTTTTTCTCAAAAAGTAAGAGGATCAAACAAGGGCTTATTCTCAAAAGGTCATCTTCTCTTGCTCAAATTCAAGCATCAAAACTCGAGATTAGAAGAAGAAAAATATGGCTATAAGTTTAAGGTTTAAATTTACTTTCAATCTAGTTTGAGGAAATATTTGTGATTGAATAGCGATTTGATAAAATATGATGCTTATAAATAAGTTTACCAAACATAGGCTAAATGCAAAAGATAGCTTGTATTTATTTATAGATAGGCGCATCATAGATATACATATCTACAGTAGATATACTTCCGAATATTCTAGATCTACAATCCAAGCCTAGACATCAGTTGAACCATAACAGAATTCTGTTTAGAAAAGAATGAGGTGAGGAATGTACTGGTTGCAGATTGTGGTGAGCACCTGTGGCCACTACGGTGTGAACTTGTACAATGTTAACTCATTCCCTTAAGGTGGAGGCCACTTATCTAACTTCTAGATTGTCTTTTAAGAAGTCAAAACGTAAATGTGTGAGACCCTTAGTCAGCAAATCTGCAATTTGATTTGCTGAGGTTATATATTTCACTTCTAATTCTTTCCCAAGGACCTTATCTCGGACAAAATGAACATCTAGTTTTATGTATTTGGTTCTTTCATGGTAAACTAGATTCTTGCCATTGCATTTGCACTTAGCCCCTGTTTGATAGAGATTAAAATCAGTTTTTTAGCGAATTTCGATAAAAGTTGAGATTTGTGATTAAAAAAGTTATGAGACCCATAAAATATATGGTTGTGATTATTTGTCAACTTTGACTTTGATAAAAATATAATTTTTAATCAGAAACAAACATGCACTTAGATTATCATACCATAAAACTAGGATTGAGGTACTTAAACAAGGATCGAACCCATGAAATTTTTGAGGTGACAAATGTCAAAGCAATGTATTCAAACTCTACACTAGACCTTGCAACATTAAGTTGCTTCTTAGATGACCAAGCTATTAGCAGGCCCGGTTTTGGGCCAAGCCTGCTAAGGCAACAGCCTTAGGCCTCCAATCTTTGGGGGCCTCCAAAAAAAAAATTGGCCCAAAAAAAGCCCAATCCAAAAAATAACAATCTGTATTATCCAACCGGCCAACCCTATACGGCTATACCGCTAACTTCAGTTCCCTAATCCCTAATCCCTCATTTCAATTTTTTTCAATTGCAATCGCCCTCAGTCCCTCTCCCAGACTCGCGTCCGCGTCGCCGGCCAAAACACAAACTGATTTGCAGCTGGATTTTATATCTGTTGGGGATGCTTGGTATGGGTTCCATCTGTATATACTTCTCCTGGCATGTACCTTGTCAACCATCCAGTTAATCTTGAAGTGCAGGTAGCTCACACCTGATATTTAGTATCTCATAGCCTTTTCCCTGAAGTTAAATATCCGCTTTTATTTACTTGAATATTTATTATTGATTGTCAAACAATTAGTCAAAGAAGTATTTTCCCTTCACTGGAACTAAAGATTTTTGGTTCCTCTTAGGGCTTCCAAAGCAAGTTTAGACAGGTTCATAGTTTTGGTTGGTTGTTTTATGGAAACAATTAAACACTATCTATTTGACTAGTATAATTATTATCCTCTTTTTTGGTATTTTACATGGGAACTGAATTATCTTGCATAAAGAGGAATAAAAATTGAAATGACTTCTGCTATATTTGTTAAGATATTGGTCCCAGCATCTTTTTAGGCTTCTTTTCTTCCAAATCTTAGTAGCAACAGTGATTGAAGGGGCTAACTTTAACGATTTCAGAAGGTTTATCATCTTCTGTGTTTCCATCTAGACAGTCATTTAGTTGGTGCGGGCCAATGCGTGCTTCTGGGAATAAGGATTCTCTAATTGGAATATCTACTCAGCTCCAAGATTCAGGTTTTTGCTAATGCTAAATTTTTTTTGAATAAATGTTTATCAGTTTATGTTTTGGCCCTGATTCTGAAGCTACTGCCTACTACTACTAGCAAGACTTATTTAAGTTATTTGTATAATTTAAACTGAAATTAGTTAAATTAGGAATTAAAATTAGTTAAACTGAAATTTATTTCAATGATATATGATATTTGTGAATATGTGATAGAATTTGATTACCGTCTAATTAGGAGAATGGTTGATTCATTTTTCAGGTTTTTACTTGAATGTTGTTCAAGTTGATTGTTGAAAGCTTGGGGAATTCTTTATTCAGATTCATCAATCATGTTCTATCGCTCTTTGCATATAATTATGTCTACTAGAAAATTTGAATCTGGATATGCTAAAAGAAAACGAAAACAAAAGGTTGAGCAATTGATTAAATCTCAAGAGGGAGCACTTGATAAGTTTTTTAGTAGCAGTAAACAAACACGCAATGAATACACAATTATTGAAAGAGAGTTCAATGAGAATGACAATAGAGATTATGGAACTCAAGAGCAACCTAGTATGGTGAATGATGAGAACATGAATGATGAAAATATGAATGAAAAGGATAATGAACCATTTTCAATTGACATTACTGATCCAGTGAATTGGGGAAATATGAATCAAGACTTAAGAGATTCAATTGTCATGAAAGGTCCTATAAGAGAAAGTGATGTGAAATTTCCTAAATATGCAATAAATCGTCATTTCTCCTCTACATATTTTATTCGTCACTTATCCAATGGAGAGAAGCATGATAGGAAATGGTTGATATATTCAAGAAGTTTGAATAAAGTATTTTGCTTTTGTTGTAAGTTATTCAACAATGATGGAATCAAAAGTCATTTGGCACATGATGGTGTGAATGATTGGAAAAATATTGGTGACAAATTGAAAATGCATGAAGTGAGTAGCGATCACATTATTAACATGAGTAGATGGATTGAATTGGAAATAAGACTCGGAAAGGGTAAAACAATTGATAAAGATGTGCAGGAACAAATCAATAACGATAAAGAACATTGGAGACAAGATTTACTGCGAATAATATCTGTGGTGAGAACTCTTGCTGAAAATAATTTAGCATTTCGTGGAGATAATGAGAAGATATACCAAGAAAACAATGGTATTTTCTTAAGACTAATTCAAATGATTGCTGTGTTTGATCCCGTAATGAAAGAGCACATTCGTCGAATCCAAAATAAAGAAATCCATTACCATTATCTTGGACATAAAATTCAGAATGAGTTGATACTCATGTTAGCTTGTGAGATAAAGAAAATAATCATGGAGAAAGTAAAAAATTCTAAGTATTTTTCTGTTATACTTGATTGTATTCCAGATTTGAGTCATGAAGAGCAAATGTCTATCGTATTGAGATGCGTAGATATTTCAGCAAGTCCAGTGAAGGTGGAAGAATTTTTTATAGGATTTTTATTGGTAGATGATACATCTGGAAAGGGACTTTTTGATGAACTCGTGGATGCCTTGAATAATTTAGAACTTGATATTGATGATGTAAGGGGTCAAGGTTATGATAATGGTGCTAACATGAAAGGAAAACATAAAGGGGTGCAGAATAGACTACTACAAGTAAATCCTAGAGTATTCTATACTCCTTGTGGGTGTCATAGTCTTAATCTTGCACTATGTGATATGACCAATTGTTGTTCAAAAGCTAAATCTTTCTTTGGAGTGGTTCAACGTATATACACATTGTTTTCTTCATCTACTAAACGGTGGAAAGTTTTTAAAGATAATGTAAATGGCCTTACACTTAAGTCATTATCACAAACTCGTTGGGAAAGTCATGTTGAAAGTGTTAAAGCGATAAGATTTCAGGCTCCACATATAAAAAATGCTCTACTTGAACTGGCAAATGATGATGATCCTAAGACAAAAAGTGAGGCGGAGAGTTTGGCAACATTTGAATTTGAGAATTTTGAATTCATACTTGGGATGGTTATTTGGTTTGAAGTGTTGAATAATGTTAACAGAGTGAGTAAACATTTGCAAACAGAAGATATGCACATTGACGTTGCTATAGACCACTTGAAAGGACTCATTGCATTTTTCAAAAACTATAGAGAAACTGGATTTGAATCGGCCATGATTGATGCTAAAGAGATTGCAAGTGAATTAGAAATTGATCCGGTGTTTCATGAAAAACGAGTTGTACGTAGGAAGAAGCAATTTGATGAGACTTCTTGTGAAGAAATAACACAAACAGCTGAAGAATCTTTCAAAATCAATTATTTCATATACATAGTCGATCAAGCCCTTTCATCACTTCAAAGTAGATTTGAACAATTTCAGAAATATGATGACATTTTTGGATTTTTGTTTGATTTGGATAAGCTTAAATCTATTGATGAAGATAGTTTGAAGTGTTCTTGCATTAACCTTGACAATTATTTGAAGCATAACATGGTTTCTGATATTGATGGAGTGGAATTATTTAGTGAGTTGAAAGTTCTACGGGAAGCAATTCCTACAAAAACTAATGGAGCAATTGATGTGATAAATTACATTAAGAGAATGAATTGTTGTTTTGCAAATGCTTGGGTTGCTTACAGAGTATTATTTACTATTCCTGTCACAGTTGCCTCTGTTGAAAGAAGCTTTTCAAAGTTGAAGCTGATCAAGTCTTATCTTCGATCAACCATGTCACAAGAGAGATTGAATGGATTAGCTATGATTTCTATAGAAAAAGATATGTTGGAACAACTTGATTTGAGTAGTTTGATTACTAATTTTGCATCTCAAAATGTGAGAAGGTTAAATATTATGTTAAAATGATCTCTCGGTTGTGAGATATGTTTGAATTTGTAATTACATCTTTTGAATTATAAAAAGTCTTCTTTTGAATACATGTCTTATTTATTTAAATATTTAAGTATTGTTACGTTTGAAAAAAAAAATTATATTCAAGGGCCTCAAAATAGCTAGTTGCCTTAGACCACTATATTCTCAAGGCCGGCACTGGCTATTAGCCTCTGTTTGTTAAAATGTTTTTGTTTAAAAACATGTTTTTTGTGTTTTCGAGGTAAAATTTGTGGTTGAAAATTGGAGAGAGAAAATGTGTAGTTAAAAAGTTATTTGAAAAATTGTGTAAAAAAAAAAAACTTGTTTAAAAACAAGTTTGCCAAACAGAGTGTAAGTTGTTTCCCAGGAAATCCAACAGTAATTTGTTGATCTCTTATCATTAGGGCAGGATGCTCAATCTGCATCCGAGTTTCGATTTTTTTACAAATTTGTCACATCTTTGAATTTTGATTCCTTTGTATCCTTTGGATATCTAAAAACACATTTTAATGCCTCCCAATATATCAATGTAGGTGACTGCAAAAACTGACTCAACTTATTAACAATAAATGTGATGTCAGGCTTAGTGTGTGAGAGGTACCATAAGCCTCCTACTGCACTTTTATAGGTTGTGGGGGTTTTCATTACATTTCCTTCATATCTAGATAAAGTTCTTCCAAAGGCAATTGCTGTGGGACATGGTTTTATATTTTGATATTCAAATCTCTTGAGCAACTTAACTTTGTATCTAGTTTGTGTGGGATGAAGTCCTGTTTGGTCTTGACCACTTAACTTGAGGAAATAATGCATTTCCCACATGTCTTTCAAAGCAAACTTTCTATTCAATTCATCCATGAACCTCTTTAGCACTTTGTTGTCATCTCCGGTGTCTACTATATCATCCACATACAAGTATAAAAATAATACATTTCTCAATTTTGAAATAGAACAGTGATGTATTTTCCTTTGATTGCTTGAATTTTCAACTCATTAATGTTGTTTTTAGTTTATCATACCATAATCTAGGTGCTTGCTTGAGCCCATATAGATCCTTTTTAAGCTTGCATACATAGGATGGTTTTGAGTCATCAATGAACCTTTCTGGTTGCTTCACGTAAACATCTTCCTCTAACTCTCCATTCAAGAAGGAATTGTTGATGTCCACTTGCCTTATCTTCCATTCCTTTGAGAGTGCAAAGGTGAGGATAACTCTTGGACAAATTTTACATGGAAAATGACAAATCAAGGAAAATAATTTCTAGCTTTAGTGTTTGATTGAAAATTTTGTCATGGAAAATTTTTGCTAGGTACAATCAATTAAAGCTTGTTTTTTCCAATTTCAAAGAAAATATTTTCTTATGGGTTGAGATAGGAAAATTGAGATGGAAAAAGAAAATATTTTCCATTTCCTTTTCCATCTTCTTTCAAACACATCCTTAGTGTGTATGCCTTAATTACTGGACTAAATGTTTCATAAAAGTCAACTCCAGGGATATGATGAAAACCTTTAGCTACTAGTCGTGCCTTGAACCTGTATATTGAACCATCTTAGTTATGCTTTAGCATGAAAACCCATCTATTTCCCAAACATTACAAGATGATGATGGTGGCACAAGTTGCCAAGTTATGTTCTTCATCAGTGCATTATACTGACTTTTCATTGTTACTTTCTAATTTTTATTCTTTAAGGCCTCAGTCACACTTGTAGGTTCTGTTTCCATGACATGACATTCAACTACTTTTCCTGAGTAGACTTTTGGTCTAAACACACCAGCTTTGCATTTGGTGATCATTGAATGTTCAATTCTTGGCCTTGTTTCACGGATCGCAGGTTCGGCTCCAAGGTTTCTCGCCTCTAGGTAGCTTACCTCTCATTCATTGGACGGAAAGGCAGAACAACTGGCACACACGCACGCTGATGAGTAGGATGTAAGGGAAATACCTGCAATATGATCATATCATTAGAGCACTTCATGGTAAAATAGGCCACCCGCCTAGCTGTTGCCGACTTGCCGAACCAAATGGGGAGATAAGCATTTTCACTGCGTGACATTCTCCCCCATTCGAATCCGCTTACGTCCTCGTAGCGGGAAGTGAGCTTCGCATCAACACGCACTCCTAAATTGCAGAATTAAACGGTACCATCCCCTCATGGACGAGAATTAACACGGTGGTACTCCCACACTTGCCCGCTGTACCTTGTACATACCGCCTCCGACACCAACCTTCACCATCTGTCCCCATAAGCAGTAGTTCTTCGGTGGACGGCCTCCAGCCGCAGCGCCTCCAGCACATGTCGAAGCACATACCCACTACATTCTCGTAGGCCCTGCAAAATGCGCTCCTCAAAATCCTTCAAAAGCAATCGCGCAACGCTGCCCATCACACCCATCTTCCCCAACAGCTTCCTTCTTCGTGTTCCGCAAGCTTGCCGACACGATTCGTGGCCCAAAATCTTTTCTCCGCGAGAATTCATGTCATTGATATCCACAAGACCAACAACGCATTCAAGCGGGACCGCTCTGATACCAACTTTCACGGATCGCAGGTTTAGCTCCCGAGATTTCTCGCCTCTAGGTAGCTTACCTCTCATTCATTGGCCGGCAAGGCAGAACAACTGGCACACACGCACGCTGATGAGTAGGATGTAAGGGAAATACCTGCAATATGATCATATCATTAGAGCACTTCATGGTAAAATAGGCCACCCGCCTAGCTGTTGCCGACTTGTCGAACCGAATGGGGAGATAAGCATTTTCACTGCGTGACACCTTGGCACATTATGCAAGGACTGTGGCTACTGATTTTCACTTTTATATGTCAACACAATATCTATCTGTTCAGCCTCATCTTCATTCTGCAATGGCAGCCGATTATGACTACTGAATTCACCAATCTCATCACCACGCTGATTAGAGTTCCTTAAACTTGAAGGCAAATGACTTGTAGCTTGAGTTGTGCATGTTGTATCAGCTGAACTTTGACCTGTATTCAGGGGTGGACCTAGTTAGGGACCCGTCGGGGCACGCGCCCCAGTAAAATTTTGACTTCTTTTTTTTTTTAATAAAAAAAAATCAGTTGATTCTTGAACATATTTATTAGCTGATTCCCTAAAATTATATTAGAATATTTGAGATTTAAGGGTTAACATGTGTTTACATTTATTTATTTGTTTATTTGTATCAGTTTTGAAAAAATATTTTAAGCGTAAATCCATGTTTTCTTCTGATAAGCAAAAGTAATGAAAATGAAGTTAGAATGAAAGGGTTGAGGAATTTGGTGAAGAAACTGATGTTGAAATTGAAGACATGTCTCAACGTCGGGGATAATGTTGGATGTTAGGAGTGACACTCTTGAATTTGATGTAGCAAATATTGAGAATGATATGTATTTAATATTGATAATGATGTAATTATGGAATGTTATCAAAGTATGAAAACGCATAGAGAACAATTGTAATAAAATTTCAAGTACTTTTTCATTTTCGGTATTCTTCCTAAAAAAAACCGTCGGCAAAAATACAAATCGTGCCCCAGTAAGACGAAAAGTCTACATCCGCCACTGCCCGTATTTCGTGTTGGGAATTTTACACGTTGATTCCCATTTTAATTTTCCTACAGGATCTTTCGATGTTCAAAATAAAATAAGCAAACAAGAAAATAAATACGAACACAGAAATTTACGTGGTTTAGCAATATGCCTACATCCACGGATCCTCGCCAAAGCTTTTCACTATATATTAAATTGTTACAAATATATAGAATTTCACTCACTAACACAATCCCACAGACCACAGAGAAAATACTATAAATGAGCTTCACCACATATAATTTCTGCCATTTGCTTTACACTACAAAGAGTTGCAAGAAACTTCACAATATGCTAGGCTCACAATTTTTTCTCTTTGATCACAATATGGCACTAATTAGCACTCTAATATATTTTGGTGGTCCATTTCTTCCTCTAATTCCTTCTCTATTTAGAGAGAGGATTCTACTTGAAATTCTCTTGACACCAAAAACATCATAATTAGTCAAAACTAATCATCATTCCAAGACATCATAATTAGTCAAGACTAATTATCATTCAAATACACCATAATTAGCTCTACCATCATTTGTTTTCACTAGGCACTCATTATGTTTCACTAGGCACTTGATTAATTTGGATCAAATACCCAACATTTCGACAGAAGTATGGAAAAAGTAGCTAAAACCAAGACACAATAGTATTTGACTATGAGAAATTCGATTGATTTTTAATAAGAAAATTAGATTCAAAGGGAATTCATACTCGTTGGACACTACATGTCTTGAAATGTATACTCTACTAGTTGAACTTAGATATTTGTATCCTTAGTGAGATGAGCTATAAACAAGGAAGACACCTTTGGTAGAGTGGAAGCTAAGTTTGTGATTTTAATAGGGTCTCAGGCAAAGAAAACATGTATATCCAAAAGTTTTAAGAATTTTATAATATACTTCACATTTGTATAGGACCTGAAAGGGGGATTTCATTTGGAGAGTAAGAGTAGGCATTCTATTTATAAGAGTAGTGTCCGCACGTGTGATGCCCGTATATTTGTATAGATTAGCGTTAGCATTTGTAAAAATATTGTAAACTTGAAGTAATAGCAAACATATCAGGAAATTGAAATTTCCATATCATCATGTGATCTTATCATGTCGCTCTCTCACATCTCTGACTTGGTATTGCTGGGCTGTCTCTTCTACCCTATATATAGGATGACTTGCACTCAGTGGGGAATGCTTCATTGGTGATAGAGGTGGCTGATAAAAAGAGTCATTTCCATTGTAAGTCTGATAGTATGACACTCCTTGCACAGGGTATGCTTGGAGCAACTGGTGGAACATGTAATGTATAGCCCATTGAGGAAACATTGGATGAGGCCTTGAACATGTTTTTCTTCATCATTAGGAATAGGCAATCTGCTGGAGACCTTTCAAAATGATATGGACAAGCCCCATGCAACTAACTAGAAAATAAATAGAGGTCAGTAGTAACAACCAATATGTTGGACGCAAAAAAAAAATAAAAATAAATAAAAATTTTGCCACTTTCACTAACACAGAATATAAATGCGATTTCATATATGAAATGGGAAGAAATTCAGGAAACGACAGTTTTTGGAAAAATAGTTTTTATAAAGTATAAGTGGCCAATTTTTGATCTAATACTTAGTGGATCACATAAACCAATTTTAGTGGAACCAAGGTCAAGCATATTCTCTGTAAGAGGATGTTTGTATTGGTTGCTCAGAACTATGCCTATTTAAATAGAAAATCGAATTGAAAATTAGACGGAAGTGGAAGAAAATATTTTTATGTATTTTATTCGATAATTTAGGTCCAGTTTCATCTTTGACATAAGACACGCAACACTATCAACTTATTCTCCTTGATATTCTGTTAATTGGAATCTGGTACATTTAAAGGATAAATTAGGTCCAACTTCCTCTTTGACACGAGGCAGACAACACTATCAACTTCTCCTAGATGGCCCACTTAATTAGGATCTGATCTCACAATTATGGTTCTCATTAAAGGTCCAACTTTGATAACTAATTATTACTTTTTACCTCGTACAGAAATTAGTACCTATCATAGATGATAAATTCCAAGAAAATGATCCTAAATATATTTCTTAAAAATGTTGAACTCCAACCTTAGGAGCCCCTACAGTTTCTATTTTGAGGATTTGTAGAGGATGTAAATCGCGAAATTGAGAGTTGAGAGCTTGCTGTTTAACTACGCTTATAAGGAGCTTCATCCATACTTTTGGTAAGATTCGAACTTTCATCATGTAGCTGTCAGCTCAGCTGAAATTTATCACTATTATTTTTCAACTAACTGAGCTATGCCTTGAGAGCAATCCTATATATATATCTTCCAAGGACGGCAGGCGGAAGGTAAGGAGGATTGGTACGTACAATTGAGTAATTTTAGGAACATATTTTTAATTGACATTGTGATATGACGCAAATACATTGAGTAATGAAAAGTAAATGGCTGTGGTAGCTATTTACACCATCCAATATATATGTGTCATGTCACAATATTATTTTAAAATGTTAATTAAAAATATATTCCTAGAATTACTCGTACAATTAGGTCTTCCCTTTGGTATGCAATCTCCTGATGAGTGTCTCTCAAGTGAGAGATTTTCTTACTCGACTAATAAAAATAGAAGGATATCAATTTCACCTCTTATCCATTAAAAGCCAAACAATTCTAATGCATAAAGCAAACGGACGCAAAGACGAATGGTTAGGAAGCAATTCAAAAGATATAATTGAAGGGTGGAGCAATATAATGGATTTGTAGAATGTTTAACATTTCCAAGCAGAAAAAAGAGCAATTTAATGACTGGGTGGTTTAAGAAAACATGTACCGATTACCCAAATTTCTTTTTTTTTTTTTTTTAGGTACACTTTCTCTCCGTGGTATTCCACCTCTTGCTTATTTTTGGTCAAAAGATGAAATTTTTAATGATGGTTGTATTTTCCGATTTTCGCAATAATAGCTTGGAGTACTGTTGAATCCAGGCCCAAAGAAAGGTACAGTAATTCACTAGCAAGGGCCCAATGGACCTTGACCCACGGATAAAGGCCTAAAAGTATCACCTGGGACGAATGTCGAGGTGGTAGACAAGCAAACCTCTTTAGCCGACCTGGTTAACGCCTAGCCGAAGTGCTTTATAAACAGCCGGGGCGCTTTAGGCGTTGACCAGAGGAGAGATGGAGTCAGTGATGGGACACTGCCTTTACCAAGACGTGACAGGCGTCCATCCCCTACGAAATGTAGCAATGATTACGGTTAAAAAGTAAGGTTATCACCTCCATGAGTTAGGGTAATGACAAGTGTAAAGTACGCCACGTGTCGTGATCTGAGATAACAAGTTCCTCTATAAATAAAACACGATTGTCTCCAAGTGAGGGGTTAGCAATTTCTCACTCTTAACAATATATTTCTCTCACTCCCTTTTCTCTCTTTAACATATTTATATTTCCCGCACCCAATAGATATATTCGCCTAAAATGAGTACTGACTTAGGCATCGGAGTGCAAATGTGAGCCACCTCGGCCCCCTTTGCAAGCTGATTGTTTGTCCTAGTGCGCAAGAGATCCCCGTGTTAAAGAGGGAGGAGCTGAGACGTGTTGGTCCAAGGTCCAGCCGGATTTTGTGGTCAACATTTTGGCGCCGTCTGTGGGAAACCATATTGCTAACCACGAAAACACATGGTAAAAAGCCACACATAGAAAGGTTGGCCTTGAAAAAGGTAAGAGTTTTGAAAGATAAGCTGATTGGCCTTGAAAAATGTAAGATCTTTGAAAGATAAGCTGGTTGGCATTGAAAAAGGTAAAAGCTTTGAAAGATAAGCTGGTTGGCCTTGAAAAGGTAAGAGCTTTGAAAGATAAGCTGGTTGACCTTGAAAAATGTAAGAGCTTTGAAAGATAAGCTGGTTGGCCTTGAAAAAGGTAAGAGCTTTGAAAGATAAGTTTGTTGGCCTTGAAAAAGGTAAGAGCTTTGAAAGATAAGCTGGTTGACTTTGAAAAAGGTAAGAACTTTGAAAGATAAGTACGTTAACCTTGAAAAACTTTGAAATATAAGTGTGATAACCTTGAAACATAAGTTTAACACCCTTGAAAAAGACGTATAACTTTGAGATATAAGTTTAGTAACCTTGAAAAAGGCGGGGATTTTTGAAACGAAAGTCCACTCATCTTTGAAAGACGAGATGGGATTAAGGAATTTCCCTAAACATGAACGAAAGTGATAATGATGTTAATCCCCGTAGGGGAAGAAGTGGCCAACACAGCGAGGGCGAGGTTCCTCAAGGACTCCATGAAAACGCCAATGAGGAAGTGGCACGACCAAACCCGCCTCGCCGGCACCGAAATCGCCACATGATGCGTGACATGACACGCATGGCGGCTCAAATGCTGGAGATGCAGAAGCAGCAGATAGAACAGACTGCTGCAATGAATGCCTTTATGGCCAGAGGGTATGTTATGAACGAACCCGTGATGCCTCAGCAATACCCACAGCCACATTATTCACCATCCGAGGCGGCCACTGCCTAATATTATTATCAAGATCCACAGGCATATGCCGAGGTAGAATCCGAGCCCTCCTACGAGCTAGGCCCGGAGCATGAAGCACATGAAGAACAAAACCCACTCCCACCTAGACACAGGGAGGCTTCTCCCGCAAAATCCGGCAGTGTCTTCAGCCGAATAGGAGGGTTATTCAGGGGCCAACGACGGGGGCAAATGGACCCAGGTCGGCACGATGCCGCAGAGCCTAGAAATAGGCGGGAGCGACGCGCTGAAGAAGCCTTGTCGCATGGTCAAATGTATAGGGACCAACATGGTACGGGAGTAGAAAGGTTGGTCTCAGCACATGGGCCTGGGAATAGGCAAGAAAGAAGAGCCGAAGCAGTCCGGAAAAGATCTCGCAACGAGTTACCAGCCCATGGAAGGCTAAACCACGGCCATGTTTTGCCACCACAAAGGCAAGAGTATGCTCCGCCGCTCCACGACCAATACCATGGTCCAATGTATTCCGGTTACGATGAAAACAGTGAACTGCCCTCTTACGAGTTGGATGACGAAGAGGAAGTAAGTCCCTTCACAGAGGGCCTCCGTAGGTGCCCCGTACCTCATGACTTCGAGATGCCAGAAATATCAAAGTACTCTGACCGAGGTGATCCTGATGATCACCTGTTAAATTACCGCGCCAGCATGGAAATAGCCGGAGCTACTCCGGCATTGAAATGTAAAGCCTTTGCTTTAACCCTTGAGGGAAGTGCCATACGATGGTATAAAAAACTCCCTCCTGGCAGCATTCACAGTTGGAGAGATATGAAGACGGATTTTAAAAATGGCTTTGTTTCCTCCAGGCCTGGCCAACTCCCGCTCCAACGCCTTCAGGATCTGAGGCAAGGAAGGGACGAGTCTCTGAAAAGTTACCTAGCTAGGTTTACTGAAGAGATGCATATCTGCGAAAATATCACAGAAGCGAAGATGTTTTCCGCTTTAAAAGGAGGGCTAGATATGACAAGCATGTTCTAGAGGGATGTCCGGTGCAGGAAACCAAGGGATTACAATACCCTGGTAGACCTGATGAAGGAAGAGATTGTATCGGAGGAAATGGCTAGGGCCAGAGATAATCATCCCCAAGGGAGATATAACCTTGGATATTCCAATGAAGCGGACCTCAAGAAAGGAGGAAACAAGGATAGGGTCGGCGGTAACCGAGGTGGAGCGCCTCGCCCATTCCTGGGGACATGATCTAGCTTTGCCGCAGAAATCACGGAAGCTATCCCTCACTTGCACTCTAACACCCCTTCCCAAAATCCTCCCACGGCTCAAGGGAGAGTGGAAAGTGGCCAAAGTGGAAAGCAGCCCATGATCGGGGCTTACTGCGCCTATCACAGATATTACGGTCACGCAACGGAGGATTGCAGGGAAATCCACATGTTAGCTGACCAAAAGGCCCAGGGAAGTAGGGGAGGTGACTATCCCCCCGACACAGGGAGAACTCAAAAAACTGGTGCCTGTGGCCGACCTCCTCATTCGTGAAATCGACACAATACTGGGAGGCCCCCACCCAGGTGGGAGCACAAACAACTCCCAAAAGAGGTACATCAGAGAGGCCAAACAACTCGCCAACGTGAATTACCATATCCATTCACATCCTTTAGGGATGCCTCGGACAGAGCCAATCACATTCACCCAAGACGATGCCATTGGAGTACATTTCCCCCACAACGATGCATTGGTTATCAGGGTAGTGGTGGCTCAGAATGGGTTATCACGGATGATGTTGATGATGGTGCCTCGGTAAATGTGATTTACGGGGTAACGTTTGATAAAATGGGGATCAGCACTCCCCTTATTCCGGTCCCGGATCCAATATATGGATTCACGGGAGACAGCATACCCCCCAGAGGGTCCATAACCCTAATAATTGAGGTGGGGCAAGCACCAACTATTTCCAGAATCCCCATGGAATTTTTGGTTGTGGACAAAATATCCTTCTATCATGGCTCAATTGGGAGACCATGTCTCATTGACTTGGGGGCTGCAACGCATACGAAATACATTTGCATGAAATTCCCCACGGAGCATGGCGTTGCAATTGTAAGGGGAAGCCAAACTAAGTCACGGGCCTGTTACACGAACGCAATCCGAAAGTTTCAAGATCGAAGCTTGAACATGATTAGCGATGTAGCCATGGCCGAGGCTGCTCCAGACCCTGAAAGATTGGGTAGAGAGCTCTTTGAAAATAAGGACATCACAATGACACTAGAAGAAGACTTGGAAGATCTGGACCCAAGAATTGCAGGAGACAATTGCTCCACCTCGGCAGAAAGGCTAGAATGCTTCGGCGTAGACCCACATGACCCAATCAAGGAATTGCAGATTGGGTTGGATTCACCAATTGAATACAAAGATCAATTGAAGAATTTCTCACTTAAAAATCTCGATGTATTCGCGTGGAAGCATGGCGACATGGTTGGGATTGATCCTAAAGAGGCCTGCCACAGACTCCAAATTGACCCTTGAAGCCCCGGGCATAGGCAGAAGAGAAGACCCATGAGTTCAGACAAATATGAGGCCTTGAAAGATGAGGTCACGAAGCTGTTGAAAAATGGCTTCATCAGAGAATCCCGCTATCCGAAATGGGTATCAAAACCTGTGTTGGTACCAAAACACAATGGGAAATTGAGGGTATGCATTGATTTTTCAAACTTGAACCAGGCATGTCCAAAAGACAGTTTCCCACTACCCCGGATCGATCAGTTGGTTGACTCAACAGCAGGGCATGAACTGCTGAGTTTCATGGATGCCTACTCCGGGTACAATCAAATCCCCATGTGTGAATCGGTCGAGGAGCATACTTCGTTTATAACAGATAGAGGACTCTATTGCTACAAAGCAATGCCATTCGGCTTGAAAAATGCGGGAGCTACCTATCAAAGGCTGGTGAATCGCATGTTTTCAGAACAATTGGGAAACACCATGGAGGTGTATGTCGATGACATGTTGGTCAAGAGCATGGTCACCGCGGATCATATCCGCCATTTATCAGAAACCTTCGAGGTGTTGAGGAAATATCGAATGAAGCTCAATCTAGCGATGTGTGCATTTGGGGTAGCGTCTGGAAAGTTTCTTGGATTCATGGTGAATAAGAGAGGAATCGAAGCTAATCCCGACAAAATCAACGCTTTGTTGAACATGCAATCGCCTCGAAGTCCAAAAGAAATCCAAAGCTTAACGGGGAGAATTGAGGCCTTGAATCGATTCGTCTCCAAATCTACTGACAAATGCTTGCCATTTTTTAAGGTCCTCAAAGGGGGAAAGCGATTCCAGTGGACACCGGAATGTGAAAAGGCTTTCACCGACCTTAAAGCATCTTTGGGACGGCCCCCATTGCTATCAAAGCCAAAGGCCGGCGAGCCTCTCTACTTGTATTTGGTTGTATCCAAAGAGGCTGTTAGCTCAGTATTGATCAGAGAAGAGGATGGGAATCAGTTCCCAGTGTACTACGTGAGCAAAGCCATGTTAGATGCGGAGACACGATACCCAGACATGGAGAAACCAACCCTTTCGTTACTCACAGCCTCTTACAAACTTCGTCCCTACTTTCGAGCACACTCAATACGCGTGCTCACCAACTTTCCCATGAGACAAGTGTTACAAAAACCAGACGCATCTGGAAGGCTACTGAAATGGGCAATAGAAATCAGCCAGTTCGACCTACATTATACGCCTCAGACCGCTGTAAAGGGCCAAGCGTTGGCGGACTTTGTAGTTGAATTCACACATCCCCCTGAGGTTGAAATGGTAGATAATATGGATGACAGCCCAGATGAAAGCCAAGAGTGGAAATTGTTCGTTGATGGGTCCTCGGCTGATGGGCGATCCGGCGCAGGAATATTGTTATTAAGCCGAGAGGGGTTTAAATTACACAGCACAATCCGCTTCGAATTCAAAGTCTCAAACAATGTTTCCGAATACGAGGCGTTATTAGCCGGGTTAAGACTTGCGAAAGCCTTGAAGGTTAAATCCGTAGTGGCCAATAGCGATTCGCAGCTTGTTGTGAGTCAATTCAACGGGCAATTTTCTGCCAAAGAGCCTTCTGTGGTCGCTTACTTGAAGAAAGTAAGAGATTTGGCTGTGCACTTCAGAAAAATGGAGTTGCAACACATCTCCAGAACAGAAAATTCCAACGCCGATGCGTTGGCCAAATTAGCAAGCAGCAGCGATTCAGAGTTACACAATCTAATCCCAGTTGAGCGCATGTTGACTTCGTCTATTGAGCCAGGACCGAAGATTTTGGCGATTGAAGAAGAGGGTGGATGAACCCCCTGGTCGCATATTTGCAGCACCAGACAGTGCCAAACGAGCCGGAGGCAGCTCGGAAATTACAAAAATATGCTGCAAATTTCTTGCTCTTGGATGATCTACTTTATAAACGAAGCTACACCTCTCCATTACTAAGATGTGTGGGGCCTGAGGAAGGTCAATATGTAATGAGAGAAATCCATGAGGGCATATGTGGCAACCATGCCGAGGCGTTATCGCTAGCCCGGAAAGCCCTCAAACATGGATATTTTTGGCCTACTATGCGAAAGGATTCCCATGACTTCGTTCGCAAGTGCGATAAATGCCAAAGACACACAACCATACCACATCAGCCACATCACAAGCTAACTGTGGTAACTAGCCCTTGGCCTTTTGCAAAATGGGGGGTTGACATTATTGGTCCTATGCCTAGAGGAGCTGGTAACAATTGCTTTGCGATAGTGGCAATTGACTACTTCACCAAGTGGGTCGAAGCGGAACCTTTGATGAAGATCACCGAGGCCAACACCACCAAGTTCATTTGTAAAAATATCATATGCCGGTTCGGGATACCACATTCGCTGGCTAGTGACAATGCGAAACAGTTCAAAAACAGAAGCGTCGATGAGTTGTGTGACGATTTGGGAATTAAGAAGCTGTTCTCATCTCCACATCACCCACAGGCCAACGGACATGTCGAAGCGGTGAACAAGACCATAAAAAATACCCTGAAAAGGAAATTGGAATTCAGAAAGGGCGCATGGGTAGATGAACTCCCACAGGTGTTATGGGCGCTTCGAACCACCTCGCACACCGCTACCGGTGAAACACCTTTCTAGCTGGCTTATGGAGCCGAGGCGGTATGCCCCGTTGAAATCAGAATCCCTTCGCTTCGTCAAATTCATTATGACGAAGTTAGGAACGAGGAAGGGAAAAGGGCCGGTTTAGATTTCCTCATGGAAAAGCGGAATGATTCCCAAGTGGTAATGACCAAATATCATAAAAAGATGGCTCGATACTACAACAAAAGGGTGAAGAGTCGACGCTTTAATATTGGGGACTTGGTTCTCAAAAAGGTTCTCCCTTCAACACAAGAACCAGGAGTAGGGACTCTAGGTCCTAACTGGGAAGGCCCTTACAAAGTATTCGCCGAGGTGGTGCCTGGAACATACATGATTGAAGACGTGTCTGGAGTACCCTTACGCAATCCTTGGAATACGGACCACCTTCGTCGTTATTTTCAATAAACTAAATTCCTCCTCAATGATTGCAACATTATCATATGATTTCATAAAACTGTGGGTCAGCTGCGTTGGAGATATTGCTAATTTTTACATTAGACAAACATAACGGATAAAAGGTGTTAAAAAGCAAGGGACTTTTATCATCCCACACTTCGACCCCTTCGTAAAAATTGAAAGGGGTCCATGAAAATTCGCTTGCATAGGTCCTACAAAATGTGATTTAAGAAACGTTCAAATGATTGTCAAAATTAGATCTAACTGGTACACATAAATGCCTCGAACCACTCAGATCTAAGGGACTATACTCGTCATGTCATGTCGCCATATAACACGATTGAAAAGATTCAAATTTAGCCAAATGTTGTCGTATAAACCAAAATTCTTGGTACGTCAAGTTAGCTCATATGTACGGAGCGCTTTCTTGTGCGAAGTGTTGGACGTTTTCACAAAATTGTTGATACTCTCATACATACACTTAGACGTTTGCAACTATACATAAAGGATAAACATAAAAGTTCTTGCATGTCATCAGGTTCAAATTTGAACACAAAACTTCTCACCCACTGCGGCACTAAGATCCGATCTTAGTGAGCTTTCCAGTCCCAGTTTGCTTACAATCATGAAAGAGCCAATAGATTTAGAAAAACTAAAACGAACTGCAGCAAACGACACAAAGCATACAGGAATCCCTCCCAACTTTTATTACTTCAATAAAAGAACAATCACGTTTTTGCAAGGAACACAACAATGGCACAGTTTTTTCTCTGCAGGCCTTTGTGACTGTTGCCCAAGTAGATACAAAATTCGTTTGCAGTTGACACCCCCAACTGCTAGGGTCAGATTTCAAGTTTCTCCCACCAAGAAACTCCCCCAAACTGTCCATGTGACTGCTATACATGTGCTAATCCGATTTTTCACGTGTAAACGGTTCTAAATACTTGTTACACTTACAGGAAAAATATGGATAAGTCATTTCATTCATAAAAATTAAGGCATTTACAAGTTGAAATGAGTGTTACAATATCAGGTGCCGGGGCACTTAAAAAAAAAAACTAACTAACTAAAACTAACAAAACAATCAGCAGTGAAGCAAAGGCAGAAGAAGATTATTGTGGAGGAGGGACATCTTCTAAAGAACCCTTGTCAGACGAATCCCGAAGGTCGGCAGGAGCATCTTGGGGCTCGGGGTAAAAGGCTTCAATGGAAGACAAGTCCAAGGTCGGAAAAGCTTCCTTCACGTCCCCCAAAGCCATCCTAGCCCCTAAGTTCCCAAAGACCCTCTGCATAGCCTCGTACTCTGGGGTGTCTTCAAAAGTATCCTTAAAGTTCTGAACTGCTTTCGACACTTCTGCGTCCAGAACCTCCTTCACCCTAGCCGCTATGGTACGCTCCAAAGCCTCAGCAATTCTAGAGTCAATATGCTTCTCCAGGGAGGTATAATCTTCCTCAAACTTCTTCCTGGCCTCCAGCTCCCTCCTCAGTTTCTCATTGACCGCCGCCACCTCAGTTTCCAGCTTCAACTTGGCTGCGTTAGCGACGGCCAGGGCCTCAGAGGCGATAGATTGTGCGCGGTTGGAATCATCCAGCTTCTTGCACAGACCGCCACGTCTGACTCGGAGGCCCGGAGGTTATGCTTCGGTTTGTCATCCTCCTGGAGGCGCTTCGCATTAGCCCTCTCCTCTGAGGAAGATTTACGGGCTATGGATAGCTGGGCCTTGAGGTCATTGATCTCCTTGAGCATATTGTCCGCGTGCCGGAGAGCAGTCTCAGCATTCTTTTTGTCCCTCTGCGCCTCATTCACAGATGACTCCACCTCGTCAATAAGGGCCAATGCCCTAGCATTCATGGCCTTGGCGGCGTGTAACTTTCGGGATGGACTAACGCTGGAGGAGAAAGCAGACCAGCCCTCTGTCCAAAACTGCTCAATAATAAAGGCGGCCCTGGATGGAGGAGAACTGGGGGAGTCAAATAGAGAAGGGCTGAAAGTGACTTCTTTGGGGAGAACGCTTGTTTTAATATATTTAAGTTCTTCCGCCCCCTCCGGTGTCACCTCATAGGCCAAACCTGGAATGGGCACAGAAGGCTCATCCTCCAGATCTTCAATCATGGGAGGCGGAGGCGTAGAGGTGGATTCCTTGCCCTTACCTCTTCTGAGTCTCTTCAGGGGGCGGGCTCCTCCTCAGGGGCATGTTCAAATATGTCTTCGGACAAAGGAGGCGGCACTGAGGCATCCTTAGCCTCCCTGTCTCTCTTGGATCCGCCCCTGTCAGACCTTTTTCCTTTCCCCTTTGGAAGGACTCCCTTAGGGTCGGCCACTTTTTCTGTGTTAGGCTTCTGAGGGCCCACAGGCAGCAGAGTATGCGGTGGCATTAGGGCTGGAAGAGGGCCCTGAAGTTGGGCCGTAGACGCCTCGGAGACCTCCTTTGCCACCCCAACTTGTAGGTTGGCCAACACCGCCTTCTGTTTCCTTTCAACTTCACTGTCATGGCGAAGTGGAGGGGGAATCTTCGTGGCCAAGAGACCCTTCAAAGAAATCTTTGGAAAACCCTTAGAACCTAGCAAGAAAAAGAGGGAAATGAGGTTACGAATAGAAAAAGAATGAGATATAAAAGTAGTAACAAAGCAAACTTACCCATGGCTCGCATAAGACTGTGTTTAACAAACAGTTTGTTTTGTTGAATGACCCCTTTAAAGGTACCCTTGTAAGCGAACAAGCGCCTCACTGCCGTTAGGTCTGCGTCGGGGAGGAGGTGAGCGAAAGTGTCCCCTACCATAAACCGATGACATATTAGTAAGCAACCAAGAAAATTGAATGGAAATTAAAGGAGCAGAGGATGTGTGACGCTTAAAGACTCTAAAACAAGTGCAAGACTCACTAGGTATGGAAAGAGTTCGAGGAACAGTAATTTCTGGACTAGGGTCCACAGGGGAACTCTACCACTCTCCAGCAACCCAGAACCACTGGTTCCTCCAGTTCTTTATTGAGGTAGGGTGACCGGTGATAACGGGAGGATAAGAGCCCCTGGGAGACAAGTAGTACCAATCCTTGACGTCCGACCTCACATCCCGCTCCCTTCTAACCGATTTCTTCAAAGTATAGAGAGTGTGAATGATGTACAGTGAGATCGGATGATCAGGGTTGACCTCTTGCCACACCAACCAAGTGCCCACAGCCTGTGTCCAAAAATTGGGGGCCAGTTGGTAGGAGCACGGTTGTAGCTCCTAAGTAGTGCCCCGAATAAGGGGTGCAGGGGAAGCCTCATCCCGCAAGAAAGGGCATCGTAGTATATGGCCGCCTGGCCCGGGGGAGGGCTGCAAGGTCGGAAAGATGGTGTAGGATACACCAATTGGACCCCTTCTGGTAGCCTGAATTTTGCCGAAGCCCCGGCTAAATCAACCCTTCGAATTTCGGTGGCGACCTCGCTGCTTTCCCATGACTCTGGGTTTGGATCAGGATCGACGTGATAGCCTGAAACCTTGTTAACTTGGTCGACCCACTCCTCTACTTGAGCAACCTCCTCTGCAGACAAACCCAATTCTTCCCTATGTGCCCTAAAAGTGGCCCTAACGGTCAAACCAAGGTCCTGGTGACCAGAAGAAGGGCCGGCCGTCCTTTCTCTCCTCAGATCTCAATCTCGTTTGCTCTGAAGCTCTGCCAAAGATGCCTCCTCTTCGGATGACAGATGAGCCATGTAAGTCTGATGTTTATCTTCTTCGCTGTCAGAATCACTCAAATAGATTATGCCACTGTTTTTCCTATTTCTCCTCTTAATCTGCTCCCTAAAGAAGCGGGAACTAAAAATCGATAAAGAGATGGGGCAGAAACCTCTGACGGGAACCGCCATTGCTAACATCTTTTGTGAACCCGTTCCTCCAACTCTTTCAATTTTTCTTTTGTTTTAAAGGTGGGTCAGACTCAATGAAAGAAAAGCAAGGTGCAAAAGCAAAATTTTCAAACCCACAACAAAGAAAAACTAGAAATAGAAAAATCTCGCATATACAGAGACCAAGAGGTTTACCTTTAGATGACGAATGCTTGAAATCGCGCACTGGGAATGAAGAACATTCCGGTAAAGGAACTGGGAACAGTAAAGGCGGACGCTGGGTAGGAAGCCCTTGGGGAGAAAACTCGAAACTTGCAGGAAAAGAGTATCGCTACGAAGACTCTTAGAAAGTGGTAAAAGGGGAAATAATGAAATGAAGAAGGGTTTATAGGGATTCCAACGATCTAGGTTCATCGATTTTTGTGAGCCGTATGATTAATGTGGTTAACCCATGCTTCTTGGGAAATGGAATAATCAAAACGCCAGCCGTCAAATAGAGGGGCAAAATCGTTCAGCTACCACAGTAAGTGCCACGCGCTGCATAACGCTGCTCCCATCACCTTTTATATAATTCTTGGGAACTCAAGACAATAGCCCCTTTTATTAAATACGCCGTCTAAGATACGCGCTTACACGTCCTAAAACCTCACTCAGGAGAGAAGCCGAAGCAGGAGGTCGACTTCATGCCAAATCCAAATCTTCAATTAGGAAAATCATCCTAGGCACCAGATCTGCGGCATCATACAAAAGCCACCATAACAAAGCTAGTACCTCGGGCGTACAACAAATCTTACATGTCCATGAATGATCGCTTCGGATTTGAGGGACTAGTGTTGAATCCAGGCCCAAAGAAAGGTACAGTAATTCACCAGCAAGGGCACAGTGGACCTTGACCCACGGATAAAGGCCTAAAAGTATCACCTGGGACGAATGTCGAGGTGGTACGACAAGCAAACATCTTTAGCCGACCTGGTTAACGCCTAGCCGAAGTGCTTTATACTCAACCGGGGCGCTTTACGGCGTTGACCAGAGGAGAGATGGAGTCAGTGATGGGACACTGCCTTTACCAAGACTTGACAGGCGCCCATCCCCTACGAAATGTAGCAATGATTACTGTTAAAAAGTAAGGTTTTCACCTCCATGAGCTAGGGTAATGACAAGTGTAAAGTACGCCACGTGTCGTGATCTGAGATAACAAGTTCAAGAGGATTAATCGCATTTTATATGTTTCGGATCCCCGTGTTCAAGAGGGATGAGTTGAGACGTGTTGGTTCAAGGTCCAGTCGGATTTTGTGGTCAACAAGTACAATAAGATTAATCGCATTTTATATGTTTCGGATCTATTTACATACTTTTGAGGGACATTAAAACGTTCATTTGTAGAATGTTTAACATTTCCAAACAGAAAAAAGAGCAATTTAATGACCTTAGAAACACTCGATCTCTTACCAGTATCAATGTTTGAGATCGATTTTCCATTATTCTCCACGACCATATCATGGATGGAGTCATTATGTTTGTTGGGCACGTAAGAAAGAATAACACCAGATGAATTTATTTTAGAGAAGTCTGATCGAGATATTGCCTCTACAGCTTTATTTTCAAGCCATTGCCATTTTCTTGATTTATCTTCCGCATAATGAGTTTGCACTTTTAGTTCATCTAGTAGGGACGGTAAAAAAACTCGTCTCCCTCGATACCCGATCCTAATGAGAGGAAAAAAAAGTTGCCCCATGGGTTAATGGGGGCAAGTATGGGACTAAAATGAAAAACTCGTTATAGGGCGGGGCGGGTTTTGTTTGACCCATCCCGCCATTTATATTAAAAAAATAATTAATTTTTTTTACCATATAGTTTGAAAAACTATTATATTTTGTTAGTTGTTTATGATGAATATTTAAATACTATCTCCGTCCCAAAAAGATAGTCATGCGGTTATTTTCACACGAATTAAGAAATGGTAGTTAGTATAGTTAGGGTATTAAATTTTATCAATGTTTTCCATTTATACCATTTATTCATTATTTATTATTTTAAGTTGACTCACTTTGTTTCCAATAAAAATTTTGAAAATACAATAGTTAAGTAATTAATGTGCATTGTACCAAGATACAATAAATAATGGTATATGTGGAAATAAAAAACTTAATGCATCATCAATATGGAAATAAGACTATTTTTTTGGGACGGACAAAAATAGTATACAAGACTATCTTTTTGGGACAGATGGAGTATATTGTAGTATCTTGTTGGAAAAAATGTTGTTTGATATTGTATTATTTAAAAAAGTTATTTAATTAGGAGGGATGAAATGTAACAATAAAAAAAGTGAAAAAAATTGTTCAAATTGCTTTTTTTTTTTTTAAAAATAAATAAATGGGGTGTTGACTGGGCGGGAAGGGGTAAGTATTGGATGTCCTGTCCCGTTATGACTTAGCGGGTCATGGAGGCGGGTATGAATTTGAGATTCTTCTCGTGGGATGGGGTGAGGTGGGGTGGGGCACGAGTACCCATTCCAAACTTGTCCCATTACCATCTCTATCATCTAGTCAACATGAGTATGAATTATTATTAGTATTAATTATTATAATTATTTGAAGAATGTATTTACGTTTCTTGAATACATCAGATGTCTTCTCTCAAATTTGAACCAGACTCTTCATTCGTTTCGAGTTCGACTAAATCTAAAAGCACATTATTTTTTCATAAATTTTCTCATCATTCGCTTGAAATGCCAAATTATTTTATAAAGATAGTTAACGTCCTAAGGATAGAATTTATCCTCACAAAAATTTCTCTCTGTTTGGAGGGTCCATCTAAGATGATCAATCTTGTTAAAATAAATAACACAAATTTTTATAAATTAGTCTATATTTTTTACTTTTTTTAATATGAAATTTTATCCCTTAATATGATATCACTACAAAGAAATTAGGCTTATACTCTATGTGGACTCTACTTTTTCCTGCAAAACAAATTTTTGTAGGAATAAGAATTTTGCTCCAAAAATTTTTATACTTAAACTACAAATTTTTCCCTGAGTTTACTTTTTCCTAAAATTTTTTTTTTTGTAAAGATAAGAATTTTGTTCCAAAAATATTTAAGCTTAAACTACAAATTCTCCGCCTGCAAAATTAGACTTGTAGGCCGACTTTTATTTTTTATCACAAAAACTAATTTTTTTAGGAATATGATATGGCTCCGAAATTTTCAAATTGAGATGATTCGTACTATCAAACACGTGAACTTTTTCAGACAACAAATTTGTCGGGGCAAGATATTTTTTTGTGACAAAAAATTTGACTAATTCGTAGACCAATGTAGCTCATAAAGATTTCATAAGTTTTTAATTAATTATTATAAAAATATAACATAGAAGGTAATCATACACAAGGAAAAAGAGAGACAAAAAATTCTCCAATTATCCACAACAAGAAATTAAGATTTTTATAGCACTTTATTATAAAATTCTTTAGACTAATATTAAAAATAATAAGTTAATTAAATTTAAAAGAAATTAAAATCTATAATATTAATTATAATATTATCAGATGACAAGACGATTGTGTACTTGATACCTGATTAAGGTTTTGTAGGTCTAATGCCAGGGAAATCCAAAAAATGTCACAACTACTTTTAAGTAATTTTATTTTATTTTTTAAAAATTGTTAAATATTCTTAAGGGATAATTTCAGCCAATGTCACAAACTTTTTTCTTTCACATACATTACCAAAACCTTCACTTTGTGTCACCCACAGTCCCAAACTTTTAATTTAGTCGCGGAAGAAGGATAAATGGATGGAAAAGGTAAACATCCAAATATATGTTAGTTGATCATAAAAATTAAATTCGACCAAATATAAAATGGGAAAAATAGTAACTTTGTAATTTTCACATATTATAAATAAAAATCTAAATTAAAAAAGAAAAAAAAAATAGTGGAACTGTTCATCTTCTTCAATCTCACCCCGACCACAAATTCTTCAGTCCCATTGTGGTCGAGAGGTTGGGCGATGCAAGATAACCTTTGAGAGAAGCAATCCAGACATGGGAAGAGTCCATGTGGTAAATTGCAACAAGAAACTAGTCAAGAACTGACCCAAAAAATTGAAGACTTCAACAAGTTTCGACGATGATAGCAACAGGAACTTGAAACTGTTTTCTTGGTGATTGAGTTTGTTTATTTTGAAGAGTTTTGTTTTTCTTGACAAAAAATTGGATTTCCAATTGTTTATTTGAGTTAGGAGCAGGAATCTTGAGTTTTTTTTTCCCTTCTTCACAAAAGGCGGTTAATGCAATTCAAGTTGTTTTTTGCATTGCAAATTTGAATCGAGGTGGGTTTTTTTGATTTGAAGATTTGGTTTTTGCTCAAAAAATTCAAGTTTTGAATATTTTGCTCTTTTTACTCTGGCCATTGTGGGTGCAATCTTGATTGTGTTGCTAAAAAAAAGGTATCGGTAACTGTTGTGGGTGTTATTTTGCTCACCAAGCTCTAGCCATCAAAATGGAGTGTGAACGATATCACGAACTCGCACCATCGAGTAAAATACTCGATGTTGTGTTAAATCACGAGTAAGCAAATTGTGTTTTAGTAACTTTTGAATGAAAATTTGGGATTCACGATTTCACATAATCAATACCTTTATTTTCACTATTCAAATTTTTAATCCTAATAATGTGATTGATCGAATTCACTAATGCATGTGAAATTCCTTTCTCGAGTTTAAATCAACTTGACCTAATTAGTCAACTGTGTTTCTAGACAGCAGGTCATAATGATTAGGTGCATTAAACACAAGAAGTCCAAAAATAGATCGCAATAATAATAAACGTATATCTATATAGTTCTTTCAATTACCTGGTTTTATTCCTAGATCTAATTTGTTAGCTCACATCTCGGACTATGAAAACGAGCTATGACATCAATGAATTAATGGCCAGTTAATTTACACATTAATCACAAAATAAAATCAACACGTGCAATCATTATGTAAAACTTGAATTATCAAATTAAAGGTATCGTTATTCCCAACGAGAAGTTTAGTTGCTTATAATCAAATAAATAAAAACACAATAAATAGTGAAAATGCACATCATGAGTTTATCAAATTCAACAAGTAAAAGAAATCTTGTACCAAAACAAAGCTTCCACGTGTCGATCTTTAACCCTTACGCATTTGCTTCCAATTAGCCTTCAAGTTCTTGATGAAAAGATGATGAATTTGCCTCTTGAAAGTGTGTGAAAGGTCTTCCAAGGCTCTCAATTTCGTGCCCAAGAGGTTGCTTTATAGTTGGAGAAGAACCTTAAGCAAAAAAGGAAAGAATTTAGGTAAAAATTCCGCTGGGCCTGATTCTCGCTGGGCTGATTTGTATTGCGCAGCCACTCAGTGTAAATTTCAGTGGTCGAGTGGTTATAATTTTTGGACTATGAATTTTTGCATGTTGACTGCACGGCTACGCACCGTAATTTTGGTGGTAGCAAAGTTCTATTTCTAGCTGCAATTTTCATCTTTAAATTCGTGTAAGTAAATCCTCATTCTTTATTTGCACCTCAAGTCCTCCATCTTCTATTTAGTTCAATTGAGTCCCCAAACTTCTTTATCTCTTCAATTTCATTTTTTTCTACTCTCCACATCTTCAATCAAGCTCTTGAACTTTGATTTCTCGCATTTAGTTCATCTTGTATCTCCCGGTTGACACCATTATCTTCCAAGTTGTCTAATTAAGCTCCAATTTTTATCCAAAAGTTCATATTTTCCATTAATTACTTCATTCATGTGATTTTGGATTAATTTATGAAATATGAACAAATAATAAAAAATTATGTAGCTTTTACTCTAAAACGACAATATAATATCCTAACGTAAACATATAAATAAGTGTATAAAATATACTTATCAAATACCCCACACTAGAATCATTGTTCTCGAACAAAGTAGAATTAAACTATAAAACAATAATGCAAAATCACAAATATTTATTGTTTTGTCAACATACTTACCATATGCCTCAAAAATTCAGATCACAATATACTCTAGCACAAAACTTTGAACAACACAATAAAATAGTTCTAGCTATCCAATGCTAGACTTTCAAGTGTGTGTGCGTGAATAGCCATAGTCAAATGCATAATTATGCATGAACATACTTAACATAGTGTGGCCAATTATGTGCAAGCAAACCTGAATCCCATGTAGTCAACCTATAATATTCTAATGGTTTTCCTTACAACACTCATAGATGATCACAACTTTCTACTTTTATCTCAAATCCTGTGTTTCCTTCTATAGTGGTTTCTAAACATTTCCACATTGTATTTTTCCACACAAGATAGTCACGATTAGAAATATGCATGTAAGTCAAGCTACTGGTAAGCAATCCCCAATTTTACAACCTCAATTCCCAAAGTTTAAGCCAACTAAGTTTATAATATGCAATTTTTGTTTTTATACGGAAAACTTTTTTCTTTTACTGTCCTTGTCTTTTACTATCTTTGTGCAATACTTTTTTTTATTTGTTTTCCATGTGACCCTTTCAGCGAGTTTTGTATCGATGACTCCCAAACCAGATAACTTTAGAGCACTAGGTTAAGAGAACCTTTCAAACTTAATTACCAGAGTCACAATGGCGACAAAGAAAAGTTAAAGATGTGATTTTTGTTTTATGTGTAAGTCCGCTCTCCTTAAGTTTTCTAATTGACCATATAACGAGTTTTGGGCTGATAGCTCTCAATTTAGTTGAACTTTGAGTACCAGGTTTTAACACCCTTACAAGCTTATTTGTTCGAGTAAAACAACTTACGAAAAGTGGAATAAGACAAATTATTTTCTGTTTTTATGCTAGTGCTGGCTTATACTCGCTGACCAAACCCCTACAACCTAAGGTGCAAAACCAAGAACCACAGACCCTCAACTTATCAATACATACATATACTAATCTTTCCACTCCCATATTACTTCTTGAGCGGTTTGGTTCTAAATTTGGTCGGGACATCTATAGATCTAAGTTTTGGAATTGTATAGTCATTCCTACGTTCATGTTGCATAAATATACCCACATATGTCAAACATACTTCTACACAAGTAATTATTTAACAATGACTATGTGCGCAAAAATATAAAGCTAGACATGAATAACTAGTCAAGAAAAATCACATTTTTAATGTTGTCCAATATTCATGTTAAAACATAAAGTTGATCCAAATTATATCCTAGGCAATAAACATGCAACAAAAAATTTCAACCTTTTCATTTTTATTTTTTTCCAAAATTTCAATGTTTTTGTATTTTTTTTATCCCAAAGAAATTGAATGAATGCAAAGAATGAGATTTCCACCCCAAACCAGAAATATACATTGCCTCCAGTATATGTCAAATAAATATATCAATTAAACATAAAACATAAGAGAGGGGTTCAAGTACTTCTCGGGTTTGGCGATGATATGTAATCATTGGAAGCTTTTCTTTGATGACCCATGGGTGATTCCGACCCTTTTCTTGCTTTTTCAAGCTTTATTTGATTTGTTTGAAGTGGTATTTTCCTCGAAAATAAGAGATAAACAACATTAGAAGCATAAACACCATCAATAAACTGAAATATATCAACAATAACACCCCCAAATTAGGAATAAAGCATAAATCTGAATTTTAAAACATGTTTGACCACCCATATTCAAGCCCTGACATCACCATGAAAAAATGAAATTTTCTTGAGCCATCATTTGACACATGGAAGTAAATAACATGGTCTATAATATGTCAAAAATTCAGAGCATTTTTAATTCCAAAGGGTTGTGACACAAGGTGGCAAAGTCACTACAGGCTGAAAATCAATCAAATGCCCTACAGTGACCTTGTAGTGGTGCCTTGAGGTTCCTATAATTCCAAATCCAAGTTTTGTGCATTGTGATTATTCAAATCATGAAGTAATGGCACCTAATCGATGCTAAGCATGAATTAAAGGTGATTGTCCAAAAAGTTTTGCAAAAATTTCACAAAATGCTCATTGTGTCATTTAATCAAACACAAGGTGTGCACAAGTTAAAACAAAGGGAAATAATAGAATTGGGAGTTTGAAATTATCCTACAACTTTCACCTAGTTTTCAAAATCAATCTATCACCAAAGCCTAGCCTAGTCCACAATCCAATTTTTCATAAAATCACAATTCTTAAAAAAAAAAAAAAAAAAAAAAAAAAAAAAAAAAAAAAAAAACCTTAAAAATTGCAATTTTCCAAAGTAGTGAAGAGAATCATAACTTCTGGGGGAGATTGTGACGTGGTGCAAGCTTATATAATGCTCAATTCCATGTGAAAGTATGCAAGTTAGATGTCATCAGGGGTTGAGATGTGTTTGGATAGAGAAAATGACTTTAATGTCATGAATTTTGATGTATACTTGTTCTATGTTAAAAACTTGTCGAGATTGCACTTCAGATAACCATGTGGCCACGCAGAAGGAACCCTAGTGGCCGCGCAATTCATTTCTGGGCGAGCTACGTTTTTTGTGTGTCAAACGTGGGGCCACTCAGTTTGAGATGGCATGGCAGCGTGGTTGTCCGACCATAACCTTAAAATTTTGACTTTTTGAATTTCAAATTCGGTTTTCAACTCCTAAACACCTCTTCATGCATACACTCAACCAACTATATTTTGTTCATGTCTTAAACTAACATGCCATAGTTGGGTTTATAATTTAATACTCACCATTTAAGCATGCAATTAAGACCAAATTTTCAATGGAATGAACATGGTATAAATGCTAAATATGCACAATCCTATGCTTTCAGTTTTTAGTTCAGGATGTGTCAATAATCATGATGTGGTAGACTTAACTAGGACCATACACTTATCAAACAACTCAATGTGGTGTAACAAATATATTGCTAAAGTGATCACTCAACCATGCGAACATAAATACTAAGATAATAATGCAAATAAATCCTAAAACTAAACATAAGGTAATAAAGAAAGTATAATAAATAAAACGGATAGAAAATTGGGTTGCCTCCTAACAAGCGCTCTGTTTATAGTCTAAAGTCAACATTTTATCGTGCTCATTCAAGGGACTCTAAATAAGATTTTTGATGACCTTCTTTATTTGTGTCGGTTGAACTTGCTCCAAATCGCATTTAGAATAAAAATTTTTACCTTTCCCATGTCATATATGTTGACTTCTCCACTCGATTTGAACTTCAATATGTAAATTTCAATAATCTCTTTAGTGTCGATGATGAAATCAGCTTTTTTCCAGTTATTGAAGTTCGAGGATTGCATTGTAAAGTAGGCACCTTTAAGTGCCTCCTTGTTTATCTGCTCTTCTGTGATCAACTCCTCTTTCTCCAATTAATGTTCCTCTTTAATTTAAGTTTCCTCGAGCTCGATGTCCAAAATTTAAATTGTTGACATTTGGACAATGAACTCTTCATGGCAACTATTTTCTTCTGATTGATCCACTTTTTCAGGCTGTTCTTCATTTTCTTCATCTGTTTCAACCAATTTTTCTAAGTCATCTGATATTTTTACCTGAATTCCTGACAACTGCACTAGACAAACATTTCCCACACAATCAACCTTCCACAAACCATCCTGAGGTGCAACAGGGCATTTGGGTAAACCATGATTTCCAAGGCAGTAATCAAAAATTAGAGAACTTTGTACTGTATGTACTAGCTGTTCACCTCATCTATTTGATTTTTCTGTTATAGCATCTAAATATTCATCAAGTTTTGCATACAGTGTTGTGATATCATCCATCTCAAGTGTTGTTCGACCAGAGTACCACTGGTTATTATTTATTGCCATCTTATCTATCTGTTGTGATGTGTCCAACTGTCTGAAGTCCGTTCAATCCCTAAAAAAGAAACAATTCACAATTTTTTAAAAGTTCTCCATAACAAAAACAAAAATTAAGAAATAAAAATAAAACAAAGTAAAAGTAAAAATTTTAAACTAAAGTAAGAACTAATTGGTATAGATATTAATTTACAATCCCCAAGAATGACATCAAAAACTTGTTGTGCTAAATCGCAAGTGTACGATATCACATCTAAGTAATAAAGTGGACAAAGATACCGAGTTATTGTCCCACAAAGATTGTGATTAATTACCGAAGTTATTTATTTGAACAGATGAAAATTGAGATTTTTGTCCAACTAGAATAATGATTAAAAACAAATAAACGAGGAAGCAAATTGCATTTTAATAACTTATGAATGAAAAGTTGGGATTTACGATTTCATGTAGTCAATACCTTTAATTCCACTATTCAAATTTTAATCCTAATAATATGATCGACCGAGTTCACTAATGCATGTGAAGTTCTTACATCTCACAGCAACTTCCACTCAACCACAGCCGCCAGCCCTCTACCAAACCACACAACTCCATACCCAAACCGCTCTGTGAAAAACCTTCAGCAGCAACCGCCCAACTCATTCTCCCACACCTTAGCTCTCACACACTCAACCAACCTCTTTACAACTCCAAAAAAATTAAATAAATAAATAACCTTCCACTCACAGCTCCTAACCACTCTTGCCCAGCACCATCAGCCAGACTTCTCTTTCGACCAGCAACCTCTCTCTCACAGCATTCAAACCTCACACTCAGCAGCAGCTGCCCTTGAAGCAGCCTCCATGGCCAGCCTTCATACTGCAACAGCCACCAATCCTTTTCAATGATTCATTCCCGTTTTGATTCATACTTTTCCTAGAATTTTTAGTGTTTCATTTGTTAGTTTACACAATTTCAGATTTTTGATGCTAGTTAGCTTTGATATATTTTGGTTATTGAATTTCATTTTCTAATAATGGTTATAGTTTGTTTGAATTTTATTTCGTTTCATTTAATTATGTCCGGATAAATTATATTTGAGGAGAGTTACTCTTAACTTCAATGGGTATATGTTAATTTCTTATGGATGAATTCTGCTATTGATAAGAGTTTATAAATTGTTTTAAATTTTCATATTATTTTACTTTTGACAATTGAAATGAAGTTTCCATTCGGACCATTCTCCATGGATAGCCAGTGCTTTACTATTGTTTAATATAGGTATGAAGCATAAGATACGAGGGACCTAATTCAAGAATCAATCAGACGTGATCTACACATATAAATAGATCGCATAAAATTTCGCAGGATGGGAAACTATGCAGCCATCAGAACACCTAAGTTTTTTCCCTAGATCCTTTCTCATACATCCTTATCTTGAAGCATCCAGTGACGCCCCTAAAGAAAAACTTTCTTATGCCAATTATTTCATAGTTCAAAATTAAACGGTTATGTAGATCAATAGATCCAATTATATACCAGATCGAGTTCTTCATTTCCTTTAGGAATCGGAACACCGATAATCTCACCGGAAACCGTCCTCTATGGTGGTTATGATAGTATGGTCCGAAGCCTCCATCACTGACTCTGACTAATGTACAATGGCCCCGATCGATAGCTATGAGATTACTTCTCTTCCCAGCGAGAATTCACAGTCACAGTAGTAAAGGCTTTACTAGTCTGAATTCAGAAATGAAGGAGAAAAGGGTTGGGAATTGAGGAAATGATGGCCGAGTCTAAGAGAAGAAGGGGAAAAACCAGTCTTGTCTGACAGAAAACCACCAAATGGCCAATTTTTTGATGTAACCCATCCACTAATTCAACCGCTCCACTCAAATCGCTTCACCTGACTGCCCACCACATTTGGAAATATAAACTATTGATAACCTGAAAAATGGGCCAAAAAAAAAAACACATTAATTTTTTTTTTTTTTTCCAAAATTGAGATTTTTCTCCAAATTTCAATTGAATTGAAGATTCTCAGAATCTCAATTCTTTTTATTAATATATAAATTAAAAACTGAATTAAGTTTTAAAAAAATCGAAACCAATCAGTTTTCAAGCTCAAAATCGAAAACTTATCCAAGCATGTTTATTTACTACTTATAAGAATTTTATCTTTTTCTAAGTCACTCCAAACATTAAGTTTACTGTTAAAACACCAGTACATGTATTTTTTTCCAATAATTATAAGGAGACATTTTTAAGTGATATTGTGATGTGACACACATTTATTAGATAATAAAAAAGTAAGTAATTGAGTAATTATAATCATTATTCAATAAATGTATGACACGTCATAATGTTACTTTAAAATATCTCTTATTAATGTCTCCCTACTTATTTTCTTCACTAGAATAGTGAAAAGACATCAGTTTTCCATGAAACCTCAGTTTCTTCAACTACTTCTAGTTAAACTTTAACTTCACTAATATAAATTTATGATTAAACTCATTACATAACTTTAGTTTGATTGAAAATTACAATCATTCTTACAAAAATATTGTATCTAGTTACCATTAAATCTATATAATTACATTTAAATATCTAAAATCAGAATTCCAAGTACGTTGAAAATCCAATTATAGATACAATGAAATATTTATTCCTACAGTGTGTCAATGTGTGCGGATTTAGTGACATTCTGGACTAGAATTATTCAAAATATCCATCTAAAAAATTGAGAGGAGACTAAAAAATAATTCATCCAAATGATAACTTTATAACAAATCTCAAGAACCAAAAAAACTTGAAAAATAATCGAAATCGAAATCTTCTTGCCATTGAAGAAAATCGAACCGAAAGTCTCAATTGAGTTTCGGTTCTTTCAATAATCAAACCATACCAAGTTATGCCACTCCTAACAATAATGGTGATTGTTTTTCCCCTCAAATTCATTTTTAATCAAACATTTTTTTGAGACCCGTCACATTTCACACATTTCAACCATAATTCTTTCAAAATCTAAAATTTCTCCAAAACCACCATTACTAAACGGGCTCTGAAAAGTCTTTTTGTATAGAATAATGCAAAAGGACCAATTGTGTCAAGAATATACGAGTTTGGGATCATTTGCATTTTGATTAAAGGTTAGGACCAATTACACAACACAAAAAAAGTTTGAGACTATTTATGGTAATTTACCTACATATTTTTTCAGTGGACATTGCTTGTTAAGTAATTTCCTTAATGCAGCAAGGACTTTATAAGTTGGGTAATTATATTAACACTACATTTTTTATTAAGTGCACAGTAATTTAATTACAATCTTAAACCTTAATTTTATTATTTTTTGCACTTATTATTCCTCTTAACTTTTTGTCTTATTTTTATCCTAGACTTTTATTAATTAGAAAAGTCGCTAATGATGACTAAATAATTTTTTAGGAGTAAAGAATTTTTTTTTAATTTACCTCTCTTATATTTAAATAAGCAAGATAAACGATAATTGCAAGAATTTAAAAAAAAAAAAAATTAAAAAAATTCAATGTAATAGAATATTTGAAATAAAATTGTCAATAGAGATAAAATATTAATTAATTAATGATTATTGAAAAGAATACGACAAGAAAACAATAAGAGAATAATTGTCAAAATAAGCAAAACAATAGGGACATTTATTGCAATTAAAATATGGTTTCATTAACTATAATTGTGGTGTGAATATAATTTCTCTCATAAGTTTTAAGCTTTTAGCATTCTCTAACCCCTGATGTCGAAGAAAGTTCAAAGATTCAATACTCTCTCTCAAAAATATTTTAGTACTCCATGGAGTTCCAACTCGTTGCTCTATGGCCGATGAAAAATTGTTCCATTGCAATAGAGGCCCAAAAAATCAATTAATGTGGCCCCCTATTGCAAATGGTAGTTAGTTTACATATTGATCCAGAGTATTGAGTTTGGTAAGGGTTTTCAATCGATTTGAGAAAATAATGAAGGAAAGTTTTCGGTGATGTCGAATAAGGGTAATTTTGGTAGTTTCATTAATTTTGATTTCAAGTATTTATTTTAAAAATATTATCCTAGCCAAAGGCTAAAATCACAAAATGTATTACTAAAGAGGCTATTTGACTTAAATCCTATAAAAAGTTTTTACATACTTTACAACAGTCGTGCTCTTGAGCTCCACGCTCATTTCATACAATAAGCGATACTCACGTGGCAACCAAATGATCCCCTTAGAGCATCTTCAATGGCTCTGTTGGTCCACCTGTCAAAACAGTGCACAGTTGAAGGAGAGAGAAAGTAAAGAGGAGAGATGTGGACAAGGTCCATGAAGTGAGAGAGAATTCATGAGAGGGATGGACACATAAACAAAATCAGAGGTTTCCACCAAGGTCCTCCTGCGGACCTTCTGACAAATCCTGTGGTGGTTTGGGAAATATTTTAATCATTTTTTGGTTGCTACCTTGGACAAAAATCTTGGATAGACGGAGCCATTAAAGATACCCTTAATTGAGTGCCATTTCTATAAAATCTTCCAAACCCCCACCCACCCATCCCATCTCAAACCCACCCCTACCACTTATTAATATTTTTTCCTTTCCTCATTTCTTTTTAAATATTTTAAGATCTATAATATCAATATATAATTTTTTTATTTTTAAAATAAATATTTATCACTATCAATTATCGATCCAATTTAAGTATAAATAATTACAAGATATTTTGCGTAATTTTTTAGCTAACTTGAATTTGTAGGCGCAAATTTAAAAAAAGGGACTATTGCACTCCATATTACTTTTTTTTTTTAATCCTTATTGGGTATTGGTGCAAACGTCTCATTTATGCTTAACCCCTCTTTGATAAATATTAAAATTAGATTTTTAACGAATTTTGATAAAAATTGATGAGATGTGTGGTTTAGAGCCATAAAATATATGATTGTGATTAATTGTTTAGTTAGACTATGATAAAAATCTAATTTTTAATTTATACCAAACAGGCATTTAAATTAAACTGATAATTTATATGAGATAAATATTTACTTTTAAAATAATAAATTTTATATATTGATATTATACTCATTTTTAAGATCTCGCTAAATCATATAATATGAAATGAACGAAAATTTTATTTCTTATATCAATTTTAAAAGGGAAAAATTTTGTTATTTTCGAGGTAAAATGTGTAGTTAAAAATTGAAGAGAGAAAATATGTGTGATTAAAAAATAATTTGAAAAATTGTGTAATTTAAATTGTAATTTACAATGTGTTCGGCTATTTTGTTTATTATAATCATTCCAATTTTTAATACAACTTTTTAATCACAAATCTTTTTTCTTTCTAATTTGTAATTATTTATTTATCTCGAGATTTGAAAAGACAAATATTTATAGCTAAAAATGAAGCTGCCGTAACAAATCCACTTGTGAATTTTAGATCATTCCCATTAAATAGAAAACTGAACACAAAAAGAAATGAGGAGAGGAAAAAGTATATAAAGGGTAGGGGTAGGGTGGTTGGGTTTGGATGATTATAGAAAGAGTAATGGCAGGTTTTCATTTGGTTGCCACGTCAGTCTCGCTCATTGTAAGAGGAACAATGCTAGATCCTGTAGCACGATTGAAGAGCAGAAGTGTACTTTACTTGTCTTTATTATGGGGATTTTCTCTTCCCCGAATCAGGCGATCCAAATCCCCCCTTTATTATTTCCAACTTCTTGTTACGGGAAGGGAAACTTCCAGGAAGTTTCTCAATGTAGAAGGGTTTTTATGAGCATTGAGCTTCAAGTTTACAGCATCCTCTAACCATAAGGCCTAAGCGAGTTCAAAGATTCAATTATTATTATTGGAATAATAATATTAATAAGGTTGTTTGATAACGCTTGATTTTTCATGAAAAATACAATTTTCAAGTAATTTTTCAATTTTTGTACTGTTTGATTGTCTAAGTTTTCCATGTAATCTATTTTCTAACTTGTCTCGAACTTCTGTATTTTTCTTGATTTTGAGGAATTCGTTTTTCAAGGAAGGATGTTTTATTTTTCATAGAAAATCTTTTACCATTTTTGTCACACTTGATCCTTTAATTTTTTTTAAAATTAACATTATTATTATCAAGTACAAATGTATGAAAAAAATTATTATTTTTTAATTAAAATAACTCTATTTTATTTTATTTTCCATGGAAAATGATTTCTTTGAGTATAAGAGGGAAAATGAACTTTCTAATTTTGTCTCGTTTGATCATTTTTGTTGTTGTTAAGTGACTTTTTTTAGAAAAATTAAAATTATTATTGTCAAGTACAAATGTATCAAAAAAAGTAAAAAAAATGATTAAAATAAATAATTTTTACTTTATTTGTCATGAAAAATAACGTCAATAGAACAACAAAACTTGAAAAATTTACCACTTTTTTCACCTATAAAATTAAAACAATAAAAAACTTCCAATTGATATTTTCCATGAAAATAATTTTCAGGCATATCAATTATTTAAAAAATATTTTCTTTCCATCCATTTTTCACTTTCACAATCAAACGGACACTTATTATATTTTATTATTAATTTATTATTACATCTAATTTTATTATTACGAAATTATTACTAATATTATAAATTATTATCATTATTATGAAAATATTAAAATTATTATTCACTTTATGAAAAGGAATTATTATTATTATTATTATTATTATTATTATTATTATTATTATTATTATTATAAAGTTGTTACTTAATAATAGGGTTGTAAGCAAAAATCATCAAATCAAATTGAAACCGTATTTTAGAAATCGTTGGTTTGGTACCACATTGTGACCTGTAAATGAAATGGTTTTGAACAGGACCAAAATGGTCAAAAATGGTTTGGTTTAGGTTTTGAAATGGGAAAAATACATAACTACAAACCTAAAACTATCAATTTTTAAAATAATTATCAATTACATATTAAATTAAAACTAATATAACATTTAAATAAATAAAAAAAATCACCAAACAATATAGTTCCGTCCATCCCACCCACACACCCACTCCCACCCCCACCCAAAATATGATTTTTTTTCTTCTAATTTTTCCAACCACCACCCGACTTAGAAACCACCCTCCCCACCCCGTCGTACCCCACCCACCTCACCCCCAAAAAATAATTTTTTTTTTCTATTTTTCCCCACCCCAACACCCACCCCCACAAAAATGAGTTTTTTTTTTCTACTCTCTCAATATTTTTCCCACCCTACTCTATACTACCCTCCCACCCCACCCCCAAAAATGATTTTTTTTCTTCTACTTTTTCACACACCACCCACCCCAACCTCACCTCACATGACATGCAAATTCATAACTGGTCACATAAAGTCACAATTGGGTCACAATTACTTAAAAATTTAGTCGCAGATCACACAAAGTCACAGTTCGATCACACAAGTTTGGTCAAATGAGGTCACAATTGGTCATACAAACTCACAATTAGGTTACAATTATAAATTTAGTTGCAAAATTCACCCATCTCACCCCCCACGTGCAAAGTCATAATTGGTCACACAAAGTTACAATCGATCACGTAAAGTTACAATTTAGTTGCAAAATTCACGATACCCCACTCCACCTCACCCCACATGTAAAGTCACAATTGATCACACAAAATCACAATTCGATCACAATTACAAATTTAGTTGCAAAACACACCCCACCCTAACCCAACCCCAAAGTCATAATTGGTCGCACAATGTTACTATTCGGTCGTACAAAGTCATAGTTAGGTCAAAGGAGGTCACAGTTAGGTCACACGAGCTCACAATTAGATCACAATTGAAGTTACAATTTGGTCACAATTACAAATTTAGTTGCAAAAATCACCCAACCCAACCCACCTGACCCCATATGCAAAGTCATAGCTGGTCACACAAAGTTACAGTTGGTCACACAATATCATAATTCAGTCACAATTACGAATTCAGTTGTAAAACGCACCCCACCCCCAAAGTCACAGTTGGTCACAGTCCAATCACGCAAAATCACAATTAGGTCAAACGAGGTCACACTTAGGTCACAATTGGTCACACAAAGTAACGATTCGGCCATGATTACAAATTTAGTTGTAAAATTCACCCCACACCACCCTACCCCATCCCACCCACAAAGTCACGGTTCGTTACACAAAGTCACAGTTTGGTCACACAAGGTCACAGATCGGTCACACAATGTCACAGTTCGGTCACATAAAATTATAGTTCAGTCACACGAGGTCAAAGTTCGGTTACACAAGGTCACAGTTCATTCTCACAAAGTCACAGCTCAATCACACATAGTCATATTTGATATAATTGTAGGTCACATCATGTCCTTGTCCAATGGCCACATAAAGCCACAGTTAGTCACAATCTCTAATATAATTAGTCACATAATATTTATTTATTTATCACAACTTACGCCTTTCTTGGTCATGATTAGTTAATATTTTTTTGTCATAATTATCAAATAACTGGTCACAATCATCTATAATTAGTCACATATTAGTTATTTATTGATCACAACTTACTTATTTTTTGTCACATCCCGCACTTATAGCAAGTCTCATTAAGTCAAAATTAGTCAATATTTTGATCACACTTACCTTACAATTGGTCTCATCCTATACTCACTACAAGTCACAATTAGTATTTAATCACATTTACTTAATAATTGGTCACAATTACTTATAATTGATCACAAACACCCAACACCTAACCCAAACCCAACCCAACCTAACCTAACCCAACCCAGCCCCACCCGCTCCAACCCCAAAAGCCAGACCCCAACCCCAAGTCTCCAACCCCAACATCAACAACCGGCCAACCCCAACCCATAATTGATCACTTTTCTTCAATATCGTCGTCACGCTACTAACGACGGCTACCACCACCACAACCTTCACTGTCACCTTCACCACCACAAGCCACCACAACTACCACCTTCACTTTCACCTCCACCAACACAATCACACCTCCAACCCCAACTCCATGTTCAACCTGACCTCACTGCAACCATAACCAACCACCCCCAGATCGGCACCATCAACAGCAAAGCTCCACAGTTCACACAACTAACATTGTCGCCTCTACATCGGCCACCAGCAACAACAAAACTCAAACATAAGACTTTAAATATAACAACACCACTACATCTCAAATTGTTACCCCCGAATTCGTAATGTTGGAAACCCTCCATCCATCATCCAAGAGAACCAGAAGAATCAAGCTCAAAATCGCCACCACGCAGTGACGCTATGTAACGCCCCGAGAATATTGAAGGCTAGAATTGTTTAACGATTTATCATTTATGTATTTTTAATGATTTTGAGAAGTCGAAAGACTAAAATATTTTATGTTTTACAACAAATTTTCTCGGGGCCAAATATTTATTTGTTTTTAGATTAATAATTAGTATATAAATATTATACTTGTTTTGTAGATTGTGATTAATTAGGAATTTTGAACGCAAGAAAAAGTTATTTTCGATAAAATCACGTCGAGTTGTGTTTGATTGAAAGAATATGAAGGAATTAGAATTCTTTAATTTATTCTTTAAATTAGAAACGAAATTGTTAGTTTCATATCCAAAGATTCCTTTTCTAACGTTTTCATTTTAAATTGCACAATATTGATTGAGGAGATTACGCAAGAAACTATTTCAAATTCAACTCACCTTTATTTATCACATTTATTACCTGTTAATGCACGAAATATTGCACATTAATCCCATTATTTAAGGACTTACCTATTTACAAGGATTATTATGCCCACAAATTCTAGTATTTAAAGGCACTAGTTCTGCACAATTTTTATCCACACAAATTCACTTATTTTTAAACTCAGTTATGCACGGGCATCAATGCAATTATTTATAAAAGTGGATGGTTTTCTCAAAATTTCATAAAGAAATAAAATTTTTCGACACGTTCCAGATTCGTTTGACAAATTTTTAGTTCTCATTGTTCAATTTTACACGATCAATTAAACGAACGAGGTATGGATTTCTCTATATGTCAAGTCGTTTATGTTTTCGCTCTTTAATGATTTAAATTTGAATATTTTATGCGTTATTATGTGATCCGAATTAAGATGATCTTATGGGTAATACCAAAGGGTATTATGTAGATCTACGGAAACCAATTACATGACTAAATCCTAAGTAGAGAATGAGAATGGGTATGACCTAAAGTGAGAATGAGAAGGTCGGGTTTCTATCCCACTAAGAAAGTATGTTATGGCGTAATCTACTTGCTTTTGATATGAAATTATGAAAATACTGGCACGAGATCTATACTGAGTATATTCGTATGCTCATTCCATATTTTAAAACATTTTTCAGGTTAGCTCGGGTCGATTGAATCTGTGGCGAAATGATGATGCGGGCTACCAAACGAATTTGAAGATTTAAAATTATAAAGTTTTTATTTCATATTTACTTATTGTTTAAAATATATTTATTAAATTGTTTGAAAAGAATTTCAATTTCATGTTTGGAAAAACCATTTGTTTTACGCTTCCGCATTTATTTAAGAAAATCAAATGGTTTTAGTAACAATCCAGTGGTTAACGTTTACCAAAAATATTGGGGCGTTACACGCTACAACCTGCTCGCAGCTATGCCACCACACCGACGGACTGGTTCTTGCATACCACCAGCAGCTGCCTAGTGCCTACGTATTTATGACCTTCGATCTGAAAGCGGTACTTTACTTATTTACAACCACAATAAATCGGGCACCATCAATGCTCGTCGGCGACGATACGCTGCAGAAGTGAAGCTCTTGCGTCGGCGATAGTCACTGCACCGCTTCTCATGGTTCAAGCGTCGGCCGGCGGATAGAGTGGATCCAGAGAGAGTGTGTCGACGGTGGTGAGAGAATATAATGATGTATTAATATTTTATTTGTTGTAACTTTAATTAATCAAGTGATAAAATAGAAATAACACCTGAGAATTACAAAAAAAAAAAAGTTTGAAACCAAATTTTTAAAAAGTGTTTTTGAAAAACAGGGGTTGGTATAATTTTCCCTTTTGAAATTTAATTGTGGTTTGAAACAAAACTAGATAAGAGAAATAAATATATAAAAAATAAAAAAGGAAATTTTTTGAAAATTAGGCTAATATGTCGAATTTAATAGTTAGATGGGTTGTTTTATTTAATTTCAATTACATTTATTACCCAATTAAATAATTACCATACTTCAAAATTCGAATAATTCCAATAATCTTCACCCAAATATCCGATGAATAATTTAAGTTCATAACAATAGACAATGATAAACTTATGTAATCAATAATTCTCTTCTTTTATTGTTGCCGGTTATACTTTATATATAATCAATAAACCTCTTTTTTTAAGATATGATGATCACGGAGATCTTATTGGGCATCATGTTATTTTTTTGGTCTTATAGACTTGTAATGTAACATTGTCGTAAGTTTTATTTATAACATCTTAACATAAAAAGTTGGACAAAATAACAATATTTTAATTTATCGTGATTTCATTTTGATTTAGTTCATATTTAAATTTATAGGAGATCTATCGAGTTTGTTTAGATTTATTGCAAATAAAGTATAAGTATATATCGAAATCGATGAACTAGTGATATAAAAGTAAATAGGCAAAATAAAATATGGTAAAATCGGACCAAACTGTTGGGTTTAATGTTTGAGTTTTTCTAAAATCATTCTCAAATCGTTTAAAAATGATTTGATTTAACTTTGAGTTTTTTTAAAATCGATTTCAATGATTTGATTTTAAAATTTATCAAAAATCGATAAAATCGGACCGCTTAGACTCTTACTTAACAATACTATAATCGGAGCTATTTTCAAAGCATTTAATCCTTGAGTTGATCAAGCCAGGCATCCTCATGCTGTATTTGCTTTCTATTAACTAATCATCAATCAGAATTACCTCTGCCACATTACCTTATCTATATCTATACTATGTTGTTGAATTGCTTTCCGTTGTATAGCCCTCTTTGGTATCGATTAAAGTCCAAAATTTAATTTAAGTCAAAGTTAACAATTTATTTTAACCACATATTACATAGGATCAACAAATTTTCAACTGTACATTTAATTAACTTTTATCTAAATATTTTAAAAATCCAATTATATCTCCATTAAACTGGTGTTATATAATAGTTGAGAGGTCCTTTGATGCCCTCAACACCCAATAATGAAATATTATTTAATTAACAAATAAAGAAATTCTACGAACAACATATAATTGTTATAAAATGTAATTTTTATGTAATATGAAAATATAGTCCAATACAAACCAATATGGTAGGGAAAATAGATGATATAAAACCCTATTCGGTAGCCGCAAGTTTGAACAACTGCATTCTTCAAGGTCTTATATTTTGAAAGTGCTACAAGATTGCCTAATTCTCAATCAGTTTAAAAATCAGCGTAGGCAATATGATAAAAAAAATGATTTAACGTGTATTTCATGCTAAGATCTTTTAATTCGAGAAATGTCAGCATTTAATGATGACAATCCAATGGTACCGGGGCTCTTAAGCAGATCAAGTTGTTTCTTATTACACGACAACTTATGTACGATTAAAAAGTGATTTGACAAATTGTGTAATTTATAAATTAGATTATGAACTATAATGATTGTGTAATTGAACACAATCTAAGGTGATGACAATAATGCCCATAAACCCGAAACACATTAAATACCCGATACAAATTGATGAAGATTACCCGACTAAATAGGTTTGTTGGTAGAGTATGAGTATAAATTTAAAAATCAGAGATGGGTATGGATCGAGTATGTATATTGTAGAAAAACTCATACCCAACCTCTATACCAACTAATTTTCTTAAAAAAATTATTGTATTTAAATTTTAACAGCTTCAAATTGTTTTTAATATTTTTTCATTTTTACTTAGAGCCTGTTTGGTAATGTAAAATTTTTTGATTTTTGTGATTGTTTTGTTGTTGATGGATGTGTGGTTTTAAAATATTTGAAAAGTCAAAAATTGTGGGCTTGACTAAAAATGAATGGTTGAGATTGAGTTTGAAAAGTTGTGATAAAAAAAAAAATATATTCATTTACCAAACAAGCTCTTAATGTTATAATATGCCATTTTCTTATTGATTACTAGTTGAAAGTCGTACGTTGTACGAGAATTGTTTTAAAGTTGTATTTATTAGCGTTATGTTAATACAATTGTAACATGATTTATCCAAAATTTGATGTACATCCCTTCTTGTTGTGCTTATTGAATTATACGTTTATAAATATTAGCGAAAATCAATAGTTGAACTCACTTATGATTCTTATGTTGCAAATCCAAATGCATTATCGAGAAACAAAATATCGAATTGGTGTTACAATTTAATGGCTCTAGTGCATACTCAACCCCGGAAGAAATCTTATTTGTTTTGTTATCAACTTTCCTGGTATCAATAGAAGTCTAACCAGTCTTTATCCATAACTGTATGCATGTAGACATTTTAAGATAAGGATATTGAAACCAATCTTACACAAGAAATAGTGTCAGCATACATCCAAATCTGTAACCATCAATCAGTACATTTGGCAGCACCTTAATACTCAGAATATCTGTGTTAATACTTGAGCTCTATATCACAGCATAATATCACGAGTCAAGACCACCTGTAGAGAGAACCTAAATGCGCAGATAAGTCATCTATCCGAATATGTTCATCCTCATTGAAACAGCAGGGTCCAATATCAGAGTGACTGCCAGGACAAATGCTTGGAACAAATTTGCTACTGGGAGTCTCAAAAACATTTGTACTCTGGGTACTTGTTGCGCAGCTACAAGCCTGGTTACAAAGACATCTTTTTAGCATATATCTAATGATGAACTTCACTACAACATAAGTTCACATAAACCAGAAAGCGTCTCATATTGCATAGAACCTCCAAAACTGTTATTTACACATTTAACTAATAAAAATCAATCGTGCTGAAGTATATAATCGAAAATATTCATCTATTAGCTCATAAACAGAGGATATATTCTTCTAGAATGTATAATAAAATCGCAATTCATCATTTAGATCCAACAATTATTAGATTACTACCAGATCATCCACACAGAACACCAAGTATCTTCCTTTGGAAATATTTGAAATTTAAATATTACTCTTACTGATCCCAATAAGTTCTTTCAAATACCAATTAAAGAACACACCAACAAATCTTTCCTAAATAAATTTTTAGCCAAATCCAGTCGCATCGTAAAAATTCAAGATCCTTAGATGACTAATGATTCCTTAATTATGAAAGAATTTGAAAGGAATTTTTTTTTATAAAATGTAGGTCCCATGTAATGTAAAATTGCATAAAACTGTGAATTTGTGTTTTAGTAAAATACCTCCACAAAACAGTAACAAGGAGGACGAGTTGGAATTTTTAATTCAATCTCCAAAACACGACCATACTGCAAGAGAAAAATAGAGATGATTCATTTTAAAAAATCAATCAATTAGTCGTAAACTCAGGATCATCAAAGCGTATTGACTAGAACCTACAAAATAAAATGTGTCATATAATGATCTAAATAGAGCTCTAGACCCCAAAAAAATCCACATCTCCCCCCCCCCCCCCCCCCCCCAAAAAAAAAAAAAAAAAAGCGACGGTAGACAAGTCCAATATAACCTGAGAATATTAAGTACAATTAGTAAATACTATTAGGGCATTAAGTAATTATATAAATCATTTGGGACCACAAAATAAAACAGTCTACTGAATTTCAGTCATATTACCTCAGAACCATATATACACACATGATAAGCTAATGGCATATTTAATACATGGATGTAAGGTCATTATACTCTGAAATATTATCTTAAGATGACTAAAACATAGATACATGAAGCATCAATGTAAATTTATTTACATAAAGTTAACATGGTTTTACACACCATCAAGACGATGAACAAAGTAAAACAAAAAATGCTTAATTTTCAATATCATAATTTTATACACACTATCATGACCAGTTGAAGTTTCATTAAGGAATTGTATCCATGTTCAAAATCAAAAACTCCTTATCTAGTTATGGTCATTAATAGAAAATATCTAACCAAAATCTCATTGCAGAACAGATAAGTTTCTCCATCAATTGAAAAATGTTGAATTCTGAAAATTAGCAACTTCATCAGGAAGACATGAACCTTATATGAAATAAATAATAAGGTCATGAACAAAAAATAAATAAAATCAATATAGTGGACATATTGTTTTAGCCAAGAAATGGCACGAAAATATGTCACGTGGCAATCATGGAAATGTGAATCACTTATGAGACTAATCAAAATGCAGCATATTTATGAGACTACTTAAAAAGAATTTTGTTACCTAGCCTACAAAAACCTTGCCCCCTCTCTTCCTTTCTTAATACTCTTTATTAGGGCAATCTCTAGTAAGAAACAAATAGTAGATTCAAAGACCATAGCTAAATCTTTCCTTGCCTTTTTTCGTTGCTCATAAGTCCACTACTACCTGCTTATTTCCTTCAAAATTTTGGTTGTTTTTTTTTTTTTGGCTCATAAGTCCACTAAAAGTTTGCATGTATGACTTCTCTATATCAACAGTGATATTTATTGTTTTAACTTATAATTTTGTCATTTTCACATAGATTAGTACTTAATGATCAAATTCATTTAACCCGCTCTTTTATTCTTACAATTTCAGAACTCAAGGCTGTCGATTGAGCCTTAGCCTTACTCCACTTTCCCTATGTGCACTAACTACAATCGAAGTTCTTCAGGTTGAATAATTAAACAACTCAGAAAATTCAAACATAAAAAGAAAATTAAAATGATGTGTTAAAAATTGTTAACCTATATCATCAAAGACTAAAGAAACACAAAGTTTTCAGATGCGTGTGCAAATTGTAATAGAGAATAAAAATATCTCAGCTTTTAAAAACCCCTATATCAGAACCCATAATATCTACTCAAATTCAACTAAAACATTAAAAAGTAACAAATAATTATTCATTGCTATAAAACCCCCCATTGATTTTGACCCAGGAAACAGTATTTCGAGAATTCAGCAGAAACTTATAAGAACTACAAGTAAAAGCTCAATAAATACACCAGTTTTCAGACGTGTGTGTAAGAGAGAAAATCAAAAAATCCCTGTTTTAACAAACTCATATCTCAATTTACTCAAACTCAGCTAAAACATGAACAATTAACATATATAATTCATTGATAAAACCCCCCAATTGATTTTAACACCAAGAAACAGTATCTGGAGAATCCAACACATAATTGTCTGCCTGGAGAATTTAGGTACCTTTCACTGATAGTTTCTTTGCAATTCTTCAATATTCTACTCAACTCCAGTTAAATTCTCAATATCATTGGCATTATTTTGTTCATGTGGCTAAACCAGTGCTCAAATATAAAAAATGTGAAATGCGAATTCCATGGATATAAAAAATGCTAGTAAATTCCCGTTAAAATAATAATAAAAAAAGGACAAAAAAAGCCCCCCATTGATAAGGGGTATGCACAGACAAAACAATCAATTTGCACTCTCTTTTCTGTTCCCTTTCTTCTTTCATTTATTTGAATTTTTACCTATTTAATTAACCAATCTCCAAACCAGAAAAAAGGAAAAAAGGATAAAAACAAAGTGACCACTAAAGAAAAAAATTGAAGAAAAAGACATGCAATAAATAGATAAAACCCAACAAAAATTGTATACCCGTCTTTGGTTGGACTGTCTTCTCTCCTCAAACTGCAGCTTCCTTCTAGTAGAGAGAAATTCGCCAACCTTAAAAACCTCATCCACTGATTTATGGCTGAAGAGGAAATTGGAACAAAATCAACGATTATGGCCGGTATGAAGAGAAGGAACTCTGTTGAATGATGGCACAGCTTTAATAGGTTGCATCAAGAAAATAAATCAAATGCCAAGTTAACAACTTAAAACATTCACACATACAATAAAACACGGGAAGCAAAAAGAACTCGGATATCAGCATGTTTTCAAACCAATCATTTGAATCAAATGCTTATATCATTTTGCTCCATTAGGTACATTCACTGGATACTATCAAGCACTTATTTAACAGTTGTACTGAGGAATTGGCAATATATAGGCTTATTCAGATGTCAAACATCCACTATAACAACCTCATTAGCTTTGGATGATCCATTTGCAACATTTTCTCAATTTCACAAGCCAAGAATTTTCAATGGGAAAATTCGTCAAACACTTTGTGGTCATATTCAATTTTCGTTTATAATAAAAAATTTAAGGGTTCTTTCAATCCCAAATTTCTCAACAAAATCAAATTCTAGCTGCACTAATAATTCTGAATTAAATCCTAAAAAGCCCATTCTCCTTTAATTGAAAAATCACACAAAAATGAACTCAACATCACCCAGCACCACAAGCAAGTCTCAACTTGGTGAAGCTGGGAACCGAACAAAGCTGAAGGGAGAAGGGGGGAGAACAAAGCTGCCCGGTTGACAAAACCAGCGTGTAGTGCTGGGTACAGCTAGGAACGAAACTGATGATTCTGTACAATGTGTTGGTCCTCCAAATTCACGACAAAACCCGACCCTCCAAACTATGAGTTTGCACAAAACCCAGTAGCAGAGCTTGGAACTGAGCTGAAAAACGTCGACACCCAGAAGGAAGAAGTGTCGAAAGAGAGTTGAATCACCCAGGAACAACCATCATCAACGAAACACCAAATCGAGCCACGGAGAGAAGTAGAGCAAGTAAAAGTCTGTGTGCATATATACTATTGATGATACATAAATCGTAAATACCTGCTTCCAAGCCCAAAGATGCAACCGAGAAGAGAGATGCTTGAATGGGGAAAAATTGAAAGAAGTTTTTAGGGAGGGAGAAAGAGGCGCTCGGAGTGGAACAAAATCAACGATCGTGGCCGGTACGAAGAGAAGGAACTCTGTTGAATTTATGGCTGAAGAAGAAATGGTAGAAATTAGGGATTATTTCTCGTACAAGAATTTTGTGTGAATGAAGAGATAAAAACGCGTTGATGAAGTCGGTTTATGAATGCTATGGAAGCTCAAGTGTGAAGACGATAATAAAATGCATCCTTATCCTCTTTCTGTCGGTTTGGAAGCTCACAAGTGTGAACACGATGGTTACTAATTTGAACAGTGAATACATCCTCTCTTTTAAGGTAAGAGGGAAATAGGAAGGATGCAATGAAAGCAATATTGCCACTATATAATTTTGGAACATCGAGACACTTGGATATTTGTTTTGAGGAATCTATGTTATCAAAGTAGTATATAATTTTGGACAAGTAGACTATTTGATATTTGCTTATTTTTGGATAATTGGAGTCTACTAATTTTTGGATAATGGATGTTGCTATACTTTTACTTCATTTTTGATATTTTTATGTTAAGCAGGGATTATCATTTAGGTCCGTTTGATAGCGATTGTGAAATTTGGATGGAAAAAAATGAATTTTAGAGAATTGAATTCCTCTGAATTGGAAGTATAATGTGTTTAATTGATTTAATTTTTAGGCGAAAAAAGTTAAAATTTTTTCAAATTTTGTTGTTTGATTGACATTATTTTTCATGGCAAATAAAGCAAAATTTAGTTATTTTAATCAAAGAAATATTTTTTTTTAATTTTTTTACATATTTGTACTTGATAATAATAATAATGTTAATTTTTGGGAAAAAATCAATTAACAACAACAAAAATGATCAAACAAAACGTTTATGATTTTCCATGTAAATGTGGAAACCAATTATCACATATTAGCTAAGAATTCATTTGCCTTAAAAATATGGAATTGCTCAATTTCCAATAAAGGTAGGAAAACCAATTTGAAGTTAAAATTAAGTTATCAAAAAAAAAAAAAAAAAAAGATGAAAGCGATAAACGAATTCCTACTTCATAGGAAAATAGATGTTATCAAACACTATCTTAATATATTACATGTGAAGTTCATCGAAAACTTACAATTGGATACTTATATTACTTGGGCAGCCCACACCATTGTCAAATATATATATATATATATATAGTGGGTATGGGTCCAACCCATTGCTAGGGATGAAGCTACAACACGACGAGTCGACGGCTCGTGTGTGCTGGATCTGTCTGAAAAAAATTAGTTAAATTTTTTTGTATTTTTTGAATTGCGACTTAAAAAATATAGTTATTTGATCGATATTTGCTCGAGTTTTATAAAATATCTAGATGACCGTCATAACTGAATAAAGTTTCTGGATACGTCACTGCTCATTGATATCCCTAGTTGTGACCTCACTGAAATTCCTTCTTGGCTCCGCAACTGGAGATGTGTGATTAGAAAATTGTGATTTCAATAAAATATGTAATTGATAATAACTTTAAATTGTTATAAATAATATATATATATATATGTGAATGACATTATCATTATATTCCTGTAAACTTTATATATTACGATTGTGTCATTGTCCACCCCTATAAATAGGGGCCTAAACAATTCATTTTGGATATGCCTAATCAGAATTATTTCTCCCAATTCTCTCTACTTCTCTACTATCTTGTTCTTCTATTTTTACAGTTTAACAACATAAATTAAATTATTATCCTACCAAAGATGGGCTAAAATCTGAATAAAAATTCTTGTCAAACAGGGGCAGAAACAAAACTTGAACCAAGAGAGGCAGCTGACATGGTAGGGACCACATCGCCCCAAATTGACTCCTCACCTAGTCACCCTCGCCTATTCATTCTCAACCTCCACGCTCAACATTTGCCTCACCCTTATTTACACCTTTTCTTTCTCCCTAAATCTTTTTACATCAATAAAAAAATTATTATTTTTCCTTGATTTCATATTATACAATTTAATGAGAACTTCTACAATATTAGTATATATTTTTACTAGCTTAAAAATAATTACCTATCAAATATAAATTGTCATTCAATTTATTAAGCATAAATAACCACAAGATACTTCGCGTCACTTTTTTTTTTTTAGTTAAATTGAATTTATAGACACAAATTTAAATATCAATTTCAATAAGCTCAATTTAATCATAAACTATTACAAAAAATTTATCCCAAAAAATGCCAAATGAAAATAAATTTTTCATTGATTTCATATTATACAATTTAATGAGAGATTCAATATGAGTATAGTATCAATATATAAACTTTTGGTATTTTGAAAATTAATAGTTATCATGTATAAATCATCAGTTCATTTTAAGCATAAATAATCACAATATAATTTGCATAATTTTTTTAGTGAACTTGATTTTGTAGATGCAAATTAAACATCAGTTTAATCCATTCAAGCATAAATTATATGGGGTCTTTAAATATTTTGGTTGTGAGAAAAAAAAAAAGAGGAATAAAGAAGTACATAAATTTGCATTTTCTTAAGAATCAAGAGCCTCAAATATATAGGAAAAATTAGGGATACGAAGAATAATAATATTTAGGAGTTGAAATGTAATTCACTAATACATATATGCGTGTGTTTGATATTCATTAAAATCAGATTTTTTTTTTTTTTTTTTTTTTTTTTTTTTTTTACGATTTTTTAGGTAGATGGATGGTAAAAAAGTAGAGAGAGAAAATGTGTATGATTAGAGATTGATTTGAGAAATTGTGTAGTTTAAAAATTGGTTTATAAACCAATTTTTGAAAAGATCCGAACACATCATTTTGCTGCCTTGGGTCAGAGTCACCAGACATCAATTTTCTGATTTGTGACATTTGAGCTGTTGATTCCCCATTTTACCCTAAATTAAAAATACTTGTTGAATTTTTGTGCATCACTGTTCAAAGGGTAGTGCAGGTAAAAATATTAAGGATGTGTTCGGCTGGGTATTAATATACAACAATGCTACAGTACCCTCAGGCTTGCCCCCAAGCTTGCCCTCTCACTCACATGGGGGGTGGGGCCTGCTCATCAGATAAGCAGGCCCCACCCCCCATGTGAGTGGGAGGGCAAGCTTGGGAGTAAGGGTGGGGTTCAAATAGCATTTTCCATTAATAATTACAACATTAATGAACTTGTTCCAGTTTTTTTATTTTTTTCCAAGTTCTTGTTACTTGGTGGGGAAGCTTTTCCCTTTACTAGAAGGGAAACTTCCAGGAAGTTTCCAAAGAAGTACAATTGAAGGACATATATAAGCTTCAAGTTTTAAAAATCCTCTTACCATAAGGTCTAAGGTTGAGTTCAAAGATTCAATAGCCCCTCTCTCTCATACACACACGGACACACACAAAAACCCTCATAAAGATTGAGAAAAAGAGCATGGAGATGGAGAATTGGGTTTTTGAATAGAAAAATCTTCAACCACGTTCTACAACCCTATTAACGTAGTTAGTAACTAGAAACTAAACAACTTGTTCCTAATGAATAGGGATTGTTCAAAACAAAAGCAAATTCCAAGTAACGTATCATCCTGGTTGTTTTCCTGCAACGACAGTGTTCGAAATGGGAGAATAATTACACTCAAAAATGATAGACTCTCCACAGGAGTGACTGCACGAATCATCGCCCTCTTACATAGAGGACGGTGGGGTCACTTCAAAAAAGTAGCTCCACCGCCCTCTATGTGAGAGTGAGAGGACGGTCGGAGTGCTGTCACTCCCGCGGGGAGTGTATCACGGTCCTTACACACTAACCCAATTAAAGGAAAACGATGCGTAAGATTTAAGAACGAAGGAAAAGGGGGATTGTAAGGGTTTTCAATCGATTTGAGAAAGAATGAAGGAGAATTTTCTATGATGTTGAATAAGAGTAATTTTGGTAGTTTATTAATTTTGATTTAAATATTTATTTTAAAAGTATTATTCTAGCCTAAGGCTAAAATCACAAAGTGCATTACGAAAGAGGCTATTTGATTTAAATAGAAAAACAAAGTTTTTATATACTTTAGTAACGAAATTCTTCAAGTTTGTCCTTATTGAATAATTTCCAACGTTTTGTGTCACTAAAGGGAAAACTTCCTGGAAGTTTCCCACTAAGTTTTCCAGTGTGAAAGGGCATAATCTATATATCTATATATAATATATAAAGGGAGGAAAGTCTGACCAATGTGAACACAAAATGGTTTAGTGTAAATGCAAAATCTGAATTAGTGTGAACACATTTATTGCCTTATATATATTATGAATACTAAATAATGGTTGATATTTTTTTAATCAATTTTAATTTTTTTATTAACACTAATACTGAATGTGTTCAATTAATATTTTTAGTTATCGGTATTAAAATTATTATTTAATGATTATTTTTTATTTATTTGTTGTTCTTAATAATATAAATTCTATATGTAGCCATCAATATAATAATTATGTTTTAATTATTAATGGTCAAATCATTTGTTATCTTTAATATTAAAAATCATATTTTCCAAAATATATATGTGGTAGAAAAAATGCGATACTTATAAATAATTTATAAAAAAGTTATTAAACGAAGACTAATATTGAATAGTTAATACTTTGATTTCTTTTTATTTAATAATATCAATAGAATGATCAATATTTTTTTTAATCATTCTTAATTTTAATAAATTTTTAAAGGTTATGGGGTATAAGATTTTCTACATAATTTCGTGATATCCAACTTTACTCGGTTATTGTATCATGATAATTGCGAGATTTTTCAATTATTATTTTGACTACTTATTTTAATAAATGAAGTTTTATTGGTTAAATTCATATATATATATATATTAAAAGTAAATATTAAAAGTAAGGAAGTTGTTTGGTGTGAACGCATGTTGTGAGTAAGTGGTTTAGTGTGAACACATGTTTTAAATTAATGGTATTTATATTTATTATTTTTATGGTAATCAAATTCATTGGTGATTTTGAAGACTGTATCATTTTTATAATATTTTCGTCTACTTGATTATATATATGTATAAAAAGGATTATTGAACTTTCTTACCATTCAACATGAATTTGGATAAAAAAAAATTATGGGATATTGTATTACCGTCGCATTAAGCATCCGTTTGGTAAATAAAATAAATTGGTTTATAAACCAATTTATAAATTAAATAATTTTTTAAATTACTTTTTAATAAAACGCATTTTTTCTCTCTAATTTTTCAACATGGATTTGGGTAAAAAAAATTATGAAAAATTGTATTACCTCCGCATTTCGTTTAGCATCCTCTTGGTAAATAAAATAAATTGATTTATAAACCAGTTTATAAACTACACAATTTTTTAAACTACTTTTTAACCACACACATTTTCTTTCTCTAATTTTTAACCACTATTTTTTTACTCAAAATTATAAATAAACCCGTTTATAAACCAAATTACTCTTTTTTTATTTTCTCTATTTTTATGGTCTTTTTCTCTTCAACTTTTTATTAATTATTACATAAATATATTTTTTTTCAAAAATAGAAAACCAAAGAGAATAAAATAATAGCGCTTATCGATCTATTTTTTCTTTCCTTTTTCATTTTAATAAAATTTTGAGCTTATATAATAGATATATCTATTTTTTCACTAATTAGAAATTCTATTTAAATGTAATTTTTTTTTTCATTTTAAGTTTTAAGTCAATTTAAATTACAATGTTTAAAAAAATTTCCTAGAAGGTAAACATACAAATCGTTAAAAAAAATTTAAGGTATGTTTAAATGTAATTTTTTTTTTATTAATATTGAATAGTTATGCTTTGATTTCTTTTTTAGTTAATAATATCAATAGAATGATTAATATTTTATTAATCATTCTTAATTTTAATAAATTTTTAAAGATTATAGGGTATAAGATTTTTTGTATAATTTCGTGATCTCCAACTTTATTCGGTTGTTAGCTATTTGACTTTGATTTTTTTAGAATTGTTTTTGTGAAAAAAATGATTTTTTAGAATGTATAGTTAAAAAGTAGTATGAAAAATAGTAAAAAAAAAAATACTTTTTTAAAGAATGTGTGATTAAGAATGAATGTTCAGAAAAATTTATTTTTGAAAAATGAATTCCATATGAGTAAGTGATAATGTACTATATCTTGTGGGTTAAACAATCGCTCCGCTTTTGGAATCGAGATGCATAGATGATTTCTTAATATATAAAATTAAATGTATTTGCGATATACATTCATTAAAATTTAATCAAAACTAACATTTTATGTTGCTTAATTGCTACATTCATTTAAATATATGACCACATGTATTTAATTTGTAATGTTAAAGTAAATATTTAATGAAAAATTTGTTTAATATATATAAATATAAAATATTATAAAAAAATAGTTAGTATCAATTCTAATAGTATTATTCTGATAGTGATAAATTATTTGTAATAATCTAAAAATTATATTTTGAAAAGATTAATTACATCAATAATCATTAAAATTGAGTAGTTTTACAAATGAGTTATGCAAATGTTCATTAAAGTATTTTTTTTTTTAAGTAGTAAATTATTTAAGTTCCTAACTATTACAATTGTGGTGACTTAGAAAAAAAATTTGGCCCATATTGAGTCCACTTTACTCAAATCCTCATTTTTATAAAAATAATTTTTAACTAACATTCTATTAATAAAATTCTAAGCGTATATCACAAATAAATCTATTTTTCTACTTATCAGAAATTCTATTTAAATGTAATTTTTCTTTTACATTTTAAGTTTAAATCAATTCAAATTACAATATTTAAAGAAATTCATAAAACGATAAATATACGAACCGTAAAAAAAATTAAGGCATGTGTAATGTACCTCTGTAATTAATTGTCTTCATTCATTTATCATTTTTAATTAAATATTCATTTTAATTTTTATATGTTAAAATATAGATTTGATATATGTAAGTAACAAATGACCGTGCATCGCACGGGTATAACACTAGTAGTTATATATAAGCATCAAGTTTTCGACGTCCTCTAACCAACGAGTTCAAAGATTCAATAGCCTCTCTCACTCTCAAGAATACACGCACGCACACACCCAAAAAAAAAAAAAAAAAACACTCGCAAGAAGATGGAGAAAAACAGCATGGAGATGGAGAAGTGGGTTTACGAATATGCAAAGACAGAATTTTCAGACAAGGGTGCAGAAAAACCTAAGAAAATGGGGGCGCCATTTGTAAGAATTCCCGTCCGAGGAGCCATCAAGTGGAAAATCTTCAAGTCTTTCTTTGAAAAGCTAAAGAAGTTTAATTGCATCAAATCAAAGCATTGATTTGATCAAGTTAGTCAGGCAATCATCCTCTTCCTCTGTTGTTGTATTTTCTTTCTATTGGCTATCATCATGTAGCAGAATTACCACTGACCACTGACACATTATCCTAGTGTCAGTCATCCTATGTACGCTGTTGATCCATTTGTGTCGTTGTTCTACTGCTTTTCTTCATATATATAATAGTCGAGAGGATGCTTGCCGATTATATATGCTTTTATTTTTATTATCTGCATGTCGCCACTTTGTCTTTATGAATATTATTAGTATTACACACATGGTGCTCTGTTTACTTGTGTGTAATACTATAATATATATATTCATGTCATGGTGCTCTGTTTTCTTGTGTGTAATACTATTTCTCCATATATATATATATATATATATATATATATATCATTTTCTGATTGGAGGAACAGAGGAAAAGAGAAAAAACAGAGCACTGTGAAATGAATATATCATTTTCTGATTGGTGAAACGGGGAAAAGAAAAAAGATAAACGGTTAATTGCACCCTGCACTTCATTTTTTGGCTCAATTGACAAATTACTATCCAAAGGAAAAAAACTGAAAATTACGTTGTCTTCTTCTCCAAAGCGAAATCATCGTTGCTGCATCACCTTCATCCGCCCGACTAACCGCACAACCACAAGTCACCACCTGCACCGAACCACCACCACCACTTCATCAAATAAACCCGCTGTACCACCATAGGAGAAGGGGGCGAAAACTGAGACTGTGAAGGCGAGGGAAGATGACCAGGAATCAGGCTTTCCTCACGCAATCTTCTGTAACTTCTACTACTGCCCGATTTTAAGCATTCTCGTCTCTGAACAATTGGCGCATGTAGTGCAAGTGGTGGTGGTGGTGGTGGTGGTTGTGGTAGTGAGTTGTGGTGGTGATGCTTGTGTACGGTGCGGTGGTTGACGATTGTGGCAGAGAGGGGTTGTGATAACGTTGTGATGATGTGCTGGTGGAGTTGATGATGATGGTGGTGGTTGGTATTGGGGTGGCAGTGTCGATGAGGTGGGCAGTGAGCCTGGTAGTGTCTCCGGTGGAGTCCTTCACCACCATATTAGAGAAAAAGTATCATAATCAAAGTGTAAAGTTTCAAGTTGTGATACTACAATTTCGTCCAAAGTATCATAAAAAATTAATAAAGTTTCATATTTAGATACTAAAAATTTGAAGTCATGTTGTGATACTTTACAAGTATCTTATGATACTTTAAGTATGGTGTTGTGAAACTTGTAAAGTATCATAAGATACTTGCAAAGTATCATGTTGTGATACCTGTAAAATATCATAGGATACTTTCAAAGTATCATGTTGTGATACTTGTGAAAATAGTATTTTTCCAAAAAAAAAAAAAAAAATGAAGTATTTTTCAATTTTTTTAAAAATGAAATAAATTTCAATTATGATACAAAAATATGGGTATTTTTGCAAATGTCCCAAAGATAAATATATGTAGCCCACAAAATTTTAATTTTAACAACTTTATTTTAAGATTTCCAAAGAAAATCTTAGGCTCCGTTCTCTTTACTGTTTTGAGCTCGTTTTGAGTTTTCGATTTTTGGAAATATTGAAAACGCGTTCACTTTGCCCATTTTCAGAAACGCGTTTTCCAAAATACAAAAAAAAAAAAAATACAAAGGAAACTCAAATCGATTTTATTGCGTTTTGGATATTTTGTGTTAAAAAGTCCAAAACGACCAAAACGCACGTTTTTTTTTTTTTTTTTTTTTTTTTTTTTGTAAATGTGAGATACTTCCTTCACTTGAAATTCTTATATTATTTTGTCATTATATATAGATTCATGTTAAGATTTTTTTTTTATAATTTATTTATTTATTATTATTATTATTATTTTTTAAATGTGATACACTTTCTTCACGTGAAGTTCTTATGTTATTTTGTCATTATATATAGATCAATGTTAAGATTTTTTTTTTTTTTTTTGTAAATTATTTTTATTTTTACTTTTTGTAAAAGTGATACACTTCCTACACTTGAAGTTTTTATATTATTTTGTCATTATATATATAGATCAATGTTAAGTTTTTTTTCTAGTAATTTTTTATTTTTATTTTTTGTAAAAGTAAGACACTTCCGTCATTTGAAGTTCTTATATTATTTTGCTATTATATATATTCATGTTAAGATTATTTTTTTTGTAATTTTTTTTTTATTATTATTTTTTTTTTGTAAATGTGAGACACTTTCTTCAGTTGAAGTTTTTATATTATTTTTTCCATTATATATAGATCCATGTTAAGATTTTATTGGTATAGTGTTAAATTTTTGTTTAGCTGAAACAATATTAATGATGAATTTATTGACATAGAGACCTAACTGATTTATTAAAATTAAAATTAATTTAATTCAACAAATCAACCATTTTTTACATATAAAATATCACAAAATAAATATATCAAGAAATTACAAAGTAAACGCATTTTTCAGTTTTCTATTTTTGAAAACAGTTTTCCAAAATCACAAAGAGAACATGTTTTCAGCAATCCCAAAACAAACAACCAAAATCCAAAATTCAAAACAAAATCCAAAACTTAAAATTCAAAATCGAAACACAAAGAGAACGGCCCCTTAAAATTCCTCTCAAGGGAAATTTAGGGTCTGTTCCGCTGCAGCCCAGCCATTATAATTTTGATTATTTGACTTTTTTTGATTTTTTAAGATAAAATGTGTGATTATAAATTGAAGAGAAAACGTGTATGATTAAAAAATAATTTGAGGAATTGTGTAGATTATAAATTAAATTATAATTTGCACTCATGAAGTAAACGAAAATAGGCTTAATTAGTTTGCTACGTCACTAAGACAATTCATATATATTGTGTTCTGTAAGTTCATTTTTGTAAAAAACGTTGTATGCACATATCAATTATTTTATTTATTGGCGACTGAATTATTTTGCTCAGTCTAATTTATTTTTATGTCTAGCTAATTATATTTTATTAAGTCTAATAAGTAATTATCTTTTTATTGGCCACGAACCTATTTGTCAAACTCAAATATTTACATATTTTAAAGAAGAATAAAGTAATTCAATATTGATCTTATTTTGTATCTCGTATTAAATAACATTAGATGGACTCAAGAAAAAGTGATTTTGGTTGAAATCAACCTAAATTGTCTCAATTAAAGAAACACGATTTTATATAATATTTTATTATTTATTTTATGGTTCTAGATAATTTTACTATATGGACTTATACTTTTATAAATTTTAAATTGTTGTAAATATTGTATTGTATTAGTGAATGACAATTGTACCCTTCTAACCCTAGTTATAATTACTTTGTATATCAATTTATTCCCCTATATATAAGGGGTTCTGGTTCATAATAGAATATACAAGTTTATAGGTGTCTCTACTTTTCTATCTAGTTTATAACACGTTATCAGCACGATTCTCTAAAATTATTAGAAGGTAATTTTTTTTTTTAGCTATAATTATCTATCATGTGTATCAAAATTAATTTGATAACACATGAATCTTTTTAACTGCATCAATGCGAATTTGATTCATGGAGCTTGATTTTTTTTTTAGTCTAAATCATTACAATTCCAAATCAGTTCCTGCATAATCCGAATCCAATTCAATTAAAAATCTGAATTCAATTCATTCCAAATCACAATCATTCATTGGGTTGCGTGATTGTTTTGTTAATTGTTGAATTGCGTCCATATTTTCCAATTGATTCTTCTATTTTTTCCAAATTCAATTAATGTTTCCGAATTACATAAATTTTGTGTCATGTTTTAATGTTTAGTTGATGCGTTATTCACATATGTATTTTACATATTATGCGTGCTTAATGAATTACGTTGTTGCTCCTGAAGTAGCGCAACTGTATAATTAATATTCCAGAAGAATATTAATATGACTATCATAAATAATTTGTTGTTACTCCTGAAGTAGCGCAACTGTATATAATTAATATTCCAGAAGAATATTAATATGACTATCATGAATAGTTTGTTGTTACTCCTGAATTGGTACAACTTTATAATGTTCAAGAAAGATTATTATTTGCTCCAGAAGAGCATAAATTATAATTGTCAATATTCCAGAAGAATATTTGACCTATTATTAAAGAAATAATAGAAAAATACAACATGCTCCCGAAGTAGCATATATATCGAAGAATATTGACATTTTATTCTTGAATAATAGCAATTTTAGATTTATAATTATTCCAAAAGAATAATTCGTTATTGCTCTTGAAGTAACGCAATAAATAATTAATATTCCAGAAAAATATTAATTGTAAATTTGTCTATTATACATAATTTGTTGTTACTCCTGAAGTAGTACAACATTATAATTAATATCCTGAAAGGATGTTATTTGCTCCCGAAGAGCATGAATTGTAATTTTCAATATTCTAGAAGAATATTGATTTATTATTTATTTTGGAAGAATCGAAATAAATTCGTTAAAGTATACTTTGTTCCAGCAAATTATTATTGTTATTATTTTTTGCTCTTTCAATTTTGTCATTGGAAATCACTACGTTATTTTGAATTCTCAAATACATTATTAGATTTGATTCTACCATATATTAGTTATATATCTAATTTTTATATATGGAATTCACGTGCATGTTTAGTATCTTTTGCATATTGGTAAAAGATTTAGCCAATAAAAGATTTAGTCAATTTTGTTAACTTCTATATATGGAGATTCTTTTTCCTAATATATGTTTGGTAATTCATTTTAATATATAAATTCATATTATGTTTATATGGTAATTAATATTCTTTAAGATGATTAGATATTTGTAGCTGTTCATTTTTAAATTCTGATTTAATAATGTATCATGTTGTTACTCACGTAGTAGGACAACAATAGTAGTATTCTAGAAGAATATTACTTGCTTGTCATGAGCAGTATATTACAATTTCAATATTCCAGAAGAATATTGATCCAATGCTCTTGAAAAAGCATAATTTAAAATATGTTTTAAATGAATATGGTGTTGGTGTTCTCGAATAAATACAACCCACGTTAGATAAATATTCCAGAAGAATATTTTAACATCACTCGTGTAGAGCACAAATATTGTGGCTTGAAAGGAAGAATGAATAATTAATATCAATATTCCAGAAGAATATTGACTTATTATTCTTGAAGAATTACAATTTTAGCAATATAATTATTCCAGAAGAATAATTCGTTATTTTGCTCATAAATTGCACAATAGATATCAATTATTGTTATAATTGAATGAGATTCGAATCAATATTTCAGAAGAATATTGCATTATTGCTACGTTTCAATATTCCAGAAGAATATTTCAATTTTGCTCTTGAAGAAGCAATACGTTGTTGCTCCCGAAGAAGCACAACATTTATAAAATAATATTATCTGCTTTTGAAGAATATGATATTATAATTTCAATATTCCAGAAGAATATTGACATATTGATTATGAATGAGCAATAAAAACGTGCTTTCGAAGTAGCATATGTTTCGAATAATATATCATTTGAGTTCATGTTTATCCCTGAAGGAAAACATGTAACTAATGTCGTAAGGACATTGATTAGTTTGACTACTTGAATAATATATGATTATATAATGTTTAATCATTGAATTATATCTTATATTGAACCAGAAGTTCAATTTGATTTTATTATTTGGCATGACCAGTTGGACCATCACTAGATCAATAATGATGCGAAATTAAAATTGATACTCAATGAAGAACCAGAAGATTCTACAATTCAATCATATATGATATTTGTTCTCTTTCATGAAATTTTTCATTATAACTAGCTAAAATAGGGATTAAATTCCCTATATTTCTGAAAATTAATTGGGGTGATAAATGGGGACCCATCATCCTCAACGTTGATCATCTAAATATTATTTGTATCTAATAGATTTGATACATGTATTAGATGATTGCATGGTGTTCGCAACCTGAAGTTTGCTAAATTATTGCTCAAATTATGAATTATGAGCATAATTTTCAGATTATATAATCAAAAATGTGTCTTGATAATGCTAGTGGACACGAATCTCAACATTTTAATAAGTGTTAGTTGGGATGTCGATAAATGGTTTAACTTTTTTGTTTGTTAAACGCCTCCAATTAATTTAATTGAGAACAAAATACTTCCCTTTTTGTTTAGAGAATTCTATTACGCATCATGTCAATATCATAGTTCTCCCTATTATAATTGGCTTATGGTTAGAACATAATTTTCCCATATAATTTTTTTAATAGTGCAATTGATCCACCACAATGCACTAATATGTGAAATAAAGAATGTTGAGAAAAATGCGTTGTTTGAACATATATTCCAAATGGGCGATATTTTACAACGTCGAAAAAAAAAGTATTGTCAATTTGATTGGACAATTTTCTCAACATTAGGGGGGAATAGCTTAAAATCAAACAAATGCATCATATTATGTTATATATATCCTCGCGATTAATAATACGAATCAGAAGTTCGATTGAAAATATGAACGAAACGTTCAAAGATAACATAATTACAAGATGCATAAGAGATTAATAAAATCTCATGCTCTATCTTATATTGATATGTAGTACGCCTGAAGCGTAGCGATATTTGATTCAAATAAAAATCCTCAAACAAATAAAAATAGAGCAAATGATTATAATGGTCTTATTGAGGAGGCATATACTCGTGAGAGAGTATTTATTGACATAATTAATTGTAAATCTCCAGAAGAGGTTCAAGTACTTGAAATATTGAAAATTGAGATCTCTATAGTTTTGTCTTGTGGGGGAAAGAAATCAAATTGAGATGATAATTGTGTCGACACACTTTTTAAAGCACTTATGCAAAAGCAAATTGCGAAGCTAGCCGCATCATAATTTGAATGATAGCGAGGATAATAAAAGAAAATATGTCGAAGAAAATCGACATAAAAATAGTTGGCAAAAGTATGCATTCAGGCTAAATTAAACTTATTACAAAACCTGAAGTTTTGGGACCTGAAGTCCAAACGCATAGAAGTGTAAAGCCAGTAAAATATTTATAGGTATAGTCGTAATACACGACTTGTTGCGCAACGAATGTTTTAAAGATCTGGCATAGATACAATATTTTATTTTCCTGAAAATGCATAATAAGTGCCTATAAATATATGATTATTAGAAATGTATATAATGAAAAATGATTTACTCTGATTACTAGCTTGCGCTCTTTGATGTACCAATGAGTGATATCAAAATGTATGTTCATCAACTCGGTACGTTGGGAGTATTCTTTGAAGTACCAATGAGTGAGATTAAAAAGGGTAATCAATACCTCGGTACTTTGGGATTGCGGTGAAATAATTAGAGAAAATCCATTTGAAATATAGGAATTGTTATCTATCTAAAGTTTCACGACTTAAATTTGGTGGTAGCAATTTGACAATTGCAATGTGAAACATATACGATGCTTGAAGCATACAGTATAATCCTTGAAGGATTAAATATATTTGAAATATATAGTTCAAGTTTTTAAGAAACTTGTTTGATCAAAGTTTAAAGATACTTTGCTATCTGAATATATCATATGCCTTTAATAGATTCAATTTGCAATGGAATGTGATTGATAATATGAAATTAGATTACATGAAGAATGGTACAAATGACTCTATATGACAAACAAAGTATTGAAATTGAGATGTACCATTACTATGAATAAAAATCGTGGCAATTGATTTTCAAGATACAAATTCATGGTTAATTATTCACCTGAAGTGAATAAGTTAATTGTTCATTGAAGTGAATAAGTCACTTCTAGATTTGAGAACTGCATTAAATGCATTGATGAATATTGATTATAGAACATGATTCGATGTAGCATGTTCAAATAATTGGAAATATTTTATAGTTCTTCAAGTTCAAATGAATAATTGAATTTATATTCGAAGAACAAATAATACAAGATATGCACCATTTATATATGTTTGGTAAACATATTCGATATTGCAACGATTTACAGTTGAAATAATTAAATGTAGTATCAATATAATTGTAATGTTCCAATGAGGGGGAGCTAATATACGCTACACTCTTTTTTACTTAGCCGAGGTTTTATCCCACGAGGTTTTCCTGGCAAGGTTTTTAATGAGGTAGCTGTCATCAATATCTATTGATATACTCTCCTATACGAAACTCCTGAAGAGATCAAGATATGAATGATTCAATAGAGATTGAATCAGGGGGAGTAACTATATGGATGATTCAATACATATTGAATCAGGGGGAGTAGCTGTACTCTTTTTCCTTCGTTCAGGTTTTTTTCCACTGGGTTTTTCTGACAAGGTTTTAACGAGGCAGCATCAAAATACTCCAGAATTTCAACAAATCTACTCAAGTGATAATGAAGCTGATTTATCTACAAAAGCACCATCAACATCTACATTCAAGAAACCAGTTCACAAGATTGGGATACATCAACTCGATGATTTACAACGATCAACACTAGGGGGAGTAGCTGTACTCTTTTTCCTTAGCCTATGTTTTGTCCCGTTGGATTTTCTTAGCAAGGTTTTAACGAGGCAGCATTCATCTTAATACTCCAAGAACAACTGTACTCTTTTTCCTCCGTTTGATATTTTTGTACCATTGAGTTTTTATCAAACAAGGTTTTAATGAGGCAGATATTTTGTAATATGTCATTCAAAGGGGAGTGTTGTAAATATTGTATTGTATTAGTGAATGACAATTGTAACCCTCTAACCCTAGTTATAATTACTTTGTATATCCCTTTCTTCCCCTATATATATGGGGCTCTGATTCATAATAGAATACACAAATTTATTGGTGTCTCTACTTTTCTCTCTAGTTTATAACATAAATGAAATTATGAAAGTTTAGAAGGTATAGAACTTTATCGCATTCTTTCTCTCAATAGCGCAGACGAATTGCCTCAATGCAAGGACCTCCGACCATGGTCATACTTTTGCAGGGAATAAAAGATATAAGTATAAAGGTTATAAGCTCGAAAGCTTAAACACGTAAAACCAATAAAGGAATACAACTGAGAAAGATTGAACAAGATTGCTCCTGCGTCTTAGGGAAGAACTGATCATAAACCCATAATGGAGGATTTCAACGAGTAGAGGAGACATGAATCTCAAACATCAATAACCAATTTTGTAGCATCAAGACTATGTTATATCGAACGGGTTAATCAATCAAAACCCAGAAACAACTTGACAGTGAACTTATATTGTTGTACTATGACTAGTGTCTCCAGTCACCGCACCTTCTCCATTGCCGACTCCCACATCCTCCCCTGCACTAACCTCCGCACCTTCTCCTAAAGCTCAAGCATCTGAGTCATCTCTTCCACCACTTAAAAGCTCCGTAGCGGGGACTTTCTACGAAAGTCTAGGACCTGGTGAACCACCATTTGTGAAGGTTGGAGACAAAGTACAAAATGGGTAGATTAGGCACGATTTATGGGTTACAAGAGACAGAGGTTGCATAATCCCAATGAAAAAGGAACTTTTAGTGAAGAAACACATAGGACAACAGATAATCTCTTGAAAATTCATATGAAATTAATAAATTATTACATCTCCATCCAATCTAATTAACTTTGTGGTAAAATAAGGTTTTAAAAAGTAGGGAAATAGGAAAATAAAAGAGAGGAGGAGGAGGAGAAAATTTGTAGTGTTAGAAGTTATTGTGTACATAAATATTAATTAGAAAAAACCAAGAAGGACGTTTATGTCATTATATTTGTGCCTATTTTAGTAAATAAGAAGAAATTATAAAAATGTGGTGTAGAACAAAAATTTTGTGGTGGCAGTATAGCCACCCTTTATATTTTTCTCATATAAAGAATTAAAAAAACAAGTTCTTCTCCCTTCCCCCACCATCTACCCTACCCATTCACCATATAGCCGATCACTGCCCATCCACTGATGTTGCATGTCGTATCTCGTTACCGCACCTTCAAACACCACCAGTTGAGCTACCATACTAACCCACATCCAGCCCATTCCATTCAAACAGCATATTTTTGGTTGTGTCTACACATTGATTCCCTTAGCAACCATCAACCACAACAGTCGATTGCCTCATCCAAGAGATGCTGACAACCAAAATTATTAAAAAAATAGAAATGAAATTGTTACGATATTTTTGGTCACCGTTGGCAGACCCCGTAACACATGAATTGTTCCCATTTGAAGGAGATTTTTGTCTCAACGGGTTGAGTGTGTCCCCAAGGACTTGAGCCCTTGATATCATGATATGAGGATTGTGAGAGAATCCCGGTACCACTAGAACAATTTGCTCTAACGGTATTTTTTGTTACCGTTGGTGGACCTTGTAATACACGAATTGTTACCCTGGTACCAGGGATGTCCTCACAATTCTCATACCATGAGGTCAAGGGTTCAAGTCCCTGGGGGCAAAAACTCCCTTCAAAGAGGAACACTTCGTGTGTTACGGGGTCCATCAATGGTGACCAAAAACTACCGTAACAGAAATTGTATTGAATTGTGTAAAATTTACAATGTAGAACTCTTTATATAGAAGAAGGTTAAGCTAACTATTAATTAATTAACCAACAAAATAAACTAGCAAACTAATTTCTAATATTCTCCCTCAAGTTGGAGGTTATATGCAATATAACTAAAACTTGGAGATACAAAATGATCAAAAATAAAATGAATACATTGAAAATCTATAAAACGATGAGATTGATTGACTCACCCTTAAGTTGAAGCAGAAAAACACAAGACAACAAAGAAGCTCTCTGTTTAACAATAAGCTGAAGGTAGGGCCATGGCTAAACTCCACAACTACAAGCGAAAGTAACTACCACGAGTTGAAAAAGGCCACTAACAAGCACATAGAGAAGAACTAGATGCTTAGAAAGAAATCTACAAGTGCAGGGGCTAATTACCATCAAGGCTGCAGGGGCTCATCAATACTATTCCATAAGAAAGTCTGTAGCACATGCTAACAACAAAATTTTAGCCAATCAAAGGGTTGGAATCAATATGGGTGTCGAAACAAATATCTCAAAGAGAACTTTAATACGAACACACAGAGAGGCAACTGTACATATCATCCCTAAAATCTTTATATTTATATCTTTATATCTTTTTAATATAATATATAAAGAGACTGCACTTCCCAAAAAACGGGTTGTGAACTTTTCTGGCCCATGCTGTATTTCCTAAAATGGAAGTATTTCAATGAACCTGAATACATTATACTATTATTTTGAAATAGGAAAACATGAAATATGAGTGTCAAATCGAAGAGCTCAAGAGAACTTTAATACGAACTCACAAGTGAGAGTCAACTGTAAACATGTCGTCCCTAAAATTACATAAAAGATTAAAGGTAAAAGTTTTATTTTATACATTTTACTTTTTTCTAATGTCCTACTATTTCAAAATTATTTTATATAAAACTTACAATAATATTTATAATTTCTTAAATAAATTCAATTTAATCATATATAATTAATTTCAATTCAAGCTACTTTTCTTATCATCAAAAGAATTAATAAATATCTGAAACTTTAAAGTAAATTTAATTAAGTCCAAATGATTTTTGTAACTTCATATTTCGATCAATTCATTTGTCATTTTAAATTAATTTTATTTATTTATTTACTCATTCTGTTCAATTATTTATGTTTAATACTATAGATTTAAATAATCAAACTATACAAAATATATAGTACAAACTTTAACAAATAGTTTAACTAATTTTTATGGAAATAAAAATAAAGGTACTTTAGGAAACTCATATCTATTTCAAAATAAAATGTGGTCAAACACACTTATTTAAAACGTATAAAATAATTTTTTTCCCAGAAACTATAGAATAAGTTTTGGGAGAGAAAGATTTAACAAATAAATAAAATGACAAATAAAAATAATTAAAAAAAAGGAAGAGGTAGGTTAGAGTGTCAATCTTTAATAATTTTTGGAAAAACAGGAAAAGAAATGAACTAAAAAATAAAAATAAATAAATAAAAAAGAAAAGTAGTCATCATCATCGAAAAATTGATGTGGGATAGCAAAGAGCAGCCCTTTAAGTTGTTTTTCTTCTTCTTTTTTTTTTTTTTTTTTTTTAGTAAAACAATTAATCTGATTTAAATCTAGACCAATTCATCGATTGCGATTAAACCGCTAAAAAATTTGGCAGTTCTATCCACACTCAATTTCAGCATTCGTTTCTCTATTTAATAGGTTTTAATATAAACTTTTAATATTAAATTTCATGTGTGTTTATCGTAGGTGCACATGTATATGCATAAAAAAAAAACCCCTTCAATTTTCACGATTTTTTTATTACATTATTATAATGCACATTTGCACAAACACGACATAACTGTTCTCCTATAACCCTGACAGGCCAGGGTTCTTAACAATTGAAAAAAGTGGTTTACAGCGTCTCAAAGATATACAGTAATAAAAAAAAATTGTAAAAGAAACTATACCGGGTAATCTATATATATCTATAAATGGAACTGAGATTCTGCCACTTTTGACTGGATTTTTAATTGTCAATAGAATCTAAATATTGTGAAAAAAATCTGCATTTTCCATCAACACATTTTAATTTGGAAGTTTTTTTTTTTCCTCATTTTTCGTTGTTTCCATGATTACTGAAGTAGTTGGTCATGAATTTGCTGAAGAGTTTACATGATGTTAGGGTTGTATTATTTGTGCATCATATACGATACCTTCAACAATAGCGATTTCTAAATTCCTTACAATAAAAAAAAAAAAAAAGATTTCTCAATTCCTACACTAAATTCAACCACCCATGACTCTCCTTCTCCACTCTTCCATAGCCACACATTTCTCTTCGTACTGCTTCTCCCGGATAGAAAGTCACCGTCCACTACACCAATTTTGGTAAAAATGATGACCTCTCCCAAAAATTCTATAGCACCAAGCATCCAGGGCAGAAGCCTTCCACTTCCAAATTGGCCAACGAAAAGTTACAAAAGGATGGGATGAAGGTGTGTTGGCTTTTGTTGCTGACCGCAAGTGTACGAATCGCACAAGTAATAGAGTGGACAATGAGTTCGGATATCGTACCTACAGAGATTGTGTAAATTGTATTTTAGATTACGAACCTTAATCGAAACTAGAAAAAAACTTTGATTTTGAGAATTTTGAATTAAGACTAAACTAACAATTAAATTAGAAAGCAAGAAATTTGATTTATGAAAATGATGAATTAAACATGTTAGAATTATGAATCCATTTTAATCCTATCATCCACATTTTGACTTAGATAATTAACAACAAATTATGGGGTATTGAAAACCCATGTTCCTAGAATTATTTATGTCCCCTTTCAAGCGATGCATAAAATTATTTTTTCACAAGAGAATTGACTATATTTCTATGACAATTCCAAACGTATAGAAAAGCATTATCACTTTTTGAACACTTTAAACGATTACACAAACTATAGAAGTATATTTCTATTCCCTATCAGACTTTGTAGCAATCAATTTAAGTCTAATGTATTCTTACTCTTTCGAACATAGAAAAGCATCATAAACATCAATAACCATGCGTCCATAATTATAGATGAAAATAATTCACAATTAATTGCATCAAACCCATAATTTGCAGAATGTAAATATCAAGTCAAAACATGGAATCAACAGATTAAAACTTCATCACAATTCTAATAATTAAAATCTAGCCTAGATATATGATTGAATCTAAATCACAAGAAAAATGAAAAGAAGTCACCCCGTTTATCTTCTAGATCCTTGGTCTTCAATCTTCTTCTTGGCGTTGCATGGATTCCTCAACAATTGGATAGCGTTTTGAAATGAAATCAACAAGTTGGGAACCCCAAAAATGATTCTTGTGTCTTGTATATATAGGTTAGGTCGAAGCCTAGGTAAAAAAGTGAGAATTTAGTTGAAATCCGAGCAAAAAGCCTAACAGTCAGCCCAGAAAATTACCGCACGATCGCGGGTAGACATCCATGTGATTACGCGCATATGAGTAATCCGGTTCTGCCTTGTTCTATACAATTCATGCCCTTGCTCAGTATAATTTCCATGCGATCGCGGATGGATCGGTTGAATGCAATTTCCATCTTTTGATTTCAGTTAAGTTGATCCTTGATATTTTATTGCACAGCAGATCCCTCAACTTTCAATTTGAGCAATTTAAGTCCCTAAACTTTTGATTTCTTTTTCAACTTTTCTTCCAATTGGCCCTCGATCAACTTCATCAACTCCACATTTGTATAGTTTACTACTTTTATCATCCAATTGACTTGATTTTGCTTCAATTCCTTTGCATTCATGACTTTTGGGGTAATTACTGAAATATAAACGAATAATAAAGAAATCAATAGCCAAAATTCTCAAAAGAACATATACAATCCTACTTTTAGGATGAAAATAAGTGTATAAAATACACTTATTAGCTTCCCTTCCGCGCTTGAATATTTTCTTGCCGGCCCTTTTCTCTATTACAGGACATTAAAATTTTATTTTCGTAGTCTGGGTTTTTTTCTTTCTTTCTTTCTTCAGGAGGTGCAATTGTAGGATCCTAAAGTTTGAAGGTTTTTTTTTTCTTTCTTTCTTCGTGAGGTGCAATTTGCGAACTTAGCTGTGGCTCCAATGATGTAAAAAACCAAATGATAGAGAAGAAATTGCAGAAATTGAGAAGATACATTCTCTACAATTGCACCTACATTCCATTTTCTCATCTAAAAGATACAAAATAAAAACATTTACTTAAAGCAACACAGTCTATGAGAAGAGATACAATGAAACAAATGATCATGTTCCAGGTGATGAACCAGTGAAGCAGCTTGAGAATTGTAAGAGTCATAAGGAGCACCCTCAAATCATGAATCAAGAAGAGCTAGAAGCTATAATAAGAAGAGTATCTTGTGACTCTACTTTGGATTATTAGATGAAAGGGCATATAATTCAGAACTTCCTAATGAGGTACAGTAAGCATAGTTTATGAGGGATATACATGATTTTCGAAGGAAACTATATCTACATAGAGCATGTGAAATCGCATTGTTTTTTAGATGATACTGCACCAGTCAAACTGTCATCTCTAATCGTTGGAAAATTCTAACTTAAGGATAATACTTTTTGTAGTCAGATAATATTTGATGCATTTCTCTCTCTATTATTGGACCCGTTCTTTACATTCTTCCGATCGCTAGATGGTAACACAACATATGTCTTATCAGGAGGCTGATGTGGCAATTGAGAGGGGAGAAATTCTAGATCAATGCACATCATACACGATCATCTCAAATAGCTTTGTTTGCAAGCACTACAAGAGGAATTGCAAAATTTTTACTCAATGTTGCAATAAGCTATACACATTCAAAAGATGTCACAATGATGCAACCAATCATTCTATGGATTTAGACTAGCATGCACCAGGTTATTGCGTCGACTCATCATTATTTTTTCCTCATTTGCATAGACAGCATTACTTTTTATTTCATGATTGCGAAAAATTTGTAACAAAGATGATGCGCATGAAATGCTTGGTGCTTCAACCAAATGGCTCAAAATGTCCTACAATTTCTTGTGATGGCTTCTCGATGGGAAGATACTATTGATGAATTTGCAGACTGTTTAATGATGAGATGTGAGTTAATGACGTTATATATTCTTAGGGAAGTTGTTTGCATTCTACTTCTAAAGATCCAACTTTGTGAGGCATTCTATCATCTCCAAGTGATCAGTGAGAATGGTCCATTTTATTTAGAATTCTCATGAGCTACATTAGTAAATGAATAGAGATTCTATAGTCATCCAGAACTTTTGAAGCAAATAAAACCGTATTTCATCTATCTTATTTGTCCTTTTCTTTATTTAGAATCTATAATTCAGTTACTCTGTTGTGAATATGCAATGCTATGATATAGAATCTAAACTTTTTAAATTTAAAACTATATGTTTGGTCCATTCACATCAATCGATTCAAACCATAGACTCTAAGAAACAAGGGTGTAATAATAAGGCTTTTCCATTTTGAATTCGATTCACTTAAAAGATTGTGCATATAGAAGTTTCAAAATGTTTAACAAGAACATCAAAAGTTTGAAGTCATGGCCATGGTAAAAATGAACAAAGGGGGGGGGGGGGGTCTGATACCACCGATACGTTGAAGGACTCCAACTTCCTATCTCGATTCTTAGAGTCGGGAACTAGGAGGTATATGTGTATAAGGAATTTTTCTAAAATTTGTAATACTTTTGATAACAAAATCCTTATTATCATTTAAACCGGCATTGTATTTTTCGTAGTTTTTGCAGCTTTCTCCAATTGTACTTTCTTTGTACTTTAGTCTTTGTCAAAGAAATATATTCGTGCATCATACGAGTGTGAAACTAGTTATTATTAATTCAAAACAAAAAACTTCTAGATAAAAGGCATTTCGACTATTTTATTTAATAAATTTTTATTTTTAGCTACATATATATAAGAATTGGTAGGCGGTGGAAACAATTAATTTATGCTTCAAAACATATGCTATATATTTGCACGACTGAAATGCTTAAGTCCAAGCAACAGCAGATTCAAAAATTTTGTTCAATTAGGGGGACCGTTGTTCAGTAAAGGCAGATCCGCGGATCCAGCAAGGGCGGTCGCGTCAGCTCACCGTCCTATGGATTCCCCATTGTGTCCAAGTCAACATATAATTGCAGTACAATAAAAAATTAGTAAAAATAAAAAAAATATTCGATGAATAATAATAAATACACACTATGCAGATGTATATAACAAGAACATACACGTACAAAGAAAAGGATTGATGGCATACACAATCCCAATTGGTTCGACTTCTTCGTTCTATAATCGTAGTGGAAAGGAAGAGATAGATTCTTATCTGAAAAGAGTTAGTATAAGAATTGATTAGCAATGTTATTTAGTTGTCCATATTTAAAGTGGTTATAAAAGAAAATTAGTTAGTTTTGAAAAAAAAAAATATCAATTCAAGAATCATGGACTTCCACCAAATGCTACGCCCCGCTAACAAATGATAGTAGAATTCAACAAATCCACTTTTGAGAGAAATTAGGCAAATGACTCTTCCATTCCAAGAAGACGAATAACTCTCTCGAAGTGTAGAAAAACATGATTGAGAAAACCGAACCAATGATGAGAGAGAGAGAGAGAGAGAGAGAGGGCAGTGAAAGGAAAATGAAATGTAAAGCCAGAAGATTTTGTCAATTATGATGAAAAAGTAACAATAAAAAGCTACAGTGTATGAATAGCGAATTCCCTTAGGACCTGTTTGATGCTGATTAAAAATTAAAATTTTGTCAAAGTCAACAATTATTTATAATCATATATTTCAAGAGCCCCATAATTTTTTAACCACATATCTCATTAACTTTTATCAAAATTTGCTAAAAACTGATTTAAGTCTCCATCAAATAAACATTGCCCCTATTTGGCCCCCTATAGATTTTTAACACATTTTTCTCTTTATTCTTTTCAATTATACATTTATTAATAAAATAATATTACACATAAATCTAAAATTCTTTCCTATTTTTTAAAAATACATTCTCTTAAAAATAATATTCATTTCAAATAAACTTTTTTTTAACTAACATCAAATAAGTACACTATATTTTATAATATTATTATGCGTGTGTTTGGTGCACTTTAAAAACTCAGTTTAAAAAGGTTGCACATTTTACTATAGTGTTTTAAATATTAAAAAAGTGAACTTGTACAGAAAACTGTCAAACATTAAAGTCAGATATCTGGAAACTGTAAGAAGCATTGAAGACCAAAACACCCTCTACTTTACCAATTTCTCTACCATCTTCTTAGATCAGTGTTTTTTTGCTCACAATGTTGCAGACACAAATTTGACTACTGTCAACCAAGTTCACGACGAATAATCGAGTTCTGGTCAAAGTCTCCGTCTACCCCTTCTCCTGATTTCCTGGTAATTGATGCAAACTACCGTTTTAACAAGTCGTTGAGACCGATTTCAGAAGCTAGTAGCATTAATTTTTTTCCTAATGTTTTCCATACCCTTAACGAAGACGATGTGACGACGTCGTCTACCACCATCGAGCACTAATTAGTTTTTTTCGGTTGTACTTTTCAGGATCCGAAATTTGGATTGAGCTCCATAGACATTCTTATTAGTGTGTTCGATGGATCGCTGTGGAGGATACCCGAGGCCGGGTCATTACCCCGTAGTAATGGTTAGTGAAAATTGCAAATAATTTATGCATTCCCATTTTCAGATTTGCCTTCGTTTGGTAACACTGTTTGGTTTATAAACTGGTTTATTTATGATTTTGAGGTAAAAAGTAGTAGTTGAAAATTGGATAGAGAAAAGTGTGTGGTTAAAAAGTGATTTGGGAAATTGTGTGGTTTATAAATTGATTTATAAATCACAAAAAGGACATTTACCAAACACTGGCTTTATTCCAAAGTTTACTACACGTGGCTTACTTAATTCTTCCATCCCGTTTTGACATTTACCCATATTCAACATGGACAGTGCATTATTTTTCTATTTTTGGCTTTTGGAAAATTGATCGATTACTAATTCGGTGAGTGTAGGTGATGATTTTTATTTGATACATGTCATGAGCATCTTCAATTTCTTTGTATAATGTCAATATGAACAGGCATCTTGATTCCTAATTTATTTCCCTCATATGAATGATGCATTAGTTGGTTTATTTGGTGCACTTTGTAATTTGTAAATTTGAAAGTGGGATGAATACTCCTAATTTAAGAAATGTGATTTTTCTGACGTAATAATTATTTATAAATTTGTCGGTTGACTAACCTCATTGACTTTAACTATTAGTCCTTAGTTATGTTAATATAGAGTAATCACTGATAAAACTTTGTTGGGAACTTTTCTCTTCTTAATTTCATAGCCAAATTTGCTAGAAAACTCCACACACAAAGAGCAGGGTTGGATGGGAGGAGGGGATTGAGAATGGAGCTGACTCTAGTTAAAAGTGCTTACGCTTTGCATGAATCCTTTTTAATTAGCCTCTATTTGGTTTGTGGTAAAAAAAATGTTTGGTAAAAAATTGAAATAAGTTGTTGTCTTGTACCATCTTCAAGGATGGTGTAAAATTGGGGTTTTCAAAATCATTTTTCCTCATGTGGATATAAAAAAAAATATATGTAAATTTATATCAATTTTTATATTTTCCTGCCAAACAATAGATAATGCAGTTTATTCTATTTTTATTTTTATTTTTTTTGTTTGCATCTCTTCATTTGAGAGGTTTCTAGCTCATATGGAGATCTAAATCACATTTGTAATTTTGTTTTACACTATAAATGGAAATGCCCTTATGTTTTAGTTTATGTCAAGCAGGGCACGTGATAAAATCTATTTATCCATAAATTAAAGTGCACCAAACACACGCTAAATTGCCTGAACTCACAATTTTATAATTTAATTGCAGACAACAATCATGTTTACCAGTAAGCCTCAATAGCTAATTTCTCTAATCTGTGTTCGCCTTGTTCATATATTGTCAATCTTCCTATACTTATAGTCATGTTCTTCCGTTAGAGATCCTAAATTTGCACTCGTGTTACATGCAGGACCACAAGAATTCTGGATGCTTCGTGTGTCATCCCTCCCAATCAAGTTCCAAGTGCTGCAGTCGTCAGAAAAAATGCTAGGTGGAACTCACTCGAACATGCAGTTTTTGTGTCTGCAACTGATGTTGTGGTTTCCGAAGGTTAGTGTAGCGGGAAATGCTTTACTAGAAAAGGCTGGGAAAGGATCAGGTTCATTTTCAATACGTAAATGGGTCATAATTGGAGCATCAACCGGCTGAAGAATCATTGGCATGTGATGCGTAAAGATCACCAACTCTTTAAGGAGCTGATGCATTACACATGTGTTGAGTACGATTACAATGGTGATAACAAAATCCATGCTTCGGAAACTTGGTGGGAGAATAAAATCAAGGTACTCCTTCACCATGTAATTCATCGAACGAGTTGTGTTAATAAATTTTAATCCAGTGTACATGATATGCAGGAGAACTCGAAATACAAACAATTCAGGGACCAGGATTGTAGTGAATATTACAAGACATATGGACGTTTATTTGGTGACACTTACAACTCCACGCGGTATGCGATGACCCCCAAAAAATTTTCGCAGTGTGGTTTTGGTTTGGGGCCTGATAGTGACACAGAATCTCCAAAGGACACAATTCTTGTCAATAACGAATGCACGGACTCTAGCGATGGACCAACAAGGGATAAATTTGAATCATCCATGGACGCTTCTTTAGAGATGGAAAAAATCTTTGATCCGATCCATCGATCCGATCCAAAATAATCCAGATCAATGGATAAAGAGATCGGATTTGGATCGGGGCACGATCCGATCCATGACCTGAATTTTTTTTTTTAAAAAAAAATTAATTATTAAATAAAAGATTTATAATATTTTATTGAATTTGGTACAAAATCATTAATTCTCTACATATGTAATGTTTTGTTGTATGAATTAGATATTATATTAGTTATTTTATGAATTATGTATTGATTTGTTTATCGTTAACAAAAATATATGACGAAAATTTCTTAATGTTTGTTCCGATCTGATCTGATCCGCAATTTCATGGAGTGGATTTAGATCGGCACCGATCCGCCTCGATCCGCTCCATTGCCATCACTACGCTTCTTTAGCACAAAGTGGAGATAAGCGTAAAGGGAAAAGTTCAAGGGGAAGAGGAAGGAAAAAGAAACGAAGAAACGATTTGGTGCAAGAGAGTTATCGACCCCAGTTGAGACACTAGCAAGCATGGGTACCAACCGAGAATCCATTTTATTGTACAGTGCGTCTAAGAATTAATGGCAACGGGGAAAATCAAGGAAGGGGCGATTTTCACATGTTTTCCTTGTCATTCCTCACCAAGGTAGACAACAGGAAGGGATTTCAGGCAGCTCAGACGCCTGAAACCAAGGTGAAGTGGATAAATTGGTCGTTCCGTGACTACATGAACCGTCGCTCTTATCAGAGGTAATGCTCGTTATGGTTGGTTTGAAGTAGGCTTTTATTTGCTTGGAAGTTCTTTTTTAAGTCCTGTAGTTATCCAGACAGGATTTTATCTCCTTTTTTTAAATAGTCTTTGTTGAGCTATGTTTGTTTCCCTATTGTACTATCAATGTTTGAGAACTTATGTTTGTTGTGTACTAATTAAGATGGAAGTATGTTTGATGTGTTTGAATAATTTTTGTGGGGACTAATTTGGTTGGTTTGAATATTTTTAAGGCCAATATTTATTTCCGAATTTTTGATATCTCACCCAATTTTGTTGTGACTTTTGGAATTGGAAACATAGATGATCTGAACAGAAAATTAGTCCTTCATGCCTTTGTAGATTGGTGTGCTGGCTTGACTATGCTTGGCATTTATGTTCTGATGATGCCTTGGCTATGCTTGGAATTTTGTTCATGTGGTGTCATTGTTAAATTCTTCTTATTGCAATTTTGATCGATTGTGGAAAATTTTTATTTTGCAACACAATAACATATGCTAAAAATTTGTTTCCCTCTTTTAAGTTTTTGAGTAATCTACTTGCATTAATAATAATTTGGACTCCAAGCCTATGGTCTTGTTCTGGGGATAAAAAGGGAGAAATAGGAAAAAGTGAATAATTCTTATGGGACTATTGTGGTTGGTTTGATGATGAATTGTTGATGCTCAAACTTGCACTAGAGAATCTGTAGTTTTTTTTTCTTGCAGGGTATATTCCTTGCAATTTTGTAGTCAAAGTTAAAATTATTTTCTTTTTGAAAAAAAATGTCCAGTTAGACAAATAATGGTCTATAAAATCGGGCAACAATTTCTCTAACAATCCACTCAAAGTCTTCACTCAAATATACATTCCAGAAATGCACTCTTCTGTAGAAACCACCTCCATGTCAAATTCCAATGCTCAAATTCCAATGCTCAAATTCAAGATTTTAAGTACTTGTTACAAAATCTTTCAACCACCTTGGGTAGACAAATGGAGAAGATTGGGGGTGGGTTAGAAAATTTGGGGACAAGAGGGGAGAGTACATCAACTAATAATGGAGTAGAGGGAAGAGATAATAGAAGAATGAGGAATAAATGTGGAGATGTTTTGGTTGATGATGGTGAACAAAATGGGAGTTTGAATAGGAAAAGAAGAGAGTGGTTAGAAGGTAGGTGAAATGGAGTTGATGAAAATATTGATAGTGCGAGAATGCAAAATTCATCATTCCATGGAATGGGTAGAAGTGGAGAAGTGGAAGAAGATTGGAGAATGGGTAGAAGACGAAGAGAATGGGTAGATAGGAGTGGAGATGAGATGGATGAGAAGGTTAATATTGAGCAAATGAAGACTTCATCATTCCATAGGAGGAACGGTAGTGGAAGTAGAGAAGTAGTGAAGGAGAGAATTACTAGTCCACCAACATCTTTGGCCCATGATAATGAGAGGGAAATACATGGAGAATATAAATTCTACACTAGGTGCCTAGTGAGTGATAAACCATGTAGGCTCATGATAGATGGGGAGATTCACACTAATTTGGTGAGTGCTAGTAAAGTTGAGAAATTGGGGTTACCGGTTATGAAGCATCATAGTCCTTATATATTGCAAAGGTTGAATGACTAAGGGGAGGTTAGGGTAAGTGAACAAGTTCTTCTTACTTTTCACATTGGTACTTATAGTGATCAAATATTATGTGATGTGGTTCCCATACACACTACTCACATAATTTTGGGGATACTTTGGTAATGTGAGCGAAATGTGAATCATGATAGGAAGAGGAACCGGTGTAGCTTCCAAATGGATGGAAAAAAGATTGTGATCCTATCTTTGAGCCCGGAAGAAGTATGCAAAGACCAAATGAAGCTCAAGAAGGAATTTGAGGAAGAAAGAAAAGAAAGGGAAAATAGGAAATCAAAAAAAAAAAAAAATCACTTGTGGAAATTGATGTCAACACAAAAGTGAGGTCAAATGAAAAAGAGAGAATTGGGGCCACGACCCTAGAAAATGTGAGGAATTGAGAGTTGGAGCCACGACTCCAGAAAAAGGAGAGGCAAGAGAAAAACTGAGAGTTGAGGTTCCTATCTCAAAAAAATGTAAGGGAGTGATGAGTGCCACCAAGAAAATTGAGAGAAAAGATCACCCCAAAATGTTTTTTACTCTTGAATATTCTAATACTTCCCTTCCTAGCTTGGTTACTTCTTTGTTGCAGGGGATCGTTAAGCATACTTATCAAAGCAACAAGGAGCTCCAAAGGCATGCCGTGTGAAAGAAATTCATGAAAACATTTTCCTACAACAACGAGTACGACCGAGGTAAAGAAAATGGGATAACCAATGCAACATCTAGGAGGTATGCTCCTAACATTTCTTTGAATGCAAGGTTATTGTGTTTTGAATACATTAGAGGGTTGTATGATCTTGATATAGATTTGATAAGTATGTTGTTGACTTGTGAAAATGTAACATGTGGTAAGGATCATTGTCACGATGAGTGCTTAATTTGTATATGCAACTTTTTGCATGTGCCCAATTGCACAAGTATCAAATCCTTTTGTGAAAATATTGCATATAGTACATTTCATGGGCATGTTGAATTCTTATTTTGCGAAAATATACTTGACGAGCATATTAGCTCTCTAAAGGAATTGCTAGTTAGGGGAGTCCATGAGAGAGATTTATTGGGATGTCGTGATGATAAAAGGATTTCGCTTCTAACATCTCTAGATGCTCCCTCATTCCATGTTGAACATATTAAGAGCATGCATGTTAAATATCCGAATTTGTTAAACATTTATGAATCATGTTGTGGGCAATATTTTGATGGATTCTGTGGGCATGATGATTATTTCTTTTGGAAAATTGGATTGTTTCTTTGTAAATGTGTCATGCTTGAATTGCTAGTGGGAGGAGCACATGATGGTTATTTGATGGGGCGATTTAAAATCAACGGGGTCTTAGGGGTATTATGTGATCAATTTTATTGGCCTAATTTGAAGATTGGTGTTGAACATTTTGCACTTGTCATAAATGCCTAACTTGCAAAATGGCTAAACTCAAGTTTTAGCCCCAAAAATTCCATACATATTTGCCCATCATGAGTAGACATTGGATTACTAATCCTATAAATTTTATAGCGAGTTTACTTGGAATAAGGAAAGAAAATGATGCTATTATTGTGATTGTTGGTAGGAGTATTAAAATGTCACATTTGATTGCATACCATGAAACCAATAAGGTCATTAACATAGCTAATCTTTTATTTCGGGAAGTCGTGCATTTGCACGAAGTTGGTGCTAATTTTGTGGTTGTTAAATTTGCTTGCAATTTAATTGTTCATCATATTAGCAAGTTTTCTCCACTTAAAATTGCTTGTGACTTTAACCTATTAACTCTGTTGAACTTTATGCATATGTTTATTGAAGAAAGAGTTGGTTTAGGTGGGCACGAGAATGCACATTTGGTTAAGCCCCCTTGCAGGAGGCTCGAGCTTCCATTTGAGGGAATTGGTATACAATGTATTTCCAATGCCAACCATGGTAGGAAGCATATTCCATTTGACCCGGGCGGTCGGATATGTTCCCATTCGTGGAAGGAGCGACCCCCTGATCAAATAAAATCCAAATTGCTACTATACAGTGTTGGCACATCTCAAACTCTTGGCAATGCCTACAAATTGATTTTGCACGGTGAGTATAAAATTTCAGTTACATTTATTGTGTCTGAATTTTCTATTTTTACTGTAGGTGTCGATTTGTGGTCGAATCTTTTTCAAGATGGAGGAGATGATGAGAATCGCGAAGGTCCAACTTCATCGCATGAACCCGTGGTCCGCAATGTTTCAAGATCAAAGGTCAAGGAATCTCAAAATAGTGCATTCAAGCCAGATTCGAGGTCGAATCCTTTCCAAGAGGGAGGGGATGATGAGAATCGAGAAAGTCAAAAATCGTTGCACGTGCACGTGTGACCCATGACGAGATCCGACGTCGAAGAGGTTCAAGGTTCGAGGCTAAACAATGTGAATAAATCAAGAAATGAAGCCAAGAATTAAGTTGGAGCCAAAAATGAGAAGCTTGGAGTTTCAGCCAAGTTCGGTCGACCGAACTTTCTTCCAGTCGACCGATCTTCTGCAGAGAAATTCTTTATTCAGCCTCAGTCGCGTTCGGCTGAGTGACGGTCGACCGAAAGTCATATTTCGGTCGACCCTGTGATCAACCAAAATAATTTCGGTCGACCAGTTCGATCGACCGAAACACTCCGTTTTACAAAAAGGGGTTTTTCTTGCAAATCTTGAATTTGCACCTTTTGCCCATTTTGTACATTATATACACATTCTCTTCATTTGTAACAAAAACTTGAATGTTCATTGTGATGCTCTTGAGAGCTTAGTCTAGAGAGACTCCCTTTGAAGTAAGGTTAAACCTCCTTTGTTCTTGTATTATTCTTGGAAGTTAATCAACTTTGCTTGAGTATTATTATTCTTATTCTGTTGTTTATTTCCGCCACCTTGAAATTTGTTTAATTGATACCCATTGGGTTAGGGTTAGTTAATCCTTGAATTTTGGGTTAGATTTAAACTTGGGTTAAGGTGTTTGTCGCTTTATTTACCACTTTAGCTTTCTTGGATTTTGTATTAAATTGTTGTGAGAATTTTCGGTCAATATACCGAAGGGGTTCGCATCAAGAAGTCTTCTCTCAAATTTGAACCGGACTCTTCATTCGTTTCGAGTTCGACTAAATCTAAAAGCACATTATTTTTTCTTAAATTTTCTCATCATTCGCTTGAAATGGCAAATTATTTTATAATAGAAAGCATCTGTTCCCCGAATCGGGAATGCTATGTATCCCAATTGAGGCACATGTTCGCGCGAACATGTGCCTGAATCCAGGAACATAGTGTTCCCCGATTCGGGGAATAGAACAACCTTCTATTTTATAAAGATAGCTAACGTCCTAACGATAGAATTTATCCTCACAAAACCTTCTCTTTGTTAAGATTTGGAGGGTCCATTTAAAATGGTCAATCTTGTTAAGATGAGTAACACAAATCCTTATAAATTAGTCTATATTTTTCATTTTTTTCAATATGAGATTTTATCCCTTAATATGCTATAACTACTAGAAAATTATGCTTATACTACATAATTTTCACATACAAAGTGAAATTTATTTGTGGGGTCTACTTTTTACCGCACAACGAATTTTTGTAAGAATAAGAATTTAACTCCAAAAATTTTATACTTAAACTACAAATTTTTCGCGTAGTTTACTTTTTCCTACAAAACAAACTTTTGTAGGGATAAGAATTTGATTCCAAAAATATTTATGCTTAAAACTACAAATTCTCCACCTACAAAATTAGACTTGTAGGTCGAGTTTTATTTCTTATCACAAAAACTAATTTTTTTAGGGATATGATTTGGCTCCAAAATAAACTACAAATTCTTCACCTACATAATTAGACTTGTAGGTCGAGTTTTATTTCTTATCACAAAAACTAATTTTTTTAGGGATATGATTTGGCTCCAAAATTTTCAAATTGAGATGATTTGTACTCACAAACACGTGAACTTTTCCTAACAATAAATTTGTCGGCAAGATATATTATTTGGCGACAAAAAATTTGACTAATTCGTAGACCAATGTAGCTCAAATAAATTTCGTAAGTTTTTAATTAATTATTATAAAAATATAACATAGAAGGTAATTATGTACAAGGAAAAAGAGAGAAAAGTCTCCAATTTACCACTACAAGAAATTAAGATTTTATAGCACTTTATTACAAAATTCTTTAGACTAATATTATAAATAATAAGTTAATTAAATTTAAAAGAAATTAAAATCTATATTTTTATTTATAATATTATCAAATAAAAAGACGATTGTGTACTTGATAACTGATTAAGGTTTTGTAGGTCCACTTTCAAAGAAACCGAAAAAATGGCACAACCACTTTTAAGTAATTTTATTTTATTTTTTAAAAATTGTTAAATATTCTTAAGGGATATTTTCAGCCAATGTCCCAAACTTTTTTTTTTTTTTTTTCACATAATTTACACAAACTTTCACTTTGTGTCATCCACATTCCCAAACCTTTAATTTAGTTGCGGGAGAATGATAAATGGATGAAAAACATCCAAATTTCTGTTAATTGATCATAAAAATTAAATTTGACCAAATATAAAATGGGAAAAATAATAACTTAGTAATTTTCACATACAATAAATAAAAATCTAAATTAAAAAAAAAAAAATAGTGGAACTGTTCATCTTCTTCACCACAAATTCTTTAGTCCCATTGTGGTTGATAGGTTGAGCGATGCAAGATGGCCTATGAGAGAAGCAATCCAGCCATTGAATATTTTGCTCTTTTTACTCCTGCCATTGTGGGTGCTATCTTGATTGTTTTGCTGAAAAAAAAGGTATCACTAACTGTTGGGGGTGTTATTTTGCTCACCAAGCTCAAGCTATTAAAATGGAGCTCGAACGATATCATTGAGCTCGCACCATCGAGAAGAATACTCGATGCTGTACTAAATCACAAGTGTACGATATCCTTCCCACATATATGACATCCCACATATATGACATCCCTATAAGCATATCATCTTCATCTAATTTGACAAGTTTAATGTAATACTTTGCAAGTACATTCTCATTCAATAGCGGAGGACCATCTCCTACAAGAGTGATGTCCTCATCCCAATCATCAGGCACACAATCTCCCAAAGCATGTAACTTACATCCAATGTGTCACTTGCTTGTTTTCGACATTTCAAATATTGTCTAAACTTAATAAGTTTCGACGTAATCAAACTATTGCCCGAAAACAAATATTGTCCGTTACAATGCATTTTGTAACAAATTTCACAGCTTGAATATTCTTCAAGCATGTATTCATCACTCATGTTGAGATTGTTCATTGCAATTGCTTTCCTATTTTGCCAATATTAAAATCAAATATGCATAGAAAAAAAAAAACCAAACACCAAAAAGATTAGAATAATTATGGTTAACCAAAGGTAAAAAAATAAAATATAAAAGAAAAATAATTACAAGTTGTTAAAACTAAAATTAACAAAGTAATAACCAAAGTAAAAACATTCTCCCGCAACGGCGCCAAAAACTTGTTCGCTAAAATAGTGTACCGCAAGCGCACGAGTCACGTACAAGTAATAAAGTGGACTTTTTGAGTCCGAGTTGTCGATTCCATGAGGAATGTATACTCTATTATACTCTAATTAATTTAATCTTAACAAATAGAACACACATTTAAAGATGGATTTTAGAAATTAACTAAAAAGTCTACTAAAAGGGGAAATATAAAAATTACTTGAAAATCTTTGAGGAAAGTGTGGTTGGGATTCATGGTTTCATTTAACCGTTGCCTAATTAATTTCTCAACATGCAAGTTAACAAATTACTCATTTCCAAGTTTACCTAATTACCTCTCTCGAGTGAAATTAACCATAATAAATTGGTTTAACCTAATATATCTCTATGTCGATTAAAACCCAATCAATTGCATTAACTCTTTGTGAAAATAGATCAATGGATCACCTAGTGATAAGAGTACATCTCTATTTCCTAAATTAATACCTAGGACATTTGTTATTTGGTCTAAAATGCATAATATCTCTCTATCATCATACACTTCACAAATCACATATTTGGTGATCAATCAAACACTTGAAATAATCTCAATAACAAACATATATATAGGGTTGTCAAATGGGGCGGCTCGTTGTGGAAACGAGCTGGGCCGAGCCGGCTCATTTCCACACTAGCCGGCCCAAGTCCGGCTTGTGGCTCGTCCGTACGAGCCGGACTTGGGCCGACTTGTGGGCCATTTTTTTGTTTTTTTTGTTTTACTTAAACAGGTAACGAGACGATTGGAATAATTGAAAATATAAAACTTAAATAAACCCTCCTCCTTTAATCCGGGCTTGGGATCGGCTACATTTAATTTCTTGTAGGCTGAGTTAAAAATGTTACGTGTACAATTTTTTTATTTGAATTGAAAGAAAGAATTAAAAATATAGAAAAATAAAAATGTATATATTATTTATAGCATAATACATAATTGCAGTAATGATAATAATTAATAGTACAAAATAATTTACTCACCAATATGATTGTTCTCCGAATTCCTCTGTCAGAATTTCACTTATCCTATTTTGTAACATTTTCTTCGCAAACTGCCAATCCTTCAAGCACATTAAGGCCTTCAGTATGTCTTCTTTAAGCCTTGACCTATATTCAGATAACACTCTTCCACATGCACTAAAAGCAGCCTCCGATGCTACAGTTGATATCGGAGGTGCTAGTAGATCTCGTGCAATCATAGAAACAACTGGGTATTGAATCTCGTTTAGTCTCCACCACTTAAGAATGTCAAAATTATTTCTCTCATCCTCGTCTAACATGCTAAGAAGGTCGTGTGAAAAATACCTAATTAACTCGCTTGGAGTTTCATCTGAACTATTATATGTACTAGAAGAACTAGAGCAACTGGCATGTGTACTAGAAGTTCCCTTAATAGTCATAAGGTAGGAAAGTAAATCACCGTCTTCATTTTGTATCACATTACTGGTGGGAGCAGTTCTTCTAACATTTTTTCCTGACTTTTCGGCATTGAGCTCGTACATTTGATATAAACATTTTTCTAAATCTATACATGTCAATGGAGTTCCAAAAGTTAATTTTTTTAATATTGCATTTATGTTGTGTTTAGTTCCCTCTAAATTTATTCTAGGGACCATAATCGTTACTAATGAAAATAAAGTAGATACATCTTCCCAATATTTTCTAAACTTAGTCTCCATTACTTAAATGATTCGCTTAAAAATAGGAAATGTTTTGTACTTGTTAAAATTATTAGCAATGCAATAAAAATGTTTCAACACTAGAGGACTAGTGGGATAATAAACACCAGATAATTTGTTTATAGCATCGTAAAAGGGTTTCAAAAAGTTTTAACATGAAAAACAAGTTCCCAGTCATCAGCCTCCAAATCAAAACTTGGGCTATATGAGTGCCGACCGTTGTAATATTCACATATTAAATTCTCGTAACATTGACAATGTTCAATCATTAAATAAGTTGAGTTTCATTTATGTCCTACACCTGTAACAAATGATCGTGCTGGCATACCATTTTCTACACAATGTGCATCAAAAGCTTATTTTTTAGAAGATGCTATCATAATGAAATTGCAAGCACACCTAATTTTTCTCAATTGATTTTCTATATGCTTAAGACCATCTTGAACTATTAAATTAAAAATGTGACACACACAACGAACATGAAATAAGACTCCATCAAATTCAGGATTTATGTGGTTAGCTAATCTATCTATCACCGCTTTATTAACAGAAACATTATCTAGTGTAAAACTACGAACTTTACTATCACAGTTAAATTTTCTACAAATTGCAAGTAGTACATTGAAAATATTTGTTGCATTATATGGGTAATCAATAAATTTAAATGTCATAATTATTTTGTTCATTAACCAAGTATCATTAATGTAATGACAAGTAACAGTTACATAACCTTGATGATATTGTTAGTCCACAAGTCCGAAATAAATGATAAGTTACCATTATATTTATTTAAAGCATCTATAAAATTTTGTTTTCTCTCGAAATATTTATTAATGCAATCAGCTCGTAAAGTATTTCTAGAAATGAGTTTGCACTTGGGTTGGAGATACTTTGAATTAATTCCGTGAATTGTGAACTTTTTACAATTAAAACGGGAACTCACCACTCGATACGAACATGACCATCCTTTCTTGACGCGCTAGTGCTTGGTTGAAGACCCAATTGGTTAGACTCGATTGACCAAACTGTAAAGTTGATTGGTTTGTTTCAACCGAGCCCGATTTTCGACATGCTTTACAGTGTATGTTGAGGTGTGTTGTGTCCCCACCCTTCTTCCAAGAGAAAATTCATCCGCAAGTTTTACATTGTGCTTTGAATACTGGATCCCCATCAGCGTCGATGGTCGTTGTTTTAATCAATTCGAAAAAATTCCAGCAGCTCGATTTTTTCGCCCTTTTTGGATTTCTACTGGAGCCTGCCGTCGTGCTAGCGGAGCCGGATCCATATGTAACAGCAACATCTTCATCAACAATGTCATCCAAATTAAGAGGAGTTCTAGTATCTATATCAATCTCATTTTTCAAATCCACCAAATTTTCAGGAATTGGAATATCGTTGAGATCGGAAAATTCATCAACAAATTGGCTAGAAGAATAACCATGAGATTGTGAATGTGCCATTAGAAATAATGAATTTGAAAATTTGAAATTGGAGATGGAAATGAAATATGGATTGAGACAATATTGTATATGAAAACGAAATATTATAGGTTATGGTACTACAAATTAGAATATAACTAGAAAGTAGAAATGTAGAATATTGCAATTGAAATTTGAGAGTTGAGAATTTGAGAGAATTGTGATCCAAATTAAGAAAAATGTGTATATATTTATAGGTGTAAAAAAATAAAAATAAAATAAAATAAAAAGTACCTGTACAGCCAAACGGTCTTGTGACCATTTGATCCCAAACGGCCACTGACCGTTTGGGACAAGCCGAACGGGAGCCGGCCCGTCCTGCTCGTGACTCCGACGAGCTTGGGCTCGTTATAACGAGCTCAAATAGGCCGGCTCGTGAGCCGGTCCATTTTCGTCCCTTTGGCAGTCCGTTGGACTAGTCCACGAACTTCCCGAGCCGAACCGTTCAATATCCAAATTTTTGGTCTGTTCCAAGCCGAAGTCATTTTTTTACGAGCCGAACCGAACTTTTAACGAACCGAACCAAACCACGAACTGTCCAGCCCGTTTGCCACCCCTACACACATGAAATAAGCATTTAATCATCAAATAGCAAATATTGAAATTAATCCAAGCTAGGTTAAATTACTACCATAAATTCCAACACAATAAATTAGCATATGTTATATAAATGATACAAATGAGAATATTTATAACAATACATTGCAAGTTTGACAAAATAATGGAGAAAATATAAAGTTATAGATAAAACACTTTTTGAAGCTTGGTTATGATTTTTTCAAATATTTCACCACTTTAAATGTATTCTCCTTGCTCTTGATTTGTTTCCTAAGATTTATCAAATGGTTGAAAAGAGAAACAAAATAAAAGGAATGAAAAATAAAACGAAAATAAAAAAATAAAAAAAAAAATAAAAAAAGAAAGAAAGAAAGGAAGCAGAAAAACTCGTCAAAAGGCAGAAGAAGAAGACCACCCAGCTGTCCAAAATTTGATTTTTATGTCAAAGTTCAGAGAAATTGCACATTTGGTCCTTGTAGGTTTGAAAGTTGAGCAAAATAGTTACAAACACTTATTTTTCTCTTAATTGATGTGTCCAAGCATAAAATTCTGTGGAAAAGTGAGAAAACAGATTTTAAACTGTTTCCAAGTCCCTCAACTTTGATTTTGCAGCCCAGGTCCTAAACTTTGGCCTTGTGCACTTTCTTCCCGAAGTTCACATTTTTGTATTCTTTTGATCTCTTCACTCCATTTTGAAAAATTCTCTTTCATTTTTGTGATTTTGACCCTGAAATATTTGCACAGTGGGTCATTCAACCTTTTGGAGTGTTTCGATTGAGTCCTCAAACTTTTGATTTCTTTCAATTTGGTCATTGGACATCAAATTTGTTTTTCTTTTATCTCAATTGCTCTTCAATCTTGTCTATTTTCTTTCCAATTGAGTTTTTACCTAATTGTACAAGATAAACATAATTTATAAGTAGAATCTTACTCAATTTATCAATTAAATTGTCGATTTAAAAGCAAAATAAGTGTGTAAAGCACACTTTATCACTCCCTAAATCTTTTTGCATCAATAAAAAAATAATTTTTTTCCCTTGATTTCATATTATACGATTTAATGAGAACTTCTACAATATTAGTATATATTTTTACTAGCTTAAAAATAATTATCTATCACATATAAATTGTCATTCCATTTATTAAGCATAAATAATCACAAGATTCTTAGCGTCACTTTTTTTTTTTTTTTTTGGTAAATTGAATATATTAGACACAAATTTAAATATCAATTTCAATAAGCTCAATTTAATCATAAACTATTACAAAAAATTTATCCCAAAAAATGCCAAATGAAAATAATTTTTTCGTTGATTTCATTTTATACAATTTAATGAGAGATTCAATATGTGTATAGTATCAATATATAAACTTTTGGTATTTTGAAAATTAATATTTATCATGTATAAATCATCAATTCAATTTAAGCATAAATAATTACAAGATATTTCGCATAATTTTTTTAGTGAACTTGAATTTGTAGACACAAATTTAAACATCAGTTTAATCCATTCAAGCATACATTATATGAGGTCTTTAAATATTTTGGTTGTGAGAGAAAAAAGAGGAATAAAGAAGTAAATCAATTTATATTTTCTTAAGAATCTCAAATATATAGGAAAAATTATGGATACATAGAGTAATAATATTTAGGAGTACAAATGTAATTCACTAATACATATAATATTTATAACATTAACGAAATTATTCAAGTTTTTTTTTTTTTCCCAAGTTCTTGTTACTAGATGGAGAAGCTTTTCCCTTTACTAGAAGGGAAACTTCCTGGAAATTTCCAATGAAGTACAATTGAAGGATATATATAAGCTTCAAGTTTTAAAAATCCTCTTACCATAAGGTCTAAGGTTGAGTTGAAAGATTCAATTGCCCCTCTCTCTCATACACACACTGACACACACAAAAACCTCATAAAGATTGAGAAAAAGAGCATGTACATGGAGATGGAGAATTGGGTTTTTGAATAGAAAAATCTTCAACCACGTTTTACAACCCTATTAACGTGGTTAGTGACTAGGAAATAAACAACTTGTTCCTGATGAATAGGGATTGTTCATAACAAAAGCAAATTCAAATAACGTATCAACCTGGTTGTTTTCTGATACCTGGTTGTTTTCCTGCAATGACAGTGTTCGAAATGGGAGAATAATTACACACTCAAAAATGATAGACTCTCAACAAGAGTGACTGCACGAATCATCGCCCTCTTACATAGAAGACGTTGGGGTCACTCCAAAAAAGTAGCCCCACCGCCCTCTATGTGAGAGTGAGAGGACGGTCGGCGTGCGGTCACTCCCGCGGGGAGTGTATCACGGTCATTACACGCTAACCCAATTAGAGGAAAACGATGCGTAAGATTTAAGAACGAAGGAAAAGGGGGATTGTAAGGGTTTTCAATCGATTTGAGAAAGAATGAAGGAGAATTTTCTGTGATGTTGAATAAGAGTAATTTTGGTAGTTTATTAATTTTGATTTAAATATTTATTTTAAAAATATTATTCTAGCCTAAGGCTAAAATCACAAAGTGCATTACGAAAGAGGCTATTTGATTTAAACAGAAAAACAAAGTTTTTATATACTTTAGGAACGAAATTCTTCAAGTTTGTCCTTATTGAATAATAATTTCCAACGTTTTGTTTTACTAAAGGGGAAATTTTCCTTGGTGTGAAAGGGCATCATTATATATAAGCATCAAGTTTTCGGCGTCCTCTAACCAACGAGTTCAAAGATTCAATAGCCTCTCTAACCAACGAGTTCAAAGCCTCTCTCTCTCTCTCACTCTCAAGAATACACTTGCAAGAAGATGGAGAAAAACAGCATGGAGATGGAGAAGTGGGTTTACGAATATGAAAAGACAGAATTTTCAGACAAGGGTGCAGAAAAACCTGAGAAAATGGGGGCGCCATTTGTAAGAATTCCCGTCCGAGGAGCCATCAAGCGCAAAATCTTCAAGTCTTTCTTTGAAAAGCTAAAGAAGTTTAATTGCATCAAATCAAAGCATTGATTTGATGAAGTTAGTCAGGCAATCATCCTCTTCCTCTGTTGTTGTATTTTCTTTATATTGGCTATCATCATGTATCAGATTTACCACTGCCACATTATCCTATTAATTGTCATCCTATGTACGTTGTTGATCCATTTGTGTCCTTCTTCTATTGCTTTTCTTCATATGTATAATAGTTGAGAGGATGCTTGCAGACAGTTTCCGATTATATATGCTTTTTTTTTTTTTTATCATCTGCATGTTGCCACTTTGTCTTTATGAATATTAGTATTAGTATTACACACAAGAAAACAGAGCACCATGAAATGAATATATATATATCTTTTTCTGATTGGAGAAACAGGAGAAAAGAGAAAATATATCTTTTTATTTTTTATTTTTTATCATAGAAAATATATCTTTTTCCGATTGGAGAAACAGGAGAAAGGAGAAAATATATCTTTTTTTTTATATCATAGAAAATATATCTTTTTCTGATTGGAGAAATAGGGGAAAAGAGAAAATATATCTTTTTCTTTTTCTTTTTTTTTTATCATAGAAAATATATCTTTTTCTGATTGGAGAAACAGGGAAAAAAAAAAAAAAAAAAAAAGAGCACCGTGGATACATCATTTTCTGATTGGTGAGACGGGGAAACAAAGAATATAAATATTTTGGGTAAATGGTACAAAACGTCCATATCTTTAACATTCATTGTGGAAAACGTCCCAATTTTCTATTTTTTGGCACAAAACATCCTAACGTTCTTATTTTTTTTGCAGAAAACATCATTTCTGTTAAATCCAACGGGAATCTACCGTGTTCTTCACTTTAAATAGTTTACTAAAATTGTGAGGGATATTATTGTCCAATCACATCATAAACCATTTTCATATCGGTCATTGGCACAAAACATCACTACATTTGAAATGTATTGTGGAAAAGGGTAATTGGTACAAAACGTCCCTACGTTTGAAATGTATTGTGAAAATATCCCAACGTTCTGATTTTTGGTACAAAACATCCTAACATTTCCATTTTCTTGCTGAAGACGTCATTTCTGTTACTTTTAACATCTCTACACCATCAATTTCAATTTACATATTAAACCATTAGAACATCAAGAGGTATTTTAGTAAAAATAAATTTAATCCATTTAATTTCTTTTCCACTATGTAAACTGGTAGTAAATACTATTTAAAAAATGAATTCATAAACATGAGTTCAAACTTAACCCAACCCAATTAAGTTTCGATCGGGTTGGGTTGTTTTGGCTTTGGTCCAATTAGCTAAAAATCATAAAAAATTAAAAAATTATACACATAAATCAACTATTAACTAAAATAAATTATGTGCAATACAATAAGCTCAAATATAATTAATTGAATATTTACTAATAAAACTAAAATATGTTCAAACCTACCCAACCCAATCAAGTTTCGATCGGGTTGGGTTGTTTGGGCTTTGGTCCAATTAGCTAAAAATAATAAAAAATTATACTCATAAATCAACTATTAACTCAAATAAATTATTCGCAATACAATAAGCTTAAATATAATTAATTGAATATTTACTAATAAAACTAAAATATTTTCAAACTATATTTGAGTTTCATCCAAATTAAAAGATTTTTGAAATTTAAATGGTTCTATATCTTTAATATTTTTATTGGATTAGGTTAGGTCGGGTTGAGTTGAGTTTTTCACCAAATCCATAACCGAACCAAAACCGACTGAATTGGGTTGGTTTGGACGGGTTTGGCGGTTTGGGTGGGTTAATGCCCACCCCTAATCATAGGGATATTGAGAACCATGAACGTTTCAGGCTCCATTTCACCTTCTGCAACTTTTTGGTTCATCTTTTTCACCATTGACATTTAGACTGAAATGTGAAAATTCATTGATACACCTCCAATTGTAGTCATTATTCTCATCGTAAGGAGTAGACCGTTTGCTTGGTTTTACATTATTTTTTAAAATAAAATATTTATTTTTTAAACAGTATTTACTAGCAGTTTACACATGTGGGAAAGAAATTAAATGAATTAAATTTATTTATACGAAAATACTTCTTGATGTTCTATTGATTTACTATGTAAATTGAAATTGACGGTGTAGAGCTGTTAAAAGTAATAGAAATGACGTCTCCAGCAAGAAAATAAAAATGTTGGGATGTTTTGTACCAAAATTAGAACGTTGGGATGTTTTTCACATTATATTTCAAACGTAGGACGTTTTGTACCAATTACCCTTTTCCACAATACATTTCAAACATAGGGATGTTTTGTATCAATTACCCAAATGAAAATGGTTTATGATGTGATTGGACAAGAACACCCCTCACAATTTTAATAGTTAACTATTTAGAATGAAGAACACGGTGGATTCCCGTTGCCCGTTGGATTTAAAAGAAAGGATGTTTTCCGCAAAAAAATGAGAACGTTAGGATGTTTTGTGCCAAAAAATAGAACGTTGAGACATTTTCCACAATGAATGTCAAAGATAGGGACGTTTTGTACCATTTATCCAAATATTTTCAAAGGAATTTAGGGTTTGTTCCGCGACAGCCCAGCCATTATAATTGTTATTATTTGACTTTTTTTTATTTTTTAAGATAAAATGTTTTGTTAAAAATTGATGATAGAAAATGTATATGGTCAAAAAATTCGGAAAATTGTGTAAATTATAAATTAATTATAATTTGCACTCATGAAGTAAACGAATATAGGCTTAATCAGTTTGCTACGTCACTACGACAATTCATATATATTGTGTTCTATACGTTCATTTTTGTAAAAATAGAACGTTGTGTGCACATATCAATTTTATTTATTGGCGACTGAATTATTTTGCTCAGTCTAATTTATTTTTATGTCTAGCTAGTTATATTTTATTAAGTCTAATAATTAATTATCTTTTTATTTGCCACGAACCTATTTGTCAAACTCAACTATTTACATATTTTAAAGAAGAATAAAGTATTTCAATATTGGTCTTATTTTGTAGCTCGCATTACATTAGATGGACTCAAGAAAAAGTGATTTTGATCGAAATCAACTTAAATTATCTCAATTAAAGAAACACGATTTTATATAATATTTTATTATTTATTTTATGGTTCTAGATAAATTTACTATATGGACTTATACTATTATAAATTTTAAATGAAATTATGAAAATTTCGAAGGTATAGATCTTTATCGCATTCTTTCTCTCAATCGCACAGAGGAATTGCCTCAATGCAAGGACCACCGACCATGGTCATACTTTTAAACGAGATGACCAGACACCTGGGGCCATTGATCGATTCTGGTTTCTCAAAAAAAAAAAAAAAAATAAATAAAGGGGAGAGAGAGAGAGAGAGAGAGAGAGAGAGAGAGAGAGAGAGAGAGAGAGAGAGAGAGAGAGAGAGAGAGAGAGAGAGAGAGAGAGTTTTTTAACAACTTATTGTCCATTCATGAACTAAACAGATTATAAATAGTTATACAATAATATTTAGAATAAATATTTGTTTGCGAAAAAAGATGAAAACTAATTACTTCTGAATTGCTTAATAATTGAGTTTTCAATATAAATTTTCTTCTTTAGCATGCCATTCAAATAATTTTTATACGTATGACGAGAACTACATTATGACAATTCAACTTGTTTCCCTTTCCCTTCTATATTTTTGCGTTAATTGAAAAGATCTTGCAGTTGAGAACTAATTGTTTGACATTTTATTTCATAAAATCTAATTATTTAGTAAAAATAACACAATTTTATTTAAATCTTACTTCAAGAAATTATATACATCTTGAAAATATTTTTTCCACTACAAATATAAAGCAAAAACAAATATATATTGAATTGAAAAGATACAGAAAATTAAATAATATCGTGAATTGATTGATTGATTTATTTTTATCTATGTTCATTTAAATATATATTTTTAAAATCTTCATATAAGTAACCATTAAGAAAATCTACCGATAAAAACATCAGTGAGCATTTTGAAAAATTGAAATAGTTCTGGTTGACCGATTCTTTCTATTCTTTCGAGAATATTATAAACGTGAACTGTTTTATTTAATTATATGGCGATCAAAAGTATATTTTCGTATGCATTAATTTAAGGGATAATTATAGCAACAATTCCAAACCTTTCAAATATTTGTAGGTTTTATTTTAATCTTTTACTTATTGCACATGGGGGGTTCCAAGCCTTCAAAATTAGCAGCAAATGAATAGAATACATCCAAATCATAGTTAGTTGACCAAGAAATTTTACTTTGATAAATTTCAAAAGAGTAAATTAGTATTTATATTTGGGTAAATATATTGTCACTACAATAATTAATTTACACACCACATTATAACTATACAGCAAATAAAATATAATATTTATAATTGCACTACAATAAATTTACATATATATCCCTAATTAATTAAAATAACAATACAAAAATTATATGTACTCCACATGATTCTCTCTTCATTCCTCCCATTCTTGCACTCTCCCTTTAAAAAAAAAAAAATATTTTTTTCATTCCTTAAACTATCATCATAAGATTAATAATCAAACATATCAGCTGATGCCATGATTGACTGTTGGTTAAGGTAAATTAACTTTCGTGGATTTTATTTAAGAAATCATCAGTAAGCCCTCGAAACACCTCAGCCTGGAACATTGAGTTAGTGACCAGCGCCGCTGCAATAGCAGCAACGACGGTGGGGATGTTGGATTGGATGTACTTCACAATTTCATCGAGGGATTGTAGTCTTTGGCAGTCTTTGGCTGAGTTCCATCATTTGAGCTCTCAAGACTGAATTTTCAGCCTCCACATTCATGTAGTGCTGTGTTGTGGCATTTATACTTGCAAGAATCTGGTCATTTTCATTCTTCAACTCAGTCCCTTTAGCCATCATATCATCCAAACGCTTCTGCTTTCTCAATTGGGATCGCCTCGTCAATTCGCGATTCAATTCCATTATATTCCTCTTCCTTTGATCAATCAACTGCCGTAAATCTCTTTTCCAAGCCCGGAGTTCTGAATTTGTATAGACCCTGAAGAATTTCCCCTCGAAGAACCCGTTGTTCTTATACTCAATCACAAGTCACACCAAAAGGGATGATATTATTCTAGTTCTAGGATTGAAGAAAATATTAAAAACGAAAGTTTGCAGGGAATAAAAGATATACGTATAAAGGTTATAGGCTCGAAAAGCTTAAACACGTAAAACCAATAAAGGAATACAACTGAGAAAGATTGAACAAGATTGCTCATGCGTCTAAGGGAAGAACTGATCATAAACCCAGAATGGAGGATTTCAACAAGTAGAGGAGACATGAATCTCCAACATCAATAACCAATTTTGCAGCATCAAGACTATATTATATCGAACGGGTTAATCAATCAAAACCCAGAAACAACTTGACAGTGAACTTATATTGCTGTACTATGACTAGTGTCTCCAGTCACCGCACCTTCTCCATTGCCGACTCCCACATCCTCCCCTGCACTAACCTCCGCACCTTCTCCTAAAGCTCAATCATCCGAGTCATCTCTTCCACCACTTAAAAGCCCCGTAGCGAGGACTTTCTACAGAAGTCTAGGACCTGGTGAACCACCATTTGTGAAGGTTGGAGACAAAGTACAGAAGGGGTAGATTAGGCACGATTTATAGGTTAGCATAATCCCAATGAGAAAGGAACTTGTAGTGAAGAAACACATAGGACAACATATAATTTCTTGAAAATTCATATGAAATTAATAAATTATTACATCTCCATCCAATCTAATTAACTTTGTGGTAAAATAAGGTTTTAAAAAGTAGGGAAATAGGAATATAAAAGAGAGGAGGAGGAGGAGGAGGAGAAGAAAATTTGTAGTGTTAGAAGTTATTGTGTACATAAAAATTAATTAGAAAAAACCTAGAAGGACGTTTATGTCATTATATTTGTGCCTATTTTAGTAAATAAGAAGAAATTATAAAAATGTGTTGTAGAACAAAAACTTTGTGGTGGCAGTATAGCCACCATTTATATTTTTCTCATATAAAGAATTAAAAAAACGAGTTCTTCACCCTTCCCCCACCATCTACCCTACCCATTCACCATATAGCCGGTCACTGCCCATCCACCGATGTTGCATGTCATATCTCGTTACCACACCTTCAAACACCACCAGTCGAGCCACCATACTAACCCACATGCATCCATCCCATTACATTCAAACAACATATTTTTGGCTGTGTCTACGCATCGATCCCCTCAGCAACCATCAACCACAACAGTCGATTGCCTCTTCCAAGAGACGCTAACAACCACAATTATTAAAAAAATAGAAATGAAATTTTTACGATATTTTTTGGTCACCGTTGGCAGACCCCGTAACACATGAATTGTACCCTTTTGAAGGAGATTTTTGTCCCAGTGGGTTGAGTGTGTCCCCAGGGACTTGAACCCTTGACATCATGATATGAAGATTGTGAGAGCATCCCTGGTACCACTAGAACAATTTGCTCTAACGGTATTTTTTGTTATCATTGGTGGACCTCGTAACGTACGAATTGTTCCCCTGGCACCAGGGATGTCCTGACAATTCTCATACCATGAGGTCAAGGGTTCAAGTCACTGGGGACGCGCCCAGCCCACTGGGACAAAAACTCCCTTCAAAGAGGAACAATTCGTGTGTTACGGGGTCCACCAATGGTGACCAAAAAATACCGTAACAGAAATTGAATTGAATTGTGTTAAATTTACAATGTAGAACTCTTTATATAGAAGAAGGTTCAGCTAACTATTAATTAATTAACCAACTAAATAAACTAGCAAACTAATTTCTAATATTCTCCCTCAACTTGGAGGTTATATGCAATATAACTAAAACTTGGAGATACAAAATGATCAAAAAATACAATGAATACATTGAAAATCTATAAAACGATGAGATTGATTGACTCACCCTTAAGTTGAAGAAGAAAAAGCACAAGACAACAAAGAAGCTCTCTGTTTAACAATAAGCTGAAGGTAGGGCCACGGCTAAACTCCACAACTACAAGCGAAAGTAACTACCACGAGTTGAAAAAGGCCACTCACGAGCACATAGAGAAGAACTAGATGCTTAGAAAGAAATCTACAACTGCAGGGGCTAATTATCATCAAGGCTGCAGGGGCTCATCAATCCTATTCCATAAGAAAGTCTGTAGCACATGCTAAAAACAAAATTTTAGCCAATCAAAGGGTTGGAATCAATATGGGTGTCGAAATAAATATCTCAAAGAGAACTTTAATACGAACTCACAGAGAGCCAACTGTACATATCATCCCTAAAATCTTTATATTTATATCTTTATATCTTTTTAATATAATATATAAAGAGATAGCACTTTCCAAAAAACGGATTGTGCTTTTCTGGCCTAAGCTGTATTTCCTAAAATGGAAGTATTTCAATGAACCTAAATACATTATACTATTATTTTGAAATAAGAAAACATGAAATATGATTGTCAAATTGAAGAGCTCAACGAGAACTTTAATACGAACTCACAAGTGAGAGTCAACTGTAAACATGTCGTCCCTAAAATTACATAAAAGATTAAAGGTAAAAATTTTATTTTATACATTTTACTTTTTTCTAATGTCCTACTATTTCAAAATTATTTTAAATAAAAGTTACAATAATATTTATAATTTCTTAAATAAATTCAATTTAATCATATATAATTAATTTCAATTCAAGCTGCTTTTTTATCATCAAAAGAAATAATAAATATCTGAAACTTTAAAGTAAATTTAATTAAGTCCAAATGATTTTTGTAACTTCATATTTCGATCAATTCATTTGTCATTTTAAAATTAATTTTATTTATTTATTTACTCATTTTGTTCAATTATTTACGTTTAATACTATAGATTTAAATAATCAAACTATACAAAATATATAGTACAAACTTTAACAAATAGTTTAACTAATTTTTATGGAAATAAAAATAAAGGTACTTTAGCAAACTCATATCTATTTCAAAATAAAATGTGGTCAAACACACTTATTTAAAACGTATAAAATAATTTTTTTCCCGGAAATTATAGAATAAGTTTTGGGAGAGAAATATTTTAAAAATAAATAAAATGACAAATAGAAATAATTAAAAAAAAGGAAGAGGTAGGTTAGAGTGTCAATTTTTAATAATTTTTGGAAAAACAGGAAAAGAAATGAACTAAAAAATAAAAAATAAAAAATAAAAAATAAAAAACTTCAATTTTCACGATTTTTTATTACATTATTAAAATGCACATTTGCACAAACACAACATAAATGTTCTCCTATAACCCTGACAGGCCAGGGTTCTTAACAATTGAAAAAAGTGATTTATAGCATCCAAAAGATATATAGTAATAAAATAAAATTGTAAATGAAACTATATCGGATAATCTGTATATCTATAAAAGGAACTGAGATTCTGCCACTTTTGACTGGATTTTTAATTGTCAATAGAATCTAAATATTGTGAAAAAAATCTGCATTTTCCATCAACACATTTTTATTTGGAAGTTTTTTTTCCTCATTTTTCGTTGTTTCCATGATTACTGAAGTAGTTGGTCATGAATTTGGTGAACAGTTTCCATGATGTTAGGGTTGTATTATTTGTGCATCATATACGATACCTTCAACAATAGCGATTTCTAAATTCCTTACAATAATAATTAAAAAAAAAAGAGAGATTTCTCAATTCCTACACTACATTCAACCACCCTTGGGTCTCCTTCTCCACTCTTCCATAGCCACACATTTCTCTTCATACTGCTTCTCCCGGATAGAAAGTCACCGTCCACTACACCAATTTTGGCAAAAATGATGACCTCTCCCAAAAATTCTATAGCACCAAGCATCCAGGGAAGAAGCCTTCCACTTCCAAATTGGCCAATGAAAAGTTACAAAAGGATGGGATGCAGGTGTGTTGGCTTCTGTTGCTGACCGCAAGTATACGAATCGCACAAGTAATAAAGTGGACAATGAGTTCGAATATTGTACCTACAGAGATTGTGTAAATTTTATTTTAGATTACAACCTTAACCGGAACTAGAAAAAACTTTGATTTTGAGAATTTTGAATTAAGACTAAACTAAAAATTAAATTAGAAAGCAAGAAATTTGATTTATGAAAACGATGAATTAAACATGTTAGAATTATGAATCCATTTTAATCCTATCATCCACATTTTGACTTAGATAATTAACAACAAATTATGGGGTATTGAAAACCCTTGTTCCTAGAATTATTTATGTCCCCTTTCAAGCGATGCATAAAATTATTTTTTCACAATAGAATTGACTATATTTTTATGAAAATTCCAAACATATAGAAAAGCATTATCACTTTTTGAACACTTTAAAGGATTACACAAAGTATAGAAGTATATTTCTATTCCCTATCAGGCTTTGTAGCAATCAATTTAAGTCTAATGTATTCCTACTCTTTCGAATATAGAAAAGCGTCATAAACATCAATAACCATGCGTCCATAATTATAGATGAAAATAATTTACAATTAATTGCATCAAACCCATAATTTGCAGAATGTAAATATCAAGTCAAAACATGGAATCAACAGATTAAAACTTCATCACAATTCTAATAATTAAAATCTAGCCTAGATATATGATTGAATCTAAATCACAAGAAAAATGAAAAGAAGTCACCCCGTTCATCTTCTAAATCCTTGGTCTTCAATCTTGTTATTGGCGTTGCATGGATTCCTCAACAATTGGATAGCGTTTTGAAATGAAATCAACAAGTTGGGAACCCCAAAAATGATTCTTGTGTCTTGTATATATATAGGTTAGGTCGAAGCCTAGGTAAAAAAGTGAGAATTCAGTTGAAATCCGAGCAAAAAGCCTAACAGTCAGCCCAGAAATTATCACGCGATCGCGGGTAGACGTCCATGCGATTACGCGCATATGAGTAATCCGGTTTTGCCTTGTTCTATACAATTCATGCGCTCGCTCAGTATAATTTCCATGCGATCGTGGATGGATCGGTTGGATGCAATTTCCATCTTTTGATTTCAGTTAAGTTGATCCTCGATATTTTATTGCACAGCAGATCCCTCAACTTTCAATTTGAGCAATTTAAGTCCCTAAACTTTTGATTTCTTTTTCAACTTTTCTTCCAATTGGCCCTCGATCAACTTCATCAACTTCGCATTTGTATAGTTTACTACTTTTATCATCCAATTGAATTGATTTTGCTGTAATTCCTTTGCATTCATGACTTTTGGTGTAATTACTGAAATATAAACGAATAATAAAGAAATCAATAGCAAAAATTCTCAAAAAAACATATAAAATCCTACTTTTAGGATGAAAATAAGTGTATAAAATACACTTATTGGCTTCCCTGCCGCGCTTAAATATTTTCTTGCCGGCCCTTTTCTCTATTATAGGACATTAAAATTTTATTTTCGTAGTCTGGGTTTTTTTTCTTTCTTTCTTTCTTCAGGAGGTGGAATTGTAGGATCCTAAAGTTTGAAGGTTTTTTCTTTCTTTCTTTCTTCGGGAGGTGCAATTTGCGAACTTAGTTGTGGCTCCAATGATGTAAAAAATCAAATGATAGAGAAGAAATTGCAGAAATTTAGAAGATACATTCTCTACAATTGTGCTTTCTTTGTACTTTAGTCTTTGTCAAAGAGATATATTCATGCATCGTACGAGTGTGAAATTAGTTATTATTAATTCAAAACAAAAAACTTCTAGATAAAAGGCATTTCGACTATTTTATTTAATTAATTTTTATTTTTAGCTACATATATATAAGATTTGGTAGGTGGTGGAAACAATTAATTTATGCTTCAAAACATATGCTATATATTTGCACGACTGAAATGCTTAAGTCCAAGCAATGGCATATTCAAAAATTTTGTTCAATTAGGGGGACCGTTGTTCAGTAAAGGCAAATCCGCGGATCCAGCAAGGGCGGTTGCGTCGGCTCGCCATCCTATGGATTCCCAATTGTGTCCAAGTCAACATATAATTGCAGTACAATAAACAATCAGTAAAAGTAAAAAAATTATTCGATGAATAATAATAAATACACACTATGCATATGTATATAACACGAACATACACGTACAAAGAAAAGGATTGATGGCATATATAATCCCAATTGGTTCGACTTCTTCGTTCTATAATCGTGGTGGAAAGGAAGAGATAGATTCTTATCTGAAAAGAGTTGGTATAAGAATTGATTAGCAATGTTATTCAGTTGTCCCTATTTAAAGTGGTTATAAAAGAAAATTAGTTAGTTTTGAAAAATAAATATCGATTCAAGAATCATGGACTTCCACCAAATGCTACGCCCCGCTAACAAATGATAGTAGAATTCAACAAATCCACTTTTGGGAGAAATTAGGCAAATGACTCTTCCATTCCAAGAAGACGAATAACTCTCTCGAAGTGTAGAAAAATGTGACTGAGAAAACCCAACCAATGATGAGAGAGAGAGAGAGAAGGCAGTGACAGGAAAATGAAATGTAAAGCCAGAAGATGATGTCAATTATGATGTAAAAGTAACAATAAAACGCTACAGTGTATGAATAGAGAATTCCCTTAGGACCTGTTTGATGCTGATTAAAAATTAAAATTGTATCAAAGTCAAAGTCAACAATTATTTATAATCATATATTTCAAGAGCCCCATAATTTTTTAACCACATATCTCATTAACTTTTATCAAAATTTGCTAAAAACTGATTTAAGTCTCCATCAAATAAACATTGCCCCTATTTGGCCCCCTTTAGGTTTTTAACACATTTTTCTCTTTATTCTTTTCAATTATACATTTATTAATAAAATAATATTACACATAAATCTAAAATTTTTTCCTATTTTTTAAAAATACATTCTCTTAAAAATAATATTCATTTCAAATAAACTTTTTTTTTAACTAACATCAAATAAGTACACTATATTTTATAATATTATTATGCGTGTGTTTGGTGCACTTTAAAAACTCAGTTTAAAAAGGTTGCACATTTTACTATAGTGTTTTAAATATTAAAAAAATGAACTTGTACAGAAAACTGTCAGACATTAAAATCAGATATCAGGCAACTGTTGGAAGCATTGAAGACCAAAACACCCTCTACTTTACCAATTTCTCTACCATCTTCTTAGATCAGTGTTTTTTTGCTCACAATGTTGCAGGCACAAATTTGACTACTGTCAACCAAGTTCACGACGAATAATCGAGTTATGGTCAAAGTCTCCGTCTACCCCTTCTCCTGATTTCCTGGTAATTGATGCAAACTACCGTTTTAACAAGTCGTTGAGACCGATTTCAGAAGCTAGTAGCATTAATTTTTTTCCTAATGTTTTCCATACCCTTAACGAAGACGATGTGAGGACGTCGTCTACCACCATCGAGCACTAATTAGTTTTTTTCGATTGTACTTTTCAGGATCAGAAATTTGGATTGAGCTCCATAGACATTCTTATTAGTGTGTTTGATGGATCGCTGTGGAGGATACCCGAGGCCGGGTCATTACCCCGTAGTAATTGTTGGAGAATTTTCCCTTGCACAATCACAAAGTAACAAGTTATTCTCAATATGTGACAAGTAATTGAAATGATAAGATTAACAAGAACCAATAATAAGAGAAAACTCCCTAAAGTCTTGATAATGCCACGATCGTGTGACTAGAACCGAGGGCTCAGAGATTGCCCCAATAACTACAATTGGCAACACCACACGAAACAGGTAAGATCACACTCCGAGGCAACCCACAACCCACAAGTTTTCACCAAGAAACCGTACCAAACAGAGGCTTATAATCGGACACACCAAGGTGCGGTAACCAAGCGCCGCGCACGAAGAACGAGGCGGAAGAAGCAGCCCACCACGAAGGAGGCAGCAAAACCAGAGGCCAACGAAGGATCAGGGTCGCGGGTTTACCAAGTTCACAGAGAAGAGAGAAGCCAGACACTGCCGCGGTCACGAAGAGAGAGCGAGAGAGAGGTCCTTTTTTGAGTGTGTCGTGAGTTATGAGAGTGAGGGAGTAGATATATAGGATAGGTAGATTTAGGTTTAGGTTTTAATTAGGGAATGGATCGGGAGCCTAATTAAAACCCGGGCCGCCAATCGGATCCACGTATCGAGCAACAGGGCCAATGACCTAATTAACACCTCAAGATAGGGTGGTAAAGTTTCTAACCTGTTCACTCTTGGGTTACGCATATTGTGGTTTAATTGGGGCATAAAATACCTCGATCATGGGCCGAAGGCCTACGAAGCAAAAAACCGACCCGATGTTTCATCATCGACCCCGGGGTTTGTTTGGGACCAAAATCCCAACAAACCTCCACCTTGGTACCGAACAAACCTGCAAAAAACAAAACAACACATGTTTAGTAGTTGCAAGATTAAAGTCCTAAACTAATCGGACCTTTTCATACCTGTACCGATATTTAGAAGCAATAGATAACTTCTAAATTTTACCAAAGTGAGCACCTTTGTGCCCATGTCTACAGGGTTATAATCTGTATGCACTTTCTCAAGTTTAATTTCATCTTGAGAAACAATATTCCTAATAAAGTGTAATCTAACATCAATGTGTTTAGTACGTTCATGAAAAACAGGATTCCTACATAAATGAATAGCTGATTGACTATCAAAATATACTGTTACACTTTCATTTAAGGCTCCTAGTTCCTTAAGTAATCCTTTAAACCACAAAGCTTCTTTAAAGGTTTCGGTAACAGCAATATATTCAGACTCAGTAGTAGAGAGAGCAACAATATGTTGGAGCTGAGACTTCCAACTAACACATGAGTCACACAAAGTAAACACATAAGAGGAAATATATTTTCTATTATCTCTATCTCCACCATAATCAGCATCGGTAAAACCCTTCAATTTCACATTATTAGATTTGAACTTATAGATTAAATCCACATTATAAGTGTCACTAAGATACCTAAGTAGCCACTTCAAAGGCTTCCTAATGAGTGGGGCTAGGATTAGACATGTACCTGCTCAAAGTACTAACAGCAAAGGCCAAATCTGGCCGAGTACAAACCATCAGATACATCACAGGACCAATCACATTAGAATAGGGTATATTACTCATATAAGCTATTTCTTCCTCATTCGCAGGTGATTGATCTTTTGTTAAAACAAAATGATTTCCAAGAGGTACAGAAGCAAGTTTACAATTTATCATACCAAACTTCTTTAACACCTTTTGCACATAGGGAGTTTGATGCAAGAATAAACAAGAATTAGACCTATTTCTTTCAATTTCCATACCCAAAATACGTTTAGCATGGCCTAGGTCCTTCATATCAAATTCCTTGTTTAACTCATTTTTAATCTTGTCTACTAAAGTCATGTTAGAACCAATTAATAACATGTCATCCACATAAAGTAACAAATACACACACTCATCAGTGTTGTGATGCATATAGTATAGACAATGATCAAACTCACTCCTCTTGAAACCAATAGAAAGCACATAAGAATCAAATTTCTTGTACCACTGTCTAGGTGATTGTTTTAAACCATATAATGATTTTTTAAGAAAACACACATGATCAGGTTTTTCTTTATCTTCAAACCTTTGGGTTGAAACATAAAAATTTTCTCTTCAAGATCTCCATGTAAAAAAGCAGTTTTTACATCAAGTTGTTCAAGTTCCCAGTCATAATACGCAACAAAAGCAAGCATGACTCTAATGGTGGTATACTTAACAACGGGCGAGAAAATCTCATTATAGTCTACCCCTTCCTTTTGTGTGTACCCCTTGGCAACTAGCCTAGCCTTATATCTTACGTGCTCATTCTCAGTGGTACCCTCCTTCACCTTGTAGACCCATTTGCAGCCTACAATTGATTTATCTCTTGGTCTGTCCACTAAAACCCAAGTTTGATTCTTATGGAGAGATTCCATCTCCTCTTTCATGGCACTAACCCAAAATTTCCTATTTTCACTTCTCATAGCCTCCTCGTAAGTATTGGGCTCTTTATCAGCTAGGTCTTGGTAACTAGCATAGGCTATGACGTAGTCGGACATTCTTTGGGGTTCTCTATATGGTCTTCTTTCCCTATCTCTAGCTAACTGATAGCCATCTAAAGGGTTATGGTCAACAGGATGATCTATAGGGTCATCTTCTTCAAGTTCTACATTCTCGTGATCTTGTTGAGGGTTACTCTCCACCTCACTCGGGGTAATGGGGATAGGGATTCTAACACTCTCCACCTCAGGTGAGGGTTCATCTCCACCTATCTCTGGCTGTTCTTCGTTTCCTAGACAAGGCATCTCAGACTCATTAAAAGTGACATCTCTGCTGATGATTATTCTCACGCCTTTTTGACTTCTGTCCCACAATCTATACCCTTTAACACCTTCGGGATATCCTAGAAAAACACACTTTCTAGCTCTAGGTTCTAATTTTCCCTCACTTTGATGAGAAAACGAAGTACAACCAAAAGTTCTAAGCATAGAATAATCAGCACATTTACCATACCATTTTTCATATGGTGTATCACCATTTAAGGCAGCGAAAGGAGTCATATTAATCAGATAGCATGCAGTCATAACAGCTTCACCCCAAAAAGATTTAGGCACACCAGAGCTTAACATCATACATCTAACCTTATCAAGTAATGTACGATTCATCCTTTCAGCAACCCCATTTTGCTGGGGAGTGTAAGGCACAGTTCTATGTCTAGTAATACCATTATCTTTACACATATTGTCAAAATCAGAATTGCAGAATTCAAGACCATTATTAGTTCTCAAATATTTTATATTTCTACCTGTCTGATTCTCCACCTGTAATTTCCAAGTTTTAAACTTTTCAAAAGTTTTAGATTTATCTTTCAACAAATAAATCCACACATGTCTGGAGAAATCATCAATAATGGACAGGAAATATTTGTTACCACCAAAAGTGGGATTACTCCCAGGGCCCCATAAGTCAGAATGAATGTATTCAAGCATTCTAGTTGTCCGGTGTGTACTGGATGCAAAAGACATCCTGTGATGTTTCCCAAGCACACAATGATCACAAAATGGCATGTCAGACACCTTATCCTTTCCAAACACACCCTTATCATTCAAAAATTTTAGACCTTTAACACTCACATGTGCAAGTCTATTGTGCCATTTTTGTGTGTGATCGGTGTCAATGGATGCAATAGTATGGTTTTCACCACTTACTACTTCAGCATGAGTTGTGTAAATGCCATTTTTCTTAATGGCCTTAAAGGCCCTAAGTGCACCTTTAAACATTTTAATCATCCCGTCACCAAGCCTCCCAGTGAAACCTGCATTTTCTAACTCTCCCACTGATATCAAATTTCTACCCATATGTGGAATGTACCTAACATTCTTCAATGTATGTACAAAACCATTTTCAAATTTGACAATAACATCACCAACACCTGTAATGTTATATGCGACTCCACCCCATGCAACAACATGACCATGATCAGACTCATGCAAATGATCAAACCAATGCTTATGAGAAGTGACATGAAATGATGCACCAGAGTCAAGAATCCATTCATTAGTATGGGAGTTCATAGAAAGGTTAATTTCACTAGGCTTGTGATCTAAGAGGACGTAAACCTCACCAGGTTCATTATGTTTTGGTGCCACAATATTCGCCTCCCCTTGTTCACTCCCCTTTAGTTTATTTTTCTCCTTATAGCAATCACTAATAAAGTGTCCTAACTGACCACAACCATAGCATTTTCTACCAGCAGCTTTCCCTCGTGATTTGGATCTACTTCTACCCTTTTTCTTACTACCACTACTTTGTCCGCTTCCACTATTTCCACCACCCTTTGTTTGAGTCCCACCTCTCATAAAGTGGACCTCCCCTTGCTTTCTCCCACCTTTCTCAGCTCTAATCTCCCTATCCTTACTCTTAAGTGAATCAATGACTACCTCCGGGGTAAGGGTCTCCCTCCCATACTTGATAGCATTCTTAACATCCTTATATATGTCAGGAATGGCATTCAATAAAATTATGACCTTGTATTCTTCAGGCACTTTATCACCACAATTTGTGATATCTTGAACAAGTTTATTGAAAATATCAAGATTGTCATCTAATTCCTTTGAAGGATCGATTTTGAAACTGAAAAAACATTCAAGAAGAAAAAGTTTGTTCGGGGTGGATTGTGTTAAGTAAAGTTCTTGTAACTTTTTCCAAAGAGCTTCAGCAGTATCGTGTTTACCAACTTTTCGTAAAACATTATCAGATAAGTGCAAGATAATAGAAGTATAAGCAAGTTCATCAAATTCCTTTTTTTGTTCTTCAGTCACAATAGTAGAAAAAGAATTATCAATTGCTTTAGAAACTTTTTGCTGAACTAAAATACCTTTCATTTTCTGTTGCCAAATAGAAAAATCACCCTTTCCATTAAAGACACTCAAGTCAAAATGGTGTGCAGACATATTTCAAGAAAACAGGCAACACACCGCAATGGGATAAAATGCAGCTCAAAGAGAATTTCACACAGAAACCTAAAAGGCCGCAATATATACGCCGTTCTAAACTCTCAGGATTCCGTGAGACTCAAAAGGTCTCAGGTCAAGAGAATCTTCGACACGGGTAAGGTCAAGGGAAACAATTCTAATATCAAGAGCAACACGAGATAGACAATCACCAAGATGTATCAAGAACAAGTATGAAAACACAGGTATGAAATCAGCAATATCCTAAATCATAGGTAATAACAATTAAATCCTATAACTAGCAACAGGCAACCGCAAGCCTAATGGTCACCCCACGCGATGACCTGCTATTACAGAAATTTAAAAAAGTGATCAGCCAATTTACCAGAGCGGACTTCTCTGTGTCCGTAATAAGGAGTGATGCGAAAATTATTTATTTATTTTAGCGAAGTTTGCAATCAGCTATCCCTCGATGTAGGCAGACTCAGCACTAAGCAAAAAATGACCTACACAGTGATTGCAAAACAAAAAACACCAGAAAATAATTAGTCAAGAATTTTCAAACAACACTGAGTAAATGAAAATTTCAATGACACAAAATAATTTCTGCAATGTAACAGTGAACAGAGGTTGAATAAAAATTATCAAATTCCAACGAATGTCACGAATCAGCCGATCAGTCAGACACGGCTCTGATACCAGTTTGTTGGAGAATTTTCCCTTGCACAATCAAAAAGTAACAAGTTATTCTCAATATGTGACAAGTAATTGAAATGATAAGATTAACAAGAATCAATAATAAGAGAAAACTCCCTAAAGTCTTGATAATGCCACGATCGTGTGACTAGAACCGAGGGCTCAGAGATTGCCCCAATAACCACAATCGGCAACACCACACGAAACAGGTAAGATCACACTCCGAGGCAACCCACAACCCACAAGTTTTCACCAAGAAACCGTACCAAACAGAGGCCTATAACCGAACGCACCAAGGTGCGGTAACCAAGCGCCGCTCACGAAGAACGAGGCGGAAGAAGCAGCCCACCACGAAGGAGGCAGCAAAAACAGAGGCCAACGAAGGATCAGGGTCGCGGGTTTACCAAGTTCACAGAGAAGAGAGAATCCAGTCACGAAGAGAGAGCGAGAGAGAGGTCCTTTTTTGAGTGTATCGTGAGTTATGAGAGTGAGGGAGTAGATATACAGGATATGTAGATTTAGGTTTAGGTTTTAATTAGGGAATGGGTCGGGAGCCTAATTAAAACCCGGGACGCCAATCGGATCCACCTATCGAGCAATAGGGCCAATGACCCAATTAACACCTCAAGATAGGGTGGTAAAGTTTCTAACATGTTCACTCTTGGGTTACGCATATTGTGGTTTAATTGGGGCATAAAATACCTCGATCATGGGCCGAAGGCCTACGAAGCAAAAAACCGACCCGTTGTTTCATCATCGCCCCCGGGGTTTGTTTGGGACCAAAATCCCAACAGTAATGGTTAGTGAAAATTGCAAATAATTTATGCATTCCCATTTTCAGATTTTATTCCAGAGTTTACTACACGTGGCTTACTTATTTCTCCCATCCCGTTTTGACATTTACCCATATTCAACATGGACAGTGCATTATTTTTCTATTTTTGGCTTTTGGAAAATTGATCGATTACTAATTCGGTGAGTGTAGGTGATGATTTTTATTTGATACATGTCATGAGCATCTTCAATTTCTTTGTATAATGTCAATATGAACAGGCATCTTGATTCCTAATTTATTTCCCTCATATGAATGATGCATTAGTTGGTTTATTTGGTGCACTTTGTAATTTGTAAATTTGAAAGTGGGATGAATACTCCTAATTTAAGAAATGTGATTTTTCTGACGTAATAATTATTTATAAATTTGTCGGTTGACTAACCTCATTGACTTTAACTATTAGTCCTTAGTTATGTTAATATAGAGTAATCACTGATAAAACTTTGTTGGGAACTTTTCTCTTCTTAATTTCATAGCCAAATTTGCTAGAAAACTCCACACACAAAGAGCAGGGTTGGATGGGAGGAGGGGATTGAGAATGGAGCTGACTCTAGTTAAAAGTGCTTACGCTTTGCATGAATCCTTTTTAATTAGCCTCTATTTGGTTTGTGGTAAAAAAAATGTTTGGTAAAAAATTGAAATAAGTTGTTGTCTTGTACCATCTTCAAGGATGGTGTAAAATTGGGGTTTTCAAAATCATTTTTCCTCATGTGGATATAAAAAAAAATATATGTAAATTTATATCAATTTTTATATTTTCCTGCCAAACAATAGATAATGCAGTTTATTCTATTTTTATTTTTATTTTTTTTGTTTGCATCTCTTCATTTGAGAGGTTTCTAGCTCATATGGAGATCTAAATCACATTTGTAATTTTGTTTTACACTATAAATGGAAATGCTCTTATGTTTTAGTTTATGTCAAGCAGGGCACGTGATAAAATCTATTTATCCATAAATTAAAGTGCACCAAACACACGCTAAATTGCCTGAACTCACAATTTTATAATTTAATTGCAGACAACAATCATGTTTACCAGTAAGCCTCAATAGCTAATTTCTCTAATCTGTGTTCGCCTTGTTCATATATTGTCAATCTTCCTATACTTATAGTCATGTTCTTCCGTTAGAGATCCTAAATTTGCACTCGTGTTACATGCAGGACCACAAGAATTCTGGATGCTTCGTGTGTCATCCCTCCCAATCAAGTTCCAAGTGCTGCAGTCGTCAGAAAAAATGCTAGGTGGAACTCACTCGAACATGCAGTTTTTGTGTCTGCAACTGATGTTGTGGTTTCCGAAGGTTAGTGTAGCGGGAAATGCTTTACTAGAAAAGGCTGGGAAAGGATAAGGTTCATTTTCAATACGTAAATGGGTCATAATTGGAGCATCAACCGGCTGAAGAATCATTGGCATGTGATGCATAAAGATCACCAACTCTTTAAGGAGCTGATGCATTACACATGTGTTGAGTACGATTACAATGGTGATAACAAAATCCATGCTTCGGAAACTTGGTGGGAGAATAAAATCAAGGTACTCCTTCACCATGTAATTCATCGAACGAGTTGTGTTAATAAATTTTAATCCAGTGTACATGATATGCAGGAGAACTCGAAATACAAACAATTCAGGGACCAGGATTGTAGTGAATATTACAAGACATATGGACGTTTATTTGGTGACACTTACGACTCCATGCGGTATGCGATGACCCCCACAAAATTTTCGCAGTGTGGTTTTGGTTTGGGGCCTGATAGTGACACAGAATCTCCAAATGACACAATTCTTGTCAATAACGAATGCACGGACTCTAGCGATGGACCAACAAGGGATAAATTTGAATCATCCATGGACGCTTCTTTAGAGATGGAAAAAAACTTTGATCCGATCCGTCGATTCGATCCAAAAAAATCCTGATCAGTGGATAAACAGATCGGATTTGGATCGGGGGACGATCCGATCCGACCCAATCCATGACCTGAATTTTTTTTTTTTAAAAAATTAATTATTAAATAAAAGATTTATAATATTTTATTGAATTTGGTACAAAATCATTAATTCTCTACATATGTAATATTTTGTTGTATGAATTAGATATTATATTAGTTATTTTATGAATTATGTATTGATTTGTTTATTGTTAACGAAAATATATGACGAAAATTTCTTAATGTTTGTTCCGATCTGATCCGATCAGACCCGGTCCGAACCCAACACAATTCGAGATTTTTACTATTTGATCTGATCTGATCCACAATTTCATGGAGTGGATTTAGATCGGCACCGATCAGCCTCGATCCGCTCCATTGCCATCACTACGCTTCTTTAGCACAAAGTGGAGATAAGCGTAAAGGGAAATGTTCAAGGGGAAGGGGAAGGAAAAAGAAACGAAGAAACGATTTGGTGCAAGAGAGTTATCGACCTCAGTTGAGACACTAGCAAGCATGGGTACCAACCGAGAATCCATTTTATTGTACAGTGCATCTAAGAATTAATGGCAACGGGGAAAATCAAGGAAGGGGGTGATTTTCACATGTTTTCCTTGTCATTCCTCACCAAGGTAGACAACAGGAAGGGATTTCAGGCAGCTCAGACGCCTGAAACCAAGGTGAAGTGGATAAATTGGTCTTTCCGTGACTACATGAACCGTCGCTCTTATCAGAGGTAATGCTCGTTATGGTTGGTTTGAAGTAGGCTTTTATTTGCTTGGAAGTTCTTTTTTAAGTCCTGTAGTTATCCAGGCAGGATTTTATCTCCTTTTTTTAAATAGTCTTTGTTGAGCTATGTTTGTTTCCCTATTGTACTATCAATGTTTGAGAACTTATGTTTGTTGTGTACTAATTAAGATGGAAGTATGTTTGATGTGTTTGAATAATTTTTGTGGGGACTAATTTGGTTGGTTTGAATATTTTTAAGGCCAATATTTATTTCCGAATTTTTGATATCTCACCCAATTTTTTTGTGACTTTTGGAATTGGAAACATAGATGATCTGAACATAAAATTAGTCCTTCATGCCTTTGTAGATTGGTGTGCTGGCTTGACTATGCTCGACATTTATGTTCTGATGATGCCTTGGCTATGCTTGGAATTTTGTTCATGTGGTGTTATTGTTAAACTCTTCTTATTGCAATTTTGATCGATTGTGGAAATTTTTTATTTTGCTACACAGTAGCATATGCTAAAAATGTATTTTCCTCTTTTAAGGTTTTGAGTAATCTACTTGCATTAATAATAATTTAGACTCCATGCCTGTGGTCTTGTTCTGGGGATAAAAAGGGAGAAATAGGAAAAAGTGAATAATTTTTATGGGACTATTGTGGTTGGTTTGATGATGAATTGTTGATGCTCAAACTTGCACTAGAGAATCTGTAGCTTTTTTTTTTCTTGCAGGGGATATTCCTTGCAATTTTGTAGTCAAGTTAAAATTATTTTCTTTTTGAAAAAAAATGTCCAGTTAGACAAATAATGGTCTATAAAATCGGGCAACAATTTCTCTAACAATCCTCTCAAAGTCTTCACTCAAATACACATTCCAGAAATGCACTCTTCTGTAGAAACCACCTCCAAATAGAGGTTTTCCAAACACAACCAATTCCATAAATTAAAATAAAAGGGAGGGAAGTGCACGTCATATTTCTAGTTGAAAGGATGGGTGATTCCGAAATAGATTGATCACTTTTTCTCGCTCGACAACTTTGAAAATGAAATGGATGACGACGCTTTTCGCATGCAGCTAGAGGAAGATATAGAAATTTGGCTAAGGTATTGTCGAATGGCACAAACTATTGTCCATGATTATTTGGCACCGAATAGGCGACATAGATTTTTATTTCCTACATCACGGAGCGGATATAGTTTTATGTTGCAAAATATACACGTATATCGACAAACATGTTTTCAAGAATTTTGCATGAACCCACCAATGTTTGTGAATTTTACACATATGCTCGTGATAGTTATGGTTTGTGCAGTAGCTCTCAGATAGACATATATGATCAAGTAGGCTTTTTTTGTGTATTTGCACATGAAAAATGTTACTGTCAAGTCCAAACACTTGGGCACTCGTTGCAAACCATTAGTCATTAGTTTAGAATAGCTCTTCGAGTGGTAGTGATGTTTGCTGGACATGTTATTAAACCACACCCACTTTACAATAGTGGTTATGGTGACCACCATCCCGATCCCAATTGTTATCCATTTTTCTAGGTACATTGTAATTTAATCGTTAGTAGTTAGAGCTTTGAATTTTCGTTCGCATGTTTTTAGTCTACTATGGATATTTGCAATGATTAGGATTGTATTGAGGCTATTGATGGCACGCATGTGAAGGCCATATTTCCATGACATCGAAGAGAGAATTTTATTGGACATAAAGGAACGCCAACGCAGAATGTTTTGGCTGCATGTAACTTCAATTTATCTTCCACGTTTGTGCTTCTAGGTACCAGGGGCAACACACACGATAGTCGCATTTTAGCAAGATCAATTTACAGTCCGGTTAATTTTCCCCAACCAGCACATGGCAAATATTACTTGATTGACTCGGGTTTCACTCATAAACCAGGATATAGGTGTCGTACAAGGAATTAGACATTAGGTATCATTTTCAAGAATTTCATGACTAGACTGATCGACTTAGACGTCGCTTTAGAAATGCACGGGAGCGATTCAATTTCCATCACTCATCCTGTAGAAACATTATCGACATGAAATTTGGGGTGTGGAAGCAACGATAAAAAATCCTAGATCGAATGTCGAGATATTCCTTTAGAGCACAAATAGCCGTCATTATTGCAACCATGGCAGTCCACAACTACTTGCGAATGAATGGCCAAATGGACGAAGGTTGTCGTAGAGGAAGAAGAAATTGTTGCCGAGGTGAATGCAGTAGGAAATGAAGATATGCCATAGAATCAATGGAAAGATTACATGATACATTGCCTAGGGTAACAAATTAATCCATCAAACTTAATGATTCGCGAAAAAATCTCCCCGTTTGGAAAAAAATCAGGGTGACCAGAATTTTAATATTCCCCATGTAATAGCCATTTGCACACTATGCACGTTACTTTTGGGTGTGAGTTTCAGTAGATGTAAGACTTGAATTGTCAAAGGGCATTTTCTGAATATTAAGGCAAAAGGTAGTACTTTCAATGCACTTTACTGACTTTGAATGTTATTGGCGATCGACACTATATGTTGGTGATATTGACAACAAATTTATTAAAATGAACACCAAGCACACGATATAAATTTAGGGCTTTTCACAAAATACCCTACTTTTAGAGATGAAATTGAAATTTATGTACATTTTATAAAATTGAAAATTACTTATAATAAAATTTTAAAAATTAAAAAATATTTATGGTACTTTTTAAATATGTTAGTATCACAGTATGTTACTTATGATTATGTTGATATCACATTATGATACTTTTCAATTTTTTTAGTAGCACAATATGTTATCATATTTTTTCAATTTTCTTAGTATCAAAATGTGATACTTATTATACTTTTCAATTTTTTCTAGTATCTCAATATGATACTTATGGTATTTTTTTAATTTTTCTTGTATCACAATGTCGTACTTATGATACTTTTCAATTTTTTCTAGTATTACAGTTTGATACTTTACAAATTTTTATGATAGTTTGTTTCCGATATAAAATCAAACACTTATCATAAACTTTTTTTTTAGTATCAGAGCTTAATACTTTTACAAATTTTTATGATAATCAAATACTTTTCATACATTATTTCACTACACAAATTAGAAGACACTATTTGTAATACATAACAAAATTTGGACAAAATAAAATTGAACACAGTAACAAATTTCCCTTATTGCTGACAATTTTTACGCATCTTTTGCATCAGCTTCCATCATGATGTTCTGATTTGATTTGCAGTACTGCCCGTAGGCATCTAAATCAAAACCCGTGACAACATTACTACTGCAGCCGGAGTTATGGTATGGTATTGCGAAGGCACCGAAGGAGATGTTCAACATAGTATACCTGCTCGTTCGTTAAGTGAGAATTTTCAAACGTGAAATTAGCATTGGTTGGAGCAGCCGTATGGATTTGGAATTTGAGAAACACCAATTTACTGTTTGGCTATGGTTCGATGGTGTACGACTGTGATGGTGATGACCTATCGGCAGTGTTTGGCCTTCACATTTGTAGGCTTTAATTCCACCTGCAATTCAACAAATGAATAGATTAAAACGAAATTAAAGCCACGAATAAGCAATCTAAAATGAAATAGAAGAAACTAGGTTAGAAAATTTGATTTTTCCCCTTTTTGATTTTGGCTCAGAAAATCATTCCAACCACCACAAGTGCAACACCACAGCTTGGAGATTTGTACAACCACGAAGAAAGTACAGGTAATCACAAACCGAAACCGATCACGAAGATAGGCAGCCCACAAAGGTCACGAAGAACACTGAAGATTCACGAAGAAGGCACGAAGGAAGCATATAGGATTTCACACAGAAAAGCACTGAGAAGTCATGGCCAGACTCGGTCATTTTATAGGCAAAGAGTTCTTCCCTCAAATGGAGCTTAACGGAATGGAGAAGAGTGAGGAACGGGATGAGACTTATCAAAATCAGGATAAAGATTATCTTGATACTTAACCAACCGAGAATAATGAGTATAATAGATAAAGATAAGGTTTGTTCGATTTTTATCTCCTTTTTCCGACGTTATCTCCAAAGTCGAGTATCGAGCACCAATCCCAATTGGGTTGACTCTCTCAAGATATTCCACCAAGTGGGCTACAAACAATTGTGGTGTGGACTTAACTGATCTTCAATATTGGCTTATAAAAGCCTGAAGTTAAAACGGGCATCGATTTTTCATCATCTCCAAAAGGGGGTTAATTTGGTAACACATTACCTAACAAACCTCCACCTTGTTACCAAACTAACCTGTAAGCTTAACAAGGAAAAAATTAACAAGAAGAAATTGTAGCACAAAAGAAACTTACATACCTATACCAATATTTAGAAGACTAAGACAGCTTCTAAATTTTACCAAAGGAAGCACCTTAGTGCCCATATCTGCAGGGTTGTATTCTGAAAGAACTTTCTCAAGTTTTACCAGTTCTTGAGAAACCATATCTCTAATAAAATGTAATCTGACATCAATATGTTTAGTACGTTCATGAAAGACAGGATTTTTACACAGATGAATAGCAGATTGACTATCAGAATATACTGTCACATTTTCATCAAGAACACATAGTTCATTTAATAGACCTTTAAACCACAAAGACTCTTTAAAGGCTTCAGTAGCAGCAATATATTTAGACTTAGTAGTGGATAATGCAACAACGTGCTGTAGCTGTGATTTCCAACTAACACATGAATTACACAAAGTAAACACATAGGAAGAAGTTGATTTCCTATTATCTCTATCACCAGCATAATTAGCATTAGTAAATCCTTTCAATTTTAATCATTCAATACTAAACTTATATACCAATCCAACATTACAAGTTTCTTTCAAATATCTAAACAACCATTTTAAATCTTCCCAATGATTGGGACCAGGATTAGACATGTACCTGATAAGTGTACTAACAGCAAAAGCTAAGTCAGGTCTAGTACACACCATTAAATACATCACAGATCCAATGGCATTAGAATATGGAATTTTCTTCATATATTCTTCTTCTTCTTCATTAGCAGGTGATTGTTCCTTTGATAAGACAAAATGATTGGCTAAAGGCAAAGTAACAGGTTTACAATCAATCATGCCAAATTTTCTCAAAATTTTCATAATATATGGAGTCTGATGCAGAAATAGAATTGAATTTGACCTATTTCTTTCAATTTCCATGCCTAAGATTCTTTTAGCATTACCTAGGTCTTTCATGTCAAATTCATTACCCAACGTGGTTTTTATTTCATTCAAGAATTTCAAGTTAGGGCCAACAAGCAACATATCATCAACATATAATAATAAGAACACACAGTTATTATTAGCACTCCCCTGTTGATAATACAAGCAATGATCAAATTCACTCCTTTTAAAACCAATGGTTTGCACAAAATAATCAAAACGTTTGTACCATTGTCTAGGAGATTGTTTTAAACCATAAAGAGAGCGTTTAAGAAAACACACATTATTAGGTTTTAGTTTATTTTCAAAACCTTTTGGTTGATCCATAAAAATCTCTTCATCAAGTTCACCATGCAAAAAAGCAGTTTTAACATCAAGTTGTTCAAGTTCCCAATTAAAATGTGCAACTAATGCAAGCATAGTCCTAATAGTGGTATACTTAACAACAGGAGAAAAGATTTCATTATAGTCTACCCCTTCCTTTTGTGTGTAACCTTTAGCCACAAGTCTAGCCTTAAACCTTAAAGGCTCTCCCAAAGTATTTCCCTCCTTAACTCTAAAAACCCATTTGCACCCAACAATAGACTTGTTTTTAGGTCTTGGGACTAACTCCCATGTTTGATTTTTATCGAGGGAACTCATCTCTTCATTCATCGCTTTCACCCAATTCTCAGCTTGTTTACTCTCTAAAGCTTCTTCAAAAGTATTTGGCTCCCTATCAACTAATTCTTGATAACTAGCATAAGCTAATTCAAAATCAGACTCTAACCTTTGAGGCACCCTATGTGTTCTCCTAACTCGGTCTCTAGCTAACTGATAATCAGATAAAGGGTTTTGTTCTACTTGATGTTCCTCTACAACCTCATCACTCCCAACATTTTCATCCTGATTGTTTTGTACCTCTAGATTTTGACGCTCCACCTCAATTTGTGTAGTGGGGATTTCAACACTCACAGTCTATAAATCCTCTTTGGATTCGCCACTAGTGTTTTCTTGCTGTTTTTCTCTCACAATGTCATTCTCTAACTTTAGACACGGCATCTCAGTTTCATTAAATGTAACATCACGACTTATGATGATTTTAACTCCAGTTTGACTTCTATCCCAAAGCCTATATCCCTTAACTCCTTCAGGATACCCTAAGAAAACACATTTCCTAGCTCTAGGTTCTAGTTTCCCCTCATTTTGATGAGAGAAAGCAGCACAGCCAAAAGTTCTCAACAAAGTATAGTCAGCACATTTACCATACCATTTTTCATGTGGAGTATCACCATTTAATGCACTAGAAGGTGTCAAATTAATCAGATAACATGCAGTAACAACAGCTTCACCCCAAAGATATTTAGGAATACCAGAACTCAACATCATACATCTAACTTTATCAAGTATAGTACGATTCATACATTCAACAACCCCATTTTGTTGGGGCGTATATGGAACAGTTTTATGTCTAGTAATTCCACTTTCCTTACACATATCATCAAAATCATTATTACAAAATTCAAGGCCATTATCAGTTCTCAGATATTTTATCTTCTTGCCAGTTTGATTTTCAACTTGCAATTTCCAAATTTTAAATTTCTTAAAGGTCTCAGTTTTATCTTTCAACAGATAAACCCACACTTTTCGAGAAAAATCATCAATTATGGATAAAAAATATCTATTACCACCCATCGTAGGATGAGTGGCTGGCCCCACAAATCAGAATGAATATATTCTAAAACTCTTGTAGTTTTATGCACAACAGATGAGAAAGATAACTTATGATGTTTACCAAGCACACAGTGATCACAGAATGGCATGTCAGATACACAATCTTTTCCAAACACACCTTTATCATTAAGCAATTTAAGTCATTTAATGCTTACATGAGCTAATCTATTGTGCCACTTGTGTGTTTCATCAGTGTTGGCAGAATTAATAGAGGAATTAATCACTTCAGCAATTGTCACATAAATACCATTTCTTCTGATACCTTTACACGTGACCATGACACCCTTAGTCATTTTTAACATGCTGTTTCCAATTTTACCAGAAAAACCCTCTGATTCTAAAGCTCCTACTGAAATAAGATTTCTAGCCATTTCAGGAATATATCTGACTCCACATAATTTGAGCACATAGCCAGTATCAAATTTTAATGTGATATCACCAATCCCAGCAATTTTATAAGCATGGTTATTACAGATAATAGCATGACCACTTTCAGATTCTTGCATATTTTCAAACCAATTCTTATGAGATGAAACATGAAATGATGCACCAGAATCAAGTATCCATTCATGCAAATGTGATTTCACAGTCATATTCACTTCAGTAGGTTCAGAATTCAATAACACATAGACTTCACAAAGTTCATTGTCAGGTGAAGTAATAACATTTGCCTCATCACGTTTTTCTCTTTGCTTATTTTTCTCAATAAAGCAATCTTTAATAAAATGTCCAAGTTTACCACACCCATAGCATTTTCTACCTTTTGTTTTACCTTTTGACCTGGACCGACTTCTACTTTTCTTTTTACTACTAGATGCATGTCCACTTTGGTTATCATATGTCCTAGATTGAGACCTACCTCTCATCGTATGGACCTCACCACTTTTTCTTTCAATTTTCTCAGCCTTTAACTCCAATTCTTTACTCCTTAACGACTCGATGACAATTTCAGTAGTTAAAGTCTCTCTCCCGTATTTAATGGCACTTTTAACCTCTTTATAAATATCAGGAACAACATTTAACAAAATAACAGCTTTATATTCTTCAGGAACTTTTTCACCACAATTAGTGATATCTTGCACAAGTTTATTGAAGACATCTAAACTGTCATCTAAGTCTTTGGAAGGATCAATTTTAAAACTGAAAAAACTTTCAAGCAGAAAAAGTTTATTAGGAGTAGACTTTAACACATAAAGTTCCTCCAATTTATCCCAAAGTTCTTTAGTGGAGTCTAATTTACCAACTTTTCGTAAAACAGCATCAGACAAATGTAAAATTATAGAAGTTTATGCCAAGTCATCTAAGTCTTTTCTCTCTTCCTCAGTCAAATTTAAAGAAAAAGTGTTATCAATAGCCTTTGAAACTTTTTGTTGAACAAGAATATCTTTCATCTTTTGTTGCTAGATTGAAAAATCCTCCTTACCGTTAAAGACCCCCCAACTCAAAATGATGCGCAGACATTTTACCAAAAAATGCACAGAACACAAATTCAAGATTGTAAAAGACCAAATGACACACAGATTAGACAAAGTAACCAAGAACAATATTTCTATGGTTTCACAAATATACGCTATTCTAGAACCCCAGGATTCCGTGAGAATCAAGTTCTCAGGTCAAGGGAAGAAACTAGAATAGGATTCTGGGACAAAGTCTAGGTAAATAAGAGATAACTAAAAGCAACGGATTTCAACAATCAAAGAATATGACAATAATTTCACACAGAAATTTAAATAACTCAGATAATGCACGTAGTCCTAGGTTCTAAGCAATGGCTACCAAGCAATGGCAGCCCCTAATCCTATTGACCACCCTACACGATGGTCTGCTAGTGCGGAAAAATTAAATGAGTTCCAGCCAATTTACCAGAGCGGACTGTCTGTGTCCGTATATCGAGAGATGCGAGTCCCTAGAGTTATTTTTTTCAAACCCTAGGGTTCTGGAAGCGTTTTAATCCCAATTCGATCTTAACACCACCAAGACAGTTCTGGCCAAATTTAACTGCTGAAAAAGAAAAACACAAAACTAACAGCACACAGTTGTTAGTAATAATAAAATAAAGATTCTGGGAAAAAAAATTTCGCCGGAAAATCACGCGCCACCGCCGGACCGCCGCCGGAAGATCACGCGCCACACACCCGGAACCGCCTCGACCTGCTGAGGAAGGAGGTGGTCTCCGTTTCACAATCCGGTCACTGGTTTGGCCGGAATTGGACAAAATCAGTTCGGAAATTTCGAACCTCCGCCTCTGTTCTTCGAAAATTCAGATTTTCTGGACCAAAAATTCTTCACCAACAGCTCTGATACCAGTTGTAGGCTTTAATTCCACCTGCAATTCAACAAATGAATAGATTAAAACGAAATTAAAGCCACGAATAAGCAATCTAAAATGAAAGAGAAGAAACTAGGTTAGAAAATTTGATTTTTCCCCTTTTTGATTTTGGCTCAGAAAATCATTCCAACCACCACAAGTGCAACACCACAGCTTGGAGATTTGTACAACCACGAAGGAAGTACAGGTAATCACAAATCGAAACCGATCACGAAGAAAGGAAGCCCACAAAGGTCACGAAGAACACTGAAGATTCACGAAGAAGGCACGAAGGAAGCATATAGGATTTCACACAGAAAAGCACTGAGAAGTCATGGCCATACTCGGTCATTTTATAGGCAAAGAGTTCTTCCCTCAAATGGAGCTTAACGGAATGGAGAAGAGTGAGGAACGGGATGAGACTTATCAAAATCAGGATAAAGATTATCTTGATACTTAACCAACCGAGAATAATGAGTATAATAGATAAAGATAAGGTTTGTTCGATTTTTATCTCCTTTTTCCGACGTTATCTTCAAAGTCGAGTATCAAGCACCAATCCCAATTGGGTTGACTCCCTCAAGATACCCGACCAAGTGAGCTATAAACAATTGTGGTGTGAACTTAACTGATCTTCAATATTGACTTATAAAAGCCTGAAGTTAAAACGGGCATCGATTTTTCATCATCGCCAAAATGGGGTTAATTTGGTAACACATTACCTAACAACATTAACAAATCTTGGTGATGGTGGCGTCCGCGGAGTTGACGAATATTGCTTGTCTTTGACTCGTTTGGAGGCTTTGGATGTAGCAGGAGGTTGGAAGAAGACAGTAAGTACTTTTTCAGATTTTTATTTGGATAATAAAAATAAGTTTTGTTAACTAAAGGCACTAACTTGTGCAATTAACCCATAAATTTACGTGCAACGCAAGCATTATTAAGCGGTTTTCAGAAGCCAGGTCTCGGCCTTGGCACTTGGTTTTCAAATTTCCACCTTCCCACTGGATAAAATTCAAGATTTCTCTCACACTTTCTCCCACTGGCCACTACATGCACACGCACTCAAATTAAGATCACCTCCTTCGATCATATTCTAAAGATTTCACCGCCGGCAAATGGACAAGAGACACAAATCATTCTGCACCATGTCAGGGGGACAGAAGACAGTGATCATTAAACCCAGCCGGAGCGACGACGTTTTGGACGCCGATGAGCAGCTCCTAATCACGAACCGGGTCCGAGCACAGCTCGAAACCATGACTCCGAAAAGACCCGCCAAACCAAACAGGAGCGAACCCGATTCAACCCCACCACCTATTCCGGATGAAGATATCCATATTCCTGAGCTGAACAAGCTTAAATATCTTCAATCACAATCTCAAGTCTGCTTCTTATTTTACTTTATTTATTATTTTTAATCACTCCAACAGATTTCGTTATTTCAGTTTAAATTTCTGAGTTATTTTCACAGGCAATATTTTCTGGAACGAAAAGCGAGAATGAAGACGAGTTTGTGGAGACCCAGTACTACAAAGAGTTGGAATCCATTGATAAACAGCATCACACGGTTCCGTTAATTTTCCTTTGTTTGTTATTTATTTATTTTGAATATATTTGGTGGCCTAAATACTTATTAAATTGGGGGTTTCTGCTTTCAATACTTTCTTTTATTGAACAGACGGGAAATGGTTTTATAAAAACGGGCATGGAAAAGAGTGGAAATGAAGATGATCTTCTCTTACAAGCAATCCATAACAGTAATGGAGGATTCAAACAGATAATTTTTAAAACTAACCCAGCAACAAATGATTGGATTCCAAGCTTTGAAGATCACCAGGTGATTGAATTGAATCTTCTTCGCTACTTCGGTAATCGTTGCTTGTTTTTTTACAAATTTGAGACTAGTGTTTGGTTATTTTAATAATCAGGTTGGATATATTTCGTCGAAGCCAAATCGGAGCGAGAGTTGTTAGGTCGCCGGAAGTCGAAGATAGAAATTATCATAATATGGACTTATCTTGTTTTATTAATTTATTATTATTATTATTAGTATTAGTATTAGTATTTTAATCTTGAATTATTGGAGAGAGAATTATTAGTCATTTCATGGAAATGAAATATATGTGAATTAATTATTGAGTATGTTTTTCAATATTTTTGCTCAGTGGGATATTGTGCATATCCTCACTTGTTAAAGTGCAAGAGTTTCATTGGAGTTAACCATAAAAATTCAACCTTATTAGACTAGTCTAGAAGAAAATCAAATCTGCCCCTGTTTGGTCTTCTTTAATAATTTAACACATTTTTTCTCCATTCCATTCAATCACTTATTTATTAATAAAATAATATTACATATAAATTCAAAAAAGATTTCTTTATTTATGATCTCACATTCTACAAAAAAATTACTATTTATTTTAAATAAACTCTAAATAATATCAAACATAGCAAATAAGCTCGTCGCTGGAAGTGAGCTCATGACATTTTTCACGTCAGCTTGAAATCAATGCATAAATAAACGTGAAAGGCATTTGAATTATGAACTCTAAGAGATTTTGAGAATATTTGAATTTTGAGAGAGTGTGTGGTTGATAAGATGTTGAAGAGTATGAAAGTTGTGGGTCTCATTAAATAAATGCGGTTGAAAATAAGTTTTTTGGAGGAATTTGTTCAAAAACTTCTATAAATCAATAATGGTATGTATCGCCATTAAAAAAATATACTTAAATGCTTCTAAGGTTTCATTTGAAATCTATAAATAATCCTACCCAGAATAAAGAAGACATACAAAATTCAAATCTTATTCTCAAATAGTCATCTTCTCTAGCTCAAATTCATGAATCAAAATTATTCGAGATTAGAAGTAGAAAAATATTGCTATAAGGTGAAATGATTTGTTGCTGTAAATTTAAGGTTTACATTTACTTTCACTCCATGTTTGGTTTATGGTTATAAATTATTTATAAATATTCGATTCACTTTTTATTAACACATTCAAAGATTTCTATTTGGTAAAAGTTTTTAATTTATAAACAAAAAATGTGATGTTTTTGAGGTAAATTATGTGGTTGAAAAGTAGTTTGAGAAAATTTTTGTGGTTGAAAAATGATTTGAGAAAATGTGATGCTTATAAACAAGTTTACCAAAGTATTTACTGATAAATGCATATGTTTGTTAAAAGTTTTTTGTTTAAAAACATGTTTTTGTATGTATTTTAGGTAAAATGTGTGGTTGAAAAATGGAGAGAGAAAATGTGTGTAGTTAAAAAATGATTTGGAAAATTGTGTAGGAAAAATATGTTTGCCAAACACATATCTACAGCATAGTAGATATACTTCGGAATGCAGACTCAAATGACATAATCGGTTTGTAAAATTATGTGATATAATAAAATGTTTTTATGAGTTGAGTTTTATGAAGAAGGTGACATCAATAAATTGAGCACAATAATTTGATTGCAATAGCATCAGTATATATACAAGAATTCCATGGAATATTCTAGACCTACAATCCAACCCTTGACTGCAGATTGTGGTGAGCAGCTGTGGCCATTATGGCATGAACTTATATACAGTGTTAACTCATTCCCTCAAGGTGGAGGGCACTTATGTGACTTCTAGCTTGTCTTTTAATAAATCAAAACGTAAAAGTGTGAGACCCTTTGTTAGCAAATCTGCAATTTGATCTGTTGAGGTTATACATTTCACTTTTAATTCTTACCCAAAGACCTTATCTCGGACGAAATGAACATCTAGTTCTATGTGTTTGGTTCTTTAATGGTAAATTGGATCACTTGCCATAGCATTTGCACTTAGATTATCATACCATAAAACTAGGTTTGAGGTATGTGACAAACTGAGCTCCTTAAACAAGGATCGAACCCATGCAATTTCTGAGGCTGCAGATGCCAAAGCTTAGTATTCGGACTCGTACTGGACCTTGCAATATCATGTTGCTTCTTAGATGACCAAGTTGTTGAGCTGTTTCCCAGGTAAATCCAACAATAATTAGTTGATCTCCTATCATCGGAGCAGGATGCCGAGCCTGCATCTGAGTATCCATTTATTACAAACAAGGAAGACACATTTGATAGAATGGAAGCTAAGTTTGTGATTTTGATAGGGTCATGCACATCCAAAGAATTTTATATTCTACTTCACATTTGCATAGAACCTGAAAGGGAGATTTCATTTGGAGAGTAAGGGAAGGCATTCTATTTATAGGACTAGTGTCCGAACGTGTGAGGCACGTGCGATGCGCGTATTTTTGTATAGATTAACGTTAGCATTTGTAAATATTGTAAACTTTAGTATTAGCATACATATCAGGAAATTGAAAGTGTAAGCATGAAAGAGAATAGAGAAATATCGAGACAAGTAAATCAACCTAAAAGAATTCAAAACCCCAACACGAATAATAAGTATAGGTGCTTGTACAGTTAATTTTCATGAATTTGGAAATGTCGCTGCATTATCCCCTTTTTAACTCTGAGTAAATAAATATTTTTGAAATGCTTGCCAGTGTCCATCATCAATTTTTTTTCTCTGGAATCAGTGACTTGGTTGTTAAAACTGGTTCATCACGTGATTTCAAATGTTTTCCTTTTCTGGTTGAATATCTTGAACTCTTACTACGTATTACTTACATCAAGACCATCAGCCCCAACTCTCCATTTTCTAAATCAGTATCTGAATCTGGACTGGATTCACTATCTGGTTTTTTCAATTTAGAAGTGATGTAATTGATGTTCCGAATGAGAACCATGCCTGAATGATTTTTTACAAGTCTTCCAATCTTCTTCATTGCTTCCCAGCTGTTTGAAATTTCCACATCATCCCGTGATCTTATCTTGTCACTTTCTCACATTGCTGACTTGGTATTGCTGTCTCTAACATCAATGGGCACTGGGCTGTCTCTTCTACCATATATATATATATAGGATGACTTGCACTCAGTGGGGAATGCCCCATTGGTGATAGAGGTGGCTGATGAAAAGAGTCATTTCATTTCCATTGTAGTCTGATAGTATGACACTCCTTGAACAGGGTATGCTTGGAGCCACAGGTGGAACATGTAATGTATAGCCCATTGAGGAAACATTAGATGAGGCCTTGAACATGTTTTTCTGACCATTTGGAATTAGTAATCTGCTGGAATAAAATAATCTTTTGCCACTCTCACTGACATAAAATATGAAATGGGAATGCCACTCTTAAAGAAATTTATGAAACGATAGTTGTTGAAAAATCTTTATTCGATGTGAGATTTTATCCTGTAACATATCATTTCAAGATGGTGGGTCGTTTGAGCAAATCATTCTTGAAATTTATGCGTTCATTTCTTTGAATCTTAATTAGATTGAATTTCTCGTTGGAGCTTAATATATTCTGAAACCATTTTAAGATTTGTGAGACCATCTTAAAAGGTCAATCTTTTTAAGAAGAATAACACAAATCCGTAAATTGATGCTTTCATCTTTATTCGATATGAGATTTTATCCCTTAACGTCTCTAATGTTCTCTATTTATGTTGATTAAAATCTTGCACAACTTTATTGATTGTTAAATTATGTTGTAATCTTGTTTCCAATTCTATCCTACTTCACATGTTATGCATGTGTCCATTACAACTTCCGTGGGTTTATTTTGCGATTATCGTGTTACTAACAATTAAAAAGCGATTAGATGATATGTAAGTAACAAACCTTTTGAGTAAGAGCCTCAACAAAAGGGTGTTCTATTAGAAAGACTTAATTTACAATATGCATTCAAGGGGCGCTAGCGCACAAATTTAACTAAGGTAAATTCTAAAAAAATCTAAGTTAAGAAAATTAAATATTTTCAGTTTGAGAGTTGATTTCGTGGATTTCTAAATGTCTAAATGTCTACATTATATACAACAACTACCTTGAGTTTCTAAACTGCTTCATTTGCTTTGTAACTAATTGAAGCCTTATTTCAACAACCGACCACCATAGCTACGTTCACGATGTTAAGACGCTGCTCTTGGTGGTGGCGCGATATTTTTCGACGGCAACCCAGTGGTGGTCAATAGTGGCGGAGGTTCGGCCTGCGGTCCATTCCCCTATTTCTATTTTTTTTTAATTTAATTTTTTATTCATTGTATGTTAAAATGTCTTTTTTATATTTACTCAAATTTAATTTTTATGGTCAACTAACATAAATTTTGATTATAAAAATTAAATTTGACCAAATATAAAATGGGCATAATAGTAAAATTTAATTTTAACATACAATAAATAAAAAACTAAATTAAAAAAAGAAAAAAAAAAGGAGAATTATTCATCTTCTTAAATCTCACCCCGACCACAAATTCTTCAGTCCCACTGTGGTCGAGAGGTTGGACGATGTAAGATAGCTTGGTGAGAGAAGAAATCCAGACGTGGGAAGAGTCCATGCGATAAATTGCAGCAAAAAATTAGTCAAGAACTGATCGGGAAATGAGAAGATTGGAACAAGTTCAGGTGGTGGTAGCGACAGGAGAAACTGTTTTCCTGGTGATTGAGTTTATTTATTTTGAAGAGTTTTATATTTCTTCACAAAAAAACTGGATTTCCAGTTGTTTATCTGGGTTAAGAGCAGGAATCTTGAGATTGTTTTTTCTTCTTAACAAAAGGCTGCTTTTTAATGCCATTCATGTTGTTTTTTGCATTGCAAAGTTGAATAGAGGTGGGTTTTTATGTTTTGAAAATTTGGTTTTTGCTCAAACCCTTTTTTGCTTCGGCAATTGTGGGTGTTATTTTGATTAATTTGCTCTTTTTGCCCCGGCCATTGTGGTTGTTATTTTGCTCAAAAAAGGTATCACCGACTGTTGTGGGTGTTATTTTGTTCACCTAGCTCAGGTCATCAAAACAGAGAGCAAAGCAAACGATATCACTGAACTCGCACTGCCGAGTAGAAGCAGTGCTCCATCGATTGTGCAAGGCAAATTTTGGGCTGAGATGAGCATCCAACCAAAGTGTGGGGTTTCTTGACCCAAAATAATTTATGGGCCAAATTTATTGTTTTGGGGTAATTGAAGTTAGCCCATTATGACACTTGGTAGGTTTTTTGAAATTGGCCTGGGTTTTACATTAATTGAAAGCTTGAGGACCAATGTTGCAATTTAATTAACTTTAATGCCTAATGATAAGTACGTTTTTCGTAATCTTGACTTTAAATTTAGACAATTGTACGTATTTTAGGATATCATATTGTCAATTATATGTTTATTTTATTTGTTTTAGGAAAAACTCAATTTCGGATGCATTTGGAGGCGAAACGAAGAAAAGTGACTAAAATCGTACAAAAAATGACAAAGTTGGACTGGAGTGCAAAATCAAGAATTGAAGGACATAAATTAGCATAAATGAAGACATGGGTAGCACAATTAAAGATTCAAGGACCAACTTGAATTACTTGAAAAAATTGAAGCTTATTAATTGGGCTTAAAAATCAATTGGAATGGAATTCTTTTGACCCATATTATAGGGCACGACTAGGAGAGGCTGGTGGTATAGAAGTGGGACTCCTTTTGGTGGAAGGAAGGTGGTTGTCGGCTGCTAGTGACAAGGGATTATTAGAATTGCAATAGTGGGAGGACTCGGCAGAAGATATACCTATATACATACGATAACTTTGGGTTTGGAGGGGAGAGAATATTGGTGGAATAGTGCGCCGACTTGGGGTGATAATTAAAAAGGGAGCAGCCTGGGGAATTAAGGTGGTCGGTGGCTGATATATTGCTGGGAATTAAAGGTGGGATTAAGCTGGGGTGTTGGAATTAAGAAAGGAGAGATATACATTGGTTGGTGAATTGAAGGAGGGAGGAATTAATTCAATAGTGCACGGCAAGGCTGGGAATTCTTTTGGAATTGGAGAGTTGAGTGTGCAGGCTGGTTTGGAAATAGTGGACAGCATTGCTGGGAATTAAGAACAAGTCTGCAGCCTGGGAAAAGATTGAGGAACCGTGCACTGTCAACTTTGGAGCAATTTTGCGAATTAATTACGTTATTGGCCGGTGATGTTTTTCCATTTCTTTGTCTTAAATTTACATATTAAGATGGTTGGCTAATTCACCCTAATGTATTGGATGAAGATGAAACTTGTTATTAATTTATTTTTATTCGATTACTAGTAGTTTAATAATTCTTGTATTGTCTTAATTGATTTTGCATGCATTATTGTTATTATTATTTGATTGATTGGTCACCAATTAAATATATCGTTACTTGTTGTAGTCTTGGAAAAGTCACAATAGATTTGAACATTGCATGATCAACACATGAACACTACATTTTAGGAATAACACTATGACATGTGCAATCTAATTGATAATTGTGTGATTTAATGCGTTCTAAACATTCGTATTCGGACTAGGAATATATTCGTTTCATGTTTAGGATAGATTTAATTTGTCTTGGAAAAGAAAATTAATTGCATGTAAATTATCGATTGTCAGGAAACGCATGAATGATTTAAACTATAAAATTGTCGAATTGAGATAAATGGTAACAAGTGAAGTCGGATTCCAATACATGCTCCCCATTCATATTTTACTCCCAAACACTTGTTTTTATTTAATTTTTATTCATTGCAATTTTTTTAGAATAGATAGACAAACAAAACCATTTTTTTTATTTATTGTTTCAATTAATTGAATTGACAATAGACGATAATTAGGACTAAACATTATTTCTCGTGGGAACGATACTCTCAACTCATCACAATTATTACTTGTCAATGATCCCGTGCGCTTGTTCACGTAAATCCCGCAAGCGCACGAGATCAAAATAGTAAAGTACAAATATTTTTTTTCATGTCAACATATTTACCATATGCCTCAATAATCCAAATCAATTTGTACTTTCAGTACGAGTTATGAACGCAAAATAATTCTAGTTATCTCATGCCAAAATTTTCAAGTGTGTGTGTGAATAGCCAATGTCAAACTCTTGTTCGTGTAAATGATATATTTAATACTGTGTCGCTTGTTATGCATAATCAAGCTCGAATCACATGTGTTCACCTTAATGAATCTAATGATTTTCCTTGCATCGCTCATGGATGATCACAACTTACAGCTTTTCTCTCGAATCTCAATGTTCCTTCTATTCATGTGGTTTCTAAATATCAAAAATTTGCATTCTTCCACACCAGGTGGTCAGAATTAGCTAAGTCTGCCCAAAAAATCAATGGTAAGTGGTTCCCTAATCCACATCTTTAGTATCAAAGTCTCAATCAACAAGCTTATACCAAACAAATTTTTTTTATTATTATTTTTTTATGGACGACTTTTTCCTTTTATATCCATCTCTTTTACCATCTTTGTACAGGACTTTTCATACTTGCTTTATATATAACCCCGTAGCAAGCTTTAGGTCAGTGACTCCCAAGCAAGACAATTTTAGGGCACCAGGTTTGAAAGACCCCTCAGACTTAATTACTTCAGTCACACAGTCAACATCGAAAAGTTAAAGATGTTTTATTGTCTTATGTGTCAATTCACTCTTCATACTTGCTTTCTAATTGACCCATGTAGCGAGTTTTAGGTCGGTGACTCCCAAGCCAGATGACTTTAGGGCAACAGGTTTGAAAGACCCCTCGGACTTAATTACTCGAGTCAAAAAGGCATTTGAAGAGTAGAATAAGACCTTCAGCATTTTTCTGTTTTTATGCTGGCATTGGTTTATACCCGTTGACCAAGACCTCTTCAACCAATGACACATTTCAGGAATTACGACCCTTAAAAATTCAAGCCCACCTTCACCACTTCTTTCCACCCCCAAACTGCTCTTGAGCAAGTTTAGTTTCTAAGTTTTAAAGGTTGGAATGTCTAATCATCTAAGTTTAGGGATTTACAAGTCATTCCTAAGTTCAAATTGCATAAATTTGCCTAAGATGTATTAAATAGAGATGGCAACGGGGTGGATCGGGGCGGATCGGACCCCGATCCGCCCCGCCCCGAGATTTTTTTGCCCGATCCGGATCCGCCCCGTGATCCGTCAAATTTCGGGTCGGGTCGGGTCGGGGCGGATCGGGTTCGGCAAAAAAAATTTATTTATTTTTTATTTTTTTAATTTTTTTAAATATATTTTAAATTAAATTTTTTATAAAAAATTTAGAAATTTTATTTTTTTATTAAATTTTATTTATTTTATTGAAACCAGACGTATAGAGGCCGATTCGCCGATTCAACGGATCGAGTTTTTTTACCATCACTTATTGTAATTCTTTCTTCAAATGAAGAACATGAAAAATGTGTTTTCTTTAAAATGCAAAGATTGCAGGTTATTCCCAAAAATTAAAGTTTGCTACAAAATTTATAATATTAGATTTTTATACATGATAAAAAAAATTATATTAAAAAAAAATTTCGGATCGCGGATCGGGGCGGATCGGATCAGCCCCGATCCAAATCCGCTCCGTGAATTTTCGGATCGGGGCGGATCACAAAAATTTCGATCCGTCGATCCACGGATCGGGATTTTTTCGGATCGGGTCGACGGATCGACGGGACGGATCGAATTTTTTTGCCATCTCTAGTATTAAACAAATCCCTACACAAGTAATAATCCAACAATGGCTATGTGCGCGTGAAGATGAAATCTATCAAGTAATAACTAGTTCATAAAATTCATATTTTCATATTGTCCAAAATTCAAGTCGAAGCAAAATTTGATCCATACCATATCTTAGGCAATACACATGTCAACAAAAATTTCAAAAATTTCAATTTTTTTTTTTTTTTTTTATGCATACTCAATAAAAATGAAAATTTTGGTAGAAAAATGGACTACCTCCCCCCCAAACTTAAAATATACATTGTCCTCAATGTATCAAATCAAGCACATAAAAAGTATAATTGGGAGAGGTTAAAGGACTTCCCTGGTCGATCTAAATGTGATGGAGGTATAGATATGCATTCCAAAAGTTCCTTGAGCATCTTCATGTTGCAGAATCAGTCATATCAAGGCAGAAATAAAATTCAGGCATTAGAAGTGTTATTGGATGAAAATGCAAAAATAAATAAAAAAAATAAAAAAAAAACAAAAATATCAATGCATATAAAGCTGAATAAATAAAAGGAAATAAAATTTGCGTCGCCTCCCAACAAGTGCTTGTTTATAGTCATTAGCTTGACTTTGATGTTTTGACTACTCAAGGTGGCTTGAATAGAGAGTTTCCAGCCCTACACTTTTTGCACATGCATACATTCTTTTGTTCATCCTTTAGCCTCCAGATTATCAAATTTCCATTTTTATCCATTCTAACCAGTCCATCATATCCATTATCTTTTTTTCTGGTCTTCTGAGATTTCTAGTCTTTCTCTTCTTTAATGTCAATCCTTTTGCATTCCTCGAGATATGAGGGTTGTTTGAGTGCATTTTTCATACTGAAGTGTTGTTTTTCATCCACTCTCAGAATTATTTCATTCTTTCCAAAATTCATTAAAGCGCGTCCGGTTGCTAGGAATGATCTTCCTAGGATCACCGGATGTTCTGATCTTCCTCAATATCCAGAATAATGAAATCAGCTGGAAAGATGAGATCTTCAACTTTGATAAGCATATCTTCAATTGAAGTTGATTATGTCCATAATCGACAGTGCATTTGACCTCCCTTTTGTGTGTGTGTGTGTGTTTTTATTATTTTTAACACTTTGTTCTGTAACATGTTGAAAAATCAATTTATAAACAATACAATTTCTCAAATTATGTTTTGATCATACATATATTTTCAAACCATTTTTTAAAAAAATATTTTACATTGACAACAACAATTTTCTATTTATAAATTGTTAGCCAGCCGACGAACAAGTCCTTATTTATATTGAACTAAAGGATATAAATAGTTCTCGCTATACTGTCAATTTATTAAAAGACTAAGAAAATAAGTATAGTTGAGATCCTAAACCTTAACGCTAAAAAGTTAATCTATCTATCTATACATATATCTATATCCTGAGATAATAGCCGGCAGGATACTCTTGAGACGATTTGCAAGGGCCTTGGATATGATCATGTATAAGACACTGCATGACAAGATTGGGCGCAGGTCATGAATGGATTTTGGGCTATGCTTCTTTGGGATGAGAACAAGGGATGCCGGATGTGTCATTGAATCCCATAGGAAACCTGCAATTGTTTAAGCAGTCCAAACACATAGATATAACATCCTCACCCACAATATTCCAATGATGATGACAAAATGCCGGATTCATCTCGTCGGGGCCTGGAGATTTGTCCAGGTCTCGGAAGCACGGACACGCTCAGCAAGGCGGCGAGTCCGTGTCCGACGCGTATCGGACACGGACACGAGCCGACACGTCGGCGACACAAGTCCGACACCCCATTTTTCATGTCGGAAAATGGTTATTATATTTTACGGGTCAGACACGTCAAAGAACAAAAAAAAAAAAAACAGAGAGATCAGAAACTTGGAAGAAGATGATACCTGTGTAATGCGTAGATGTTGCCCTACTTTAGAAAAGCTCTAACCTTGTGTTTGCTTGCAGAATGAAAGGTGGAATGTGAGAAGAGTGAAGGAATGAAGTCTGAAAGAAGAGAAAAGGAGAGTTTTCTTACCTGTTGCAGAAACTGGAACGAAGAAGAAGATGGCGTCGACTTGCAGGGAAGAAGATGCCGCTGAGTTGCAGGGTCTTCGTTGTAGGGAAGAAGAGAAGATGGAGAAGATGCCTCATGCCAGACGGAGGAGATGCCAGAGTCAGACGAAGGGAAGAAGACGAGAGAGAAACTGCCTTTTTGTTTTCATTTTTCAGATTTCTTTGTAAAAAAGGGTATTGACCTTTGTGTAATGTCGGTTACTTTTTTTGTTTCAAAAAGTGTCGGTTCATTGTCAGGATGAAATAATAATAAAATGTTAAGAATTCTCCAACAAGTTATCTAACCCACTTTTACTCTTCTGTCCTTATTTTACAATTTAAAGCACATGGACCAAACAAAAAGCAAGTATCAAAGCAAATATTCATTCTGTCTTCCGGAAAGGTTCCAAAAAGGTATTGGAGAAAAAATCCACACTTTATTCAACCCATTTCTTTTTCTTTGAAATCTCAATGTCAAGAATCATTTGTAAGATCAAGGTAATACTTCTACCACAAAATATGGGGTAAAATCTTTGTCTATTGCTTTATTATTTGGTATATTTTATTAGTTTGAAGCCATGAGTACTAGTAACATGAATGAAGATTTAACCAAGCCTCTTTGGAAATATGTAACAAAATTTGATAAACTAAATGAAGGAGGTAAAAATATTTCTTGGCAATGCAACTTTTGCAATACAACAAAAAAAAGTTCATATACTAGGGTTAGAGCACATTTGATGAAATTGCCGGGTAGTGGTATTGGAGCTTGTTCAAAAGTAACTCAAAGAGACATAAATGAAATGCAAAGATTGGAAGAAGTGAAAATGAGGAGTAAAGAGTCAAAACGGGTCCCATTGCCAATGGAAAAGTTGAATTCGGTTGGTAGTTACATATTAGAGGAAAAGAAAAGAAAGGGTAGTTCAATTGAAAAGGCCTTTAGCATCACATCACGTGATCAATTGGATTCGGAAATTGCTAAAATGTATTATTCAAGTGGTTTACCCTTTCACCTTGCAAGGAATCCTTATTACATGTCTTCTTATACCCTAGCCGCAAATAGTCCATTGTCAGGATATAAGCCTCCCGGTTATAATAAGTTGAGAACCACCCTACTTCAAAAAGAGAAAAGAAATGTGGAACGATTACTACAACCAATTAAAAGTACATTGGGGGGAAAAAGGGGTAACTATTGTGAGTGATGGTTGGAGTGATCCACAAAGAAGGCCACTAATTAATTTTATGGCTGTGACCGAAAGTGGACCAATGTTTTTACGGGCGGTTGATTGTTCGGGTGGGATCAAAGATAAATATTTTATTGCTAACTTGATAAAGGATGTTATAGAAGAAGTTGGCCCCGAAAAGGTTGTTCAAGTTATTACCGACAATGCGGCTAATTGTAAGGGTGCGGGACAAATAATTGAAGTGCAATATCCTCATATTTTTTGGACACCATGTGTTGTACACACGCTTAATCTTGCTTTGAAAAATATTTGTGCGGCAAAGAACGTTGAGGATAATTTGATTACATATGAAGAATGTAATTGGATAACTTGTCTTCATGAAGATATAAGGCCATTAAACATTTTATCATGAACCATTCTATGAGAAGAGCAATGTTTAATGAATTTGTGACCTTGAAGTTGTTAGCGGTAGCCGAAACACGATTTGCTTCTATTATAGTCATGATGAAAAGGTTTAAGCTTATCAAACATGGACTTCAAAACATGGTGATTGATGAGAAATGGTCAAGTTATCGAGAAGATGATGTGCAAAAGGCAAGTTTTGTGAAGATGAAATTACTTGATGATATTTGGTGGGACTCTATAGACTATGTTATTTCTTTCACTAGTCCTATATATGACATGCTTCGATTTTGTGATACGGATAAACCATGTCTTCACTTGGTTTATGATATGTGGGATACAATGATAGAGAAAGTCAAAGCAGTCATTTATAGGCATGAAGGAAAGCGTCAAGATGATGTTTCATCATTTTACGATGTCATTCACAAAATACTTGTTGATCGTTGGAACAAGAATAACACCCCACTTCATTACTTGGCTCACTCATTGAATCCAAGGTAATTATTATAATTTATATATTTATTTTACATTGTTCAAATCTCTATTATTATTGATTAGTTACTTACTTACTATAATTTGTTTTTCCTTTCTTTAGGTACTATAGTGAGGAATGACTTAATAAAGATTCCAACTGTACAGCTCCACATAGAGATGCCGAGGTTTCTCGAGAAAGGTTAAAGTGTTTCAAAAGATACATGTTATCAAATGAGGAGTGAACAAAAGTGAATTTGGAGTACTCAAAATTTTCAATAATGGGAGAAGATTTTGGTGATATTGATTCCATCTATGACCGTTACCACTTGGATCCAAAGACTTGGTGGGTCATTCATGGCTCTAGTGCACCTAACCTTCAATCTTTTGCGTTGAAAATATTGACACAACCATCTTCTTCATCATGTTGTGAACGGAATTGGAGTATTTATTCCTTTGTGCACTCTCTTAAGAGGAATAAGTTAACTCCAAAACGTGCAGAAGATCTAGTATTTGTGCATAGCAATCTTCGTCTCTTGTCACGGAGGAGTCCACAATATTTACAAGGAGAGTCTAAGATGTGGGATCTCAGTGGTGATGCATTTGACTCTTTTGAAGATGTTGGCACACTTGAAGTTGCTACTTTGTCTCTAGATGAACCGGAGTTGGAGGCTATGATAATCGCCGATGATGAAAATGAAGATGTTGAAGATTTGACTAGAGATGAATGATAATATTTATGTCATCTTTTACTTTTTGTTGAACTCAAATTATGAGAAAATATGTATGAAATGTTAAGTTGATATATATGTCAATTAATTTGCTATACAAAAAGTTTTACAAAATTTTTTTATTAAAAAATAAATAAATAATGAACGTGTCGTGTCCCAAGTTTTTTCGAAAATCACGTGTCGACGTGTCCGACACTCGTGTCCATGTCCGTACTTCATAGGTCCAGGTGCATGCTGAAAACAGCATCACGGATCTCTTGGGGAGTAAAGGGTGCCACTAGCATTTCATTCTGTGCTCTCGATACTTTTGGTTCGATGAGGGAAGCTACCGGACCAATATTATTGTCATGTAAAGAAGAGCGAAATAGATTCTGGAAAATATTGAAGCATAATACCTTGAACGTCTGCCAAGTTCGAGACCCAGTTACCATTATCATCATTTTTCAGCCCGTGTACATAGTTGCTTTTCCTTCTGAGTCGAATTTGCTTTATGGAAATATTTAGTGTTTGAGTTACCTTCTCAGAGCCAGAATTTTTTAGATCTTTGCTTCAAATTTTATTTTCCAATTGATGTTGTGAATTATTTTTACTTTGATCTTTAGGCTTTGAATTACTTTGTTACAAATTCATAGATTTGTGATTGATAGTTATGCCAAACGGGGAATTATTTGTCTACATCACGCAATAAAAATATGCAGTTTGGACAAAAGGGTAGAGAAAGTACACTTCTATAATTGCCGTGATCGTTAAATGAACTCTTTGGTGAATGCTCTTAATTTAAGGCTTCTTCAATTCACATAGAAGTATGGCCTCTTTACCTGATTTGAAAAGATTGATCTAAACTCGAGATAAGAAATCCATTAACCGGGCTACAGTGCCCGAAAAGGTGACCGAAAGTTGTACACTTATCAACAATTCAATTTTTTACTCATCACATCAAACATCGAAATCAATGATTCACAATAATTTGGTCAATTCTTCAGTCCACTTTTTCGAGCCCAATAGCTTTATTCCCCATTGTTTGACAATCCTCTCACGGGTTGTGGGACCTATAATGGGTCATCAGGGCCCCATAACCCCATATGAATGGATTGTCAAACAATGGATCATCCACATTGTACAAGAAGATAAATTATTTTTTACATTAGACTTCCTCCATGAAATTCTCTTTAATAGACTTCCGATACCATTATTCAACTTCAAAATACATTGTGATACTTGATTTCCAGAGAAGCCATCAAGACGAGATCAAACTACCATACAGAATACAACTCGAAAAGAAAATAGGATTTATTAACAAATAAAAGGTAAAAAAATGAGATAATAAGATATTATATTATCAGAAGAAAGCTTTAGAAATAATCAGCTTTGTGATGATGTATATACAACCTAGTCAACTTCCTCCAAAAAAATTGTAGCTTTAAACCACGTAGTGATCGTATAAATTCTGTCAACAGAGCTTCTAGTGTCACAACAATGACTATTCTGCCATGTAATATTCTGATGCACACAAGGAAACCTTCTCAAGCTGTACTGGCCAATCTTCTCCAAGTATCCTGCGACTCGATGCCATCGCAACTTGAAAATCCGGCATCGACACAGATGTATCCTGATGGTTAACTTTATTGGGCAGCTGATGTTCAGACCTCGAAGCAGACAAGTCCAGACAGGGTTTTATTAATCTCTTCAAATACACATCCAGTCCATTGTTTAACAAGCCCGCACAATCCGTCGAGACGTTCAAACCCTCCATCTTCATCTTCTGTTCCAACCTCTTCCTCAACGAACTGGTATTCGGCAACACCCCGGTTGTAAAGCAGGTCTCAGACGGTGGCGATTCATTGAGAAACACCTTCCTCGTACCTCCTGCATTAAGAGAGACGCCGAGAGGAGCTCGAAGAGGGCTTCGACTATGTATCCCGGGGCTTATTGCAGATTGTTCCACCTCTTCACCATCTTCCACGGACGTAACCTCAACCGGAGGACGGCTACCCAAAGATAGCAACTCGGTAGCACTCTGCTGCTCTTGAACCTTTAGCATTGTATCTTCACACACCACATTGTGGGTCTTCCCGTGTGGCCCGAGAGGGCTCGGTCTGTCCTTGAACTTGCGATCTCGAGGGGTCGGAGTTCTCCCCTTCCGAGGAGATTGAGGTAACGCATCTCTACAGATCGATTGAAGACTACTTCTTCGATGCCCATTCGGCACTTTCACATTCAGTGGAGTTTGGTCTTTGCTGGTTTTAGGTGGAGGTGTCTTGGCAACACTTGCATTCTTGATAATTGCTCGAATAAGACCATTATGAAGAGATATGTTCTCTCTCCCCAATAATCCAATACAGAGCTTATCGAACTCTCTTTTGCTAAGCCTGATCCTCAAAAACATATTCAACAGATTAAAATATTTCTCCGCCTTCTGCCGGCCAAGCCTTCTCTCAATCTGAAGTCTTAACTTTGAAGTATCTACTCGGAAACAATGCCGATCTACAGGCATTTCCAGTGCCGAATTCATTGCTACCATCAAAATTCAAAGTAATTGGGGGAAAAAAAGCCACAAATTCAAATTTGATTTATCGATCCAAAACCCTAATTCTTGTCCATATCCATCAAAAAGTCAACCTTGATGAGCACAGTCAACAATGCTTGCTGATGCACATTGGATAACTAAATTCTGTGGAAAATAGCAAAACCCATATACAAATCAAGCTCAGAAACAAATTAAATTACTTAAATTACACAAAAGATTCCAAATTCTATACATTAGAGACAATAACTAAGCATATCGTCAACTTAAATTAGCGAAATTACAATAAAATTACCCAAGAAACCTCCAATAATTATGAAAGAAATGTCCAGAAGATTTTTTTTTTAATTTTCAATGAATTTTCAGCTTGTACATCAAACCTTTTTGTAAAATCTCAATCAAGAAACAAGAAAACCCAAAAAAAAAAAAAAAAAATCAAATAAAACAGTAACAAATACAGAAAATAAAAATACTTACCTCATTCAATTAGGCAAACACGGTTAGAATACTGAAGGAATTGAACCATTTTTTGCAAATCGTCAACCTTTGGAGAGCAGAAGTGATCGAAGTTCGGGTTATTAGAGAGAGAAAGTAGGAGTGAGAAAGTGAGTAGGTCATGTTTGGAAGGTTCTCAAGTCATAGATGAGTCAAAAGGCACGTGTGTAAATTTACAAGTGTGTGGGAATCCACAGTTGACAACTGATAAGTAATGGCAATTTTTTGTGACGCCCAACTTATGTTTTTGTGTCCGGGTGAAAGTATTTGTTTGGCATTCAGTTTAGAGCTAAGCTATTTGTACACATTTTTTTATATTTTGGTGTACAGATATACACTTGGCAATCTTCATTAATTTACTCATTACATCACATTCACAATCAACATCCACAATTTTGCTAACACATGATCGATAAACCAATCTGGACAAAAATTATGTACAAATGGATTAATTCTTCAGTTTATTATCAACTACTAAACCGGACTTGTCCGGAATGTATCCTAAGCCCATGTTTGGTTCGAATAAAATTAAACTTTTAAATTTTGATAGAAAAAAAGATGATAATATGTATGGTTAGAGGTGTCAAGACGGACGGGCCGACTAGACCCGTGAAAATCGGCTCGAATTGACCCGGAACCGCGGGCCGACCCATGATCCGTGCGGGCGGTTCACGGGTCAAGAAGGTGTGAACCGCGGGTTTTGCGGTCAAACCTTTGCGGGCCGCGGTTAATCCGCTGGCCCGTAAAAAAAAAAAAACTGTTTTTATTAAATATGGTAACATTGAAAATCTCTCTTCTTCTAGAAACTTTAATACAACTTTTAAAGTAAAATCTTATTTTTTTTCTTCCTAATAGCTAAAAAAATAATGTTTTTTGACAATAGTAATTAGAAATACATTTATCATTTAATTATTATTTGTTTATATTTTATTTAAATTTGCAAATTTAGAAGTAATTCATATAACATAAACTATAATTTTAAATTTTATGTAAATATTTTATGGTATAAATATAAATTTATCATTTTAATCATTTTGTATTTAGAAACTTGACAAAAAATTTGCTATAATATGAAAAAAATCTATGTTTTTATTCATACGGGTAAAATCAGAACAAATTGCGACCCGCATGGGCTCGATCCGGATGGGCCAATGGGCGGGCCTGGGTTGTAGTTCAAAATTTGCGGGCTGACCCGTAACCGGCCCGTAACCCGCAACGAGCGGACTTTTTTTCAAGCGGGCCATTACCGGGCTTTTTATTGACAGGTCGACCAGGCCCGGACCACCCTGATTGACACCTCTATGTATGGTTAAAAAGTTGATCAAAGATTCAAAATTGTAATTTTCATAAAATGTGCGGTTAAAAATGAGTTTTAAGAAATGTAGGTCAACATGGACTAATTAGTAAGTAACATGATTTCAAAATGACTCAACATGTGAATTCAATGTAAAAACATAAAAATACACTTGAAGATCATTTCGACTATAAAGCATCGATAAATTTACATAAACAATGAAATTTAACGGATCGAAATAGAAATATAAGGAATTTAATCTTCTTCTAGGAATATGCTCGAAGGAGCATCCTACTCTAGACGAGTTCAAGTGATTTTGCTCGTTCTTGGATGCTCCATAAAATCTATCGCTAATCATTTCCTTTTTTTCAATTTGGAATATGAGGTAAAAAGCTTTTCATTAATGCGAACGAAGACAGTTGCCTTTGTAAGATCCTCTGTTTGTTAAATTTTTTCGTTTAAAAACATGTTTTTTATATTTTCTAGGTAAAATGTGTAGTTAAAAAATGGAGAGAGAAAATGTGTGTGGTTATTAAAAATAATTTGTACCGAATGAATCAAATATGGATTGACTCATTGACCTCGGTTTTTCTTTCATGTTGTCACTAATTATTTTGCATGCCAAATTTGTCACTTGGGCTGCGTTTGATTGACTCCTTTTTGCCTGGAAAAGGAAAATTTTAACCATCTTTTCTCACTTTTGGCTACATGACAACAAAAAATTTCCTTGGAAATCATTTTCCAAGGATGAAACTCAAGCGCCTGTTTTGACACTTTTTGATGAAAATGTTTTCCAGCCAGTATAGGAGAATGTATTTTCCTGACAACTTTTTTCCACATTTTTGTCATGTTTGATCATTTTTGTTGTTATTAATTGATTTATTTATTTTTCAAAAATTAACATTAATATTATCAAGTATAGAGATGTGTGAATTTTTTTTTTTTTTTTGACTAAAATAACTAAATTTTATTTTATTTGTCATGAAAAATAATATCAATCAAACAACAAAAATTGAAAAACTCCCCAATTCTTCCACCTAAAAATTAAATCAATCAAACACATTAAACTTCCAATTTCCAGTAATTCAATTCCTTGGAATTCATTTCCATGAAATTCATTTTATTTTCACCAAAATTCCACCCTCACTATATATCAAACGCAGCCTTGGTGTTTTAGCCTAAAAAACTAGACCGTTTATTAGAACTTCTCTAGGTAATCATTTTCAAGAACACGTAGTCATGGAGGTATATTACATATTACTTCTGCTCTGTTTGTTAAAAAAAAAAAAACTATTTATTTTCGAAAACATTTTGTGTTTTGTGTTTTCATTTTTTGTTTTCAAATTTGTTAAAAATGCATTCTGTTTGTCATTTCTAAAAATTGATTCTGAAAATGAAAAATTGAAAAACATGTTTTGTTTGAAATTTTGCAAAATACTACTTTAACTATTTGTAATTAATTTGCTTGTAAATTAAATTATAAGATTTCTTGTGTGTTGAAGATTACTCTATGCTATAAGAAATTATTTATCTGAGTTTTGTTGGACTAATTATTTTAACTAAAAAATATTAAAAAAAAAAAAAACACTAACATTACACCATTTGACTCCTATCTCAATTAATGAAGATTGCATAATTTTAACGTTAAATTGCATCATAAACCACAATGTCTGTTGTTGAAGCTCATGTCTCCACATTAACTTCTCCTATTGCATTAAAGTTTCATCTCTTCATCATATCTTATGCCAAATAGTCCTAACTCTAGGAAACTTAAAATACAACATGAATTAATTGAGCTTTCCTACTAATTCATGCTGAGTACAACTTCTTTTTACCATGTTAAGAAAATTTGGATGTAACATATTCTCTCATGTAAATCCCTAGTTAAGAATCAAATGGTGGTATATTTTTAAATCTCTTGTCTATGAATATCAGCACAAACTAACGGGTAACGACACTGCTCTTGGGTGAAACTATCGACTACATAGATGTCCAACAACATTTAAAACATTGTTAAGATGGATGACAAAGGTATTCCATTGCTACTTATTTTAATAGGAACGGTGATAAATGGTTGAAAAAAATTGAGTATTCAGAATCAAATGGTGATATATTTTCAAATCTCTATATATGAATACTAGCAATAAATGGAGATGAAAATTATTGTATCCCCTATCTATGCATATCATGCAGGAAATGAAATCTTTGAAGAAGTGGATGACACAATTTTGGGAGAATCTGGTAATAAGACAAGGTTGGAGGATAATGTCGACCTATTGGAAGATGATATGTTAGGTGAAGATGAAGCAGTTGTGCCTAAAATGGGTATGGAGTTTAAGGATGAAAATGACGTGCACGAATTTTAAAGAAAATATCCCTATCACCTTGGTTTTCTAGTAAGAAGAAATCCAAGAAAGGGAGATTGATGGAGTGGTTAGAAATGTGACGTTTACATGTTGTCGAGAAGGTCGAAGACCTAGTAATATAACATGAATCCGCAACCAACTATGAAGACAGTTGTAAAGCCAAGCTGACAGCCTCTGAGATTAACGGAACATGGAGAATTAACTTAGTCCATCTTGAGCATAATCATCCCATAAGTCCTTCGAAGTCCAGGTTGTTTTGATGTAACCTACAATTGAGTGCAACTATTAAACGATGGCTTGAAGTGAATGACATGGCTAGAACTTAACTCTACCATTGTTGAGACAGGGGGTTATGCAATTCAAATAGCTTTTCCAAACACAAAACATAGATGGTGTTTGTGGCATATAATAATGAAAAAGTTTCCTAAAAGTGTGGCTTCCGGGTAGATAAATGTTCCATATTTTCAGCTATGCACGAATTGATTTATTATTCACAAAGTGTTGAATAGTTTGAAGAAGGGGGAGCGATGATCGATAGGTATGAATTGCGTAGCAATGATTGGCTGTTGGGTGTTCATGAGCAAAGAGGGCATAGGGTTCCTTGTTTTTCAAAAACTACTTTATGGACAAGGACGTTAACAACTCAACATAGTGAGGGTATGAACGTCTTCTTTAATGGGTATGTCCATTCGAGGATCTCGTTGAAGCAGTTTGTCGAACAATACGAGCGAGCCTTGCAAAGTAAGGTTCAAAAGGAGTTCCAGGATGATTTGAAAGTCGTACTTGGAAATGGTGCCATGTGTAACTAAGTACAATTTAGAGAAGCAATTTCGATAAGTATACACTATTTCTAAATTTAGAGAGTCTCAAGATGAGTTCAGTGGAAAATTTTATTGCAAGATTATAACTACCAAGGAAGAGTTATTCGGGATGATGTACAAAGTACAAGAGGATGTCATATATAATGAGCGAGTGAAGAAAAAAAAATATATATTTTTTTTTATTTTATTCCATAAAGAGATTTGCGAGATTGGTTGTGGCTGTCACTTGTTTAAATTTTGTAGAATAATATGCCAACATGCAATATCCGTCTTGATACGTAGTAACTTCCAATCACTTCTAGGTAAGTATATATTGCAGAGATGTAGGAAACATTTTTATAGAGCCCACACGAGGGTGATAGTCAACAATACACCTGATCAATTGAGATATGACCAAATGTGTAAGCATTTTCCCAAGTGGCAGACCTTGTAGCAGACAATGAAGAACGAACCCAGTCGATTATGGAATGGATCAAATGTTACAAGAAAGAGCTAAGCATTGCAAAGTCGATTGGTGGAAGGTGTTTCCTATCCGAGCACTCTATCCCTAGAGGACTGTTGTTCAAGAAAAATGACTACATTTGAGTTAAACCAGAAAAGGTATTGTCTATTCCACATAGCATCTCAAATCAAATTGATATCTGAAGTAATGACAAGTTGAGGCAGCACTTGGTGGCTAAATTTTCATGCAAACAAGCTGACTATTTCTGAGACTAAATCATCTTCTTCTTCTGACTCACTACATAAAATGTTACAACCCGACTTCTCTATAACTATGAAAAATCTCAGTGTTCCTCCCCACCATAGTAACACTCTGCTGAATACGCAATTGAACTTTAATTACTTTCAATTCGTCCTGGAGTAGAAAAATGCAATCAAAGTGCTCTCTACCATCAGCAATCAGTCTCACATGAACATACAGATAACAAAATGCAGAGAAGCAAGATTGGATTGAGCAAAACCTTACATCAAAATATAGATACAGGTAACAAAAATTGCCCACAATTTACTCCACGTCAACTAGTACACAGAGAAGCAAGATTGGATTGAGCAAAACCTTATATCAAAATATAGATACAAAAATAAGCACGAGCACTAGAAAATTTTCCAACAATTTAATCCACGAAGATTGGTACAAAAAGAAGCATAACTGTTCCTAACAAGGCCATAATTCGTCCACATACACTGATACAAAGAGAAACCCCAACTACTTTTACCCACATATGAATCCAACAATAAAAAGGTCAAAATTCGTCCATTAAATATGTTCGAAGGTATCAATTATTAAAATAAATAAATAAATAAAATAATAATTCGTCCAAATAATCTCATCCGAGAAGCCAGAAATTCTTGAGCATCCTCAAATATAACAACCCTAAATATTTAAAATAAAGAACCCAACCCAACTTACTTAGGTGTTTCTCTGTGCAAGATAAACTGTAACACGTGGAAAGGAAGGAATGAATATGATCGGCATTGAGTGGTATAGAAGAAATGTGGCACTGTTTGAACCCTTTCTTCTAGAATAATTGAGTTTACATTGGTTCCGATGGCGAGAAATAGTGTCACTATCCCTTTTCCCTCTTGCTTGTCTGATTCGTGTATTCTGGGTTTGTTCTATTTTAGCATATGTTTGGCAAACAGTTTTAAAATATGTTTTTTTATTACACAATTCTTCAAATCACTTTTTAATCACATATTTTCACTACAAAAAAGGCCTTTTGCATCATGCAAACGACAACATTCGTTAATTACATATTGCTAAAAGGGGGTCTATTGTAACATTCACTTATTGCATGTTGCATTTGATTCATTTATTTGAATTTTAGCAACATTCAGAAAATGTTGCCTTTATTTTGGCCTTTAGCAACGCTCATTGCGCGTTGCTTTAGGCTAACATTTGAAGGTTCTTTCGCAAGGTTCAGTGTTTGTTGCGAAAGACTAGTATTTGGCAACGCACAATGCGCGTCGCAAAAGATCTTTTCACAACGCACATTGCCTGTTGCCAAAAGATAACATTTTGCAACGTGAAAATGGGTGTTGCTAAATGATTTTGGGACTTACTTGTACATATGTAAGAAATAAGGGACCAAATTAAAAATTACCAAAAAGTTCAAAATCAAAACCTAAATCCCTATTTGAAATCGCAACACATTCGTGTCTCTCTCTCAATTCCCCGACATGGCGACTCCGTCCCCCTCTCTCTCGGTTTCCAGCCGTCGCCACCCAACACCGGCGACAACCAACCACGCCACTGCTAAACACCGGTAAGCTCTTCCCTCTCCTCTGCCCCCTTCCCCTGCGAACCAAACACACACAACGTACGCGGGTTTACACAAACACACCCGATCACCCCCGCTACCTACCTCCATCACCACCACCTCTGGTAACCCTCCCCTTCCCCTTCCCCTTCCCCTTCTCCCTTGCTTACTGGTTCACACACTTTTGTGCGCGCACAACGCACAACACACGCACACACACTTACATTCACATTCACATTTAGAGTTAATCTGAATTATTTTCATATTATTTTCGAAACCTAGTATACTGCATCTATTGGGGACTGATTATGTAACGCCCCGAGTTCCGAGGAGTCGGGAACGTCACTTCTCTAAATTCTTGAATAAAACTTTTGTTGCGAAAAATGATTAAATATTAAATATCGCATTTATTGAATAAAAGGTTAGCGATAATTCAAATGGAATAGGTAAATTCGTACAAATTTATAAAAATGACAATTCTTGATAAAATGAAATAATTATTTCAAAGCTCACGACTTTTTAAAAATATCAATTTGTAATTTTCCGTCATTGCCCATCACTCGCCATCGTCTCCGAAATCTGTAAAAGATTTTTAAAAACGGGTTGAGCATTTCAAAATGAAATACTCAGTAGACTCGCGCATAATAATCATTTAACATTATAAATTAAAACACATAATCCTGATATTCAAGTTCTCAGGTGTCTAACGATCACCAGTATTCTCATGAACGTAAAGTTCAAGTTCTCATGCATTTAAGCAAGTAATTCTCATGAACATAAAGTTCAAGTTCTCATGCATTTAAGCAAGTAATTCTCATGAACATAAAGTTCAAGTTCTCATGCATTTAAGCAAGTAATTCTCATGAACATAAAGTTCAAGTTCTCATGCATTTAAGCAAGTAATTCTCATGAACACAATCATACATGCTAAACTTATAATCCAAATAATTATTGAATGCGCACTTTTGAAAAACGTAAAAATTTGTAGATAAGAGTCTACCTTAAATCCGACGAGTGCAAAGTTGAGCGGGAAACGACTTAACTCCTTTAAAATCTCCGTACGCTTCGTCTAGCCAATTAGAAGATTAAGTCGAATTAGTCTTTTGAATTTTATAGTTAAAATGATAAAGTATAATTTAGGGACTGAAATCGCAAATTTTGAAAGTTGGAGGACTAAAATGAATTCTTTGAAACTCGAGTTTTATAAATATATGTGTACATGTATATATCATCAATATGGATCAAATCGAAAAACTTTAAAATATGAAGGCTTAAATGATTGCTTTTAAACATTTGGGACTAAAATGTAAATCTTTTAAAAGTTGGGTCGTAAACTCAAAACAATGGGGTTGAAATAATATATTTTAAAAATGAGGGGTTGATTAAAATCATTTGGAGCTCAAGGGGCTGAAATGGTAGGTTTTAAAACTATAGGGACCCAATTGAAACATTTTGGAACTTAAGGACTAAATTGACTATTTTTGAAACTTGGGATTTAAAATCAAATGAATTAAATCGACAGGGACTGAGATAAACAGTTCATAAACCTTGGGGCTAAAATAACAACCTTTGAAATTTAACGTAAGATTTAAAACATTTTAAGCTGTAGGGACTGCTATAGATTATTTTAAAACTTGAGGACTGATTTGAAACAATTTAAAACTTCAGGGACCAAGCTGCAAATTTGAAAAATCAAAATTTAATAAAATCAAATCTTTCTCTCTCTCCTACCCATTTCATCGGAGCAGAGGGAGGAGAGACGCGACGGAGGAGGAAGAAGTCCGTCGTCCAGCCGGCGGTTCGCCGGCGCAATGCCGGCGCAGGATGCGGCCAACGGCGAGGGTTCCACTAGGCTAGGTTTGTGTGGATTTGGTGCAGTTTTGGGTGCTGGAAAATGGCGTGAAACCGAAGTCAAAACGAGCTGGGTTAGTGATCTTTCCGGCGAAGGAACCGGCGATCGAGGTAGGTAAGTATGGGTTATGTCTTATTTTGTGGTTTTGGGTTTTTGATTTTGGATCGCGATTGAAGTTGGGTTCGAGGAGGTGATGATGATGATGGCGTGATTCTGGCTTCTATGTGCAGTGGTTGTGCGATGAGTGGTGGCGGCTGCTGGAATGTGCCAGTGGTGGTTGAGGTGGTGCGTTGGGTGGTGGCGTGATGGATGTGGTGAGTTGGAGGTTTGTGGTAGTGCTGCAGGTGATGAGGTAAACGGTGGGTCGAAGTGGTTGTGTTGGTGATGCTGGGAAGAGGCAGTGGCTGCGTTGGGGGCGGTGCAGTGGTGCGGGTAATGGTGATGGTGATGGTGATGATGATGATGATGATGAAGGAGAAGGGGGCGTTACCTTGCTGGAGTGGAGGCTGAAAATGGAGCTGCGAGGAGCTAAGTTGGTTGCTGGAAATGGGATTGCGATGGAGTTGGGAGGAGGCCGCTGGTGGAGGTGAGTTGGAGGTGGCGGTAGTGATGATTGGGATCTTGGCAGTGTGCTGGTGGTGATGATGATGATTGATGGGGGAGGGCTGGCGACTGGGCTGTTGTGCGGTGGTGATGATGGTGAAGATGATGAAGATGAGGAAGGAGGTGGTGGTGGTGGTTTGGAGTTGAGTTGCTGGACAGAATGGTGGTTGCTTGGTCGAGAGGTTGCTGGAATTGCTGAAACTGAAGGGGGACGGGATGCGTATAAAGAGGGTGTTGGGTGATGTGAAGAGTATGGGTTTAGGTTAGTGGGGGTTTGATAGGTATGGGGTGGAGTATGGGTTGGTGGGGTATGTTGGAAAATTTATGGGTTGAAACACAAGGAACGGAAATCGAGAAATTAATACGCGCGAAACAACTAGGTTGGAAAATGGATCTGATAAAATGATCTAAATATGATTTGGGCTTTAAAACAAGTTTGAAAGAAATAAAATAAATAAATAAATAAAAATGATATAATTTTAGAAATTCAGAATTTATTTAAAATTGAATTAATTCGATATTTCTCGACTTGGTTAGACGAACGCGTCGTGACGTTAACTTAAAATGAGTGAGATTGCAGCGGCACAATTTTCAAGACTTTAAATATAAATATTAAATTGCGTAGAAATTCTCGGTCGCTACAACCTTACCCCCTTAAAATAATTTCGTCCTCGAAATTAAACTTTCTTGATCTATTCTTTCTGGATACTTGGCTAGGATCTCTTCTTCATTTTCCAAGTAACTTCATCATTATTATGTCTACCCCACTGGACTTTGACTAAAGGAATCTCTTTGCTTCTTAAGACATGGACTTCTTCTCTCTACTATGCACATATGTGCCTCTCTATAAGTCAAATCTTTCTGAACTGCAAGAGACTGATAATTCACCACATGACTAGAATTATGAACATACTTTCTCAAAAGAGAAACATGAAAAATATTGTGAACAACTGCAAGTTCTGGTGGCAAAGTCAAATAATAAGCCACATTATCCACTTCTCTAGTATTTCAAATGGTCCGACAAAACAAGACCTAAATTTCTCTTCCTTGCCGAAGCAAAAGTACCCTTCATAGAAGTTACTTTCAAGGACACTTTCTCTCTGATCTCAAATATTAAGTCTCTTCTTTGATCGGCATAGCTATCTGTCTATCTTGGGCAGCTTTAATTCATACTCTGATCTTTCTCAATAGCATCAACTGTTCTTCTCAATTAATACTAAACCCAATGATTTCTTCTCATTAACTTCATCCCACTCGATTGGCGATCAACATCGCCGTCCATACAATAGCTTCATAGGGGGCCATACCAAAGGTAGCTCGAAAATTATTTGTTGTAGGCAATCTCTACTGATAGAAAATGTATCTCTCAAATACCATTTGGGTCTAGAACACATGCCTTAAGCATAACTTCCAATGTCTGAATCTGGAGATGGTAGGCAGTACTAAAATTTAATTTAGTACCCATTGCCTGTAAACTCTTCCAAATTTCAAGGGAAAATTCTCGGATCTCTATCTGAAAAATGGACACTAGAAATCGATGAAATCGGACAACTTCTCTAACATATATATGTACCTCATACGAAGCTATGCGAAAATACACTGGATAGCTATGGTGTAGAACTCAATTAATCATCCGACATTATCCAATTTCAATACTCATTCATTGACCTTCTATTTCCAACCTTTCAAGGATCTATACTGACATCGAATCCACGATATAAACATCAATTATTCAAATGCTTAAACTAGAAACCGAGAAGATTGATCAAGAATAATACCTTATCACCCAAAACATAGAAACGCGGTATCAATTCCAAAACATTTGGGTACAAACTCAAACTTGGCAGAATCTTTCTGAAGAGATTTACAAACGAAATCATTTCTAAACTCGACTGAAACTTCCCTTTCAAGATGAAGGAATTCAAACTTAAATCCTTTAGTCCATACTGTTTAATCATGTATCAAGTACTTGATATCACTTACTCATTCTAGCTGAGGACAAAGGTACTTACTTAAATTATCATCATAAGAATCAGATATGATATTCTCAACTTAAGAAACCTCACTCACTTCCCAATCTGAAGTTCCATATACAATATCTCCTCTTCTCCAACTTCAATTCATGTCACACTATGAACAATACTCTGATTAAATCTATCACCAATAAATAAGACTTCTGCGAACCATATAAGATTCCTCATCAAGTTTACTTAACCCAAAGATACAATTCCATTATAAGAAAAAGTCACGCAACTGATCATCTCAAGTTTCCATCATTGTAGTAAAATATCTTACTCACATCAAAAGTACAACTGATAACAAGTAATCGAAACTGCATAACCAAAATCTTAAATAAATCTCTATATCTTATAACTCAAAATGAAAATTCTCAATCGCAAGTAATATTTCACCATAATGCAATAACCCGTAAAAAATGAGATCAATTGACTCCATATATATTCACACAATCCTTCACGGGATAACCATAACATCTATTAACCGTCTAATCACCATATCTTGTAGTAATCATGTAACATGTCACTTATCATCGTATCATATGACCTCAAATAATCATATCAATCTCTCTAAGATTACAATATAATAACCATCATATCTATCACGTGAACCTTGTACGTCAATCTGCTCACTAAGATTATATATCAATCTCTTAAACTAAATAAATCTTGGATTCTGTTATTGCCGCTCTTTCTGCACACTACTCCGTAATAAGTCATTACTGTGAAGGCTGATCCTCATTTCCACAAATTCTATCCATAAGGACAAATACATAAAATTTCATTTCTTGTTTTCGAACCAAAATACCATTAGTAACTCTTTCCAAAATTTCAAGGTAGGATCTTATCATAAACTTTCCTCCGTTCCAATGCATTACTTCTGCAATACTTGAGCAAATTTAGGACCTGATAAAATTTCTATCATCACTTTCTTCCAACAATTTTCTCTCATGATCTTCTAATATCATAAATGAAAACTTAATGTACATCTGTGAATCATTCACATTACGAGGAAACCCTGATTCATTTCCATGGCTGATAATCACCTTTCTTCGAATTCTACTTAGAACCAAATATAGCATAACTGATTCATAAAAGTCAACTTACTTCATAATCTCAATACATCGTCACCTTCAGTTCTCATCATCACATTACTTCTTATAATCATCTATTGTACCCTTAATATTCAAACGACCTTATGACCATTATCATAATCTCACATAGTCCCAATCATTCGATCATATGTCTCCAAATTCTCACTATAATAAATCTCGATACTTTAAGGGCGTCATACTGTAAAATACTTCCAATGTCTCTCATTCATGATAACTGACTTTTCCAAATAATCTTATTACTTGTAAACAACCAAATCTTTAACACATCACCTACCAGGTCAACTCTCAAAATAAATCAACAGTATTATCGCATATCCTCATAATTTATAGTATTCTCCAATATAAGTTATCATCTCCAACTAGTACTCAATTCGTTCTAAAAAAATAATCAAGATTCTTCTCAATAACACCATAATATTTATCTTCACTCATCTTTCAAAATGTACCTTGACATCTCAGTAGTTGTACACACCATCTTGTTTGAAATTCTGAGACAAGGAGCGCACCTCAATAAAACTATACCCATTACAAAATGATTATGCTTCGAAGAAGCCAAAAATATCTCAAGAGTCATTATCCCTCTATATCACTTACTAAATCTTGCTTGCGGTGTAAATGAACTTGCAAGTCTAACCTCAATTCTCTTAGTTGGTTGTTTTACCATACCATGCTCTTAACTCAAACTGATAAAATTCTGGACAGAGTCTCCCTTGTAATTTGGACTTATCCAACCCGTGGGTATACTTCATAACCATCAATAACAACCTGTAGTTATACTCCACATCTGACCACCACGATTAAATATTGGCAACAATTCCAACATACTTCAATACTACCAAAAATATCCCAGAAAATTAATTCATCATTCCTCAACATAACGATCTCAAATCATATTTTCCAATATCACGATATCACTTCTTCAATACATTAATTGGCTCAAATGACCACTCATTCATCATACTTATAAAATATATGCCACAAATCAATATTTCCAAAATTTCTTCACAAGGTCAAACTTCATAATAAATTTCTCTTCAACATAGAGGCATAATTCACTTACTCAAACACAATATCAATTCTTAATTCCCAATAATTTAGAATCAAAACTTTAAATCTCGAATTTCATAATTATTCTCATACAAGTCTCAATAAAATCATATTACTCATAATCTCAACATCTTATCACATCTTCATAAAATTGGCTTGCTATCTCTCGTTGATATATTCCGAAAATATTGTCTAATCCTTTCTTTTGACTTCTCGTAAATGGTGCCATGTCTAAAATAAATTATGCAAAGTCCAGTTAGGGTTCATCATTTCTAAGTTCGAGGACAAAAATTATTATAAAATCATTCTTAAGTCATATTATTCTCATTATGCTCAACACTCGTTCTCTTTCTTTTCTTTCTGAAAAATTTTCTCGTTATGCTTCAAAACTCATCTCTTTCTTTCTTATTCGGATAAAATCTCTTTCTCTTTAGTAACGACCCGGCTCCCTCGCTGGGGCCTTATCCGAGTCGTACTCATAGTCTTTACTTCTTTCTCATGCGTTTAAGCAAGTAAGTTTTGACAAGCATAACGACATCATAAATCTTCTTTCTCTTTCTCATAAATCATAAGTATCGAAATACTCTTCATTCTTTCTCACAAATCAGTAAAATAAGTATTCGAAATACTGAAATAACTCTAAACTTCTTATACTTCTTTACCTCGGAGTCGGTGGAACGAATGATGGTAGTGGCAATCTTCATTAATAATTACATAACGGAAAACATTTTCTTGAAATTTTCTTTTTGAAAACTTACCAGTCTACAGAAACGCAGACTGGCTCTGATACCAAGCTGTAACGCCCCGAGTTCCGAGGAGTCGGGAACGTCACTTCTCTAAATTCTTGAATAAAACTTTTGTTGCGAAAAATGATTAAATATTAAATATCGCATTTATTGAATAAAAGGTTAGCGATAATTCAAATGGAATAGGTAAATTCGTACAAATTTATAAAAATGACAATTCTTGATAAAATGAAATAATTATTTCAAAGCTCACGACTTTTTAAAAATATCAATTTGTAATTTTCCGTCATTGCCCATCACTCGCCATCGTCTCCGAAATCTGTAAAAGATTTTTAAAAACGGGTTGAGCATTTCAAAATGAAATACTCAGTAGACTCGCGCATAATAATCATTTAACATTATAAATTAAAACACATAATCCTGATATTCAAGTTCTCAGGTGTCTAACGATCACCAGTATTCTCATGAACGTAAAGTTCAAGTTCTCATGCATTTAAGCAAGTAATTCTCATGAACATAAAGTTCAAGTTCTCATGCATTTAAGCAAGTAATTCTCATGAACATAAAGTTCAAGTTCTCATGCATTTAAGCAAGTAATTCTCATGAACACAATCATACATGCTAAACTTATAATCCAAATAATTATTGAATGCGCACTTTTGAAAAACGTAAAAATTTGTAGATAAGAGTCTACCTTAAATCCGACGAGTGCAAAGTTGAGCGGGAAACGACTTAACTCCTTTAAAATCTCCGTACGCTTCGTCTAGCCAATTAGAAGATTAAGTCGAATTAGTCTTTTGAATTTTATAGTTAAAATGATGAAGTATAATTTAGGGACTGAAATCGCAAATTTTGAAAGTTGGAGGACTAAAATGAATTCTTTGAAACTCGAGTTTTATAAATATATGTGTACATGTATATATCATCAATATGGATCAAATCGAAAAACTTTAAAATATGAAGGCTTAAATGATTGCTTTTAAACATTTGGGACTAAAATGTAAATCTTTTAAAAGTGGGGTCGTAAACTCAAAACAATGGGGTTGAAATAATATATTTTAAAAATGAGGGGTTGATTAAAATCATTTGGAGCTCAAGGGGCTGAAATGGTAGGTTTTAAAACTATAGGGACCCAATTGAAACATTTTGGAACTTAAGGACTAAATTGACTATTTTTGAAACTTGGGATTTAAAATCAAATGAATTAAATCGACAGGGACTGAGATAAACAGTTCATAAACCTTGGGGCTAAAATAACAACCTTTGAAATTTAACGTAAGATTTAAAACATTTTAAGCTGTAGGGACTGCTATAGATTATTTTAAAACTTGAGGACTGATTTGAAACAATTTAAAACTTCAGGGACCAAGCTGCAAATTTGAAAAATCAAAATTTAATAAAATCAAATCTTTCTCTCTCTCCTACCCATTTCATCGGAGCAGAGGGAGGAGAGACGCGACGGAGGAGGAAGAAGTCCGTCGTCCAGCCGGCGGTTCGCCGGCGCAATGCCGGCGCAGGATGCGGCCAACGGCGAGGGTTCCACTAGGCTAGGTTTGTGTGGATTTGGTGCAGTTTTGGGTGCTGGAAAATGGCGTGAAACCGAAGTCAAAACGAGCTGGGTTAGTGATCTTTCCGGCGAAGGAACCGGCGATCGAGGTAGGTAAGTATGGGTTATGTCTTATTTTGTGGTTTTGGGTTTTTGATTTTGGATCGCGATTGAAGTTGGGTTCGAGGAGGTGATGATGATGATGGCGTGATTCTGGCTTCTATGTGCAGTGGTTGTGCGATGAGTGGTGGCGGCTGCTGGAATGTGCCAGTGGTGGTTGAGGTGGTGCGTTGGGTGGTGGCGTGATGGATGTGGTGAGTTGGAGGTTTGTGGTAGTGCTGCAGGTGATGAGGTAAACGGTGGGTCGAAGTGGTTGTGTTGGTGATGCTGGGAAGAGGCAGTGGCTGCGTTGGGGGCGGTGCAGTGGTGCGGGTAATGGTGATGGTGATGGTGATGATGATGATGATGATGAAGGAGAAGGGGGCGTTACCTTGCTGGAGTGGAGGCTGAAAATGGAGCTGCGAGGAGCTAAGTTGGTTGCTGGAAATGGGATTGCGATGGAGTTGGGAGGAGGCCGCTGGTGGAGGTGAGTTGGAGGTGGCGGTAGTGATGATTGGGATCTTGGCAGTGTGCTGGTGGTGATGATGATGATTGATGGGGGAGGGCTGGCGACTGGGCTGTTGTGCGGTGGTGATGATGGTGAAGATGATGAAGATGAGGAAGGAGGTGGTGGTGGCGGTTTGGAGTTGAGTTGCTGGACAGAATGGTGGTTGCTTGGTCGAGAGGTTGCTGGAATTGCTGAAACTGAAGGGGGACGGGATGCGTATAAAGAGGGTGTTGGGTGATGTGAAGAGTATGGGTTTAGGTTAGTGGGGGTTTGATAGGTATGGGGTGGAGTATGGGTTGGTGGGGTATGTTGGAAAATTTATGGGTTGAAACACAAGGAACGGAAATCGAGAAATTAATACGCGCGAAACAACTAGGTTGGAAAATGGATCTGATAAAATGATCTAAATATGATTTGGGCTTTAAAACAAGTTTGAAAGAAATAAAATAAATAAATAAATAAAAATGATATAATTTTAGAAATTCAGAATTTATTTAAAATTGAATTAATTCGATATTTCTCGACTTGGTTAGACGAACGCGTCGTGACGTTAACTTAAAATGAGTGAGATTGCAGCGGCACAATTTTCAAGACTTTAAATATAAATATTAAATTGCGTAGAAATTCTCGGTCGCTACAGATTAGATCCAAAACCAAAACTAAGCTGAGTCTTAATACCATGTAATTGACTCTTTTCAGATGTCTAGGGCTTGAAGGTGCTTGATAGTCTTTATAATTGTTGATATTGCCAATTTAATAACCACTAATGTTGACCTTATAGCTTAATACGATTTTATTTGAGTAGGTTCTGATCTATTTTCCAACCTAACCATTTAGAAAGGTCTATGAGGTTTTACATTTCAAATATGGCAGTTTTTGTGGTTCAGTTTCATTTATTAAATGAAACTGTATAAAAGTAACATTTTCCAAACAAGTTCTGCTACATTTTCCAAGCAACATTCCTTTATAATAGACGTGTCTATTATTTCTATAATGCTTGGAACCTTGTACTTGATAATACATCATTCTTTTTCTTTTTACTTTACTATTATTACTATTACTTTACTTACAATATAAAAGAGGCTAAGAGAAGTCACTATTCATGCAAGAGTATTTTGTTTCTATTTTTTCAGGTGACTTTGAATTGTCTCTTTGTAAATATATATTGTTTGCGGTTCAATATCTATGGTTATGGAGGAGGGGATGTGGGTAAATATGCTAAATTATTTTTATTTTTTTAATTGGTTCTTTTCTACCGCTCGAATCTTACGATCATTCGTTGATATTGTGAAGGGTTTCCAGTTTTTTTGTGCTCACTTGATTTGCTATCCTGGGTCATTCAACATGACTATTGGAAATTTTCACTTTGAGTTAATGCAAAGGACAAGGAAATTATGTTTTCTAATTAGTGCCGGATATTTTGTAGTATTTTGTCTGTTGGATTCGGTATCTTCTTATAGCAAGAATGTTAAGATTGATTAGGCTATTGTTGCACATTCAGCGTTATCGGGCTTTTGTTCATATTCTGTGTTATGTGCATTTATTGTTCTCTTGGTGTACAGGTACCTGATTGCTTCTTATAATGTATTTTGAATCTTTTTTCTTTCTTTTTTTTTCCCTCCAATTCCCTTTAGCTTGATATTACTTGAGGTACTTTTTACGACTTCAAAAAAAATGATGTTCTTGAGTTCACTTCTATTTAGTAGATATAATTGGCCATCTGCAAATTGTAGCTGCTTATTAGGACATGACCTGTTCATAAAAATATGGATATTTCTTCATGTTTCATTTCCTTAATTTCTTTAACTTTGTGAATCATTTATTTTCTTCTTCAATTTGAAGATCTTTGGGGGGATTGTCAATGCTGGAAATCCCAAACTTGAAGGCACCGATCTCAATGATAATGAGTATCCTTCATCATGAATGATGCTCTTGTAGATTTTAGAGAACAATTTTACCGAATTCTAATCATAGGCCAATCCATCTCAATATTAATATTCGAGCATCTTCATTTTTTGAGCTCAACAAAATTTTATTCAATAACAAAAAATAAAAACTAACACTCAATATAATAAATTTGAATTGTGCCGCTCCATTAGATCCATCATTACACTACTTATACAAATTGCCTACAAATTACCAACGAAAATCATTTATTGTTTCTCGTTGAGATTCTAATTCTCCATTAATTATCAAACTCCTGGCTCTAATTCCTTCACAAATTTAAGCTACTTGCTCTTCAACTTCAATCACTACCCAAATGGCATGGTAGCACTTTTCAATCTACTAGTCATGGGGAACTGGCAAATTTGGATGCAGATTTTTCACATAAATCATGATTTTTAGCATCTTCCATGATTGAATGTTCATGCATTGTAGCAATGATTTTTTATTTTTTTATTTTGGACATTTTTCATTTGAGTGGAACCAAGTTTCATTTCTTTTGCATACTGCAATTATTATGGGTTTATAATATCTGTTATGAACAACCAATAATGTAGTGACTCCTTTAGGGAAGGCTGGGTTGTTATCTAGCAGTGACATTAGTGAGCTTGAGTCCCAAAATAGGCCAATTTTGTATAGGTTGAAATATTATTACTTGAGCAGCATAAATAAATAAATAAATAAAAATAAAATAAAATGAGATCAATATTGATTAGCTCATAAAGAAGCTTACAGTCTAAGTCAGATGCTTAGAAGACAATTATAGGCAAACTATGGACTTTTAATTGAAGAGTATCATAATGAGTCAAGTTTTTTTCAATTTTAAATTCAAATCTTGTCATAGTATGTTCATGAAAATTGTGTAGATACTATGTTATAAAATTTGTTTTGATGTTAGGGAGCACTATGTTATAAAAAATATTTAAATGAATAAACTCTTTACATTTCTTGGCAGGGCCCACTACTCTCTTTGATAGCCTCTATGTGCCTGTAGAATAGATCCATATGTCGTGCTTCAATACAGAAATTAAGATTGCTAGAGCAGCATTGCAAAACCTAATCAAAATGTTTTCATTTATAATTTATTTAGTAGCTTATTAATCCTTCATTTAGTTAGTTGGTGTTTATTGTTTGAATTTGTTATGTTGAGGAGTTGGGGATTGATGTTGAAGTGATTTTGGTGATGTTGTTGGAGTTGTGATTGATGTTTTAAATTATTATATTGGCTAAGATGTCCTTCCACATATTAGCTAAGTTCAAATTATATGGGATACTTTGCTGAAATTTCTTTAGAATTTCACAATAGAAAATGATGATTTTAACATTCAATATGATTTAACATTCAATATGATTTATTTTCGCATTTTAAAGTGAAAGGAACCTTGATTTATACAGCTGGAGAACCACAAATCGCAAAAGTAAATGTTTTATGACCATATTTTTGTTTTGAAGCTCTTTCTTGCTTCCTATTGTGTAGAGTAAATTATGCAACATGGTTATGGTTTCGAAACATTTTAATTATTTTCTTCGATATTGTAGAGTTGCAGTAACAAAGAGTTTAGGATTATAATTTATATCTAGATTAATAGATATATGATTGATTTTTAGATTCATATTACTTAATCACTACTCTATTTGTTTCATAGGTTTTGTGACACATTTTGAGTTGGAGTGTTTTTTGGATGCATGGAATTCATTTCGACTTATGAAGAATGAAGATTTTTTTTATCTTTTTTTATTTTTAGTGCGTGAATTAATATTTGCGATGTTATTGTAAATCAATTTGGAAAAACAATGTAACTTAATTTTTGTTTAATATTAAAATATATTTGGTCAAGTTGCTTTAAAATGCTTACACTTTATTTTGAATAATTGATTTATTTATAGAACACGTGTTTCATATTTTACATATTACGTATATGTTTAAAAAAATTATTGATTATCAGTGAAATTATTTATTGATTTCGGAAAAATCGAAAAAAAAATGTAAAAGATCAACGGTAACATGCAACGAGTGTTACCAAAAGTATCAACTGTAATACGCAATGAGTGTTGCCAAAAATATCAACCGCAACGCGCAAAGAACGTTGTTAAAAGTATCTACTGCAACGCGCAAAGAGCATTGCTAAAGATTTACTGCAACACGCAAAAAAGTTGCCAAAAGTATCAATCGCAACGTGCAGTGAACGCTGCCAAAGGTCTACCGCAACGCGCAGTACTGAACATTGCCAAAGGTCTACCACAACACACAATCAATCATTTTGCAAAACACAATGAACGTTGTCGTATCCTTTCCATCTACGACAACACTGCGATTTGCAACATTCGCACGAACGATGCAAAAGGTCTTCTGCAATATTTTTTACGTGTTGTCATATGCTGTTTTTGTTGTAGTGTTTCTCTCTTCACTTTTCAACTATATATTTTAGTATTTTACCTCAAAAATATTAAAAAAACATTTTTAAAAACAAAACTTTTAACAAATCGATACTAATTATTTGCCTTTTTCCTGCGTCTTGTGATGGTGCAAGTTGGTTGGCCAAAGTTGTATAGATCCACCTCAGCTCAAATATTAAGAATTGTAACAGGAATTGTTAGAAGAATTGTACACGTATCATTATTGGTAAACGAAGCATGCTAGAACTAATAATTAATTATAGACAACGCTTAAATTATTCTACTCTTAAAACGAACTGACTTAAGAAATACTATAACTAGATACATAACCATATATAGTATTAAGAAATTGCAGTAAATATATTGAACTCGCTATGTTTGAGTGGAAAATTAAAAACTATTTTTAAAGAGAACAATAAACTCGAGATAATAAAAAGGTAAATTATGGCTCAAGTTATGATTCTATCAAGTTCAATTTCCACGCGTTATAATTTTTTTTTTTTAAGAAATCACTTACGTCGGTATACAAGAAAAAATAAAAAGTCTGAATTGCGAAGAATGAATACTTCGATTAATTTACTCCATAACCCTAGCTTCAATTTCTTTATTCATAGAAAGTCCAAGTTGCAAAAATAACATAGATTAAACCGTGAAATCAATCAATCTAATGTGAGGGGAGTGGCAAAAACGTAAGAGTTTTTCTTGAATTCTTAGAGTCATAAAGTTTTAGACAAAATACTATTAAAATTAGAATTTTTAGGTTTTGTATGTTTTCTGCCCAACTTATACATTGTAAACAATAAAAAATTATATAAAAAAAATCGATTACATTCAAGTATCCAGTGTTCAGTTTCAAGAACCAAGAATCGACCCATAATCAAAATTCAATTCTCAATTTCTATGCTAATTTATGTTTTGAATTGAATCATAACCTCCGATTCCAATTCTAATTTGGTCCGAAATGTCCTATTCAAAGCTAACCATGAGCACAACCTCCTCCTTTCGTGTTGTTTCATTCTCATTCGTTCATATTGCAATTTTGTCCTCTTCAACCTAGCAAAAATTCTTCTTCTTTCGTCTTTATGATAAGTTTACTCCATATTGGACTTCTTATTTAAATCTACCATCTTTTAACAAAAAAATAATGGTCATTTTGGCAAACAACTCCTTACAAAGTACCTTTTTTTGGGTTCCTTAATATTAATTTTCTAATTCTAATATGGCTTATGAAGTTTTGAATTGGAATATAATTCTGATTCTTCGGTGAACGTTGATTTCTTGAATCATTATTATTGAGTTTTTCTTTTTCGTTTGTAAAACTTTTTGGTGTTTCATAATCATACCAAGATATATGGTTTTTAATTTTTATAACGAAAACAAAATGTGTAAAAAATTCTTCATCCCATGTGCCTCATCCTCATGTAGACCCTAAATAATTGCCAAATGATCATTAATAACATGCACGTGGAAACTGTGGAGCTAGCTTAGACTACTGAACAGGTATTCTTGCATTCCGATTGTTCACTTCTCCTCATCTCACTCACTATAAAGTATAAACAAAGTATGTTAGAGAATCATCCTTGCCGTGTGTTTATGTTTTGTATGTATAGATCTGAAGTTTGTTTTGTAGGCCTTGAATCTGTGAATAGTAAGAGTTCAAAAAGACAACGCGAACGAGTGTGTATATGAATAGAACATCATACGTTGTTGTATTAGAGACATGGAGGAGGGCAGATTGAGACAAGTGCCATTCTCAAACCTCGCAGAATTGTCCTCACCTGCAATTTGATGACCCCATCATATTCGATTCCTGCTTGTTTCACATCAAGTATGATATTTATGTGTCCCACCTTTTTAATTTGCTAGTAGTAAGAATGTTCTTTGCACATCTTATGTAAGGATGAATGATACTTGTGATGTTTTCGAAGTATTAAAATTATTTCTGAAAGTGATTGATCAGGTAATTGATATTGTTAAAGAAAAAGTTAAAATTGTAAATTGACTACATTTTTTTTATTTTTTTTTGAAATTTCTCAGAAAATTTCTTGAAACATACGTTAGACAATTATTTAAATATATTTTTAATATAAAAATAATTTGTCATATATCAAAAAGTAATCTGCATCATAAAATATTAGATAGATAAAATATTTATGATAAATCGTAGACCAAATATGAAAAAAATTGTGCATATATAGGCAAATCAAATTAATTTGGAAACATATTTTATAATAAAAAATTAATATTATATAGGTTTAATCACAGAATCTTAGCGTTCAGTAAAATAAAACAAACATGTTTTTAAATAAGTTTTTTTTTTTTTACACAATTTCTCAAACTAGTTTTTAACCACATATTTTCTCTCTCTAATTTTCAATCACATATTTTACCTAGAAAACAAAAAAATATGTTTTTAAACACTTTCTAGTTGTGAAATAGAGTTTTAGGCTCTATTCTCTTTGCTGTTTTGAGGCCGTTTTCTATTTTTATTCTCGAAAATACTAAAAACGCGATTTCTTTATCATTTTCGAAAATGCATTTTAGAAAAAAAAAAATTTAAACAAAAACGTTCAAAACATTTTGAGTGTATTTCAACAAAAAATGTTCAAAACATGGAAAACGCATTTTGAGTTTTTTTTTTTTTTTTTTTTTGGAGGATTATCCTAACTTGGAACTAAGCCTAAAATAAAGTTTTATTCAATTCAATATAAAAAAAAAAATCCATTAAGAAAAATTCTTGTTGTTATATTTCAAAAAATGCCTGAATAAATGGATTTTGTATTTGATTATTTTGGCTTAAGACCACTTACATCTATTTTGTTTATATAAACTCATGTTTAATTGTGATTTGAACATGATTGTGGCAACAATAATTAGATAAACTAATTTCTTATAATATTTTTGAAACTTAATCATTAATGACTTTATATATTTTTATAATATTTTTCTCGTCATTATTAAATCAGTCCAATAAAAATTAGATATGCTGATTTCTTATAATAGAAAGTAAATTTTCAAAAGACAATTTTTTTTTTATAATTTAACCCACAAGTAAATTAATTATAAATAGTCAAAGTAGTATTCGACAAAATTTAAAACAAAACTTGTTTTCTAATTTTTCATTTTTAGAAACAATTTTCAAAAATGGCAAAATGAACAAATTTTCTGCATATTTAAAAATAGGAAATGAAAACAAAAAAATAAAAAAAGTTTTCAAAAATAAAAATAGAAAATGAAATACAAACAGAATGCCACATCAGTTTTTCTTCTTTTGTTCCATTAGAGTTTTTAGATTGTTTATTTTGTTTAATTAGAATATAATTTAAAAAATTAAATTTTTTTATTTTTTTATTTTTTCAAAATAGTTTTGAAATTATTTATTTTACATTCTTAATTAGCAAAGTATCTCAACTAGAAAATAAATTAATGTTAAGTGTAATAGTTATCGAAAACATAGCAATTTAATGATAAAATGGGAAATCAAAAGTTTCATACAAATCTACTTTTAATATATGTAGATGTAGATATAGTTGTAAATGTAGATTATTATATTATATAATATGTTGTATAAACATTAAACGATGGTATATTAGGTATAATGTTAAATATGTGAGGGTATATTAGGAAATCAAAAGTTTTTCCACTATCCACCTTTTTTTATATAATAATTAGTGGTAAACACGTACGTTGCACGTTTTACGTATAAAATAAATATTACGCGTAATGTCTTCGTAGAACTAATACAATTTATTAAAAGTTGTTGAGGTAATAGATACTACTAAAAGAAAAAAATCAAAATTGTTGAAATGTTATATATGAATGAAGTTTTTTTTGGAAGCCGGAACACATGTACAGGGGGTGGGCAAAAAAATCGGAACCGATATAACCGAACCGGAATTGAACCGAAAAAATCGAAACCGTATGGTTTTAAAAAAATAAAATAGGAAATCGGTTTTGGAACCGAGAACAGATTGGTTTTCGGTTCGGTTCTCGGTTCCGCCTTTAGAACCGAAAAATCGAAGTTAGAACCGATTTTTTATCCTTATTTTATTTTTTTAAGGTCTTAATTGGTTGTCCTAAAACTAAAAATCAAAAGATTTTATAATTTTTTTGGGTAAAGTGAAAATGATTAATTTCTTTTTATGAAATTTGTTACGTCTCTAACTCATTGTAACATTTAACTTCACATTTGGACTGAAATTCTTAGTAAATGAAAATCAAATGAGACTAACTTATTAATAAGCGAAGTTGTAAATGACCACGATGGAGTTAATTAAATATATAAATACAAATATAAAATAATTAATAATAATGCATTTAAAACTCATGATTCATCTCACAAGTTTACTATATTATCATGCTCGAAAAACCTTCTAGACCATTTGTTTCCTATTTTTGTTTATGAATATCTTCCGTTTCATGGAGAATCCTATACTTTCTTTGGGGTGAAAGAATTTTTGAAATCCTTGATCATGATATATTCGGTATAAGTTTATTTCAGGTTATTGGCTCACTTCTCAAGGACTGATGCTCCTTGATAAGGCTTCCGAAAAATAATTATTATTGTAGAACCGAATTAGAACCGAAACCGAACAAAAACCGAATGGTTTGATTCTGACAATTTAATAGAACCGAATTGTTCCATTTTACAAGAACCGAAAAAGTGTGGTTCGATTCCGGTTCTTGAAATACCCGAACCGAACCACCCGACGCTCACCCCTACATGTACTAGATAATTATCATAGATATTAGTTTCATCACTTCACCCAAATCACCTTAACAAATAATGAACACTTCACAAAATAACATATCATATATTATTAAGTATGCCTTGATGATTTTAGAGGAAAAGTCATTGTCAATTTACACAGAATCATGAACCTATTCGTTCGCAAAAAAAAAAAAAAAAAAAAAAAAAAAAAAAACCTTTATATATTTAACCCCGATTGAGCAAGCTACAAGTAAAAGAAATAGCAAATCAACTTCATCATTTTGATATTCAATAAATAAATCTGTAAAAACTAAAAACTCATTCTCTCCTACCTGTCTAATCTGCACTGATAAGTGACCAGTATAATTGGTACAATATGGGAATAGCGTTTTGATTTCTTGAATGTGAGTCAAATAATGGAACATCCAAAAAGTGGAAGTTTTAAAATGATGGGAGCCAGAGTAACTCTTATAAAGCATTTTGCTTGAAGAAGTATTTATAATTGTCCAGATTTCACATTTTCAGATAAATCTCTTGGGGTCATTGGAACGCCAGCATACTATTAGACTAATTGCACTCACCAAGATAAAATTTGTGGAAAAATGTATTACACAACCCAAAAAAAAAAAAAAAAAGTAAAGTAAAATTTGCTTCCTAAAAAGGGGGGAGATGCCTAAACAAATAAAACAAAAAGAATAGGAAATCACTATTCCCACGAAACAAAGAAATTGTCAAGAAACTGTCGAATACTACTTATCTAATTAATTCTTTTTTGTCCATACTTACAAGATCATAGACGAAAATCCACGAAATGAATACAATTTAAAGATCTCAAGAATGGTCTCATCTTAAAGCACATGCCACCTTCGTTTTTGTGTTAGAAATTTATTTTGAAAAGGAAAACAGAATAGATAGAATCCCCAAAATACCTAGTTTTACTTGCTTCAACATTGAATCCACCAGTGTGGTCTTCCCATGATCTACACGTGCGACAATTGCTATATTTTGTACGTCATGACTCATTTCTCCTCATTAACTGGGTCTTTCTTCTCTTCTAAGGCAGAATTAACAATAAAAAATATAAGAATCCAAAAGTACATATATAAATCCCTAGTACACAAATCACCAAAATAATGAGGAATATATGTCGGTTTTTAGTAAAATCGACGCCTATAAAATGACGGTGGCATTTTTGTAAATATAATCGAAGAATATACGTCGGTTGTAATATTACAACCGACGCGTAAAGTTTAAACCTAAAGAATACGAGTCGGTTCCTCAAGAACCAACGCGTAAAACCTGAGAATACGCATTGGTTCTTGAAGAACCGACGCGTATTCTTTAGGTTTAAACTTTACTCGTCGGTAATATTACAACCAACGCGTATTCTCCGATTTTATTCGTCGGTTCTTCAAGAACCCACGCGTATTCCTTTATTTACTTATTAGCAAAACTCGCAGATCATCTCTATTTTTTTCACTACTCGATCTCTTCCCGCCTCTCTCTTTATTTTTCTCTCACTCGAACAACCGCACTACGCCGCCGCCGCCACCACCACAATTCCTCCATTTCCCGACAACGTTCATCACCACATTCCTCCCCTCGCTCTTTATCTCTTTCTCTCCCTAAACCACCGGACTCGCACCTCCGTCACCGACGCGCGCCTCCACCATCTTGTAAGAGACCCACCTTCCTCTTTATATACATGTGTTTTTATCTATATGTATATGTATAATATATGTAAATATATGTAATAATATTTATGTATGTATAATGTATGTAAATAATATGTAAATATATGTATTATATATAATGTATATAAATGTATATATGTTTATATATATATGTTTACATACTTTCTCTGTGTCTCTCTATATATATATATATATGTGGGTATTTATATTATAGATGTGTTTGTATATATGTATGGGTGTTTCAACTAGTTATTGATTTAGTTTTGTATTGTTGATTTTTAGTTATTAGATTGATAAATTGCAATATTTAAATTATTGAATTTCTATTGTAGCGAAATGGATGAAAGAAATGTAGTGCTTCCCCCGCAAAAAAAAAAAAAAAAAAGAGAGAGACTTTAGGCGTCGGTTTTAATATTACAACCGACGCCTAAAAAAAAAAAAAAAAAAAAGACTTTAGGCGTCGGTTGTATATTACAACCAACGCCTAAAGTCGACTTTAGGCATCGCTTTTTACAATTGACGCGTATTTCCTATTACAATCGACGCGAATGAGTCATTCTGTACTAGTGAATCAAAACTTCAACTCTTAAAGAGATAATATGTGTTCGAAGCTCACCACAAAAAATGATAGAATTTCAAGATGCCGCATAACCACCAACATCACAGAAAATCAAAATGCACATTGCACCTAGACTTCAAACTAACAAATGCACATCTTGCATCATCTTACATAATGGAAAATGTAGCAGGTTATATCAAGAACAACAAATTAAAAGCATGTTTGAAGCTTAATAAGGGGTATATTTTTAAATATATTACTTTAATTTTGAGTAATCATTTAAAGCTTAGTGTAATACTCTAATTCATCAGTAAAAGGGCATATAATTAGCTTAAACTATGATATTACTGTAAGAACTCTCTCTCTCTCTCTCTCCCCCTTCCCCCACCACCATCACCCGAAAAAAAAGTGATATAGGGCAAAGAATAGGTATAAATGAATTTGCCAATCAAATTGAGCTGCAAGAAGTATAAATTATGTAGTAAAATCAAATGAAATATAAAAAAAATAATTATATGTTCATACAGTCATTGGCAAAGTACTTGCCACCTGTGGTGGTGTCTGTGGCTTGAGGAGCAGAGCATCTTATAGAATTACGAAATGGAATTCTGGCATAAAAAAGACCCATAATTTTCTGAAGCAAGAAACAACATAAAATCATATGAAATGTAAACAAAATAATTATATGTTCATACAATCATTTGTAAAATTTACTGCCTGTGGTGGTGTCTGTGACTTGAGGAATACTGGAATAGAGCATCTGACAAAATTACGAAATGGGATTCTTGAAATAAAGGCCAGAAAATTTTAAAAACTGCAATATTACATTATAAAGCATTTCCAATTAGAATTATGGAAGTGAAATATTTATAACATTCATATATTTGAAAGGCTGGGATTGCAAAGCTTTTAGAATGAAAAGTCAAATAGGAGTTTTAAGAGGAAAATAAAAGTACCTCCTGTGGATCACTTGTCAAAGCATCAACCATGCATATCATCTGAACCCAATGTAGAAGCAGCCAAATGTAAAGTGTTATACAATCAGCTCCAGCCACATTGGGTACAAAGATATACTTTATGGAGGAATCAATACAGTTGCTAATGAAATAATAAATAAGCAAACCAACCATACAATACAGATCAAATGTTATTCATGTTTGTGTGACTGAGTCATATAATCCCTCCTTTAGAGCAATCTCTTTCTGCCTTTAAAGGGCTAACTGAACACAATTTTTGGAATAATACGTACAATAAAGATCAAATAATATTCATGTTTATATGTCTAAATGCATAATTCGAACGACCCATATTAGCTATTTCATAAAAGCAGAAATTATAAAAACTTCTAAAAATTTAATAGAGAACGCACCAACATGTTGCTCATCGAACTCACTCGAAAATTCTATATCACCATTTACATCTTCATACGTGTCACTGTTCACTTCTTCTATTTTGCTACTCACAATATAAGTACTCTTAACATTTCAGATAACTATATGAAATAGCTTTACCAAAAGGAACTGAGATACTACAAGTACATAGACTAATAGATAATATAGATCTATGCCAAGTGCAATTCCCCCCAACATAGAAGATTAACACATTAAAAATTCAATGTCATTCAAAAAAGATTTAAACTATTGATCTTTTTAACCATAGCTAGCACCTGCAAATTGCACTTGCTCAATTTTCGACATAACTAAGATTTGCAACTTTCAATGTAAAATTTGGGAAATGAAATTTTTTATTTATTAAAAACTCACTGCCTACAAAAATGAATTTTTTTATTTATTAAAAACTCACTGCCTACAAAAAACTTTCTAATACTAATATCCATTAAGAAAAAATTCCTTACCTACCCCACCAAAGCAAATGGAAAAAATCTACTAATTCAAGAATTCATTTTAAGCTTTAGAAAAATAGAGTAAGTACTTACCTCAAGTGTTTTTACCATCAAGAGTAATGTCCCTGCCATGGAAGCACTACTTGTCTACTCCATGCTTGAGGTAAACTGTTAGGATAAACTATCTAATAAACTATGTCAGGGACATTGTTAAGAAATGAAAAATGGACAATTTAGAATAAACTATCCAATACTATGTATCATCAACATTGTTCAAAAAGACTGGAAGAAAAGAAAAAAAAAAACATACCTGACAGAAAAGATCTGAGTCCCGAAGCCTGTCTTCAATTTCTCTTCGATTTCTTCAACAGTAGCCGATGGCGGCTTCTTGGATTCGGGTTGTCTTCGACGAAGCCATGGTGGCATAGCACCCATATCTTGCAGCCCTTCGATTGGCAGCGACGGTGGCTGTGGACGAAGCCTTGGCAGCATATGACCCACACTATAAGAATTCGGCCCAACAGAGATGATAAAAGTAGTTTCTAAAGGATCTAAAGTCGTCTCTATTGGTTATTAGAGACGAAAAAGTCGTCTCAATGAGTCGTCTCTGTAGGTCCGTGGCTGAAAATAATTAGAGACGACTCTGTCGTCTCTGTTTCCTCCGAGACAATTGAGACGACCTTTAGAGACGACATTGTCGTATCTTTTTATGAAAATATTTAATTAATTTTTTATTTATTTATTTTTACCTGATTCAATCCCTTTTTAAACCGATCTAAATCTCGATCCGAACCATCGACCCCGAAATTTTCTTTAATTTATATGATAATTGTGCATGACAATGATTCGAACTCGGGACCTAAGTGTTGGGTGGTGATGTCCCAACCATTAAGACAATTAAATTCTTGTGTTAAATTTTGTTTTAAATAATATATATTAGTTAACTTATTAATTTTTTCTTAACAAATTAACTTTAATATTAATTATATAAATGTAAATAATTTAAAAGGTCAACAAAAAAAAATAGCAAAATTTTAAAAAATAAGAATAAAAAATTTTAAAAATAGAATAGAGACGACATTATGGAGTCGTCTCTATTGGTTGCCAACCAATAGAGACGACATCTCTATTTGTTGATCAATAGAGACGACATTGAAAAGTCGTCTCTAATGGTTGACAACTAATGGAGACAGCTTAAAAAGTCGTCTCTATTGGTCGACCAACAGAGACGACTTTTTTGTTGTCTCTATTGATCGACCAATAGAGACGACTTTTCGCATCGTCTCTAATTTTTCGTCTTTTTTGCTCCTTTTTTCTTGTAGTACCATATTGTGCAGCCCTTCCATGTGCGGCAGTGGCGGTGGCGCCACCCCAACTGACTGGTTTCTAGTATTCTGGTAGACGGTAGATCTAACGTGGATGAACTCCAATCCGAAGGGAATTTGAAGACTTGGAGGCAGCAACAACGGAGAGAGCGTGTGGGGGGAATATGTATGTTGTCTTTGCTAGGTTTCCATCTCTTTGATAGCGTAACGTATGGGCACTATTGTTGTGTTTGAAATCGCAAGTGTACGATATCGTAATAAAGTAATAAAGTGGACCTTAGAGTCCGGATTATCGTTCCCACGAGGACTGCTATTAATTATCGAAATATTTCAGTTCTTAACTTTATTTGAACAAATGAAAATCGTTTTAAGAATAAAAATCTAGAATTAAGAAATGTAACTAATGAATTAAAAAGAATTGTTAAATTATTTTGTTTTCAAATATGATTGTAAAGTAGTTGGGATTCACGAATTCACCTAGCTAATTAAATCAATTCCAATTACAGTTTTATTTCCTATTTGTGTGTTCGGTCGAATTCACTAATTTAAATTGAGATTCCTCTCTCGAGTTTAAATCAATCCTATCTAAATAAGTCAACCTTGTATCTCTACAGTGGGTCCGAATATTCCTTAACTAGATGCATTACACACAAGAATTCACACACGACCGCAATAATTACAAGAGTATATCTCTATCTCTCGTTCAATTACCGGATTTATTACCTAGATCTATGTTATTAACTCACCTCTCGAATTATAGAAATAACACATGAAATCATGAATAAGTGGCCAGTTCATTCACGCATTAAACGCAATAATAAATCAACACATGCATTAAAGCGTTAAAACAAGGAATATGGCATTAAAATAATTAATTAGGCTACATCGTTCATCCCAACGTTAAAATTAGTTACACATCATCATTAAATAACAAAAACAGTGAAAATAAACGTTCATTGAAAAACAATATAAAGAATGGAAAGATTGCACCAATTATCAATTCTTCAACTGTTTTCAATTCACGCCCCTCTGCGATGCTTGAATCTCCAAGAATTTAATGTTGAAATCTCAATTGTGGCTCATTCTATGGAGAGGCAAAGGTCTGAATTTCGTGCCTCTTATGTTGTATATATAGGTTTTGGAGAAAACCTAGGTCAAAAAGTCCAAAGTCTGTCAAAAATCGCGAGAAAAATCTGATCTGCGGCCCAGTCGGACAAGCGCGCGATCGCGCAGGCATAAGGCTGGCGATCGCGTGGAATACCCACAAACTCTCGGGTTATAATTTACAACCATCTCGCGATCGCTTGGTGTGTAACCAGCGATCACGACTTCATCTTTCTTCCGACTGTGCAAGTTAGTCCCTGACTTTTAATTGCACCTTCAATTCTCAACTTTCAATTGTTGCAATTTAGTCCCCAAACTTTATCTTCTTCTTGATTTTCCCATTTAAGCTCTCATATCCTTCAATTCGTTCCTCCAACCTTTGATTTCTTCACTTTGGCACAACGCATGTTTCCCGGTTGTTGTCACAAACTCCTCACTTGTCCAATTTAGCTCCAATTAATATCCAATTGTGTCCTTTTTCCATTGATTTCATCATTCTTCATCTTTTGGGATATTTTCTGAAAAGTAGACGATAAACACAAATTAAATAGCAAATATTCCAAAACGACAATAATTACACCTAATTTAGACATACAAATAAGTGTATAAAATACACTTATCAACTATACGAGGGAAGGGTATGTCTGGTACAGAGAGAAATATGTGAGGGTAAATTTGATAACTAAAAGATTCTCCACTATTGATACTTTTAAGATAGTAGTGATAGTGATAGTGATAGTGATAGTGATAATTAATAGTAAGCGCGTGCATTGCACGTTTTATACAGAGGATGAATGAGATACGTAATATTTTTAAAGTACTAATATTAATTTTAAAAGTTGTTGAAGTATTAGATTAGATATTATTAAAATGAAAAATTGAAATTATTAAAAAAAGCTATACAAAATACATGAATAATTCTTTTATGAAATTATATACACTAATATTTCACCCCTGTGATGCACGAAAGTTATTATCCACAATATCGATTTCAAAAAGTATTCGTAAAATTGTAGTGCTTATACATAATCAACACATATATAAATGCATAAAAAAATTCTCTATTACAATAATTATTGAAATTTAAAAAATAAAATAAGTAATTCAAATTATTTAAAAATTCTTTGAATAGAAAACGTCAATTTATATATTTAAATAATAAATTATTATTGATTTCAATAATTTTTAAGAATTATTAATAACTTCATTGAAAATGTAAATTTAGTACTTTTTTAATGGTATATCATATTTGATGTATTATTATGTGCACAAATATTGATGGGTGTAAAAGGTATTAGCATATTTCTCATAACTTCTAACCTCTTGTATTTAACGTACATTTTAATTTTCATTCAAAAATATCAATCACAATAATTAAAAAAGAATACTCAAAATATTTGAATTTAATCAATAAAACTTCATTTACAAAAATAAGTAGTGATCAAAATAATAATTTTGAAAATCACGCGATTTTCATGATATGGCAACCGAGTAAAGTTGGAGATTGCGAAATTATACCGAAAATTATACCCTTTAATCTTTAAAAATTTATTAAAATTAAGAATGATAAAAAAATATTAATCTATTAATATTATTAACTAAAAAAATCAAAGCATTAACTCTTCAATATTAACATTCGTTCAATAACTTTTTCTATAAATTATTTATAAGCAGCACATTTTTTCAACCTACTTTTTAATCACTTATTTTTTCAAAACTATTTTTCAACCACACATTTTACCTCGAAATAGTTGCTGAACAGAGGCTTAATTTATTAAAATATTTAATAATATATATAATATATATTTAGAAAATATGATTTGTAATATCAAAGATAACAAATGATTTGATCATTAATAATTAAAACACAATTTAATTATTGATGACTACACATATGATTTATAATATTAAGAATAACAAATAAATTAAAAAAATAAATAATTAAATAATAATAATTTTAATACTGATAACTAAAAATATTGATTGAACTCATTCAATATTAATGTTAATAATAAAAATAATTATAATTATAACCAAAATATACCAAAAACAATAACATTATATCAATTATTTACTGTAATACTAAAATATAATGGATTTAAGAATTAAATTCTTCCAAACCATCCTACTTTTATATATAATATAAATTTTCATCAATGCGACGAACTGAAATTGTTATCCGCAATATAGATAAGCATTCATAAAATTTAATGATTATACATAATCAATACAAATACAAAAGATACAAAAATAATTTTTTATTACAACAATTATTAAAATTTAAAAATAACATAAATAATCCAAATATCGAAAACTTCATTGAATGATAAATGCAAATTCTGTAGTTTTTTAGTTGTATATCTTGTTAGATGTAATATTATAAGTACAAATATTGATGATTGTTCAAGATATAAATATATTTATTATAATTTCTGCATTTGCCTCACATATTTAACTTTTTCTCAATTTTTGTTCAAAAATCATAATAAACTACAAATATGTGTTTAATCTTAACTCATTAAATAATAAATATACGACAATTGAACAACATTGAAGATCAAGAAATTATTATATCATATAATCTTTGCACAATTATTAAAATTAAAAATTATTAAAAAAATATTAACGATTGTTTAGTATTTACTATAAAATAATATTAGTACTTATATATGTGTGTGTGTGTGTGTGTGTGTATAAGGTAATAAATTCATTCATATCTATCCAGATTTTGTATTCACACTAATTCACTTTGCATTCACACTAATTCACTTTGCATTCACACTAATACACTATTCTCCCTTTATATAGAGTAAGTATAGATAATGTGAAAATGATGAATAAACTAAAATGTAATGTTGATTATAATTACATATCTTTGTACATAATATTTTTTGTCCACTTCTCTCAATTTTTCTTATTTTTATTTTCTATTTTTATCAAGACTTTAATAGTTTGCATTGAAATTTAGCTAATAAGTGTTATACATAGTTGTACATAATAGAATGCATGTTCAGAAACATATATTTCAACAATAAGCATTACTTATCCTTAATCTTTGTTAATAGTTATTGTAATGTGTAGACATATTGAAAATTGTTCATTTTGAATTTGAATTAATATCATTCATCATTTGCTGAAATTAATATGATATGTGAAACAAAAACTAGTTTTCCAGCATGTTGTCAAAGGATTATTTTTGTATGGATTATACATCTTTTGAATTCATGATAAATCATTATTGTCTCATTACAAAGAACGTTAGATAAGTCAAGATTTCTTAACAATGTCACTGAAGAATTTATTTTCAAGATTAATCTTTATGATCCTTCAAATGAAGAAGTTCCGAATGAAAAAATTAAGTACTTTTGCAATATAAATTAATGAGAAAATCAAATTTTAAGAAAACATACAGAAGAGCTAACCGAGGAAATAAGCAAAAGACATACATTCATATCAAATTTATTTTAAGCATCTTCCATTAGAAGTTGCAACAGATAACACTAACTTATTATCATCGAAAAAGTAAATATTGTATTTGAAAAAATATCATATTAATTTTACATGATGCGCCGTGAATCCAAGACTGAAGATTTTGAGACCAATTTAGTAACACTCCACTTATTAAAAAAATCAGCAGATTTATGTCAAATCAAAATTTATAGTAACTAAATTATTATATTTTACTTGATAAAAATGCAATATAGTTTAATTCTTAAATTAGACAAAAAAAAATGAAATGTCTTTTTTCGTAGTTAAAACATGATCTTTTTTATGTATGAATTAAATGCAAACTAAAATAAATTCTAACATGAATTAATACCAAATGAAACCTCTTGAATCACCATAATTGTCGTTGAAAAGTAATTTGTATTATTTATTCTTATCATTATATTGTTCCCGCTTCCATGAATATTATGAGTTTAGAAAGTTATGTCCATGTTTGATATAAACTAAAATATAAATTTTAAAATTAAGTTAAAGTCAATAATCAATCTCAACCACATATTTAATGAGACCTACAATATCTCAACTATACATTTCATCATCTTTTTTTGAAATATACTAAAATTTTGATTTAATCACAATCAAACAGAGGCTATATATCAATTTCATGGAAAAATATGCACTAACGTTCTTTATATATTTATGGGTTCAATACAACCCTTGAATAATATAAGATGATAATAAATTATAAAATTAAACAACAACAACAACAACAATAATAATAATAATAATAATAATAATAATAATAATAATAATAATAATAATAATAATAATAATAATAATAATAATAATAAAGAGAATAAATTGAATGTTAAGGGTATCATTGACCACAAATATAAATAAATTAAGGGCAAAATGGAAAAATGAAAGTTTCTCCATCATCTACACTTTTGATAGATAGTAGATAGTAGATAGATTTTAGATGATGTAGATAGATGTAGATGTAGATAGATTGTAGATAGATGTAGATTGTTTCACGTCTTTTCATTTTAAACTTTTTTTTTAAATAAACAAATAATGTGAAATTTTCGAGGTAAAGGTTGAAAAGTGATTTAGGGAAATGTATGTGATTAAAAAGTAGTTTGAAAAAATGTGTTGTTTAAAAACTTGTTTATAAATTGTTTAGCAAACGGAATGTTGTCATTTCTATTTTTTTTTTAATTATGATGTAGACCGGCATAACATGTAGACACAGATTGGAGATAAAATTAATCAAGCATCACCCCTGAAGAAAAAGGATGAATCGAATTGTATCTCTTCAAGAATATTTCCTTCTTGGCATGAGGTGTTGAAGTTTAGTGAAAGAACAACATGTTGGCATACTAAAGATCTTGACGAAAATTTCTGGGTTTATTCTGATTCTTGCAATAAATATTTAAAAGTTGTTTTTTGTCACTATCTTTTTACTACTGAAGCATGATAAGTGCTTTATTAGCACTCATTTAGTTCACTTATAATCATATTTTGTTAATAGTTTAACTCTATATAAGTATTTTTTAATGCAATTCTATGATTTGTGTTGTGTAGGATCACAAACAACAAGAAAAGAGGAAAAAATGACCAAAAAATGCTAAGAAATGAAGTTCGGAGACCAAGGATGTAAATAGGTTACGGACGTAAGATTCAGAGTTACAGTTGTTACATTCAAAAAGCCTAAAAATCTCCAGAAGTCAACTTAAGGTCGTAACTTCCTAAAAACCAAAAATTCCAGGAGGAGACTTACGACCGTAATGAAAAAAGTTACGGCTGTAACTTCGACGCATAAAACTTTCTTAGCTAATTTCATGATCTATCTTTGGTATATCTTGTGGGAAACCCTAGGGCACGTTTTGGGAGTTATAAAAGGAGAAATTCACCACAAAATAAGGGTTGAAAAATATAGTTTGAGAGCAGCTATTCTTGGAGCCTTGAAGAGAATAATAATTCCAACAAGAAGGTGAAACAAGAAAAAAATTTCTAAGTTTTTCTTCATGAATATGCTCGACTAAGCCTCTTTACCTAGTTCGAAGGGGACGTTGTATTTCATACCATTTTGATTTTCAATTTTCCCAAACTAGTAACGTTGCTCTAATTTCTCTACTTTTGATTATTGGATTTTTATGAGTTTTAAATTCCATCAATGCAATGAATTATAAGATTAAGGTCTTGTCTTATACTTTATTGGGTTAATATATGCTAATTTGAATAATTGGATCCGTAATTATCTTGTTGTTCAATTCATAGTAGCAATTGAGAATTTTGTATTTCCATAGAAAATCCAACCTGGGTTAATTTTCACGAGTTTGTGTGATTGGTTACCTAGTTCGTCCTAATTCTTCTCGAACTCATCTATTTGTTGCACTAAATCTAAAGACCTTGTTTTGGGTTGTTCAATAACTAATGTTCAGTTAAATATTTTATTCTAATTGAATGCAATTAAGGGAGAATTGGAATAGTTAGAGCTTATTAACTATTTACGAGTGATAAATTACGAATGAACTTAGACATGCGTTACTTGGGAAATGATAACATTGCGATAGAATATAACTGAACCTGAGAACTAGGATTCCTTAATATTTGAATTTTATTCCAACAAACTTTTATTGCTCATTTTATTATTCAATCAATTAAAAACCCCCTTTTTACACGATTCCAATTGACATGACACTATTGTAGTTCCTGATCCTCGTGAGATCGACCCTTGCTTCCATTGCTACATTTCTAGTAATAGTAAATGAGGAAATTGAATTAAATTTTGGTGCATCACGACACGTATCAAAGCACCACTTCAAGTAATGGCTTATGCAAAATATATACTGTGTTACTTGATCTATCCAACATTATGTGATTAGAATAGAAAGCTTGTTAGAATTGTGATTGGGGGTTCTGTGAACAAAAGAAATCATTTATAAAGTCCAAATTAGAGTTGAATTATTGTAGTATTTTTTATTTGGTATGGGTTCAAGAGGATCAAATGAGTGTTCAAAAAAACTTGGGATGCAATTAGAAGCCAAAGAAGAATCCAATGTCCACAAAGATTACGATTCAAATTTTTAGATAGAGATTGAAAATTAGTTTTCTTATAGATAACATTCAAAGTTGGATCTTCTATTTATGGAAGAATTGTATCCATTTGAGTTAGCTTTCCAATGCAATTTGAATGACCTCAATCGGACATCAGGAGAAAAAGTTATGACCAAAATACTGGATCTCACTCGAATTTTGCTTGAGCTTTTTTGGAAGTTTTTGAGCACTCGAATTCAGCTCGATGTGCGCTCAAGCGGTCGAAACTTGTTTTGTAGCCTAATACGTGTTTTTCAACAGTTTTTTTTTGGCTCAAATACTTCCAAACATTTTCCTATTTATACCCAAGCCCTAGCACGAATTTATAAAGTTGTTTCATCGAGCTTACATTATATTCCATATCCTATACTTATATTTGAAGATCCAAGAACACTTTCTACCAAAGATTGATTTCTTTGTTTCTTGAGATCTAAACAACCACATGTTAGGAAAAATCATTGTTTCTAATCTAAAGCACCTGTTTCCTTAACACATCATGGAAGGTACTTTCTCAATTGTAAACTTTAGAGGTTGCTGGAGGTTAAGGAAGGTTGGACTACAAGCGTAAGAATAATAACAAGAATTGGTGATTCTTAAGGTATCCACTTGAAATGAACAACAGTACAAGATTAGGAAGCTGGAAGAGTGAACAGCAGTATCTTAGGATTTACAAGGGTAGATTGGAAGGTTCTAGTGAAGTTACCTGGACATATCTAACTGTAAACATACATTTTCTATAGTGGAGGTAGCAGACTTGGTCTCAAATATTTTCCCATGTTGGGTTTCTCCATCATCATATTGGTGTTGATTAATTATTGTCTTTTATTTTCAGATTGTGGTAATTCAACTTAGAATAATTGAACTTATTTACTTAACCAACTAGAAACAATTAAAAAGTGACACATTTATTTTAATTGTGTTATTTTGCACTAAGGTCGGACTATTTGAGGGTAACCTATAACTTTCACATTTCAACCCAAAAACATATGTATATTAACGGTCATTTGACACGGCTTCTACTTTAACTTTTGCTTCATGTAGAAGAGCCTTCTATAAGATTACTTTAATTTTTGTTTGAAAACTAATTATTAAATTCACTTCCTACTCGGGAAGTGCTTTTGGAAGAAGTTACACTGGACCAGATTCCTCTAAAAGATCTTTGACTGGTAAAAGCATTTGAAGAAAACTATAAATTTTAAAAATGGAAAAGGATTTGAAGAGGAAATTCAATTCTCATTAAGTTCAAATCAAAGAACTATAATGCTAGTTCTGTATATACACAAACTGGACCAATAAGGAAATGACACCTCAATTAAGTTATTAACTAATCTAAAAGAAACGGAGAAAATTGGAAATATGAAATATAACTTTTTCACATATTCTAAATCTTCCCTCAAGTTGAAATTTGATGAAGATCAGTCAAGCCCAATTTGAAAAGCAAGATGTAAAACCGTGGTGCAGCAAGAACGTTTGTGTAGAGATCTACCAACTGGTGTTTAGAGGCAATGTGTTGAGGTTGAAAAAAATCATCCTTAAATTTGTTTCTGACCATGTGGCAATAAATTTCAAGATATTTTGTTAGGAAATACTAGATCTACAGTAATATGAATTGTTACCTTTTTATCACACCATAGAGGAATTGGTAAAAGTAAATGAATATGAAGATCTATAAGGTTGTAAGATATCCATTGAAGCTCACATATAGTGGTAACCAAGCTCCTATATTCTGCCTCAACAGAGGATCATGAAACCGTGGTTTGTTTCTTGAGCATGTAAGAAAGGGTCTTGAGATGGACAATCTTTAAATAAGTGAATTGCTATGTCCTAGTGAGTTTGACATGGAGCATTAACAAATTGGCTTAGGTGTTGAACTCCTAAAGAGATAACTGGTTTTGTGAGGTTCAATTATAGTAAGCGGCCAATCAATCTTCTGTATTTTACAAGATCTATGAGCAAAAGCCTTGCATTATCATTGTGTTTAGTTGTAATACCCTAACCAAGAAAGCTTAAAAGAAATGATAAGTACTACTCATACCAACAAGGTACACCTTCTTTTCCGGAAGTCCATTGCTAGAAACTCCACAATTAAGCATGCTTGACTTGGAGAAATTCTAGGATGAGTGACCTCTTGGGAAGTTTTCTCGAGGAGCGTACGAGTGAGGACAAAGCATGCTGAAAAAACTCGTGTTGGTACAGTGGAGACAGTGCATCGTCATCTAACTGCCGGGACTGCCCGTTAAGTGGGACCCGAGTCGTTACATTAGTCCCTTCAGTAATAGGAAATGAGGTAGGTTTTGTACCAATTACACCGGCATCTTGGATGATATCTAGAATATACTTTCTATGGCTCATATATGTATCTCCCAGACTCTTAATTATCTCAAGACCCAATAAATGTTTAGCATAACAAAGATCTTTAATGGTAAATATTGTTTACACATATTGTTTAGTTGCAAGCATATCATCTTCATAAGTTCCTGTAATCAAGACATCATCTACATAGACAGTAAAAATAAATGTAATGATCACAACCTTTCTCTCATCCTGCCCTCATAATCGTCCTTGAGCCATAGACCAGCTGTCTGCAATCCACAAGCTAGTGTTGATGGGCCGAAAATGGTCCATTAACACGGGTCAGCACGTGCTGCTTGAATGGCTAGACATGCTAGCCTTCGCTTGAGCCTTGCCCCATTTTTGGGGCTCAGCTCTAACTTTGACTTGTTCCTTTGAGTCACGAGCCGATGAGCCTTTTTGCTAACTCTATTTGTAGGACAGTAATCTGATTCATTAGATATTGTTAAACGTAAAGGTTCATTAGCAACATGAATTGTCTGAACTTTGAAGAATAAAGTATTTTCAAAGAAGATAACATCTCTTGATATATGAATTTGATTAGTTTGCAATTTCAAAGACCTTATAAACCTTTTGTCCTGGATTGTATCCAAGGATGATGCATCTAAAATCCTTGACTTCAAATTTGAGATGTAGTATAGGCAACCAAACGTTTTAAGGAAAGAATAGTCTGGTTTATGGCCATATAGTTTTTCACAAGGTGTGAGTCACTTTAAAATAGATGTGGGAGTTCTATTGATTATATATGTAGCCAAAAGAATGGAATAGGGCCAGAAGTTTTTTAGTAAATGAGCTTGGAACATCATTGATCTGGCTGTTTTTAGTAAATTTCTATGTTTATGTTCCACAACTCCACTTTGTTAAGAGGTGTAAACATAAGAATTTTGGCACAAAATTTCAAAGATTTGCAATAAGAACAAATACTCAAGGCTAGTTAATTTATTGACATTATCTGTTCTAATGCATTTCACTTTCACTTTCTTGTCAAACTGAGTGCTTACCATTTTGAATAAATTTCAAGAGTTTTGACAACTAGAGTTTTATGTGTTATCATTGAAATCCATTACTATAATTATCCACCACAGTTAACATAAAGGTATTTCAGTGAGATGATATTGTTTCATGAATCTGATAACAATTGATTACAAGTGGCCTCTTTGTTGTTCAAGAAGCAAGATTTGTCAAGAAAATACAATTTTCCAACTAATTTATCAATTTATAATATATCTTCACTATCTAGGTCCTACAACAAGCAACAAGTGGGAAGTGAATACACTTTTTATTTCTTTAATCTGGGAAAGCTTAGCAACAAATAGTAGAATTTGAAACTGGGGAGATGTAGAGCATTGTTTTATTTGTTTAATTTTTTTCATTAAGACTATATCAATACACATATGGTTATTTGCTCCAATTTCTATTATCCAGGTTCCAGATTTTAAATTGTTATGAGATGAGAAAAATTCACCATTTTTCCTTTCAGCATTTTAATTTCTTGTTGTACAAGATTTGTGATGTTTACAAGTGAAATGCTAATTGTAACTCCATCTGTCCTCTACTCTTTAAGATTTTTGTACCAATATGGATAACCATGTAATTTGAAACATTTGTCTTGTTTGTGAACATCCATATTGCACTAATCACACTGCATATGCTCATTGTCATGTTTATAATACCTTTTAAAATTGTCTCTATCGGATCCACTTCTTCTAGTCTAATTACTTCTCCCTAGTCTGTTTTTCCCTGATCCTTCTCTCTTGAAGTTCTAAGTCCTTGCCATCATTACTGAATTATCATTATTTTCTGGAAATATTGTGTGTACTTCCCTTTTGTTTCTACCCTCAATACCATAGAATAAGCTTCATACACTGTGGGAAAGAGATCCATAACAAGGATATGATTCCTTATGTTATCAAATATGTCATTTAGCCCCATAAAAATTGAATTAATCTATTGAATAAGGTAAGATCTGGTACTTCCTTTGGTACCCCACATGTAGAGATGGGTATATTCATGAGATGTGTCAATTCATCCCATAGTTTCTTAAATTTTGTTTTGTATTTTCAATTGGCATAGTTACTTGAGTTATGTTGCTAATTTCTCTCTGTAACTGATACAACAATGGACTGTTGCACTGAACATACCATTCCTCAAGTCTAGTCCATAGATCATTTGCAGGAGATGTGTAGATTAAAGAATCTACTATATCTTTAGAAATAGAGTTCAATATCCATGGTCTAACCATAGTATACCCTTGTCAATTGCTCCATTTTAGGAGATCCATCAGTTGATATCTCCCAGATTCCAGTGATGAAACCTAGCTTCATCTAAGCTCTCAAAGTAATTTTAATAGATCTAATACAGCTTATATAGTTGTTACCTGTTCGTAGCGAGGCAACCTGTAACATTCCAGGATGATGTGATCCTTGAAGATTTAAAGTATCTCAATTGAAGATTGATTAGGAATCTCTCGCTCCATCTTCAACCTCATGTGTTAAGATGCACTTTGGTCTGTGAACTATTGTCTTCAACTACAATAGTTTCTTCAGTGAAAAATTCTTCAACAAAAATTTCAATTATTCTTTTTGATCGATTTGCTTTGATACCATAAAAAAACCGGAAAGTCTAAAAAGGGAAAAGGATTTGAAGAGTAGATTCCATTCTCATTCATATCAAATCAAATAACAAATACAGTGCTAGTTCTATTTATATACAAACTGACCCATAAGGAAATGACACCTCAATTGACTTATTAACTAATCTAACAAACTAACACAAAGACAAAAAATTAGAAATATGAAATGTGTTATAAATATAATAATAAAATATGTGAATGACCAATTACCATTATACCCCTATAAACTTTATATATTACGATTGCGCCATTATTCCCTCCTATAAATAGGAGCTATTTCATTTCATTAGAAACATACCTAATGAGAAGTTCTCTCTCATTCTCTCATATCTCTCTATATTTTCTATTATTTTTATAATAGTTTCTATATTTTCTATTATTTTTATAATAGTTTTACAATACGTTATCAGCACGAGTCTCTAGCCAATTGAGTAATATAACGGGAGTATGTTCTACAGTTGTATCTAAATGTTTCCTTTTCTCTCGAACTGAAAAAGAATGATTCCGGTCGATCCAGATATTCGATCGACGATCGGCCACCACCATCAGAACGGGCTTGTCGAGGAGAAGACTCACCTGAAATTTGGGGATGATCCGACGGCTGAAACAGAAGATATCGACCGGAGAAGAAAATTTGAAAAAACCGAAACTTTCAAAGTAAATTTACGCCAAACCGTAAATCCAAACGATGATCGGAGACCAGATCCGTAACGAAGGCGACGGAACGATCCTCTGGCACCGACAGAGTCACCGGCGCGGCGACGCGTGAGGCGCGTGAAGCCCACGCGCAGACGTCGAAGTGGCGCGTGACGGAGATTCCGGCGACGACGTCAACAGGAAGTTTGTTCATATCGACGTTCTTGATTTTTCTATGGTCTTACTTTTCTGTTTGGTGCAGTTTTGGATATTTTTCGGTGGTCGAACGTGGCGGTGTCGTAAAAACTATTTTTACGGCAATTCCGACGGGATTTTGAACTTCGGACCAAAAGTAAGTTTGTTCTAAATTAAATTTCAAATTGACGGTTTCGATTTATCCATATGAGCAATATATTAAAATATGGACAATTTTGCCCTTGGTAATACATAAAAGTATATTAATCGTAAATTAACGATTAATTTGTGATCAACAAAGATAAATTAAAATTTTTTTAAACAAGATATAAGTAATAATCATTGTCATACCGTGATGGATTGAGTTATTATGGACTGGATTTATACCTTAACTGGATATGACTCATTATCGTAACGGATTGGACTATTATGAATACCTTGACTAGATTTGAAGATATGACTCGCTCACTCATGAAAGGTAATTATATCATTATGTTGACACGGCCTATATGGTCGGTCTATCAATTGAATATATGGAATACTTTACATATATTCATATTTTATATTATTTCAGAAACACCTCATTTGTTGGTTAATTCTAACATATTGGAGGTTGTTGTCAACATATATACGTGGTAGTATAACCCCAGTATTATTATTGTTTAACATTGATACGTGGTGGTATAACCCCAGTATTATTATATATACAATATTATTGTTATTTGATACTTCATTAAATGATACCAGAAGTTATCAATACTAAAGTTAGAAAATATTTTATCAAATGATACCAGAAGTTATCATTACCAAAAAGTTGGTAAATGTTGATAAAAATATTTTATCCAATGGTACCATAAGTTACCAATATCTGTATTTGAAAGGGTGAATGAAAATTATTCAACAAGAGAATGTTGATGTATGATAAGATAATATCACATGATAGCACAGATATGGCTAATGTGAAAATAATCTCATTAATATTATGAGATGAATATTAGATGATAAATGTCTGGAAAAGTTCTTGCACGAGCACTTATGTATTCCAAAAGAAGTACATATTTACTCCAGAAGAAGTAAAGATTATCATCTAAACATACTGAAATGATATTATTATTATTGCTCCTGAAGAAGTATAAACGAGTCATACATGCAAAATACAAAAGGGGAAACATTTATGATCCTCAAAATTAGAGATCTGTTTCGGGAGTAGTCGTATCCTACCACCTCTGATCTTTTGAGGAAATAAAGAAAAAAGTGTGTTTCAAGAGTAATAATACTCCGTACTCTACCACCTTAAATCTTTGAGGTACACAAGATTAAACATTGATAAAATCCTATAAATTTATGGTGTGTCTCAAGAGTGAGAATACTCCGTACTCTACCACCACTTATTCTAGGGTTCACAAAGATAAATTTACATTAACCGGACTCCATTTTCGCTTGATTCTCCTTCCTTGCGACCAATCTATCTTAACTTCTGCTGGATCTTGGATGGGGATGTATGATTGCAACTTATCCAGCAGTTCCTCGATAGTAGGAGCGGAAATGAGGATTCTCCTAGAAAATGGAGAGATCAATCCCTGTTCCACAGCATAATCAAGAAATGTTAGCAAACCATCAAAGAAATTGTTAACATTTAAAAGCCCAATAGGCTTGGTATGGAGATCTAATTGAGCCCATGAGGTAATATTAAAGATTTCCTCTAAAATACCAAAACATCTGGGTAGGGCTATAAAGGCATCAGAACCATATAACATGCAAGTTATGCGTTCATGGATAGATAACGTATGTACTTCATGCCCTCGTGTTTTGCCTGCGATATCAACTAATGGAACGAGTATAACACCTATCACTCTTGCTTTTTCTGCTTGAGCGGATTGTGAAACACAACCCATCAATCCACTGCTGCCCCCTCCATATACTAGATTGATACCTTTCTCTCCCAAATTCTTTCCTAAATCCACGGCTGCTTCTAGATACCCAAGACCATTTCCTACTTTTGATCCACAAAATACACAGATAGTTTTGATCTGTCGAAATTTTGGTCCTTCCATCTTTGAGAGTATAAGGAAGGAGAAATTTATGAGAAAGTGATATTTTGGGATGCATGAAACTGTGAAAATCATTGGTTTTTTAAAACTTGAAAAACTTCACTATTTACTGCTCGTTTTTCGAAAAAGTGAAGATTTACTTTTGACAAAATCACCCCACTCACCTTTCGGTGATTTAATATTTTTAACCAGCCTTTATCAAAACTCGTGAAAGAAAACAGAAAAATATTTTATATATGCATATAAATGATTTACCTTGTATCAATGCTGAATAGCCAAAACATCATTGTTTATAACAGACTGGCAAACATAATCTTTTGCTATTATATTTTTGAGACTATAACGCTTTTTATCGCTGATAAATTTAGCCCATAAAGATAGTAGCTCACGCTGCACATACCCACAAGGGTGCGTCTCAAGATTCAATCGGATATCATCCAATGACTCCTTACTCAGTCCACCCTTAATGAAGTCTATCTTATCATCTCGATTTATGGATGAATATCCTATTGATTTACAACGAGTATCACATGTCCATCGAGCACATTTGTAGCAACTATTTAATCTTTTTGCTCTTCGCTTCTTTGTAAAAGTACTCTTACCTAAGCCAGTCTTGTGCCTAGAAAATGAATCTGGTAATTCACCAGCTAATCGAACTTTTGCTTCGATCAACCAGCGAACATCTTCTGGGATGCCATGATCCATCAGAAACCTCAATCTTTCGAGCCTAATTCGATATATTTTTCTCAAATCATTTACTGGAAGATTGGAATAATATTTGCGAATATTTGAAAGTATGATATCCATTTTTGATGGATCTAGCCTTCTTCCCAAATCATCTATTTAAATGCATTATTCAACGCGTAAAATAGCGGTAGCTCCGCGTGTCAGTGATATCGATTCCATCAAGAAATAATGGAATAAATTATTGAAAAGGTGAGAACAATGAGATAATGCGTCATTACCTTTTTCGATATAAGGGAAGATTTGGCGACAAGATTGAGATATTTTCTTGGATATTGTACCTGATTTTTCCATTATACTAAAAGTAATAAAGGTATACTGATTTGAAATGTACAAAAATACGTACTGATGAAATGGATACTGTATTGAACCAGAAGTTCATACATATGTACAAGTGAAATATCTTGCTGAACCAGAAGTTCATACGTACAAGTGAAATATCTTGCTGAACCAGAAGTTCATACGTACAAGTGAAATATGTATATAGTATGAATCAGAAGCTCATAAATGAAATATACATTGTATTGAACCAGAAGTTTAGCGATATTGTATTGAATCAAATATTCATACATAGAAATGAAATAAAACCGTATTGAACCAGAAGTTCTATAATAAACGGTTAGATTATCAAAAGTTTCAAATTATTTTCTATAAGAATAACTTATTCAGAAACTGTTTATCATACAACAATATTCTATGTCAAACAGGGATTAGCTCAAGAAGCTTTATGATTTGTAAAAGTGCGATATGCATACAATCCACCAAAGCACACTTAGATATATGGTTGAGATCATATCTCTAAAAGAATGACATGTGTTATGGCATTTTAGCCGATTGATAATATTTGAGAACATTATGAGGAAAACACGCCTGAAGCGTAATTATACCTGAAGCATAATGAATATCGATTCCAAAAATAAATATCTCTTGAATGATTGAAATGATCCCTTTGAGGTTAAATACTCATGGTGAGTAAAAGTGACATAATTAAATGTAAGAGACTCAGGTACCTGATGATAGAACATATAAAGAGATCTCTCTATGTTATATTGAGTTGAAATGGAATTGATAAATAAGTCGACTGCATACATAAACAACCCTCTTATGAAAATGAGGTTGATGAAATTATAATACTTTGGCCAAGTATATAACCCCAATGTAGGGATTATTGTTCAAGGACCTAAAGTCCAAATGCTTAAATGTGTAAAGCCAGTAATTATATTTACAAATGAAAAATATTTCACAGTCGTAAAAGACGACTCGTTGCGCGCAAGATTTCTCATAGAACTGGCATGACATATGGTTGATAGACTATAGTCTAAATCACTAGCTTGAGCTCTTTGATATACCAATGAGTGAGATCAAAATGTATGATTCTCATCTCGGTACTTTGAGAGTATTCTTTGATGTACCAGTTGATCGCGGTAGGTTGGGATTTCAAGTAAAATGATTGTAGATTATATGTCGAAATTAATATCTATTTCAATGATTGATTATGCTCCTGCAAATTAGAAATTGCAGTTTATAAAGTGCAAGAACATACATGTATAAATCATTGAAAGATTCAATATGCCCAGATTAGTATCACTATAGGATGATATAAATGACTCCATGATATAATATGTTGAAAGTGAAATTGGAGTGTACTATTTATGACATCTGGGAAATTGATTATTCACGAGAAGTGATTATGAAAATGAATATGTTTAATTATTCACCATAAGTGAATTCTAGATTTTATTATTCACCAGAAGTGAATTCTAAATTTAATTATTCACCAGAAGTGAAAGATGTAATCGATAAATTAGTACAACATTGCTTAATATAGCATGTTATGACATCATGAGCTATGAACAATTTTAAAGCTCATCATAAATTATATGATTGCACCAATATACTTGTGATATTCCATGAAAGGAATAAATACGCGTTGCACTCTTTTTCCCTTAGCTGAGGTTTTGTCTCACAGGGTTTTCCTATTAAGGTTTTTAATGAGGCAACAGTTGAGGCGTATTGATGAAAATTAATGAGAATAATGTACTCTTTTTCCCTTCGCTGAGGTTTTGTCCCACATAATTTTCCTAACAAGGTTTTTGAGGCATTATCATAGCTATGACAAGCTATAATTCAGCAACACATTGTTATACTGGAATGATATCAACAAATGAAGAAAATCATAGACATCTTATAAAGAATGCTATACAAGGAGATTTTTATATTCCAGAAGAAAGATGATTTCAATGTTCGAGAAGTTCATGAATCCTCAATTGCACACTTCAGGGGGAGAAACATGATGTACTCTTTTTCCTTCGTCCAGATTTTGTCCTACTAGGTTTTCCTGACAAGGTTTTAACGAGACAGCGGCTGTACTCTTTTTCCTTGGTTCAGATTTTATCCCACTGAGTTTTACTGACAAGGTTTTAATGAGGCAGTACTTCAGAACTTCAAGATTCAGTACATGATTTGTTCTACTCGAACGTTAGACTCAATGATTCACCATGGCCAATATCAGGGGAGCTTCTGTACTCTTTTTCCTTCCCTCAAGTTTTATCCCACTGGATTTTCTTAGCAAGGTTTTAACGAGGCAGACAATTGCAGAATAGGTCATTCAATGGGGAGTGTTATAAATATAATAATAAAATATGTGAATGACCAATTACCATTATACCCCTGTAAACTTTATATATTACGATTGTGCCATTATTTCCTCCTATAAATAGAAGCTATTTCATTTCATTAGAAACATACCTAATGAGAAGTTCTCTCTCATTCTCTCCTATATCTCTATATTCTCTATTGTTTTTATAATAATTTTACAACAAAATTTAACTTATTTACATATTTTGTAACATTTAACAATAAAATAAAAAATTGGCAAACGAGTCAAAGTCTTAGAAACACTTTTTGGCTTTTCAAACGTCATATCAACAGGCCTTAATATAAAATCTTTGGACGTCGTTACGAATTATGAACTAGTGTAGTTAAAAGAATTGAAGCAAATAGATTTGAGTTAAAACTTGAATTTTGTGTTATTTAATTGCAATGTAGGTCCAAGAAGCTTGGAATTTGTGTGAAAATATAAACTTAGCTCCTGTTTGAGCCACGCTATTTAAAATTTATTTATTTTTCAATTCATTTTCAACTTTATATTATATTAATAAAATAATTTAAACATAAATTCAAAAATTCTCCATACTTTAATCACACATTCTTAAAAAAAAAAATAGTATTCTGTAACTCATTTTTTTGATAAAAATGGGCTCAAACTTGTAAAAACAAAGTAAGAGAGGGGGTGGGGGCTTACAAATTAATGCATTACATGGTGGGTCCTCAACTAAATATCCCACTTCACATCCATGTGTCTATGTTTTTGCGAGTAGTGATCCATTTCTTTCAGTAAGTATTCTATCAGAATCGTATACAAAGATTTTCTGCGGCAACACAAATAAATAATTGAAAGAGATGTTTACGGTGTACAAATGTTATTGAGATTTTTTTTTTTTTTTTTTCTATTTCCAAATGCAGAAATAATTGTATCTTCATTTTGAAAAAATAATTTATAAATAATACTTTGCTAAAAATTACACCCTACCTAGTCGAATCTCTCCATAGCAGTGTTTTAAAAAGTTAGCTTACACTTACGTTTAGGCACGCTCAGACTTGAAGCTTGAGCTCGCCGCTTAATCACGTTTCACGTTTTACGCATGTTTCGCTCGAGCATTGTCGCGTTTTTTCGTGTCTAGATACGCTTAAGCTTGATACTCGATCTCGTCGCTTCGTCACGCTTTACGCCTCTTTGTAGCCTTGAAAAGCCATCTAAGATGTTCTATTTCCCCAAAAAAGAGAAACATCAGAGACACAAAACCCTACTTGTTCACAAAGAAAAAACCCATGGCCTTATTCTATTATATATATAAAAAAAAAATGATATTTATATGAAAAGTCCAATAATTTTTTTGCTCATTCGATAACTATGAATTACCTAGCAACATATGTACGCAATGAAATACTACCAGAATCCTACCTAAACAATTATATGCATAATGAATACCCGAAATTTTATATTGGGAAAGAAGCATGGTGATACTTTATATTTTGTCAAGCTTTTTGACAAAGGACAATGTCAATAAAAACCCTTGATATAATATGCGTGACAATGCTTTGATATATTTTGAAAATAATGCCGAAAATTTCCTCTTGCACCACAGGCAGTAAATTTGAAAATAATGTCAAAAATTAGGCCGTGCTATACACCCCGTAGCACCCGAGAGGTGTACTGCCCCCTCGGGGTTTATAACTTTTTCTTAAAAAAAATTCCTCAACTGCCTGTCGTAAGGGGCTCCACCCCCTACTATGAGAGGGGGGGGGGGGCAGGTAACCCTGACCCTTCACAACTTTAAATGCCAACTTTTTCTGCTTTGTAATTTGTGAAAGATTTGGGCCCATTTTTGGATTTCAATGAATAAAGCCAAACTGAGTTGCTGTGGAAATTGGAGAATGATATTTCGATAATGACTTTATGCAATTTGCAACCGAGAACTTGATGACCAAACAAAATTGTCAAACTTGTGAGGTGGATATGATCTGTACATTCATTATCTTTATCCGCTTTCATTAAACAAATACAAGTTTTTACATATATTTTTTTCATAGAGTACCATGATCACAAGAAAATATGCCCAACTTTTATCAATTCTTTCAATCTTAATCAATTAAATATCTTATTTTTGCTCAGCAAATTTCTACACATTGATATCGTTTTCGAGCTGGGTAGAATATACTTTTGCTCAGCAAATATCTCCAACACTTCAGAAAAAAAAAAGTAGAGTTGCAATGGACAACTTTTTTTTTTTTTTTTTTTTATTGCATTATTATTATTTCAATATAGGAATCATTGGCAAACTTTCATTTTCCCCTCCGATCCTTTCATTCTATACATAGAATCAAGAAGAAAAAGAGGGAAATCTTGTGCCGATGATCTACAAAACTTGCTCGAATTGGATCCCGAGAAAAATAGTGACATGTTTGGTACATACATATTACTAAACTACTCATAATCCTATTCAACTCAACATGCCAAACACCGAAAAATTGAACCTACTTGAACAAGTTAAGAAGCTTTGGTTCAGTTGCCTGATGATCTCCACAAAAAGTCGTCACAGATTCTTCAGAATTGATTGGACTTCCGAGCCGCTGCTTCTCCGGCAAAGCGTTGATTTTCTCGCTCCAAAAACCAGGCATTAAACTGATATCAAGATCAGCTAATTGACTTGTCTTGGAAGGTTCATCCGGCAAACGGCGGCTCTTTAGCAACTTGGATCGTGAATTTAGGACCGGATCTTGGAGCTTGTACATATCAGTACAATCCACCGAATCACCGCTGGTAAAATCCTCCGGGATTGACTTCAACGCGCCGCCGCAGAGGACGGTCTCCACCGCCTCCTGGCAAACGTGCCAATTCCCTGTCCATAAAAGCCCAACTGCCCCATTCACAGGGTTCACCGTTCTTCCAGCTGCTTCAAATAACAAGGATCGGAAAACATCTGCACATATGCACGCACAAATCTCAGTTACTTGAAATTCATAATTTAAACGAATAAGACATGATGTTCAACAGAGACTGTATAATTTATTTACCGGGCCTTTGGTTTTCCGGCACGGCTGAGATGAAGGACATGAGGCCAGCACGGCCGAAGAACTTGGCTATAAAGACGGTGGCGTGGCCTTGAGCTTCAGAGCTTTCAATCCACTGCAAACAAGGCCGCAAAATACAGTTCTCGCTGCATCCCTTTCGAAGAACTCGGCATCCATTGCAACTCATCTTCTTATTCTTTCCACTATAAAATATCAATATTTCTTGGGATCAACTCGAAACTTTTAGGTGAAATTTGAGAAGAAAAAAATAGATGTTTGGAAAGGAGAATGAAGGGTGCGTATATAAAGAGGAAGAGTGAAAATGAAGTTTTTTTAGCTAACTAGAGTTAGGTTAGTTGGAGTGGGTTGGGTTAGATTCCAAAGTACTGGGCAATAGCGGCTCCGTGTTTCCGCGGAGGACGTATCAACCGTCGGGTTTCTTTATGGCCCTTCACAGATAATCTACGAGTCTATAACATTTTTTTTTATTTTTATTTTTTTCAAAATAGATTTTTATAGATTTTATATCTCAAATGTTAACGCAATATTACAATTTGTAAAACAATTCTTCAAACTACTGTTTAACCACAATTTTTTTCCATCCATTTTTTAACTACACATTTTATCACAAAAGCATAAATAAACTAAGAGTGTGTTTGATTACGAGGTGAAAAATGGGTGAAAAGAAAATATTTTCCAAGGAATTGATTATGTTTGGAAAATATTTTTGATGTGATTCTTATTGGGGAATCACGGGATCTCACGGAAATTGTATAAACACTTGGAAAGTTCCAAATCCAGATTATCAGACGATAACAATATGACCCGACACTCACGACTCAAGAACCAAGGATGTATCAAATCCAAGACCCGTTAAGATGCGGAATGAAGAACCATAAAGGGGTGAATGCCACAAAGGTTGTCAAATCCTTTGATAAGTTCAAGGGGTTCAATCAAGAACGAAGAAGAATAGGGATAAACTCACCTAATTCAAGCAATCTCATTAATCATCAAAGTTGTATGTTTACAATGACCAAGAAAACCTAATATAGTCTAAAAACGTGTACAAAATAACCCTAGCCACAAAATTCCTAAAATAAAACTCGGCGCCATTTTACGGCCGTGAATATCATTCTAACGACCGTAATTGATCCTCGGGTCCAAAACTGTCTTAACTCTTATGGCCGTGACATGTGCTCTTACGGTCGTAAGTCACCTACTGAATAAAAATTCCGCAACTCCATTACGGCCGTGAAAGTGATGTTTAAGGCCCTGCGATAACAAAGTTACGGCTGTAACTCCAGAATTTACGGCTGTAAAAGGCCCTCTGACTTATTTTCTCCTTGTTCTTTGACCCAAATGTATTGTAACGATTTTGGCTCATCTTCCATCTTGTCATGCATTGAAAATGGAGTCTTCAACCTTGCACTTGAATATTCATCCACCCACGCTTGCATAAACCCCTGCATTGCTTGCTTGATCTTCTTAGCTCTTAGCCTCGTTATTGATCCCACTGGTACATGTAACGGGTCCTTACTCGTTGGGTCACTTAGGTACTCATCATTCCCTCCCTGTTGAAAATGATTTGTCCTCGAATCATCACCTGCATCAAACAAAGAGAGATCAGCAACGTTGAAAGTATCAGATATATTATACTCACCTGGGAGATCCAACTTATAAGCATTGTCATTGACTCTCTCAATGACTTGAAACGGCCCATCTCCTCTAGGCTGCAGCTTAGATTTCCGTTGTGTTGGAAATCGTTCCTTTCGCATGTGAACCCACACCCAATCGCCTGGTTCAAAAATCACCTGCTTTCTGCCCTTATTTCCATGGAACGCATAGTGCTCATTCTTCCATTCTATTTGTAGCCTGACCTTTTCATGGAGTGACTTCACACGCTCGACTTTCTTCTTGCCATCTAAACTGTTCCTGTCATCTACAGGCAAAGGAATTAAGTCCATCAGGGTCAGTGGATTGAAGCCATACACAATTTCAAAAGGAGAGTAAGTAGTAGTAGAATGAATAGCCATGTTATATGCAAACTCCACAAAAGGTAAACATTCCTCCCAACTCTTCAAATTTTTATTTATGACAACACGCAGGAGTTGTGTTAACGTCCTATTGACTATTTCTGTCTGACCATCCGTTTGAGGATGGCATGTAGTGGAAAACAATAGTTTAGTACCCATTTTCCCCCACAGAACCTTCCAGAAGTAACTAAGGAATTTGACATCTCTGTCTATGTTCACTGCATCATCAGTTTTATGGCAAGGAATGAAGTGTGCCATTTTACTAAACCTGTCCACCACCACAAATATGGAATCTCGACCTTTTTTTGTCCTAGGCAGTCCTAACACAAAATCCATGGATATATCTACCCAAGGTTCGCTAGGGACAGGTAAAGGGGTATACAACCCATGTGGCAAGACCTTAGATTTAGACTGTTTACAAGTTATGCATTTATCACAAGTTTGGTGAACATCCCGTTTCATCCTATGCCAATAAAAATGTTCATTTAATGCTTCCAATGTTTTAAAAACACCAAAATGACCCATCAAACCGCCACCGTGAGCTTCACGTACTAACAACTCACGCATAGAACAGTTAGGCACACACAATTTATTTCCCTTAAACAAATAACCATCATGCCTATAAAATTTGTCAAATGCTCCCTTTTCGCACGAGACATAAATAGTGGAGAAATCATGATCGTTAGCATACAAATCTCGAACATATTCAAAACCCAACAATTTAGCATTCAAGGAAGTAAGGAGCACATACCTTCTTGACAACGCATCTGCAACTATATTTTCCTTACCGTGTTTGTATTGAATGGCATAAGGAAAAGTCTCCACAAATTCCATCCATCGAGCATGTCTTTTGTTCAACTTACCTTGCCCCTTGAGGTGCTTTAAGGACTCGTGATCCGTGTGATGACAAATTCTTTTAGCCAGAGGTAATGCTGCCAAGTTTCCAATGCCCTGACAAGAGCATAAAGCTCCTTATCATACGTCGGATAGTTCAACGCTGCCCCACTCAACTTTTCACTGAAATAAGCTATCGACCTCTTTTCCTGCATAAGAACAGCTCCAATCCCTATTCCTAATGCATCACATTCAATCTCGAAGGTCTGGTTAAAATTAGGTAGTGCTAAGACTGGTGCAGAACATAACCTATCTTTAAGCAGTTTAAAGACATTTTCCTGTGCATCCCCCCAATGGAAACTCACACTCTTTTTAATTACCTCAGTGAGTGGTGTGGCGATTGTACTGAAATCTTTCACAAACCTCCTATAAAAACTTGCTAACCCATGAAAACTCCTTACCTCAGTTACACTCTTAGGGTTGGCCATTCTCTAATAGCTTGGATTTTCTCCTCATCAACCTCAATACCATCCTTACTAACAATATAACCAAGGAATATGACCTTATCTATGCAAAAAGCACACTTTTTAAAGTTAGTATACAATTTTTCAGTGCGTAAAACCTCAAGTACCAACCTTAAATGACCAACATGCTCATCTACATTTTTACTATAAACTAAAATGTCATCAAAATACACGACCACAAATTTACCAATGAAAGCTCGTAAAACATGGTTCATCAACCTCATGAATTTACTAGGTGCATTGGTGAGACCAAACGACATAACTAACCATTCATAAAGCCCATATTTGGTCTTGGATGCAGTTTTCCATTCGTCCCCCTCTTTCATGCGTATTTGGTGATATCCACTTTTAAGGTCAATCTTACTAAAGACACATGAACCATATAATTCATCAAGCATGTCATCTAATCTAGGTATAGGATGGCGATACTTTACCGTGATATTGTTGATAGCTCTACAATCCACGCACATCCTCCAGGTTCCATCCTTCTTGGGCACCAGTAAGACCGGCACAACACACGGGCTCATGCTTTCCTGGACATAACCCTTGCTCAACAGCTCCTCGACTTGCCTTTGAAGCTCCTTTGCTTCTTTCGGATTTGTAGCGACCAAGAATTTTTACGCGATTAATAATTATTTTAATAGAAAATCGTGTCGCTACTATTTCACCCATTTTTATTAAGTTAACGCCACGACGTATTCGTATAGCCAAGTCAAGAAATAATCGAGATCGTTCGATTTTAAATTAAATTCCGAATTTCTAAAAATATCTCCATTCTCTTGATTTAAAGTATATTAAGTCTAAGTACTTAATTCAATGTTATCCCAATATTTATTTGTACAAAAATTACTTTTATTATTTAAATTAAGAAAATATATGCAAGCATGAGAGGTTCCATTATATATAATAATTATGAGAATCTTAATTTAATAAATATGGAAAAGTATATAAATGGTTGATAGATTCCATTATATGTAATCATGAAGAGCATAATATTTGTATAAATATGGAAAAGTATATGAATGAATTATATACTCCATTATATATAATCATGAAGAACATAATATTTGTATAAATATGGAAAAGTATATGAATGATTGATAAGACTCCATTATATGTAATCATGAAGAGCATAATATTTGTATAAATATGAAAAAGTATATGAATGAATTATATACTCCATTATATATAATCATGAAGAGCATAATATTTGTATAAATATGGAAAAGTATATGAATGATTGATAAGACTCCATTATATGTAATCATGAAGAGCATAATATTTGTATAAATATGGAAAAGTATATGAATGATTTATATACTCCATTATATATAATCATGAAGAGCATATTATTTGTATAAATATGGAAAAGTATATGAATGGTGCTTTACTTTAAGAAAAGGATGTGTTAAAATTAATAGAATTGAATGATTATGTTTACAATATGCCAACTTTATACATCTATTTAAACCCATCTCTTTTACACACAACTCTACACATATACACTTATTTCCAATCTCTTGACAAAATCCACAAGTAAGAGAAATTCAAGGTGGTCAAGAAAGTTTTGGTCCATTTACTACTACACTTCATTTTAATCTTTTAAAAGGTAAGTATATCTTATGTTTTTATGAAAAGTAAGTATGTTTTTATGACAAGTAAGTATATCTTATGTTTTTATGAAAAGTAAGTATGTTTTTATGAAAGGTAAATACACCTTATGTTTTTATGAAAAGTAAGTATGTTTTTATGACAAGTAAGTATATCTTATATTTTTATGAAAAGTAAGTATGTTTTTATGAAAGGTAAATACACCTTATGTTTTTATGAAAAGTAAGTATGTTTTTATGACAAGTAAGTATATCTTATGTTTTTATAAAAAGTAAGTATGTTTTTATGACAAGTAAGTATATCTTATGTTTTTATGAAAATATTTGGATCATTGCTATGAAATCAATCTCACAAGATTGTTATGGGTTCCATATGATATGTTTATGATTATACTAAGGGGACCGGAGTTTAGTAGCGCTACACATAAGAATTCTTGCCATTTAAGTTCGGTAAAATTCTTGTGTCTCCCTATGTTTATGAATATTTCAATCCTATCCTATGTTATGATGAAAATGATCCATATGCTTTCAAAAGAAAATTTATGCTTGGTATACTTACTGAGATTTTATAAATCTCACTCCACGATATTTACCATTTTCAGATAATTGAAGGTTCTAGGCGGTCAACATGGAAGTGGCAAAAGTGGTTAAGATTGATGAGATAATTATGTTGAACTTTATGTAAGAAAATTATGTTCTATTTTTATTCACAAATAAAATTATGGGATTCTAATTATTCTTTTGAATAATTTTACATTACTATTTAAGTCTCGATAATATGATATGAGTCACTTTTTGTGGCACTCGAATGGTCGAGAATTCGGGTCGTCACAGTTGGTATCAGAGCAAAGAGTTTTAAAAACGATTCTGTAGATTTTTGAAATTTTATTTCTTTAAAAAAAAAAAAAATCACTATTCACGTGAACAGTAAAACGACGTGCTATTCATGATGAACAGTGAACGAAATCACTATTCATTATAAAAAAAAAAGTTGAATTTTCACATGTCAAGTATGGTTATGATTTTGAAAAGCATGATGAAATTTGATGTGCGAATTTCAAGGACAAAATTCATTTTAAGCAAGGGAGTTTGTAATGTCCTGAAAATTTTATGGAATATAATTAGTTAGTGATATGATGTTTATATTGATGTCTTTGATAAATTTCTAGAAGTTCGGGGACTAAAGGAAAAATAAGATTTGACGATAAATTTTATTTGGGTTAAGTTATTAATTATTGATGGGGAGATAATTACTATATCGATATTGGATTTGTTTTGAAGACTGTGATTAATTAGGAATTATGATTCAAGAAAATGTTGATTTGGATACAACCACATTAAATTATTGTTGATTAAAGGAAAATAAGATTATATGAAATATTTTAACTCATCACTCTACTATGTCACTCTCCACGTATTGACTCCTCGAATCAGGTATGTTATATGCTTTGCAAGTCATTTACGATTTTATTAAGACATGTTAAGTATGAAATCTTCATATGTTATGAATCTTTATGTGTTACACATAATATACATGTCAAGTATGATATAAATTGATAGAAGACTCAATTTTTTTTTATTCTTTTCAATGTAGAATCATGAGACAGAGAGGATATTTATATGAATTTTGGTGCATATTAAGCTTAGTAAGATTGACTCAATTAGAAATTAAGTTGGGTTGTAACTTTTGCCCAAAATATATGGAATAATATATTAAACAAACAAAATTAATAATGAATTTGTACAATAATTTATCCCTTTATCACTACCTTTGTGTAAAAACAAGGGAAAAACTGTGGATGGTTATTAGTACTTCCTCTTCAAGTTTCAATTTTCGGTTCAATAATTTATCCCTTTATCACTACCTTTGCTTAAAAGCAAGGAAAAACTGTGGATGATTATTGGTACCACTCTTCAAGTTTCAATTCTGAAAAAATTCAGAAAGAAAAGAAAGAAAGAGAACGGGTGTTGAGCATAATGGGAATAATATGACTTAAGAATGATTTTCAAAATAATTGTTGTCCTCGAGTTTAGAAATGATAAACCTTAAATGGACTTTGCATAATTGATTTTAGACATGGCATTAAGTATGAGAAGTCAACAGAAATGATTAGAAATATGTTCAGATTATCTATCATTTAGATTTAATGAGAAATAGCGAGCCAATTTTATGAATTTTTATGAGATGTTAAGATTATAAGTGATATGATTTTAATGAGACTTTTATGAGAAGCATTATGAAGTTAGAGATTTAAAGATTTGGTTATTGGGAATTAAGTAATGGATATTATGTTGAGTAAGTGAATTATGCCTCTATATTGAAGAGAAATTTATTATGAACTTTGGCCTTGTGATTAAATTTTGGGAATATGATTTATGACTTATAAATATAAGTATGAGTAATCTTTTGAGCCAATTAAGGTATTGAAGGAAGTGATATTGTGATATTGACGACTATGATTTGAAATTTCTATGTTGAGGAATTATGAATTGATTTTCTGGAATATTTTTTTATGATATTGAAGTTTGATGAAATTGTGGTCAATTTTTAGATCGTTGTGATCAAATGTGGAATTATTTATTATTGTGAGTTATGAAGTATGCTTACGGTTTGAATAAGTCCAAATTTCAAAGGAAACTCTGCTTAGAATTTTATCGTTTGGAATTAAGAGCATAGTATGGTATGCAATCACTAAGAGAATTGAGGTTAGACATGCAAATTCATTTACATCACAAACGAGATTTAGTAGATGATAACAGAGATATTTATTATTTTCTCGTAAGGAGAACACACAAGAGTCACATTGGAAAGAAATACATGAAACACGCAAAAGCAAAAGAAAGCAACATGGGAAATTCCTCAAATTGAGAGATGTGTTTCCGGAGTAGCCGTATCCTACCACCTCTGACTTTTTGAGGAAATAAAGAAACCTTCAAAGAGGTGTGTTTCGAGAGTAAGAATACTCCGTAATCTACCACCTGGAACCTTTGAGGTACACACAAGATTTAAACATTAAGGAAATCCTAGGAAATTAGAGGGGTGTCTCGAGAGTAAGAATACTCCGTACTCTACCCCCACCTATTCTAAGATTCATAAAGTTAAGTTTACATTAACCGGACTCCATTTTCGCTTGATTCCCCTTCCTTGCGACCAATCTATCTTAACCCCTGCTGGATCTTGTATTGAGATATATGACTGCAGCTTATCCAGTAGTTCATCAATAGTAGGAGCAGAAATAAGGAGCCTTCTGGAAAATGGAGAGATGAATCCCTGTTCCACAGCATAATCAAGAAAGGTTAACAAACCATCAAAGAAATTGTTAACATTCAGAAGCCCAATAGGCTTAGTATGGAGACCTAGTTGAGCCCACGAGGTAATGTTAAAGATTTCTTCTAAGGTACCAAAACCTCCGGGCAGGGCTATAAAGGCATCAGAACCATATAGCATACAAGTTATGCGTTCATGGATGGATAAGGTTTGAACTTCATGCCCTCGTGTTTTGCCTGCAACATCTACCAAAGGGACAGGTATGACACCGATTACTTTTGATTTCTCTGCAAGAGCAGATTGGGAAACACAACCCATTAGACCACTGCTACCACCCCCATACACAAGAGTGATACCTTTTTCTCCCAGTTTCTTTCCAAGATCTACGGCCGCTTCTAGATAACTGAAGCCTTTCCCCACTTTTGATCCACAAAATACACAAATAGTTTTGATCTGTCGAAGTTTTGGTGCTTCCATCTTTGATAGTATAAAAGAGAAAACTTACGAAGAAGATGTGATTTTGGGATGCCTGAACTATGAAATATGTTTGGCTATTTAAAGCCGGAAAAATTTACTGTTTTTGATTGATTATGAAAAAGTAAAGATTTACTTTTGACAAAATCGGCCAACTTTTGACTGTTTTACCAAAGATATCACCTTTCGGTGATTTATTTCCAGCTTTATCAAAACTCGAGAAAGGAAAATATATTTTATTTCCAAAACGCGTGAAAGAAAACAGCAAAATATTTTAAATGTGTATCAAGAGATTTACCTTATATCATTGTTGAACTGCCGAAGCCTCATTTTGTAAAACAGACTGGCAAACAGGATCTTTTGCTATTATATTTTGGAGACTATAACGATTTTTGTCCTCGTTAAACTGAGCGTATAAGGAGAGAAGTTCACGTTGCACATAACCACTTGGGTGCGTCTCAAGAGTCAGTCGAATATCATCCAAAGACTCCTTACTCAGTCCACCCTTTATGAATTTGATTTTATCATCCCGATTAGTAGAAGAATATCCTACTGTTTTGCAACGAGTATCACAGTTCCAACGAGCACATTTGTAGCAACCATTCAGCCTTTTTGCTCTTCGTTTCTTTGCGAAGGTGCTTTTGCCTAAACCAGGCATGTGCTTTGGAAATGTCATAGGTAATTCACCAGATAGTCGAACCTTTGCTTCGATCAACCAGCGAACATCTTCTGAAACACCATGAGCCATCAGCAACCTCAATCTTTCGAGTCTTATTCGATAAATTTTCCTCAGATCATTCATTGGAAGACTGGAATAATACTTGCGAATGTTTGTAAGAATGATATCCATGTTTTTGATGGATCTAACCTCTTCCCAGCATGAACTATTTAAAAGCATTAAGAATCGGAGGGAATCCGCGTGATATTGATTCCAGCAAGAAAGCGCGGAATAGAATAATGGAAAAGAGGGAACAAGAGTTTATACGCCGTTTACTTTCTTGATAAAAGGAAGATTTGATGATGACGGGATTTGAGATATGGAATATTTTCTTGGATTTTGGGTACTGATATTTTGATATAATAATCAAGGTATAGAAATAATACGGGGATACGTGAAAGTGAAATAAGGACTGTATTGAATCAGGATTAATAAGTTTGTGCAAGTGAAATGAATACCTTACGGGAAATGTTATGATATTTGAGTTAAGAATTTTAATTATTTGGGAGATATTTGTTTATTGAATTTTGCAGAAATTTTGGGTTACAAATATTGGAAAGATAAACTGATGATTATGTTGATATGTGAATAACATGTTTGGGTATATTACATAGAGAATATTCAGGTAATCGTTTTAATTATTTTGGGATATTTGGTGATAAGAAGAAATGACAAATTATTATGGTATGATATGTTAGTAAAGATTTATTGAAATTTTAGAGATATTAATACGAATATTTGAGGTCACATGATACGATGATAAATGACAAGTTACATGAATACTACAAGATATGATGAAATATCACATACGATTGGGAATTTTCATTTTGATTCAGAAGAATTTATGAGTAGACATATGTCTATTATTGATAGAAAAGTCCATGTCTTAAGAAAACAAATTGATGCATTTAGTCAAAGTCCAGTGGGTTAAATATGGTTGGGTTAAATATGGTAGCGATGATGCTACATAAGAAGAAGAAGAAGAGATTATGATTAAGTGTTCAGAAATCATAAGATCAAGTAAGATTAATTTCGAGGACGAAATTATTTTAAGGGGGTAAGTTTGTAGCGACCAAGAATTTTTACGCGATTAATAATTATTTTAATAGAAAATCGTGTCGCTACTATTTCACCCATTTTTATTAAGTTAAAGCCACGACGTATTCGTATAGCCAAGTCAAGAAATAATCGAGATCGTTCGATTTTAAATTAAATTCCGAATTTCTAAAAATATCTCCATTCTCTTGATTTAAAGTATATTAAGTCTAAGTACTTAATTCAATGTTATCCCAATATTTATTTGTACAAAAATTACTTTTATTATTTAAATTAAGAAAATATATGCAAGCATGAGAGGTTCCATTATATATAATAATTATGAGAATCTTAATTTAATAAATATGGAAAAGTATATAAATGGTTGATAGATTCCATTATATGTAATCATGAAGAGCATAATATTTGTATAAATATGGAAAAGTATATGAATGAATTATATACTCCATTATATATAATCATGAAGAGCATAATATTTGTATAAATATGGAAAAGTATATGAATGATTGATAAGACTCCATTATATGTAATCATGAAGAGCATAATATTTGTATAAATATGAAAAAGTATATGAATGAATTATATACTCCATTATATATAATCATGAAGAGCATAATATTTGTATAAATATGGAAAAGTATATGAATGATTGATAAGACTCCATTATATGTAATCATGAAGAGCATAATATTTGTATAAATATGGAAAAGTATATGAATGATTTATATACTCCATTATATATAATCATGAAGAGCATATTATTTGTATAAATATGGAAAAGTATATGAATGGTGCTTTACTTTAAGAAAAGGATGTGTTAAAATTAATAGAATTGAATGATTATGTTTACAATATGCCAACTTTATACATCTATTTAAACCCATCTCTTTTACACACAACTCTACACATATACACTTATTTCCAATCTCTTGACAAAATCCACAAGTAAGAGAAATTCAAGGTGGTCAAGAAAGTTTTGGTCCATTTACTACTACACTTCATTTTAATCTTTTAAAAGGTAAGTATATCTTATGTTTTTATGAAAAGTAAGTATGTTTTTATGACAAGTAAGTATATCTTATGTTTTTATGAAAAGTAAGTATGTTTTTATGAAAGGTAAATACACCTTATGTTTTTATGAAAAGTAAGTATGTTTTTATGACAAGTAAGTATATCTTATGTTTTTATGAAAAGTAAGTATGTTTTTATGAAAGGTAAATACACCTTATGTTTTTATGAAAAGTAAGTATGTTTTTATGACAAGTAAGTATATCTTATGTTTTTATAAAAAGTAAGTATGTTTTTATGACAAGTAAGTATATCTTATGTTTTTATGAAAATGTTTGGATCATTGCTATGAAATCAATCTCACAAGATTGTTATGGGTTCCATATGATATGTTTATGATTATACTAAGGGGACCGGAGTTTAGTAGCGCTACACATAAGAATTCTTGCCATTTAAGTTCGGTAAAATTCTTGTGTCTCCCTATGTTTATGAATATTTCAATCCTATCCTATGTTATGATGAAAATGATCCATATGCTTTCAAAAGAAAATTTATGCTTGGTATACTTACTGAGATTTTATAAATCTCACTCCACGATATTTACCATTTTCAGATAATTGAAGGTTCGAGACGGTCAACATGGAAGTGGCAAAAGTGGTTAAGATTGATGAGATAATTATGTTGAACTTTATGTAAGAAAATTATGTTCTATTTTTATTCACAAATAAAATTATGGGATTCTAATTATTCTTTTGAATAATTTTACATTACTATTTAAGTCTCGATAATATGATATGAGTCACTTTTTGTGGCACTCGAATGGTCGAGAATTCGGGTCGTCACAGGATTGCTCCTATATGCAGGCCTATTTGGAATGACAGCACCTGGAACAAGATCAATCTGGTGCTCGATGCCCCGAACGGATGGCAGCCCACTGGGTATGTCTTTCGGGAATACATCGTCAAATTCCTGTAAAAGAGAAACAGTTAAACGGGGGAGGGAAGAGTTAGTGTCATTGATTGCAAGGAAGGATTCCTTGTACATTAATAAGACCATCGGTTGGTGGTCAAGGACAGCTCTTTTGATTTCACACTTTTTGGCAAGGAAGCTCACTTTGGTTTTCTCTCCTCTTTCTTTTCTGGAACTCGTCACTCCCTCTCCTTTTTCTGGGGTGGAACCCCCAACTCTCTGTTTTTCTCTCAGTTCACCTTTTTCTGGGATTGGGGTCCCAACTCTCTTTGTCTTCTCTTCCTCACTCTTTAATTTCAACTGATCTTCGTAAACTTGTTGCGGAGTTAATGGCATAAGTCTGATACTTTTTCCATCCTTTGTAAAACTGTACCTATTTTTGTACCCGTCGTGTACCACCCTCCTGTCATATTGCCATGGCCGACCCAACAGGATGTGTCCAGCATGCATTGGAACCACATCACAAATTAACTCATCCTCATACTTCCCGATAGAAAGGTTGATCAACACCTGCTTATTCACTTTGATCTCACCGGACTCATTCAGCCATTGTAATTTATAAGGTCTAGGGTGTTTGATTATGGGTAAACACAATTTCTCAACAAGAGTGGTACTAACCACGTTGATACAACTCCCCCCATCAATTATCAAACTACACACTTTATTATTAACAAAGCATCTAGTATGGAATATGTTTTCCCTTTGCACACCCGACTCCTCCACCTTAATTTGGGTACTAAGAGCACGCCTAGTAATAAGGGATTGAGCTACAGCATAATCTCCATCGTCACAATCCCTAGCTTCTTCTAAGGCAGGCATATCCTTAAACTCATCATCATCCTCAACCTCATCCTCCGATATAACCACCCCATTTCGCACAAGCATTATTTTTTTGTTCGGGCATTGTGATGCAATGTGTCCGATTCCCATACACCTAAAACACTTGATGTCCCTACTTCTAGGAGGTTGAGAGTTAGAAGCGGGGTTACCTTAATTGGCAGATTCCTCTCGAGCCTTCGGTGGTTCTGGTTTTCCCTTTGGAGCAGCTCCTTCATTTTTGTTATTTCCACTCTACGTAGGTTTCCAAGGAGTAGAACCCGAAGAGTATTTTGTTGTCCCTTTCCTTTTCAGCTGCCTTTCCACCTTCATCGCCATGTGCAACATCTCCTCCAACTCAACATAATGTTGCAGTTCTATAACATTTGCAATGTCTCTGTTAAAACCACTCAAAAACCTGGCCATTGTGGCCTCCGGATCCTCCTCAATATTTGCTCGAATCATAGCGATATCCATCTGTAGCGACCAAGAATTTTTACGCGATTAATAATTATTTTAATAGAAAATCGTGTCGCTACTATTTCACCCATTTTTATTAAGTTAACGCCACGACGTATTCGTATAGCCAAGTCAAGAAATAATCGAGATCGTTCGATTTTAAATTAAATTCCGAATTTCTAAAAATATCTCCATTCTCTTGATTTAAAGTATATTAAGTCTAAGTACTTAATTCAATGTTATCCCAATATTTATTTGTACAAAAATTACTTTTATTATTTAAATTAAGAAAATATATGCAAGCATGAGAGGTTCCATTATATGTAATCATGAAGAGCATAATATTTGTATAAATATGAAAAAGTATATGAATGATTTATATACTCCATTATATATAATCATGAAGAGCATAATATTTGTATAAATATGGAAAAGTATATGAATGATTGATAAGACTCCATTATATGTAATCATGAAGAGCATAATATTTGTATAAATATGGAAAAGTATATGAATGATTTATATACTCCATTATATATAATCATGAAGAGCATAATATTTGTATAAATATGGAAAAGTATATGAATGATTTATATACTCCATTATATATAATCATGAAGAGCATAATATTTGTATAAATATGGAAAAGTATATGAATGATTGATAAGACTCCATTATATATAATCATGAAGAGCATAATATTTGTATAAATATGGAAAAGTATATGAATGATTGATAAGACTCCATTATATATAATCATGAAGAGCATATTATTTGTATAAATATGGAAAAGTATATGAATGGTGCTTTACTTTAAGAAAAGGATGTGTTAAAATTAATAGAATTGAATGATTATGTTTACAATATGCCAACTTTATACATCTATTTAAACCCATCTCTTTTACACACAACTCTACACATATACACTTATTTCCAATCTCTTGACAAAATCCACAAGTAAGAGAAATTCAAGGTGGTCAAGAAAGTTTTGGTCCATTTACTACTACACTTCATTTTAATCTTTTAAAAGGTAAGTATATCTTATGTTTTTATGAAAAGTAAGTATGTTTTTATGAAAGGTAAATACACCTTATGTTTTTATGAAAAGTAAGTATGTTTTTATGACAAGTAAGTATATCTTATGTTTTTATGAAAAGTAAGTATGTTTTTATGAAAGGTAAATACACCTTATGTTTTTATGAAAAGTAAGTATGTTTTTATGACAAGTAAGTATATCTTATGTTTTTATGAAAAGTAAGTATGTTTTTATGAAAGGTAAGTATATCTTATGTTTTTATGAAAAGTAAGTATGTTTTTATGAAAGGTAAGTATATCTTATGTTTTTATGAAAAGTAAGTATGTTTTTATGAAAGGTAAATACACCTTATGTTTTTATGAAAAGTAAGTATGTTTTTATGACAAGTAAGTATATCTTATGTTTTTATGAAAAGTAAGTATGTTTTTATGAAAGGTAAGTATATCTTATGTTTTTATGAAAAGTAAGTATGTTTTTATGAAAGGTAAGTATATCTTATGTTTTTATGAAAAGTAAGTATGTTTTTATGAAAGGTAAATATACCTTATGTTTTTATGAAAAGTAAGTATGTTTTTATGAAAGGTATTACTTTATGTTTTTATGAAAAGTAAGTATGTTTTTATGAAAGGTAAATACACCTTATGTTTTTAAGAAAAGTAAGTATGTTTTTATGAAAAGTAAAATACATTATGTTTTTAAGAAAAGTAAGTATGTTTTTATGAAAAGTAAATATACCTTATGTTTTTACGAAAATGTTTGGATCATTGCTATGAAATCAATCTCACAAGATTGCTATGGGTCCCATATGATATGTTTATGATTATGCTAAGGGGACCGGAGTTTAGTAGCGCTACACATAAGAATTCTTGTCATCTAAGTTCGGTAAAATTCTTGTGTCTCTCTATGTTTATGAGTATTTCGATCCTATCCTATGTTATGATGAAAATGATCCATATGCTTTCAAAAGAAAATTTATGCTTGGTATACTTACTGGGATTTTATAAATCTCACTCCACGATATTTACCATTTTCAGATAATTGAAGGTTCGAAGCGGTCAACATGGAAGTGGCAAAAGTGGTTAAGATTGATGAGATAATTATGTTGAACTTTATGTAAGAAAATTATGTTCTATTTTTATTCACAAATAAAATTATGGGATTCTAATTATTCTTTTGAATAATTTTACATTACTATTTAAGTCTCGATAATATGATATGAGTCACTTTTAGTGGCACTCGAATGGAAGAGAATTCGGGTCGTCACACCATCTCTTTATGGTATTCTTCTAGACTCTTCGAACCCTGAGACAGAGTTTGGAGTTTCTGGTACAAGTCCCTATAGTAATGGTTGGGCATAAAACTTTTCCTCATCAAACCCTTCAACTCGTTCCAGGTCACAATAGGTCTTTCACGGTTCCTCCTCCTACTCGTCACTAATTGATCCCACCACACAAGTGCATAATCTGCGAACTCTATAACGGCTAACTTCACCTTTTTTTCCTCTGAGTAGTTATGGCACTCAAAAATCAGTTCGACCTTCTTCTCCCACCCAAGGTACACCTCCGGATCACTTTTACCCTGGAAAGCTGGTATAGTCATTTTAATGTTTCCCAGGTTTCTATCCATCCCATCATCATCCCTATATTCACGCCTATTGCCCCTTCCACGCCGACCACCGCGACCTCTTCTCCTACCCAAGCTAGCCACTGATACACTTTCACTATCATCGTCAACACTATCTCCTATCTCAACATCATCATCATCCCAAACTCCATTCCTAGGATTATTTTCATACCTTTGCGGCCTTCGGATATTAGGCGCCGTGTGCGGTTGCTCTCTTCGTAGTTGGGAAATTGCTGCACTATGCGTGTCCACGGAGTTTTTAATCTCCCCCAAATTCGCATCCCACCTCTCGAATCGTTTTTTCAGCATTGCAAGGAAGTTGAACTGTTGGTTATCCTCCCCTGTCGATGATGCGTCCTTCTGTGACATGGTTAGTGATCAAAAGAAAATAAATAATTTTCAAGAAAATATATCCTCACGTGTTTAGCACTCGTGTTTCACTCTATTTGGCTTTTCCCCTCTACTGATCTCACCACTCTGCCTTTTTTCTCTCTATCCCTTTCTTCAAGTTCTCAAAGAACCCACCAAACTAGTCACGGACTTGGTCCTTGTGGAATTAACCCAAGGTGCAAGACACAACAGATGAAAAGAAGATTTGATGGAATATTAGACTCAAGAAAATTGATGTAACTGGAATGAAAGAATTTGAAAGTAGTGATGGATGACGAAAACTATTAAGAATGTGGGAAAAATAAAAGGTATCAAGAAAGGTCTTCTTGAATATGGAATTGTGTTCTTGATCGTGCTCTTCAATAATAAACATTTTTTTTTGCTAATCAAGAACAATCAATAATAACAAAATTGAAACTACAACCAATCTTGAAATAGTGAAGAATTTCAAGAAACCCAAGAATCTATTATCGATTCAATGATGGCTCAAGAACAATGAAATCTAATGAAGAAAATGAAACAAAACAAGAATTATATCAAAACCTGGATTTAGAGCCAAGCTCTGATACCAAATGATGTGATTCTTGTTGGGGAATCACGGGATCTCGCAGAAATTGTATAAACACTTGGAAAGTTCCAAATCCAGATTATCAGACGATAACAATATGACCTGACACTCACGACTCAAGAACCAAGGATGTATCAAATCCAAGACCCGTTAAGATGCGGAATGAAGAACCATAAAGGGGTGAACGCCACAAAGGTTGTCAAATCCTTTGATAAGTTCAAGGGGTTCAATCAAGAACGAAGAAGAATAGGGATAAACTCACCTAATTCAAGCAATCTCATTAATCATCAAAGTTGTATGTTTACAATGACCAAGAAAACCTAATATAGTCTAAAAACGCGTACAAAATAACCCTAGCCGCAAAATTCCTAAAATAAAACTGGGCGCCATTTTACGGCCGTGAATATCATTCTTACGGTCGTAATTGACCCTCGGGTCCAAAACTGTCTTAACTCTTACGGCCGTGACATTTGCTCTTACGGCCGTAAGTCACCTACTGAATAAAAATTGTACAACTCCATTACGGTCGTGAAAGTGATGTTTACGGCCCTGCGATAACAAAGTTACGACCATAACTCCTGAATTTACGGCCGTAAAAGGCCCTCTGACTTATTTTCTCCTTGTTCTTTGACCCAAATGTATTGTAACGGTTTTGGCTCATCTTCCATCTTGTCATGCATTGAAAATGGAGTCTTCGACCTTGCACTTGAATATTCATCCACCCACGCTTGTATAAACCCCTGCATTGCTTGCTTGATCTTCTTAACCCTTAGCCTCGTTATTGGCCCCACTGGTACATGCAATGGGTCCTTACTCGTGGAAAATCAATTGAAAGTGTTTGATTAGTTTAATTTTCTAGGTGGAAAAAAAGGAGAATTTTTCAAGTTTTGTTGTTTGATTGACATTATTTTTCATGGAAAATAAAGTAAATTTTTGCTATTTTAATCAATTCTTTTTTTACTTTTTTAATATATTTGCACTTGATGATGATGGTGTTATTTTTTGGAAAGAAAATAAGTCAATTAACAACAATAAAATTGATTAAACGTGTCGAAAATAATTTACCATCTACCATGAAAAATAAAAATCCACCAAAACCAAAAGAAAATTTTTTCCTCAAAAACAAGGAAAATAGGCTAAGGAGTGGGGTCCGCCGAAAATTTTCGCAATCAAACGGAGTAAAGTAGAAAAGTTGGAAAAAAAATTCATTTTCCATGGAAAATTTTCGCCTGTCAAACACACCCTAAGTGTAATTTTAGGGGTAATAAGCACAAATGACCCCCAACTTTAGATTTCTTGCGAAAATGGTCCCTAACGTTTAGATTTTTGCATTTATACCCTCAGAATCAACAAACGTTTCGAAAATGGTCCATACCGTTAGATTCCGTTAGTTTTTTCCATTAAAAACGTGTAAATAGCACAAATGATCCCTAATCTTTGAGTTTTTTACGATAATAGTCCATAACATATTAAGGTCACGTTTGACATTTTTAGTTTGTAACCTCCAAACGTTTGGTGTATTTAGTCCCTAACATATTAAGCCCATATACGTTTGGTATATTTAGTACCTAACATATTAAGCCCCTATATGAAACCAATTATTTCAAATAATATGGTTTGTAATCGTATTTTTTTGAAGAATTTGTTGTTAAAAAAATTGAATTTATTTGTAAATTATTTTATTGATAGAATATGTGGTTAAAAACGAGTTTTAAAAATAAAATTTATTCTGAATTTCTAAAATGCACAATAAAATATTTAACAAAAAGTGCCGCTTCAACCTATTGGAAAGAAATAACGAATCCATGGAACATAAACAAACAAATACATTGGACATTATTTTAGAAATTGAATAAAAAATATGTTTTTTTCAATTCTATTTTCGATTTTGAGAATTGATCAATATCGATTTTCGAAATTTCATTTTTTTTTTAAAACTCATTTTCTTCAACACGTTCTATTAATATTTTTTTTAATTTATGCATAAATTAAAAAAAAATTACGTTTTAAATAATGTGGTTTGTAATTGTAATTTTTTAAAGAATTTGTGGTTAAAAAGTAAAAGAAAAAATTGAATTTATTTGTAGATTATTTTATTGACCGAATGTGTGTTGAAAACGAATTTTAAAAATAAAGTATATTTTAGATTTTTAAAGTGTACAGTAAAATATTTAACAAAAATTTACCGCATTAACATTTCAACTTATTGATAAAAAAATAATAAATTTATGGAATATAAACAAACAAATACATTGGACATTATTTTAGGAATTGAATAATAAATATGTTTTTATCAATTCTATTTTCGATTTCGATTTTCGATTTTGAGAATCGATCGATTTGAAAAGTAAGTTTGGAGAATTTTGGTTAAAACGTAATTTTTTGTTTAAATTTATGCATAAATTAAAAAAATATTAATAGAATGTGTGGAAGAAAGTGAGTTTTGAAGAAAAAAAAATGAAATTCCGAAAATCGATATTGATCAGTTCTCAAAATCGAAAATAGAATTGATAAAAACATATTTTTTATTCAATTTCTAAAATAATGTCAAATGTATTTGTTTGTTTATATTTCATGGATTCATTATTTATTTTTTTCAATAGGTTGAAGCGATGAATTTTTGTTAAATATTTTATTGTGTATTTTAGAAATTCAGAATAAATTTTATTTTTTTAAAACTCATTTTTAACCACACATTCTATTAATAAAATAATTTACAAATAAATTCAATTTTTTTAACAACAAATTCTTCAAAAAATTACAATTACAAATCATATTACTTGAAATAAGTGGTTTCAAATAGGGGCTTAATGTGTTAGAGACTAAATATGTCAAACGTATAGGAGCTTAATATGTTATGGACTAAATACGTCAAACGTTTGGAGGTTACAAATTAAAAATATCAAACGTGATCTTAATATGTTATGGACTTTTATCGTAAAAAATTCAAAGGTTAGGGACAATTTGTGCTATTTACACGTTTTTAAAGGAAAAAACTAACGAAATTTAACGGTAGGGACCATTTTTGCAACGTTTGGTGATTCTGAGGGTATAAATGCAAAAATCTAAACGTTGGGGACAATTTTCGCAAGAAACCTAAAGGTTGTGGACCATTTGTACTTATTACCCTAATTTTAGAGAGACATTTTTAATTAACATTTTTAAGTGACATTGTGTCATAGTGCAAATATGGTGATGTAATTATTTAAATTACCCAATGTATGTACGTCACGCGACTCATGTCACAATGTCACTTAAAAATATCTCCCTAAAGTTAGTCATATAAACAAATTTATAAATGATATAGTGTTAAACAATAGATCCTAAATATCTATTTCTTAAAAGTTTTTTATTTAAAATATGTCGTTGAATTGATTGGGGAAATGCGTGTCGTTAATAAGTGGTTTGGGGAAGCCTATGTTTAATCATTTTTAAAGGGTTATTTATAAATATATTGGTTATAAATAATGAGATGCCAACATTTCGTTGATCCATTTTTTTAAAAAATAAAAAATTGATGAATGAGAACTTTGATTAGTCGAAATTTTTAATTTTGATTTAAAAAATTGTCGAATAAAATGTTGCCACGTGATAATTTATAAACAAAATTTAGAGTGTGTTTAATTGAAAAGATGGAAAATGAATGATAAGAAAATATTTTTTAGGAATTGATTTGCTTGAAAATTATTTTTCTGGAAAATGTTAATTGGAAGTGTTTAATTGAATTAATTTTTCATATGAAAAAGTAGGAAATTTTCTTAATTTTGTTGTTTGATTGACATTATTTTACGTGACAAATAAAGTAAAATTTAGTTATTTTAATCAAATTTTTTTTTAATTATTATTATTATTATTATTATTATTATTATTATTATTATTATTATTCAGTTACTAATATTACACATGTGCGTTGTACGTGAGAATAATATAAAATGATTTTACTGTAAATATAATTTCAAAATAGAAAAAAAAAAATTGAACGTACAAGTTACTTTGATTAATGATAAAAACTGTCAACAAATGCTCAAAGTAAAAATGAATTAAAGATCTCATAAATTTTGGAAAACTTCTTTAAATACTAAATTGTTTATATATATTGTGGTTTTGTTCACACATGTGCAGTGCTGGGAAATCATCTTAGACAAAACATATTTAAACGGTTATTCAATTTTAAATTAATTAGTGCAGTTTTTCAAACTATGTTGCAAAGAAAAAATAAAAATTTTGTCCAAATCTTTTTAGTGCAATTTGTGGTTGTCCATACCAGTGTGATGTAGGGAAGTTATTATAAACAAAATATGTTTTAAAAAATTGCTCAAACTTAAATTAAATAATGCAAATTTTCAAACCTATATTGCACAGAATAAATAAAAGATTGTGTCCAAATATTTTTTACTACCATCAATAGAAATAATAACACTCATAATATTATATTTACATAAAATAAAGTACTTGTAACAAATTAAATATATGCAGTCGTATATATAAATGAATGCAACAAATTAAGTAATAATGAAAATGCATGAACGTGAAAATTAACTCAAAATTTGGAATGCACGAAAGTAAAATTCAACCCAAAAAGATCCTTCACATAATTATTTTTTTAAATTTTTAAATGTAATGTATTTAATTGAATGTAATTAAATTATTATTGATAATCTAAATAAAATATATAAAAATCTAAATAAAATTTGTATATAATGAGCCTTTTAGTCTATGCACCTATTTGATCTTTTTAAAATGAATTTATTTGAAATGAATAATGATTTTTTAGAAGAATGTGCGGTTAAAATTTAGTGAATCTTTTTTGAGTTTATGTGTAATATTATTTTGTTGATAAATGTGTGGTAAAGGGGGCCAAAAATGGGCTATAGCGATTGTACCACAAACATATCAACTCAAGTTTTGGATTTAACGTTTAATAAAAAAATATTTTTTAAAAAACGTTTGAACTACAATATTAGGTTCATACAATATATGTGGAAAACTCAACTTACATATTCTCCTTATAACCGAGGTTTTTCTTTTTATATATTGTTATTTATCATATTCTTTCCAAAAAGAGATGTAGGATAGATTTTTTTAGTATATTTTTATTTTTTAAGCATTAATTATTAATTCCAAATATTTCCCTTAAAAAATAATCATTAGTTTTAATAATGGTTGTTACGTTAATTTATTTTTATTTCTTCATATTGTCAATTTCTTTATTCATAACATTACATTAATATTTTAATAAAAATAGTTGACCGATCAACTGTTTAATAAAAATTATACGAACTAATTGTTAAAATCTGTAATATATAATCTACATATTATAGTTAATTAAGTTTATACTAAAAAATAGACAATAAACATAATCAGAAAATAAATAAAAATAATGACAAAATGATGAATGAATTGATTGAAATATTAAGTTGTAAAAATTAACACAACTTAGTTGCATTTGCTTCTAAAATTAGTATATTTATTATTTGTTTTAATTTGATAAGAAAAAATCCCGAACTGAAATTAATTATCTATAACTAAATTGAATTTAGTTAAAAAAAATTATTTATAGTATTATAGGAGTTAAATGATATAATTTATAAATAGAAGAAATACTCTTGCAGTACTAATCCTCTTACAAATGTGAGTTGTATCACGAAAAAAAATTCAATAACACCTTTTGACGTAATATACATAATGGTTAATTGGTATTTCTTAATTATTGACCATAAAGTTGGTATTGATCATTTACTCAATGATATGTATCAATTGCGAAATTTGTGATCTTTACTATTGGTAGATTAATTATTCATTCATTCTTTCATTATCATACAAGAATGTGTATTGATTTAGGATCTACTAATTTATTTGATTGCAAACTGAAGTTTTAAACCGCACCAAACCACAAAACATGGATTGGTTTGGTTTGGAAAACTTTCAAATCGTTTTATGAAATTTCACTACAAATCACTCAAATCAAATCGTGTTCACCCCTAGTCGCACCTAATGGGATCGGGTCCTCATGGGTCTCGAGTCTGTAGAGTTTTTTTTTTTCATCCCTAATTAATTGAACTTTCTTAATTTATGTATTAAAATAAAATGATAAAAAAATAAATTTCCTAAAATGGTAGATGAAAATGGACGAGAAACTATGTGCGTAAAATGAGGACAGTTATCCTATTATTATATATTTATGATTAATTGAGATAATTTTAAAAAATTGAATGTTGGAAAAAATAAAAAGTATAAGTAAAAATTTTACATTTAGTATTTAAAACGATTTTACGAATGATATGTTTAGAATTTGCTCTCATTTATTAGTTTGTATTAAACTTCTCGTTGAGATCTTGGATTTGACACCCATATTGCATATTTTTCGACTTCAAAATAATGAAATAATTAATAGAGGTGGACAAAAAAATCGGAACCTAGTAAACCAAATCGAGAAAACTGAAATATTTCGATACTTGAAAAAAAAAATTTCAAAACCGAAACCGTAACCGAATTTTTTTTTTTTTTTAAAAAAAGGAAACCGATTGGTTCTCAAAATCAAAACCGATAAAAAATATATTTTTTTTTTAACTTTTCATTGAATTATTCAACGAAATATATTTATACCACGCTTTAATGTATAGACAATGGGTCAGATGAGTATAAATTTACTCACAATCTTTTTCATTTGAGAAATGTTGTTCAGATTAGTAAGGTATTTTAATTAGAAATTCATGACTCACTATCTTCTCCAAGTAGAACCACACTTTAATATATAGACATTTAGAGAGTGTATGAAATGTTATCTGTTTGACACACCATTATTATGGAATTTAGTAATTTACTAAGATTCAAATGTTTTTACTCCTTCAACGTGATTTTCTTTTCAAATAAGAATGGTTTTAGAGTAGAAAAAAAATTTAACCATAAGATTCTTAGATTCACATTCGTGGTATATTTTACATGAATTTGGAGTTTAATTTTAATTGGAAGCTTTATTTGATTGTATTTGCCTTTAATATTTGCAAACATTTAGGCTTTTTTTGTTTTTTAATTAAATTAAAATTTTCTTAATTGGAACCGAATAAAAATGGAAAAATAACTGAAACCCGAACCGAAATCGAAACCGTTCGGTTCTTGTCTTTGAAGGAACTGAACCGAAAGTTTCGGTTCGATTTTGGTTCCTTTAATAACCAAACCGAACCGGTAAACACCCAACCCTATTAATTACAAAAATAAAAAATAAAAAATAAATCTATAATTTGACTTTTTATTGATATATATTATTTTTTTACAAAAATCCATAAATCATTTATTACATGCATTAATTGAACTTTCCTAATTCATGTATTAAAATAAGTTGATAAAATTTAAAAAATTTCTAAAATGACAGGTGAAAATGGGCTGAAAACTATGTGTGTAAAATAGTGATAGTTATCCTATTATTATATAGATGTACAGAATTGTACTTGATAATAGTAAAAAAGTCAATTAACAACAACCAAAATGATAAAACGTGATGAAAATGTGTTTTCCACTTAAGGTGGAAAATGTTTTCTCACCAAATAAGTAAGAAAATATTTTCGAAGCAAATGTGTTAACTGTGCTTTAATTGATTGTACCCTGAAAAATATTTTCCAAGTCAAATTTTCTAATCAAACACAAAAAAAATATAAAATGTGAGAAATATATTCCTTGATTGACATTTTCCAGTCAAATGACAGTGAGTCAAATACAGTCTTATAAACAAATCTTACCAAACAAGGGCATTTATAAACTTGCTTATAAATAATTTATCAAATAAAGACGGTGTTGAAATTTACTAAACTTAAACCTCTGTTCGGTAAAACCAATTATTTTATTTATAAATCAATTTATAATCTATACAATTTCTCAAATCACTTTTTTAACTAGACATCTTTTCTCTTTCCACTTTTCATTGCTTTCAACTATATATCTTATCTAAAAAACACAAATAAATCAATTTATAATCATCTTGGTCTATCCGAACAAAGGCGTAAAATCAAAATTTATCTTGATGCTGAAATTTACTAATTTTTAGACATAAAAACTAAATTTACCTTGAAAATTATGTTATATTATAATAGTTGGTTAATTAGCATTTGATGATGCAAAAAATTTGCACCTGAAATATTTCGAGCTTGAGCAGCGAACAAGCACGATCTAGATCTCCGAATACCTGCAACAAAGACGAGGAGGTGTGTCTTCGTTACCCCTCCGATGCTTAAGTCAGTAAAGAGGAGGAAAAATATTTATGCAAGAGGCTATTAATTGTAGATATATTTGTGTACTTGAATTGTGATTGAGAGGCGAGTATTTATAGAGGTGCGTAATTGAATCCTTGTAGGACTAAGGTGCTTGAAACTAGGCATGAGTCCTTTTGGAAATCATCTTCCTAATTATTTGGGTTAAGGTTATAAGTCCCAGATAAGGTTCTGTTGGAAGATGAGTTCTATTGAGATTAGGAAGTTGTAGACTCTACGTGTCAGATTAAGTCATGCCCGATCAATGAGAGGCGTAACCCGAGCATCATGCACCCCGATCACATCATGCACATTTTTGGTGAGATATATCTACTCGAGGTATTCTATCATCAGGGTATTATGAGTGGTCGGAGTAACGTTTTCACCATAGAAATTTCTAATGTTATCGGGGGTTATATTCTCCTGGGGTTGTTCATGTCATCGGGATTCTCAATATGGTGTATGGTGTAATATTCAAGTACTCGGACTCGATGTTCATATGTTGTTCGGGGATATTAAGATATGACGTGGCTAAATATTCAAGTGTTGGGGATGAAGACAAATGATATGCTCGGGGTATAAATGATTATCGGTGTTGAGGATATCCTTGGGGGTATCAAGATGTAATATGGGATAATATTCATGTATTCGAACTCGAGGTCATCATCGGGTTTATGATGGTCGAGATTGAGGCCTTCCTCAGAGATAAAAAATATAATATAGGGTGATATTCATGTGGTCGGGATTGAGACCTCCTCGGGTTCATGATGATCCTCGAAATTACACATTTGCTTAGGAGATTATGTTTTGTCAAAGAGCTCGGGATTGAGACTTTTCTGAAGGCTTGGGTATGAATAAAATTTATACTCATCAGTATCCATTTGTCATAATTTATTCTCTATTCTGTAAAAAGTATTTTGTTTATAAATAAATAAATTTAATATTTTTCAGATAAAATATGTGACTGAAATGAAATTTGAAAAAACAAAAATGGTTAACACAATCGATAGAATAGTTTGTTGTATAATTATGGAATTTTGAACACAAATAAGATAAAGACAACATAACGTTGCGTAATGGGTAGGGAACCTAAGAAGATAGGATGTCAAAATAGTACTACATGATATATTTCACCTACAAGTTAATTACTTTCGTTTGGTAAATAAAATAAATTAATTTATAAAATAATTTATAAGTTATATATATATATTGTGTTAGATGGTTAAAGAAATAGTTTCTTTTGATTTTTTTGTGTTTTTGAGATAAAACATGTGGTTAAAAATTAAAAAGAGAAAATATATGAAAAAATATTTTGAGAAATTCTGTAATTTAAAAAATGGTTTACGGTATGTTTGGTAATTTTTTTTCCAAATCACTATTTAACCACTCACATTTTCCCTTTCCAATTTTTAACTACACATTTGATTTAGAAAACACAAAAAAGGGAACATTTTGCCATCTCTCCACCTACCGCCGAACACCGATAATTTCTCAAATTACTTATTAACCACACTCATTTTTTCTTTTCAATTTTTAACACGTACTTTTTACCTCAAAATCAAAAATAAATAAATATCTAATTTTTCCATATTACTTTTCAACTAAACAAAAATTTTGAAACCACTTTTCAACTAAATATTTTACCTAGAAAACAAAATATTCTTTATTTATAAATTATTTTGGACTGCCAAACAAAAACCCGGGTACTTACAAAGTAGAGCTTACAACATCAACTTTAGCGACAAGTGCTACCGTTCTTCAATCTTGAACTTAGATAAAACATCACTTTCTCGACTACTCTCAGCATATAACACCAGTGTAGTGCAAATTGCATTAGCCACCTATCAATCTTGCAAATGTCACCTAAATATGAAGCACTTCAATGCTATACATCATTGCGTCTGACCAAACTAAGCTCCTATTTAATTCTGATTAAAACTCGATTTTACTCTTAAATCAAATATAACAATTAATTTTAACCACACGTTTTATGAGACTCACGATCTTTGAACCACACATTTTATCAGATTTTATCATAATCTACTGAAAAACTAATTTTTATCTATATCAAATAGTGTCTAACAAACTTCGAATTATTTAACATATATTTGGTAAAAGTTGTTTGTTTATAAATAGAGAATTTTTTGTATTCGAGATAAAATATCTTTTTTAAAAATATATGTATAATTAAAAAATAATTTTGAGAAATGTATTATTTATAAACAAATTACTAAACAACCGCCAACGCACCATCTCTCTGTACACCAATCTGGACAAAACATCCTTTTCCTCTTTACTACCAATGCGATCCCGACTTATTCCTTTTACCGAGGTAAGAATTAGAGAAATATTCTGGATTGAGATGGTAGATTTCAGGGTAGGTGGCATAGCATAACTCAAGTACTGCTGAAGACATCAAGTATGCAGCTCTCTATAGTGAGTTTTTCATCCATCTTAATCTTGATGAGTACCGGAGTGGCCCAACGAGCAAGTACTCGTTGCATGTACCGGTGAGACCAATAACGAGGCTGAGAGCTAAGAAGGACAAGCAGGCAATGCAGAAATTTATGCAAGCTTGGATGAACAAGTGCTCAAGTGCAAGGTCGAATACTCCATTTTCAATGCATGACAAAATGGAAGAAGAGCCAAAACCATTATAATGCATTTGGGTCAAAGAACAACCAGAAAAGGAGGCAGAAGGCATTTTACGACCGTAAAGGCTGAAGTTACGACCGTAACTTTTTCATCGCACAAATTGGACAGCAAGGGACTAACGGCCGTAAATATCCTTTTCGCAACCGTAATTGAATTAGGAGATTTTTATTTAGCATTAACTTACGGCATTAAGAACCTATCTCACGACCGTAAGAGATAAAACAACTTTTGGACCCGAGGGTCACTTACGACCGTAAACCCGTATGTTACGGCCGTAACTAGCACCGTGTTTTAATTGTTGTTTTGTGGCTAGGGTTATTTCTTACGCATTTCTTGGCAATATTATGCTTTCTTTTTCATTGTAAAACACAATTTTGAGATTTATGATAAATGATGGTGAGATATTCCCTTGTTTCTTCTCGCTCATGTTGAACAAACCGAACTTATCAAAGGATTAGACACCCTTTGTGGCGTTCTGTAACACCCCAAGTTTAAAATCTAAAATCCTAGGCGTGTTAACTTCCATTCACCTTAAATGCGGAAATAATCGTTTAAAAACATTTAAACTTTTCATTTTCTATTATAAAATTTAAGAAAAATCTTGGCAGAGTCTCCTCTATAACTTGGACATAGCCAACTTGTAGAGGGACATCATACCTACAATACAAATGCAATTCTCAACTCATTCAACATCCAACATTCAGCATCCAACCACAATTCCAAAATTTAACTTCAACATCAATTCCAAACTCCTAAATATAAATAAATTTAAACCATGAGCTCCATTTAACTAAATGGAGGATTGATAAACTACTAAAGAGATAAATGATTTATCAAAAACTAAATCCAATAAACAATTAAAAGAATGAACTAATAAAAATAACTAAAACATTTATGAAATTCCACTTCAAACCCTATTTAAAATGATAAATCGTGGTACTGTCTGAGTCAGCTGCCAAGTGCGCTCCTCGGATCACCTAACTTTCATTACCTGAAATGTTGGGGAGGGATTGGGGTGAGCTAAAGCTCAATAAGTAAACTTTATGCATGAAATGCATGCTTATGACATGAATGCTTTAAAAATTCCATATATGTATCCTCATTTACTTTACTTTCCAGAACATTCAAACATTTCAAAACTTTCACTTCATTTCCATCGTGAGTTCACTTGGTGTATCTTCTAGTCAATCAGATAACAGTGGGCAATTCTTATTTGGAACCAGATTAACTTTCACATTTCCACCGCAAAGCGGCTTATTCACTTCATTCCACCGCAAAGTGGCTCATTCACTTCATTCCACCGCAAAGCGGTTTAACAGTCCACCGTAAAACGGTTGAACATTCTGTCGCAAAGCGACTTAATTCGGGTACGCCGGTCCCCCGCGCCCCATTTCCCACTCGCATCTTTCATGAACTAGAAGTACACCAATTCTTTCTTAAAAACTTGGGATACATAACTTTTGAACAAACTTGCACCTTGACACATTTCTTTCATTTAAAAACATTTGATTTCTCAATTTCGATGCCAATGCAAGCTTGATGATGCAATGACATGATAATGTGCATGCTTGAACGTTCTTCATAATAACATATACTTTCATAAAGTAAATGAGATTCATCAAAGCGGTAAGTTGCAAACAGTCGTTTACACATTAATTTCACATTTACATTCCACTTTGATAAAAATAGGGGGAAGTTTACTTACTTGACATCCTTAGTAGTTACCGTTATCTTGATTTGCAAGTGAAAGAGTCCCAGATGCCCGTGACATCAATGTACCAATTCTCCTAATTATTTTCATCCATTCATACAATACAACCTTTAGTTAGAAACCAAAATTTAAACTCCTAACCAAGGCTAAAACTTCCATTTAATATATAATTCAGACCAAACGGAACCTTAAGCCGTGTCCAACACATTTAACACCATATTCGAAATGAACAATCAATTCAATACACAATAGAAAAGTTTTACTCATCTTTTAGTTCAAACTAAAATTCAAAATTACATTACCTAACTTTACAAAATTTCTCAATTAAATTTCTAATTATTCATAGTAAAAATTTCGAAAATATGGTTGTAAACTGAAGATTTACCATTATGGATCAATATTAAATTTAACATTGCTAAAATTTGGAATCTGCAAATAATTTATAAACCCAAATTTCATATCATAACTCAACCATTACCAAACAATTAATTAATTCATAATCCCATCAAATATGAAATATTCACATACTTCAATAAATATGACTTTTAAATATTCATAACTAAAGTTAAAACTTCAATTTAACCTAATGTGACCTTACATTAACACTAAAGCACATAAAACCAGTTAAAACACCTTTCATACTCCCAATTCTCAAAACATGACATTTTAAATCCTTAAAAAGCATAGGAATGTAGGATTATAATTAATGTCTCAATTTAAAATAAAATTAATTAAAATAACCTGCATTAATAAATTCCAAAAATCTGAAATCCTAACTTTAAGTTCCAAATAAACTCTTAAATCTAAAATTACAAATTCCAATCCAAAAGTTAAAATTTTAAACAGTTAACTAATCCCACAAATTCGAAATCCTCAAATTTACCCGAAATAACAGAAATTCAATTAAACTAACTCAATTTAAACAAGGTATATTTCACAAATTCTAAATCTGAAATTTCTCAATACATACACACGTGCATATAAAAACATATACATATATTCCACTAAATGAATCAAATGTATACATACATATATATAAACATTACTCAAATGTCAAAATTAACCTTTAAAATTCGAAATTTACATATTTTGAAATCTGAAATTTTCAGAATTTTAGTATATATACATACACTCAACATATATATACATCAATAAACATATATGTGTGCGCGAGTGTGTGTGTAGTGTGTGTACGTGTGCGTGTGTGCGCAGCGGTGAAGGGGTGAAATATGGTCTCACTGAGGGCAGGGAAGTGGTGGGGCCGAGGTTGTGGTCGCCGGCGGTGTGGTGATTGACGTCGAGTGGGCGTGAGCCGAGAGGGAAGGTTGCGGGAAGAGAGAGAGCGACCGAGAGGCGTGAGTGAGGGAAGAATGCCTCGGTTTAGGTTTTGATTGTTTAAGTTTTGGAAATTTGCAATTTAGTCCCTCAGCTCTCATAAATTGGTAATTTAAGTCCAGGACCCTCAAATAAAATTTCAAAGTGTCACCAAACTTTTCTCAACTTCAATTTAATGCAATTTAGGCACTTACTACTCAATAAAAATAGAAATGGTAAGTAACAATTAAAATAAACAATTAGACATGGAATTGTACGTAAACAATTTATAAATATCTTAATTGGCACATTGATCGAGACGGCATCCAAGTCCTTCCACTGCAAAATAATTCAACTTATAGACATTAAAGATCATAAATTTATAATTTATAATAACATTCACATGAATATTACGTGAAATTTAAAATTGCACGTAAAAATAAAAAGCGGTCTTACACGTTCCCTCTCTGTGGTTCTTATCTTTGCATCGTAATGGGTCTCGAGTTTAATATACCCCTGATTCTTGCGTCGTGAGGTCGGGGTTGCATTGCTATCGTCTACCAATTGGATTTGGGGTTTTTCGGCGTTTCGAGTTTTAATTCCGCGTGTTCTCCGTGATCCCCATAACGGATCACATCATCTGATATCAGAGCTAGTCTCTAAATCCAATTTTTTTATATTTCTCGTTTTGATTTTTGTTGTTGTTCGTTTATTGAAATTCCATTCAATTCTTGAGTTTCTTAAAATTCTTCATTAATTCAAGATTGATCGTAGTTTCAATTCTTGTTCTTTGATTGTTCTTGAATAGAAAAAAAAAAAGGAATACAAAATTCAAAAAAAAAAAAAAAAAAAAAAAGAAAGAAAGAAAGAAAGGAAAAGTGATTATTATTGATAATCAAGAACAAGAACACAGTTTCAAATTCAAGAATACATTTCTTGATTTCTTTTACATTATTTCCTACATTCTTGAAAATCTTTCATTCCTTATTGCGTCAATATTCTTAATTCCAGAAATTTATTTCTTAAAGATTCTTGAGTCCAATATTCCATTCATAAATTTGTGTCTTGCACCTTGGGTATAATTCTACAGAGACCAAATCCGTGACTAGTTTGGTGGGTTCTTTGAGAACTTGAGAAAAGGGAATAGAGAGGAAAAAGGCAGAGTGGTGGGATTGATAGAGGGAAAAAGCCGAATAGAGTGATACACGAGTCCTAAACACGTGAGGATCATTATTTAAATTTTCTTTTCCTTATTACTAACCATGTCACAGAAAGAAACATCGTCCACAGCAGAGGATCATCAAAATTTCCAAATGCTTGCAATGATCAAGGAGCGGTTTGCAAAATTGGAGGCAAAGTGGGATGCGAAGTTTGGACCACATCCAGGCGTGAATGTAGGAGGGACTAATAATCCAGTGGATACACGTGGTGCGGGAATTGTTCAACCACGTCAGGGACAACCGCGCACATTCCCTTATTTGCGGAGGCCACTAAGGTATGACTTCAACCCTCAATATGGAGTTAGAAATGAAGATGTTGAGGATGTTGATAGTGATGGTGATAGTGGAGACTTGTCCATAGCTAGTGTGGGTAGGATACGGGATCGAGGAGAAAAGCGTGAGAGGGGTTATAGGCGTGAACGTAGGGATAGAGATGACATAGATGGGCATGTTGGTAACATAAAAATGTCCATCCCTCCTTTTCAAGGTAAAAGCAATCCGAAAATCTATTTTGAGTGGGAAAAGAGGGTTGAACTAATTTTTGATTGTCATAACTATTATGAGGCTAAAAATGTTAAATTGGCGGTTGTAGAATTCACAGACTATGCTATAGTATGGCAGGATCAGTTGGTGACTAGTAAAAGAAGGAATAGAGAGAGACATGTTGAGACTTGGGATGAGTTGAAGGCCCTTATGAGAAAAAAGGTTTGTACCCAAGCATTACTTCCGAGACATCTACCAAAAACTACAAACTCTTTCCCAAGGTAATAGGAGTGTGGAGGAATACCATAGAGAGATGGAGATGGCTATGATTAGGGAAAACATCGAAGAGGATCCGGAGGCGACCATGGCTAGATTTTTAAGTGGTTTGAACCGAGAAACTTCTAACGTGATTGAATTGCAGCATTATGTTGAGTTGGAGGAGATGTTACATATGGCCATGAAGATGGAAAGGCAGTTAAAAGGAAAGGGGACAGCGAGATTTCCTGCAGGTTCTACTTCTTTTGGGAAACCTGCATGGAGTGGGAATTCCAAAAATGATGGGGCTGTGCAAAAGGGGAAGTTTGAGTCACCAAAGGGGAAGGAGGAGCCACCCAACAAAGGTAAAACCAATTCTGACTCTCAAACTCCTAGGAGTAGAGACATTAGGTGTTTTAAATGTACGGGTCTTGGGCATATTTCTTCTCAATGTCCAAATAAAAGGGTGTTGGTTGTGCGTAGTGGGGTATTGGTGTCGGAAGATGAGGAGGAAGTAGAGGATGAGTTTAAGGACATGCTTGGGTTAGAAGATGCTAGTGATTGTGAGGATGGGGACTATGCTGTAACTCAATCACTTATTACTAGGCATGCCCTTAGTACACAAGCTAAGGTTGAGGAGTTGGGTGAGCAGAGAGAGAATATTTTCCATCCTAGGTGCTTTGTGAATAACAAAGTATGTAATTTGATCATTGATGGGGGTAGTTGTACAAATGTGGCTAGTGCTACTCTTGTGGAAAAGTTGTGCTTACCTATGATAAAGCATCCTAGACCCTATAAACTGCAATGGTTAAATGAATCTGGGGAATTAAAGGTGAATAAGCAAGTGGTGATTGATCTTGCTATCGGGAAATATGAAGATAGGGTGGTTTGTGATGTGGTTCCCATGCAAGCGGGACACATCTTGTTAGGTAGGTCGTGGCAATTTGACAAAAGGGTTATTCATGATGGCTACAAAAATAGATATACTTTTACCAAGGATGGGAAAAGTATAAAACTTATGCCTTTGACACCACAACAGGTCTATGAGGACCAACTGAAATTAAAAAGTGAGGAAGAGGAAAAGAGAGTTGGGACCACGATCCCAGAAAAGGAGAACTGAGTGATCAAAAGAGAGTTGAGAACACGATCCTAGAAAAAGGAGAGATGAGTGATTAAAAGAGAGTTGGGACCACGATCCTAGAAAAAAGAGAGGGTGTGAAGAGTGCCAGAAAAGAAATAAGAGAGAAAACAAAGGTGAACTTCTACGCAAAACAAAGTGAGATCACCAAAGCCATATATGAAAAAAAAAAACTAGTAATTTTTTTAATGTATAAGGAATCTTTCCTTGCACTTGATGAATGTAACGCCCCGAGTTCTAAATACCCGGTTCACCACGTCATCGTCTGATCTAACTTTTAAAATAATATTTTAGCGGAAGAAATAACTGAAATTCGTTTTTGGCAACATTAAATAAACTGTAATGGTCGATAAAATCTAAAACCCTTATGAAACAATTCAAAATAATAAATCGAGCAATTAATATTGTAAAACAATTTGCAATGTCATAATTTCTCAAATAATTGAAATTCTCAAAATTATCCAATGTTTGGAAATACGGATCATTAAATTAATATTTTCAACCATTTAACAACTATTGCCACACTCATCCATCACTTGTCACCCTCTCCGAAATCTGCAAATATTGTTAAAATAGACATGAGCATTTCATAAAAATACTCAGTAAACTCATCGCTCATTATTTAATCTATAATATAATTGAACACATAAATGCATGTTCTTTAGAAACATAGGGTGTGGGTAGTCTCTTCTTGTACATTAAAGCACGGGGCTTCTCTTTGAAAAATCATAGGCTCTTTAAAATTATCGGGTGTGGGTAGTCTCGTCTCGTGCACTTAAGGCACGTATGTTATGCATAACATCATCATTTATCTTGCAAGATATTCTCTTCTTTCTTTCTCATGCATAAAATTAAGTAAGTTATGACAAGCATAACAACATAATTATTTCCGAATAAATACATTCTCGTCTTTTTTCATAACAATGACTTTCACATAAGTCACATAACATACACATTCACATGCAATCACAATTTAAATCAATTAATAGGGGCGAGTCTATCTTAAACTTGACGAGTGCAAAGTTGAGCAGGAAACGATTTCAATTCTTTAATTCTCCGTACGCTTTCTCTAGAAAATTAGAAGATTAAGTCGAATTAGTCTTTTGAAATTTATAGTTTAAAAATGATAATTTACAATTTGGGAACTGAAATTGATGATTTGAAAGTTGATGGGCTAAAATGGATAATTTGAAAGTTGAGGGACTAAAATGAATACTTTGAAAGTTTAGGGACTAAAATGTATAATTTGAAAGTTGAGGGACTAAAATGATAATTTGAAAGTTGAAGGACTAAAATGTAAATTTTTAAAAGTTGGGTCGAAGCTTAAAATGAATATTAAATTGTAGGGCTTGAAATAAGTGAGTTTAAAAATGAACGCAACGACGCCGGCCGCGAGCAGGGGGGGTTCTGCCGGAGTTAAACGCCGGCGATCCACGGTGGTATCACCGCCGTTGCGTGACGGTGACAAGGAGGAGGTGTTGGTAGCAAAAAGGGCAGGATTTGGTGCTGATTCGAGGTGAAGCCAAGGTTCTTGGTGGGACGATTTCCGGCGAAACACCGGTGATTGAGGTAAGAAAATGAATTTCTTGCTTCCGGGGTTTTTCCCTTCTTGGTTTTGATTTTGATTTTGGCTTATTTGGTGAGGATTTGGAGGCGACAGGGGAGGCTGTCCGTGTGCGATGGTGATGGTGGTTTGGGTTCTTGATTGAGGTGGTGTTGGCCGTGAATGGTGGTGCTGCATGTGGGTTTTGTTCGATCGATTGGATGGTGGTGGCGGCTGTGGTGCGTGTTGTGAGGAAGCAGTGGTTGCAGGTTGGTTGTGGTTTTTTGGTGGTGACGATGATGATGATGATGATGATGATGATGATGATGATGATGATGATGATGATGATGATGATGCTGCTGAAGGAAATGGTTGTGGTTCTATAGTGGTGGTGGTAGGGTTGCGATGAGGCAGGTTTGGGCGATGCTTAGTGATGAAGGTGGTGGCTGCTCCATGGTGAAGATAGTGGTGCTGGTTGCATTGGTGGTTTGGGTTGTGCAGTGAACAAAAACGGGTAGGGTGATGATGATGATTCATAAGGAATTCTTACCTTGGGGTTGCTGGAAATGGTGTTAAGAGGAGGCTGCTACAATGGAGTTGAAATGGGAATGAGCTTGAGGCTGCTGCCAATGTCGTTTGTGTTCAGGGAATGAGTTGAGAGGAAAGGAGAGGTTGGTGAAGATGGTGATGCCGAAATGGGTTGGATTGTGTAGTGTATAAGAGAGTTTGACAGATATGGTGTAGTATTGGATTGATGTAATGGATGGGGGTTGGTGGTGTGAAACTCTTAACAAGCAATGCACATAATTCGAGGAAAAATCTTACGCGAATTGAATTGGGTCGGAAGAACGAAACTGATAAAATGAGATTGACGAAATTTGGAATTTAAAATGATTTAGAAAATAATAATTAAAATAAATAATTAAAATAATAAAATTTTGGAAATTCGAAATTTATTTTAAAATCGAACGAACTCGATATTTCTCGACTTGGCTAGACGAACGCGTCGTGAAGTTAACTTAAAAATGAATTAGATTGAAGCGACACCGTTTTCATGATTTTAAAATAATTATTAAATGCGTAAAAATTCTTGGTCGCTACAATGAAGCTAACCACCCCCTCCCCAGTTTAGCTGTGTCTCTTTTGCAGGAATTTGAAGATTTGTTTCCCAAGAAAATACCTAGTGGGCTTCCACCTATTCGTGGGATTGAGCACCAAATTGATTTTGTACTTGGAGCTGTCATTCCAAATAGGCCAGCTTATTGGAGTAATCCGGAAGAAACAAATGAGCTTTAAAGATAAGTCAAGGAATTGTTGAACAAAGGCTATGTCAGAGAAAGCATGAGCCCATGTGCAGTACCAATGTTGCTAGTGCCCAAAAAGGATGGAACTTGGAGGATGTGCGTGGATTGTAGGGCAGTCAACAATATCACGGTAAAGTATCGTCATCTTATACCTAGATTAGATGATATGCTTGATGAGTTGCATGGGGCTTGTATGTTTAGCAAAATAAATCTTAAAAGTGGCTATCACCAAATTCGCATGAAAGAAGGTGATGAATGGAAAACCGCCTTCAAAACCGAATATGGTTTAAATGAATGGCTGGTTATGCCATTTGGCCTGTCTAATGCACCTAGCACTTTTATGAGACTAATGAACCATGTTTTGTGTGCTTACATTGGTAAATTCGATGTGGTATACTTTGATGACATTTTGGTATGTAGTAAGAGCTTAGGTGATCACATTGAATATTTAAGGTTTGTTTTGGAAGTTTTGAAAACTGAAAAACTATATGCTAATTTTAAAAAGTGTACTTTTTGCATGGAGAAAGTGGTTTTTCTTGGGTTTGTTGTTAGTGCTAATGGAGTCGAAGTTGATGAGGAGAAACTCAAGTCATTAAAGAGTGGCCAACCCTGAAAAGCATTACTGAGGTTAGAAGCTTCCATGGGTTAGCTGGATTTTATAGGAGGTTTGTTAAAGACTTTAGTACACTTGCAGCACCACTCACAGAAATAGTTAAGAAAAGTGTAGGATTCCATTTGGGGGTTGCCCAAGAAAATGCTTTTAATTTGCTTAAAGATAGGTTATGATTTGCACCGATTTTGGCCTTACCTAATTTTAACCAAACTTTTGAGATGGAGTGTGATGCATCAGGAATAGGAATTGGAGCTGTTCTTATGCAGGAAAAGAGACCAATAGCACATTTTAGTGAAAAATTGAGTGGGGAAGCACTAAACTACCCAACCTATGACAAGGAGCTTTATTCTCTTGTTCGAGCATTGGAAATGTGGCAGCACTATCTGTGGCCAAAGAAATTCATCATACACACTGACCACGAGTCACTGAAACACCTCAAGGGACAAGGTAAGCTAAACAAAAGACACGCCCGTTGGATGGAATTCATTGAGACTTTTCCCTATGTCATCCGCTACAAGCAAGATAAGGAGAATGTGGTAGCAGATGCCCTTTCTCGAAGGTATGTTCTTTTAACTTCTTTAAATGCGAAGTTACTTGGATTTGAGTATATAAAAGGTATGTATACTGATGATCCTGATTTTTCCACTATTTATGCTTCATGCGAAAAATGTGCTGTTGAAAAGTTTTATAGGCATGATGGATATCTGTTTAGGGAAAATAAGCTATGTGTGCCAAATTGTTCTATGCGTGAATTGTTAGTGCGTGAAGCACTTGGTGGGAGATTAATGGGACATTTTGTTGTCTTGAAAACTTTAGAAACACTGCAGGAACATTTTTGTTGACCTAAAATGAAAAGGGATGTTCACCATATTTGTGACAGATGCATAACTTGTAAACAAGCTAAATCTAGGGTCCTACCACAGGGATTGTATACGCCTTTACCTGTGCCTAATGAAACTTGGGTAGATATATCTATGGATTTTGTTTTAGGTTTGCCAAGGACAAAAAAAGGTAGGGACTCTATATTTGTGGTCGTGCATAGGTTTAGTAAAATGGCACATTTCATCCCTTGTCATACAACTGACGATGCAACAAACATAGCAGACCTATTCTTTAGGGAGGTTGTAAGACTCCATGGGGTACCTCGGAGTATTGTGTCTGATAGGGATGTTAGGTTCCTTAGCTACTTTTGGAAAGTCTTGTGGGGGAAGATGGGTACTAAGTTGTTATTTTCTACTACATGTCACCCTCAAACTGATGGTCAAACAGAGGTAGTTAATAGAACATTAATTCAACTTTTGCGCACTATTATAAATAAAAACCTGAAGAGTTGGGAAGAATGTTTTCCTTTTGTTAAGTTTGCATATAATAGAGCTGTGCATTCTACCACATCATATTCACCTTTTGAAGTTGTTTATGGTTTCAACCCACTAACTCCTCTTGATTTAATTCATTTGTCTGTAGATGAAATGAGTAGTTTGGACGGGGAGAAACAGGCCAAGCTTGTAAAGTCAATCAATGAGAAGGTGAAGGACCAAATAGAGAAGAAGAACAAGCGTTATGCATCCCAAGCAAACAAAGGGTGGAAGCATGTGACGTTCGAACCAGGTGATTGGGTGTGGGTGCACTTGCGAAAGGAGCGGTTTCCAACACAACGGAAATCAAAGTTGCATCCAAGGGGAGATGGACCTTTTCAAGTCATTCAAAAGATAAACGAAAATGCATACAAGCTGGATCTCCCAGGTGAGTATAACGTTTCTGCTTCTTTTAACGTTGCTGACCTATCTCTGTTTGATGCAGGTGATGATTCGAGGACGAATATTTTTCAACAGGGAGGGGATGATGAGTACATGAGTGGCCCAACGAGCAAGAATCCGTTGCATGTACCGGTGGGACCAATAACGAGGTTGAGAGCTAAGAAGATCAAGCAGGCAATGGAGGGATTTATGCAAGCTTGGATGGACGAGTGCTCAAGTGCAAGGTCAAAGATTCCATTTTCAATGCATGACAAGATGGAATAAGGGCCAAAACCATTATAATGCATTTGGGTCAAAGAACAACCAGAAAAGGAGGCAGAAGGCCTTTTACAGCAGTAAAGGCTGAAGTTACGGCTGTAACTTTTCCATCTCACAAATTGGACAGCAAGGGACTTACGTCCGTAAATATCCTTTTCACGGCCGTAATTGAATTAGGGGATTTTTATTCAGCATGTAACTTACGGCCCTAAGAACCTATGTCACGGCCGTAAGAGATAAAACAACTTTTGAACCCGAGGGTCACTTACGGCCGTAAACCTGTATGTTACGACCGTAACTAGCGCCGCGTTTTAATTGTTGTTTTGCGGCTAGGGTTATTTCTTACACGTTTTTTGGCTATATTATGTTTTCTTTTTCATTGTAAAACACAATTTTGAGATTTATGATAAATGAAGGTGAGATATTCCCTTGTTTCTTCTCGTTCTTGTTGAACAAACCGAACTTATCAAAGGATTAGACACTCTTTGTGGCGTTCCCCCTCTGTGGTTCGTATTTCCGCATCGTAACGGGTCTCGGGTTTAATATACCCTTGATTCTTGCGTCGTGAGGTCGGGGTTGCATTGCTATCGTCTACCAATTGGATTTTGGGCTTTTCGACGTTTCGAGTTTTAATTCTTTGTGTTCTCCGTGATCCCCATAACGGATCACATCACTTAATCTTAATCATAGTCTTATCTTAATATATTAATATATATGTAAAAGTAGAATAGCCGTTACCAAAATACACACATAGTTTCCCGTCAAAAATTTTTTTTGCTAAAAAATACTTCCTTCATTCCATTTGTATAGGCTACATTTCTATTTTCTCTTATCCCAATTATATAGACTTATTTCTTTATTGGAAAATATTAATTTTTTTTTGTTTACAAATGTATCCATATTTAATACTTCCAATAATAATAGTTTTGATACTTAAATAAGGGTAATTTGAGATTTTTCTTTACCAAAATTACATTTTCAATAACATTAAATATGTTTTTTTTTTTAATTTATGTGAAAAGTAAAACAAGCCTATACAAATGAGACGGACGGAGTAGTATATTAAATATTTTAGCAATTATTATTTTACATGTGTCATTAATTGCATTGACATCCATGTTATGTTATGCTATTGATAATATCAAAATGTTATTTTTTCTATTTTATTATTGTTTTAATAATTATTGTGTTATTTTGAAATCGAAAGATATCTAATATGAGTGTCAAACTAAAGATCACAGTGAGAAGTTTAATGCAAGCTAACAAGTAAGAGCAAATTGTAAATATATTATCTGTAAAATCATATAAAAAATTAAAGGTAAAATTTTATTATATTTTTCCTCAATATTTAATTCATTTTAAATTATATCATTTAAGTTCTATAATATTATCTATAATTAGTTAACTAAATTAATTTTAGTCATAAATGATTAATTTATGTTCTGATTTTTCTCATCAAATTAAAATAAATAATAAATATACGAATTTTTAAGGCAAATCCAATTAAGTTGGGTTAATTTTACAAACTTAAGATTTCTTCAATTCATTCATCATTTTCATATTATTTTTATTTATTTATTGATTCTGTTCATTTTTCTATTTTTCATTATAAATTTAAATAACTAAAATATGCAAAAATATATTACAGATTTTAACAATTAGTTCATATAATTTCTATTAAATAATTGATCGATTAGTAATTTTTATTAAAATAATAGTGTAACAATATGAAGAAAGAAATCGTCAACATGAAGAAAGAATGATCAATTAATGTAATAATATTTATTAAAATTAATGATTATTTTTTTTAGAAAAACACTTGAAATTAATAATTAATGCTTAAAAAATTAAATTATATCAAAAAAGTCTATCCTACACCTCTTTTGAGAAAAATATGATGAAGAACAATATATCAAAAAGAAAAACGTCAATGCTAAAGAAACTATGTAAGTTGAGTTTTGCACATGTATTGTATGAGCCTAATTTTGTAGTTCAAAAGTTTTTTTTAAAAAGAGAATTTCATTTATTGAACGTTAATTTCAGAAATGAAGTTAATATATTTACGGTACAATCTCTAAAACACTTAATTCATGACATATTTTTCCGTAAAGAGATAAAACAATTCAACAGTTTACAATTTTATTAAAATATTAAAAAAATAATTATATGTCGTAAAAAATGGTGACACTTTATTTCTTAATTTTATTAACATATATAGAGAAAAAACCCACTATATATATTTTATTTATATTTTCATTAATAATTTTTTTATTGACATATCGCATTTAAAAATTTAAAATTATTAATCATTCGAATGATCTCTTGAGTTAGATTCCATGGTCGTACACCACAAATTTTGAGGTTGATTTTCACTTTCGCGCATCGTCAATGTTGCTTAATTTGTTATATTTATTTATATATATGACCACATATATTTAATTTGTTACAATTACTTTATTTTATGTAAATTATAATATTTTGAGGGTTATTATTTCTATTCATTTTAGTAAAAAATATTTGGACTAAATTTTTTATTTATTCTATACAACGTATATTTGAAAAATTGCATTATTTAATTTAAATTTGAACAATTGTTTAAATATATTTTGTCTATAGTAACTTTCGTGTATCACACAGGTGTGAGCAATTACAAACTATACAAATAATGTATTATTTAAAGAAGTTTTTCAAAATTGATGAGAGTTGTAATTTATTTCTATTTTGAACTTTCGTTGATAGTCTATATCATTAATCAAAACAAATGATGTATTCAAATTTTTCCCTATTTTGTAATGATATTTACAGTAAAATCATTTCACATTATTTTTCCGTGCAACACATGGATATGATACTAGTAGGTTGAAGAGACAGATATTGAACACCAACGAACCATAGCCAAAGATCGAATTTCACACTCAAGACTGGATGAGAGTAAAACAAAGGTTAGAAATTACACAATTAAAAGAAACTTTCATGAACCAAGTATTATGGTAGCAGAACATTGTTTCAAGGATTAGTTGTATCAAAATATTCATAAAAATTAACAAATAGGTGTGTTAGGATTTTTTGGTCCTAATCAAACCTCGGAGGCAATGATAATAAACAATGTCGGATTTTAAGTTTCGTAGGCCCTCGGCCCATAATCGAAGTATTGCCCAATCTCCACAATTAGGTAGCCGACGTGCTAAGAGATTTACTGCCCACGTCGAGGTTTTAATTGGGTCTCGACCCTGTTGCTCGATGTGTAGGCTTCGGAGACGACCCATTTTAATTATGGCTTCCCTAATTAAACCCTAAACCTATATCTACCCGACCCTCCCCATTTGGCTCAACAAAACGCTCACTCTCACGACACTCCCTCCCTCTCTTCTCTGTGAAGAAACGGCACCTTCCCTTTTCTCTTTGTGAGAAACCGTCTCCCTCCATCGGGGTGACCACCACCGTGTGCTCTCTGTGCGCCTCCTGCTTCGGTTCTTGCTTGTGGGTCACGGTGTTCGGCCCTTGCTGTGAACAGTGTTCCGTGTCCTTGCTGGTTGTGCCTTCTTGTTTCCTTTGTTAGGAAGCCTTGTTCTTGGTTTAGGGGAGGCGGTGTTCGAGCCTTTTGGTGGCCGAGCCTTATTGTGGTTACCTTGTGCGGTTCCTTGTGGTGGTTCCTCCTCTGTGATATCGGTTCCTTGTGGTGGTTCTTCCTCTGTGCAGCCCGGTTTACCTTGTGTGGGAGGTGTGTGTTGGCAGTGGGTCTCTTGGCCGGTTTGGGGGTTGTCTTGGAGTGTTCTCTAGGCGGGTAGTGGTGTTACCATTGTAGGGGATTTGACTGAAATTTGAGCCCTTGATTTCACCCTGTGCAGTCCGCTAATTCGCTGAAAATGGGAGTTATCATTACTTGCCTAATTATATTGTTTATGTATTGATTCAATTACATTGCTAATCATATTGTTTACTTCCGCTGCATTATTGACTAATCTCGATTACTTTGTGTCTTGCGAGGTTGGATTAATTCAACAAGGTGTACTTTCAGCAGCAATCTAGCCAGATAATTGATCGAAGTTTTGAATAAAATTATAAGGCTGAAATCTTGCTCTAGGCTAGGGATGACAATAATATACACAGACTTGATACCCGTTGGAGACCCGACATAAATAGACGAGGATTACCCGACTAAATGAGTTGTGGGTCGGGTATGGAGATGAATTTTAAAAATCGACATAGGTATGGGTGGGTCAGGTGTGAATTTTACTTCAAGACCCATACCCAACTCGTATACCCATTAATTTCCTTAAAAAAAATTATAGAATTTAAAACAAAAGTGATCGTGTAAGAAAACAATAAAATAATAGAATTCAAATATCTATTAACATTGTTGACGTTTAAACTTTAATATGTTTAAACTATTGATATTCTTCCCATCTAAAAAATTGTTTAAATTCACTTGTGTAGTTTCAACCTAGAACTAAAAAAAAACTTTTTTTCAAGTCAAATTCAAGTAAAGCCCAACATTTAGTTGATTCAAGTTAATTAGGAGTATATCTAACCTATAACCTATTTATAGCTCTCAACAAATAAATAAATAATAGATAATGTGTTTCAAATGGGTATAAAAGCATACTCGCCTCCGATCCGTCATTCTTAAATGAGTACATGGATAAGGTATGGATGTTGTAAATTTTTAGTGGGTAGGATACGGATTTAACAAACTCGACACATTGCCATCCCTATTCTAGACTGTCTTTCATAGAATTGAACAATAAATGAAAAAATATGGAGAATCAAATACAAACCCCCATTTAAAATGCAGTAGTGTCTAAATTGATCAATCACTTGAAATTAGTGACAAAACTATGAATATATTTATCTGTTCACTGTTCAGCCACTTACAAACACATTAAAAGCGATAGATATTTAATATGCAATAAAAAGGTTAATGTAAGGGTAACTAACGAAAATTGTCCCTATCGTATGGGTTGATTTTTGAATTCATTTCTATCGTTTAATTTTTGACAATTATACCCTCAAAACCACTTTTAGTTGCGGAATTAGTCCGTACCATCAAAGTGTGTTAAATTTTGCTGTTAAATGCACATCTGGCAACTTTGTGGCAGTTTTAACGGGGGGAAAATCGTCAAAGCACCATAAGAAATTTAAAAAAAATGCTTACTGTAATTAAAAGGGAATAAACAATTTCACAACAAAGCAAATGGATAGCAAAATGGAGAAGAAGAAGGGTTATCTTCACTGGAATCTGGCCAACGACGAAGGACATTTCTTTCCAAAATTTCGGTCGAGTGCAACAAATTTCCTACCGTAAGTCCGTAAGGGTGTGGTACTGAGATTTTGGGTGAGCGGAGCAGATATCCAACCTATAGTAAGGGAGGTGCTGATGGTAGACTTCTGAAAGATTTCTCATACAACCATGCAAAACTCAATATTGTGGATTCAGATCTAAAACCAGATTCACCTAATTTGGTGAAAAACATGCTCATTTAGACTGCATTAGTTCTACTGATCATTGTGAAATTGAATGATCTGAGTTGGTCAAACCTTTTAAGTGATCTCATGCTGATAAACCACTTTAGATTCTCCACAAAATTACACTGATATATATTAGGGATATCCCACTAATTAAGGATCTTCCAACAATGAGCTGTTTGATGATCAATGATATTGATGCCAGACTTGGTAGATTTGGTGAGCTAATTTTGATATTAATTGCTCGTTTGGTAACGGGAAAAATTTAACTTCAACTTTTCAACCATTCATTTTCAATCAAGCTCACAGTTTTTGACTTTTTAAACTTTTTCAATCATATATCCATCAAAAAATCCAAAAAAACTAAACTTTTCACATTACCAAACAGGCTCTAAATTTACAATTCTAATTAGATTATGTGTGTAAATTGTTCCAGTTCACTATTTATAAAAGCTCGTGCTCGTGCTCGAGTTGCTCAATATGGTTATTTATTTTCCCGTATTTGAATAATTGTTCAATCATTGAGAGTCCTGATGTGTATCCCCCTTTTTTTTCCTTACCAAGGTAACACCCAAATGACTGCCATTCTGTCAACAATCAAATTGTTGTTGGGACTCTTATGAATATCTCAGATAATCCTACAAGAGTAAGTATCGGGCAAGTGTGGAGAGAAGCAGACATAACAAACCGGATACCTATTATCTTTATAGGAAATGATTTTTCAACATATATGCTCCATTGATTCGTAATGGAAGGATATAAAATTATACTTCTCTATGTCTAGATGCAGTCTAGTAAGGGTAATATCTTAATTATGACCCTCCTGTGCAATTTTTGTTTTTTTTTAAGGAGTGATACTTTCTACTGTACAAAAGCTTTAAATTGGATAGGTTTGGTTATCTTATCATGTATATTATCATTTGGAAATGCAGTATTCGGCTTAAAGTTTGTCAATGTTTTACTTCCACTTTCCTGATGTTTTATTACTTCTTCACAAAGCTAAACTAGCAGGAAAGTCAAGCAGCAAAGGAGAAGCTAATAAGGCTTTGTCATTCTTTGAAACCATTCTTGGGTCATTGACATGGACAAAAGAAAGCATAGGTCGAGCAACACATATAGCTATTGATTGTGCAAACTTTGGTTTTGCCCCTAAGGTAAATTTCTTCCAGGCTTGAGATTGTTGGGATGCAAACAATCACACATTGGTTGTGAGGAAGGAAATAAACCACCATATAACCCAAGTGAGCTACTCCACCCATTATCAATTGGTTTTGGGTTGGAACCTCACTTGGGCCTGGGGTTTGGGCTTGAGATTGGGCAAAATTAAAATATCCATGATCCCAACAGTGGTATCAGAGCGTCAGGTGGTTCGAAGATTTTATTGGAGCAAAAGAAAATATGTCTGTCAAGTACGACGTGGAGAAATCTGATGGAAGAATTAATTTTGGCTTGTGGCAAGTACAAGTCAAGGATATTTTAATTCAGGTGGGTCTGCACAAAGCTTTGAAAGGAAAACCAACCGAGAGTTCTGACAAAGGAAAAGAAAAAGAAACCGAATCCAGCAAGATTGATGAAGATTGGGAAGATTTGGATTTGAGAGCTGCTAGTACAATACGACTTTGTTTGGCCAAGAATGTTCTTGCAAATATTCATGGGATATCTGTTGCTAAGGAACTTTGGGAAAAACTGGAAGAGTTGTATCAGACGAAAAACTTGTCAAATCGCTTGTATCTGAAGGAACAGTTTCATTCGTTGAGAATGAGCGCAGGTACAAAAATCTCCGACAATCTTAGTGTTCTTAACGGGATTGTTTCTGAACTGGAATCTATTGGAGTCAAAGTTGAAGATGAGGATAAAGCGTTGAGGCTCATCTGGTCTCTTCCATCCACGTTTGAGCACATCAAGCCGATTTTGATGTACGAGAAGGAAACGGTGGACTTTGCAGAAGTTACAAGTAAGTTGATCTCTGAAGAACGGAGATTGGGTGGAGGTGATAATTCATCTGGAAATAATTTGCTTGTTACTGAAAAGTGGAAGAGGGATAACTCCATGAAGAAGAAGGTTGTATGTTGGAACTGTGGACAATCCGGTCACGTAAGAAGAAATTGTCCAAAAGGTGGAGCAGACTCGGCTGACTGCTCAAAGGTGGACAATGCGACTCTCCTGGTGGAGGGCGGTGATGATGTACTCTGAGTAGGATGTGACATCCTCATGGCATGATGCCAGTTGCCATGATAGAGGATGTCTTCTTACGGCGGGTGCATGTGTTCGCACACAACATTGGTTTGACTTGGATGCAAGGTGTGTTGTTGAATTGATGTCGATGGCTGATGAGCTTCCATGGAAAATCAAACAATGAGAGTTGCACCATAATTTTTCAGCAATTTTGTTTTGGACATGAGCCGGTGAAAAACTCGGAGTTCGTTGATAATTCTGAGTGATTATACTCATATGGTGGAGTATGGGATCGTCAAAGTGGAAAAAGTTTGCATGTTTACCCAATGATTAATTTTTGAATATTTTGGCTCGAATGAATTTGTGTCAAGGTGGAGATTGTTGGGATATTTGACCCAAATTAAGAATCGAAATATCTTGGACAATTGATTTCCATATTAAAGTGGTTAACTTGGAGACCAAGTTAAAGGTGAAAAGGAAAATAAAAGACTTTATTTTGGTATTCTACTTCAATAAGAAACTTACTTGAACACGAAGTCTACATATTCTAGGGGTTGTTTTTACCTATAAATATGTGTCTTAGGGAGCCATAATATTGTGAATCTTATGTGAGACTAATTAGAGAGAATTGGAGAGCTTTATCTTTGTAGTTTCTTGTGAACTCTTTGTGGGATAATTTAAAGGGTAGAAATCACCATTCACCGAGATAATCCATCATAGCCGCTGCACACTATGTTACCATGGATCTTTCCATCTCGTGAGAAACCACATGAATTCTTCATCTTGAGGTTCATCATCTCGATTCATCTGCCATTGTTAGGAAGGAAATAAACCACCATATAACCCAAGTGAGCTACTCCACCCATTACCAATTGGTTTTGAGTTGGAACCTCACTTGGGCCTGGGGTTTGGGCTTGAGATTGGGCAAAATTAAAATATCCATGATCCCAACAGAGATCAGTCATCAACTCGTGGCCCAAGCTGAATGCTTCGGTATACTATTTTTCTATGTTTTTTGAATGAGAAATTATCCCTCACGCCAGTGTGTATTTGGAAATGGAGGACAAAATGTTTACATGACAACGATGTCTTGTTTGGCACCAAATGTTTATATTGTAATCTATAATATTAATACGGAACATATATATTTAAACATGATTCTATTCAGGATTTTGACTATAAAAATTAATTATTGTAAATCATAAAACATACCAGAATCCATAGCAATAATGCGGAAATATATGAGATCCTATCACGGCTTTTAATTCAATTTCGAACAAATATTAATCTGAAATTCGCATTATCTCCCTTAACTTAAGCCTTTAGTTGTGTTTCATAAGTTAAAACATCAATGATAGAATTTGAGTTCAGTATATATAGGTAGAGAGGGGGGTCGAATTTCCTTATTGTCTTTTAATCTCAACCGTCCATCAAGGTTGTAGTATTAATAGGAAATACTTCTGAACCAGGTTTCTATTAATTCAGCAGGTTACCTAATTAAACCAGGATATGTAATATGAGCCACATAATGAGAAGATATTAATTTCTAAAAGTCTCCCACTTGGTTCATATGACAATCCTATTTATGATTTCATATAAGAATCATAAGGCGCACAAAAATTGCTGAATTAATATACTTAAAAGGTTTATCGTAATTACCTTAGTTAATTGAATCACTGATAAGAGTCATAGCGGTTTCATATTAATTAAAGAACATGGTTCCTTTCATGTACTATTTATCAATAATTCAATTAACGAAGTGTATAGCGAAGTAATCGTAATGGTCCCCGTAATCTCTTAATTAAAAGACTATTTCTATTATTATTATCCATTTACATAATGTATACAAAATGGAAATATAAAATTCAGAATTGTCAATAATGAAATTTCAAAATAATGTCAACATAAGAACACAGATCAATGCACATACAAGAAAAGAAACTATTCGTTACACTCAAGACTTATTGTGTCAGCAAGCTACTTAAATGTCTTGGGCGATAACCCTTTAGTGGGTTTGTGTAACCAATCACCTCAAGGTGATCAGTATGGCTTATTATGAGCATATGTTTCTTTGTTCCCTGTAAGTATCTCAACACTTTCTTAGCATCTTTCCAACGATCAATTCCTGGATTCCTTTGATAACGGCCCAACATACCGACTGCAAAGCTAATGTTTGGTATGTACAAACCTTTGTATACATTAAGCTTCCTACAAGAGAAGTATAAGGAAATTTTTTCATTCGTTCATATTCCAATTCAGTTTGAGGAAACTGGGTTAGGCTGAACTTCTCCCCTTCTGAATTGGAGCAACATTAGGATCGCAAGACGCTATATTAAATCTTTCCAATACTTTTGTAATATAGGCATTCTGAGACATTCCCAAAAATCTACGTGATCTATCACAAAATATATCTATTCCAATCACGAATGATGTCTCTCCCATATCTTTCATTGCAAAGTTTTGGGAAAGAAAATCCTTAGTTTTCCGTAATAAACCAAGGTTACTGCTGGAAATTAATATGTCATCAACATATAGAACAAAAAATGTAAATTTACTCCTACTGATCTTTAGGTATATACATGGACCAACAATGTTTTCATTAAACCCAAAAGAACTGATGGTATTGTGAAACTTAATATACCATTATCGTGAAGCTTGAATTAGTCCATTTATTGACTTCTTTAACAAATAGACCATGTTTTCCTTTCTATCTGTAATGAAGCCTTTTGGTTGTGCCATGTAGACTTCTACTTCCAAACTCCCATTAAGAAAAGCTATTTTCACATCCATTTGATGTAGCTCTAAATCAAAATGAGTAACTAAAGCCATAATGATTCGTAATGAATCATTTTTAAAAATTGGAGAGAAGATTTCATTAAAATCGATGCCTTCTTCCTGATTAAATCTTTTGGCTACAAGTCTGGCTTTATATTGTTCGATATTACCATGAGAGTCATATTTGATTTTAAAAATCCATTTACAACAACCTTTTTTGTGCCCTTCCGGTAATTCAACCAAATCCCAGACTTTATTAGAAGCCATAGATTTCATCTCCTCAGACATGACATCAATCCATTTTTCAGATTCTTCACATTTAATGGCTTGTGTGTACGTAACCGGATCTTTCTCATCCCTATGTTAAATTCATATTCTTGTAAGTACAACACGTAATCATCCAAAATAGCTAATTTCTCAGGTCTTTGAAACCTCCTTAATGCTACTTCTGGTGTTGCATTTAGAGGTGGGAAAAAACCGCCCAAACCTGTCGAACCCGCCCAAACCGACCCAACCCGATCGGTTTGGATCAGTTTTTCATGAAAATTCGGTTGAGTTCGGATTTTTTTTCAAAGTTTGTAGTCAGGTTGGGTCGGGTTATGGGTTGGATGAATAACCCGACCCGACCCAACCCAAATAAAAAAACCTGTTTTTTTTTTTTAAATAATGAACATATTTTAATTTTATTAAAATCTATTGTATTTGAGGTTATTGTAGTTTCCATAATTTATTTAAATATTGATTGAACATATTTTAATTTTATTAGTAAGTGTTAAATCTATTGTATTTGAGGTTATTGTAGTTTCCATAATTGATTTGAATAAAAGATTGATTCATGAGTTTTTTTTTTTTTTTTTCAAAATTTTTACTAATTGGGCCAAAGCCCAACCTGTCCAACCCGACCCAACCCAACTGAAATTTGGTGGGTTGGGTTGGGTTTGAACTCGTAATTGGGTTGGGTTGAGTTTGGTTGACTTTTTATCAACCCGACCATAGTGGGTTGGATTCGGGTTGAGCAAAAAATCGACCCAACCCTAATCCACGTCCACCTCTAGTTGCATTTACATTTGGTTCAATGACGACAATCTCGTTATGGAGTTTAGGATTATTGACATTTTCTTCTACATCATTGATTGGATCAACAGCAACATTAGGCAGAACTATGTCATTTGAAATTCGCGGTAAGGGAATTGGTACCCGTATTTCTTGAATAATCACTTCTTTAACTTTATCACTCCCACTGACTTCGCCATTCTTAATGAATTTAGCATTACCGATTTCTACAATTCTCGTACTATGATTAGGATAGTAAAACCTATACCATTTTTATTTTTTCTGGATATCCAATAATATAACCATTGATGGTTTTGGGATCCAATTTCTTTTCTTGTGAATTATAAATGTGTGCCTCCACTGGGCAGCCCCATACATGCAAATGTCTTAAACTTAATTTCCATCATTTCCAAATTTCTAAATGTGTATTAGGAACAACTTTTCTGGGAACCCGATTTAAGATATACACAGCGGTACTAAGGGCATGCATCCACAACGATATGGGTAAATTAGCATTACTCATCATACTCCTAACCATTTCTATACGTGTGCGATTGCGTCTTTTAGCTACACCATTCTGCCAAGGAGAACCCGACATTGTGTATTGAGCACAAATTCCTAACTTTTCTGAGAGTTTAGCAAAAAGGACCAGGACGTTGTCCAGATTCATCATATTTTCCATAATATTCACCACCCCTATCAGATCTAATAATTTTCACATTTTTACCTAATTGCCTCTCAGCTTCAGTAATGTAAATTTCTACAGCATTTACAGATTGAGATTTATCATACGAAAGGTAAATATAGCAATGACGTGAAAATTCGTCAATAAAGGTGATGAAATATTTTTCTCCACTAATTGATGGAGCATCAAAAGGTCCACAAATGTCTGTATGTATTATTTCAAGCAGATCGTTACTTCTTGTGGATCCTTTCTTGGTATGTTTGGTTTGTTTACCCTTAATACAATCCATACAAATACCAAAATCAGTAAAATCAAGATTTGGAAGAATATCAATTCTTTCCCTAGATATATTACCCAGCCTTTTATGCCACAAGAAAAAAGAACTTTCATTCCTCACATTACATTTCAAACCAACATTCGGATGTAAGGTAACAAGAAGAGATTCAGAAAATGAAAAATCAAGATTAATTTGATATAAGCCATTGACCAAAATTTCCGAACCAACAAAATCATTATTCTTGTATAAAATAAAACAACCACCACCTATTTTAAAGGAGAAACGGGAACATAAAGAGTTTGCTCTAAATCTGAGAAAAACACAGAGTCTAATCCTAAACGAAATGTGCCAATGACTTGAACTGGGGCTTTGACTCTATTTTCCATGTAAATGTAGTCTTCATTTGGATTTGTGGTTTGGGTTGTAAGGAATCCCTGCATCAAGTTTGAAACGTGAACATTAGAACCAGAATCAATCCACCAAGTATTAGAAGGTGCTTCAACAAAATTTGATTTGAAATATACAAAAGCCAAAGACTTACCCTTCTTTTCGAACCAAGCCTTGCGTTTCAATCCTTTTGAATGTGTCCACCTTCTTTAAAAAGTGGCACTTAACATCCTTCTTAGCTTTTTTCAGTACAGGTCGATCTGATTCATTGGATGGGCCCCTCTTAATGCCCTTCCCTGTTCGCTTTTCGAATTTGTTCTTCCCATTATTATGAACTATGTAATTTGCTTGAGCAACATGACCACCCTGCTGCTTAATTCGAGCCTCTTCTTGAACTAGCTTATTGGTCAATTCATTCACACATATCTTTAATAGTGTTATAATAAAATTGAAAAGGACCATATTGTTGAGGCAACGAGGTTAGGATAAATTGGACTTGGAACGAATCAGACACTGCCATGCCAATTTACCTAATTTTGCAGCCAGATTAGTCATGTCAAGTACATGTTGTTGCATAGTTTTGGAGCCATCAAAACGAGTTGTGGTGAGTTCAGCCATAAGTTTTCCAGCAATTGCTTTATCAACAGTCTTAAAGCGTTCAGTTATGGTAGATAAGTATTCCTTAGCTATCTCGATTTCTTTGATGGAAGATTTAATGTTGGAAGCAGTGGTTAGGCGCATGAATTTCAAGCACAGTTTGTTGGCTCTATTCCAAGTATTGAAGGCTTTAACTTCATCTTCTATGGACAAAGCAGTAAGATCAGCAGGTTTGTCCACAGTAAGAGCCAAATCAATATCAAGAACCTACAAACTGAACTCAACACGCTCATTCCACTCCGAGTAGTTAGTTCCATACAGTTCGGGAACAAAGTTGATATAGGTATTGTTGAGACCGTGCCCAAAATTTAGTACATTGAACCACCAGCGAAGGCTCAATAGGGGCCCAATGGACCTTAGACCATGGCTAAAGTTTAGGATGTTACCTTGGGCCAACTGTCGAGGTGGGATAGCACGTGAACTTCTTTGGCCGAACTGATTCATGTATTAGCCGATGTGCTTTACATCTAGCCGAGGTACTTTACGGTGACATCCCAGATGGGTGATGAGATAAGGGATGGAGCCAGAGATGTGACACTACATTTACCAAAAAGTGACAGGCGCCCATCCCCTACCAAACGTAGCAATGATTACTGTCAAAAAGCAAGATTTTTCTCTCCAACAACTAGGGTAAATACACATGTAAAGTCTACCACGTGTCGCCATCCAAGACTATAAATTCCTCTATAAATAGGACGTTCCTCCCACCTTATAAGGGGTTAGCAATCTGATACTCTTAACAAAATATTTTATTCTCACTCCCTTTTCTCTTTTTTACACACTTATATATCCCGCATCCAATATGTATCTGCTTGAAATGGGCACTGACTTTAGCATCGGAGTGCAAATGGGAGCCACCTCGGCCCCCTTTGCAAAACGATCGTTTGTCTTAATGCGCAGGAGATCCACGTGTCAAAGAGGGAGGATCTAAGACGTGTTGGTCCAAGGTCCAGCCGGATTTTGTGGTCAACATGTATTAAGTTGAGTAGGATGTTGAACAATATTATAGAAACACGCTCACTACATTTATTCTTTGAGTTATAAACACAATAAACAAATATGACTAAGATTTATTCATAAGTGAGTGATCAAAACTAACAATCAAACAAGAATGGTATATGTGGATATCCTACACTTGTTTAATCGCAGAAATAAATCAACCCTATAACGTTTATTCTAATATTAACGCATGGTATACCCGTGGGCAACACAAAACGCAAGTAAATAAACAACAATCATATTACTTAGTCTAACATTCATCGACATAATATGAGTTCACTGTGGTGAACACTAACCAATAATATGAATGTTACAGAGGATAACAATATACATGTACTAAATTGAAACCACTGTGGTGATTATCAATTCAGTATTATATGTATATTACAATTCAAATCGTATGCGTAACTTAATAGAAACATACAATATATCATTAATATTGGCAAAGTAATAATATTTGCCAAAAACAATAAGATTTTCAAACCTTAAGGATTAAATACTCATTAAGTTGGAGGGTTAAATTGCAATTTAATTAAACTTGATTGACCAATTATAAAGGATTTTAAAATTTAAGTATTAAATTGCAATTTTTCCCAAACGTTAGTGGCCAATTTATTATAGTCTCAAACTTCAGGGACTAAATTAGAAAATCTTCAAACTTTAGGGGCTGAATTAGAAAATCCAGAACTTTAAAAGGCTTAACCTTATTAATTTCATAACCTTAGGGGCTGAAGTTATAAATTCTAGAACTTTAGGATTTAAACATAATCCATGACAAACAAGGAGGACCTGATGTGCAAATAACCATAATTTTCAAAAATTGCAAAGGAGTCCTTTTAGAATCTAATTTTCGTACAAAGTCCCTGTTAGGGTTTCAATTAACCATAACCGTTGTCCATAAAATCCGGAGAGCACGGCTCCACTACTAGCGACCTCCCCCGACGCTGCTCACTTTAGCACCGCGCAACCAGTCTCGTTGCTGCGCACCTGCGCATACCGGCAGAGCCCGCACACAACACCAAATCAAGTTGCAGCGCCTTCGGGTGCTGCAATTTCACCCGTCACCGGTGCTCGGTGGCCTCGTTAAACCCAGTTACATCCACACATTCAGAATACACAATTCAAATCCAATTAAAAAAAATCCCATTCAACCGGCCACATTATCAAACCGAATTCAACCATACACAATATAGCAAAATCCATATTTTAATCCAATACCCAAACCTCAAAAATCCATATGCAAAAATTGGACAGAAATTTTGAGGCAGTAAGTCAGAGGAAGTAAACATATCAATTCGAATTCGTAATGGTAGTTAGTAATAACTAAAAATTTAAAATTGTCTAAATTTTATGTTTAACGACCAGACTGTCACAGATATGTCTGCACAGTAACGAATTAACAGAAACTTCAAATTTATTTTAGTGCAGATCCAGATGAATCCTTGTGACCCAGATTCGTCTAGATTTTAATTCGTGAACAGATTAACTAAATAATGTAGAATTATAAAGCAGACAAGAACACAATATTTGGGCTTAACGTGGAAAAAATCCTAACATGGAAAACCCATGTGCCTGCACCTTGCGGACAAAAATCAATCACTATATAAGAAAAGAGTTTATACGGATCAATCTAAACTATATGATAAATCTACGCATAAACTTATCAAACATCCAAGAAATAGATCACTCACTGATCCTTCTATGGCATGTAATATGAGCTAGTGTCCTACCACTCTTCAGTAGCTTTCTTTGATTCTGCAACACTCTTCAGCGACCTCGAACTCCCGTTCGAATATGATTCAAACCTCCCGTTTGATCTTCACGCTGAAAATATTTTCTTCTCTAAGTGATTGATAATCTCCTCCCGGAGAACCAAAGACACAATTATGTAGAGAACGTGTATTTTTATCACCTCACGATTTTTATTTTATTTTTGAATTCTACACGTCTAGGGAAATCATTCACGTTTCCCTTATTTATATGCAATTGGATTGCTTGGCCATCAAGAATCCTTGTTGCATAAAATCTCTATTACCTGCAAGTCAATCAAAGATAATTAGAGATAATATTAAGATAATCATAAATCTTACCATACGTAAAGATAAGATAAGATAATCACAATAGGTTGTGGAATAAAAGATCTTACCATATGAATTGATAAACTTGACTTACCAAGAATCAAGATACTCCGTCATATCAAAAATAAGATCTTACCATATGAAATGATAAACTTGAGTATCAAGACTCAAGATATTCGGCCATTAAGGGTGATAAGCACCAACTTAGATATCAAGATTTTAGGTCCAAGATTCTTGGCCATTAAGGGATTTTCGGCCAATCAGAATCGGCCATTAAGAAATTTTCGGGCAATTAGAATATTTTAACAAGACTCGAAATATAATCAAAATACTTATAAAAGATAGAATATCAAGCCAAGTAAAATATTATCACAATTCTTATCACAATAGATAAGTGATAGACTTCTACCATTATCACAATACTTATCACACTTTATCTCCAAACAATATCAATTATCACAAGATAATTATTCCAACACAATCGGAGACAAATATTCACAATACGTATGAAGTAATTTAATTAAAACTTAATAAATTACTAAATAAAAATATTTAGTAATAAACTAAATTTATCAAATTGCAAACCTGTAGGAAAATAGAAAATGTCAACAAACATAACTTAAAATAAGTTATCAATCTCCCCCTTTGAATTTTTCTATTTTTTCAAAACCTAATCATCTTTTCATAAACAAGTAGAAGTAAATAAAGCTCCCCCTATCAAAATTCTCCTCCTCAAGTTATGCATCATAATCTGCTCATAACAATCAATTTATGCATGTAAGGAGAGAAGAATAATAAGCACATAAGGAGCATCCAAATAAATCGAACTAGAAAAGATGAGAAAAAAATACTACTCCCCCCTTTTGGAAGAAATAGGGAAAGCCTTCCACGTTTTGTAACATGTCAATGTAAGCATGAGTAGACAAAAAATTAGGCAAAATTCGATTACAAACACAATAAATGCTCCCTCATACTGCAACACTAAGAATTTTTATGCAGTAGGATATAATATCTATGTCTCTCCCCAACGATTCCTCGAACATAGAATTCATCAAAACACGTAAAATAAATTTTTCTTCCAGTTGCTCCATTCTGCCATCCTGTCCAGTCGATTCAGGTTGCCCAGATCCATCTATAGATCTCTAGACACCCAGATATATTATTTTTGAGAATCAGCATAGACACCAGTTGACCAAAACTTAAAACTGAGAGGTGTAATCGTACATTTGGTAGTCTGCATAAGGCTGCTAACAAATGATAAATGATCATAGCTGGATCCACCTGGTGTAGTATATTCATCTGCCCTCGTACTCAGTTTCTTTTTCTTCATGGTCACTGTGTTATTCACATTTTTCTGTTCTTTCTATCTAGCCTAGCAGTCTCTTCTTCTTCAGATTCTACAGCAACATCCTTGTTTTCATGCCCTTCTCTCTCATCAGATTCATTCTCATTTCCAGACCTCTCGACTCATCAGACTCATCTGATGTACCTATGTCCGGGTCAGATTCATCTACGTCTTCTGCCAATATATTTTTTAGATTTACCTTCTTCCACATCTTTATCATCTTTTGGCATCTCCCCCTTTCTTCCAGACTGTTTGCTCGAAATTTCTCCTTGTGGCTTGATGGTGGAGTCGCCTTGGCTTGGTTAAGGTATAGGTGGAGATTGGAATTTGAATACATATAGAATTCAAGAGATTTTGTTTTAAACTCCATTCCTTGTAGATAATGATATCTCTTGAGAATTTTAGTTTATGCCAATTTCCTTTCCTTCAAAAAATAGGATAAGTATGGAAACATAATAATTCAAGAATTTGGTAACAAATAAATTACCAAAATTGAGCTCCACAATTGATTAACTTATTCTGCAAGTTTTATGCACATTAGCCCACAATATACTGTCTTAAATAAAGATTTTTAGAAAAAAATATCTAAAATTCGTAAATGAAAAATCTAGACGCATCTGGGTACCTGAGAAACATCTGAGTACTATTGACATCTGTTGAGGTAGAAACATCCGGCAATGAACAGTCCACCACGTACATGATTAAATAGATTAAAGTGCACGTGTGATCCGAGCAACCCTTAGTCATTCACATACTGTCAAAAATCATATAATTGCCCTGACTTATTGATTTGTCACCGTAGTGCACAATAAGACCGATCAATATCTATATGATTTGCATTTTCTCAAATCCGGCTTGCTGACTTTTTCAATATTGTGGCAATGTCTTTTGAAGGTGGAAACGACTTCACACAATCCCCAGAAGTTGTCTTACAAGATGTTCCCCTTTAGATTAGAAGAAGGGTTATGAACTTGGCTTTGATTGGTAGATTCACACAATCCCTAGAAGTTATCTTACTAGGTTTTCCCCTTTTTCTTTGATAATTTCACTTTTTGACTAAAGGGTATGAACTTGACTTGGATAGATAACCTTCTTTTCCACTAGCCTTGCCCTTGGATAATAAGAATATTCGTGCAATGCTATAAGCAAGATTCAGATCGTAGGTCTACACACAAAATATGAAATCTCATCCAGTAGCAAACCATATGACTTAGAAAGCAGTGACTTATCCTTAGGATTGTCCAGATTTGAGTGCTAGTTAGATTCATCCACAGACATGTTGACTGCCATCAGCCGACGTATCTGTCTCGTTATCAGCCTTAAGCACTCAGATATATCTGTCAGCAAAAACATGATCTACTTAGTATAAGATTAGGATGCATGCAATAAAAAAAGAAAAAAATGCGTTTTTTTTAAATATGCATGTTCCTATTCAGGAGGAGGTGATACTCCAATTTATTTTCTAAGGCTTTCAAATTTGGCAATATCGAGGGCCTTAGTGAACAAATCTGCAAGCTGTAGATCAGTCTGTATGTGCTTCAGATTGATATTCTTTTGTTCCATCAATTCTTTGATGAAGTGCTGTCTGATGTCAATGTGTTTAGTTCTGAAGTGTTGGAAAGGATTTTTTGAAATATTAATGGCACTAGTGTTGTCAAAAACATAGTGGCTTGTTCTGTAGAAATCTCATAGTCTTCCAACATTTGTTTCATCCAAAGAAGTTGTGTACAGCAACTACCTGCTGCAATATACTCCGCTTCGGCTGTGGAAAGGGACACTGAATTTTGTTTTCTGCTTAACCATGCCACCAAGTTGTTCCCAATATAAAAACCGCCTCCAGATGTACTCTTTCGATCATCCACATTCCCAGCCCAGTCTGCACCTGAATAACCTGCAAGTAGGGCAGTGGTGTCTCTAGTAAACTAGATTCCATAACTCAATGTACCACTTACATATCTGATGATCCTCTTTACAGCAGCAACATGAGACTCCTTGGGTTTGGCCTGATATCTTTCACACAGACCAACACTGAAGGATATGTCTAGCCTACTGGCAGTAAGGTACAGAAGACTTCCAATCATGGTTCTGTAGAGGGATGGATCTACATCCTTGCCACTTCATCCTTTGAAACTTTCAATGTCGTTGTCATGGGAGTTCTCATAGCCTTTGCATCTTCAAGTCCAAATTTCTTCACCAGATTTTTAGCATATTTTGCTTGGGATATGAATATACCAGATTCATCCTGCTGTGCCTGCAAACCAAGGAAAAATTTTGGTTCACCGACCATACTCATTTCAAATTCTCTTTTCATTGTATTTATAAATTCATCAATTTTGGACTTTGAGGTAGACCCAAATACAATGTCATCAACATATATTTGAGCTACAGTTAGTCCAGGATTTAGATACTTAATATAAAGAGTTTTATCAGTTCCTCCCCTTTTGTATCTTTTGCTTAGCAAGAATGATGTGAGTCTTTCATACCAAGTTCTGGGGGCTTGTGTCATCCCATATAAAGCCTTTTTGAGTCTAAAGACATAGTTTGGATGAGATGGATCTGTGAATCCTTGAGGCTGCTCCACATAAGCTTCCTCATTGAGTACACCGTTTAGGAACACACTTTTGACATCCATCTGGTATAGTCTGAAATTGATGAAGCAGGACACAACTAGCAATAGTCTGATGGATTCCGGTCTGGCTACCGGAGCAAATGTTTCGTCAAGGTCTATCCCTTCAATATGGATATAGCCTTGAACAAAAAATCTGGCTTTATTTCTAACAGCATTTCCTTGTTCATCTAATTTGTTCTTGAAGATCCATTTGGTTCCAATTACATTTCCTTCTTTAAGACGTGGTACCAGTTCCCAGACGTTGTTTCTTTCAAATTGACTGAGTTCCTCCTACATAGCATGTACCCAGTTTTCATCTATCAAAGCTTCCTTGACATTTTTTGCTTCAATCTGTGACATATGACAAATGTTTCCCTTATCAGCAGCAAATTTTCTTCTTGTTACATTCCTTTTAGACAGATCAGTGAGAATGTTGTCAAATGGATGAGCATTTTGAATCCTAGCAGGTGGTTTTTTCAACACATCTGGTTCTGCAGTATCAAGTATATTTGGGTAGTCAGATGCGTCTGGATATTCAGATGTTACCAGGTGCCCAGATTCATCCTGGTCACATTCTTCAATATCATTAAGACTTTCTGATTGGTGTTGTTTCTCTACTGACTTTCCAGTTTCGGCTTACTGTTTTGGTTGAATCTCCAACTGATTAGCCTTTACTTCCTATTTTTCAGCTTTTTCATTGCGTAATTTCTAAAAAAGAGGACCAAAATTGTCAAAAGCATCAGATTTATCACGTATAAACATAACTCTGGTATATCTTGAGAGATCTTCACCACATACGTAGATGTATCTCTTACAACCAATACTTCATTTTGAATAGAACTCATCAGATCCATGTGAGTAAGTTCAAGAATACGAGAGGTGTTGAGAGATATACCTGGTCTGTGTTGATGCTTGATTTGCTTACCCCTTAGAAAATAAGTACATATTTCATCTGGAATGTTCTTGATATTGGGTAGGCCTCTCACGGCTTGTAGTTTAGCCATCTTTATGGGATCATGGTAGTTTAGATGTCTTGATTGGTTGTGCCATAATTCCTCGATTTTGGCCCTTACAAAATTGCAAGTTATGTGACTTTCAAGTGTATAGTATTTATCCTTGGATCTAATTCCCTTCAACAGGACATTTTCCCTTAAAAAGGTGAGACATGTGTTGTTGCCTTTGGTGATGGCCAAAAGGGTAAGCCCTTTTGGCCATCACCAAAGGCATCAACACATGTCTCACCTTTTTCAAAGTGTGACAACAAAGAGAGATCACCTGTCATGTGTCTAGAACATCCACTATCAAAATACCAAGTACTGAAAGATAATTGAACTACATAAGCATTAGTTCTAATTTTCTTTTCTTGCCTAGAAACAAGTCTTCTTTTGTGTGAGATGATTAATTTAAAGTACTCATGATACCTAAAAACATCATGACCAGACTTAGCACAAAAATTACAGAATACCTGGAAGACAGATTTATCCTGCTGACTCTGACGAGTTTGAAATTTTCTACCAGTATGACAGACAGATTCATCCTTCTTGTACAGATTCGATTGAGATTTTCTACCTGGATGTTTCCTGGCTGGATGTGAGTACTGAGTTCCAGTAGCGTTGAATGGATGATGGTAGGGAGTAGACGCGTCTATGTAGTTTCTGCATTGCTCCTTCTTTCCATATCCTATTTCTTTCACAAAGACCATCCTGTTTTCATGAGTTTTACCTTTACCCTTGCCTTCATATCCAAGTCCACTTTTTATGGTAGCAGGTCTCCCACTGTTTAGGATTTCATCAAGCTGGACAGATCCAAGTACCAGTTTCTTGATCTTGTCTTGTGCTTTAGAAAGTTCTGCACTCAATCTGCTTACCTCATCATCTTCATAATCTGGAAAGGCAGATACACCTGGATTACTTTCCCTTTTGTGTTCAGCCATAGCTTGCAACAGTTGTATCCTCTCTTCTGCCTTTTGAATTTATTTCTTCAAACTTTCAGTGTTTAATCCAGATTCATCTGAGTTAGTTCCTCTGTAAGAAGAGTTTCCAGAATCAATACCAAATGACTGTAAAGCAGTAAAGGTACCTATTTTTCAGAATTGCGATTGTCTGAATCTGATTCAGCTTCATTTGTGTCCCCATCAGTCCATGTATCATTCATGACCTTCCTTCCTTTGGTTTTCTTTAGAGTGTTGGGACATTCTGCTTCGAAGTGTCCATGTCCTTTAAATTCTCTGCACTGAATACGATTCTTGATGTGATTCTTGTTGGGGAATCACGGGATCTCGCGGAAATTGAATTAAACACTTGGAAAGTTCCAAATCCAGATTAATTGACGATAACAATATGACCCGACACTCACGACTCAAGAACCAAGGATGTATCAAATCCAAGACCCGTTAAGATGCGGAATGAAGAACCATAAAGGGGTGAACGCCACAAAGGTTGTCAAATCCTTTGATAAGTCAAGGGGTTCAATCAAGAACGAAGAAGAACAGGGATAAACTCACCTAATTCAAGCAATCTCATTAATCATAAAAGTTGTATTCTTTACAATGACAAAGAAAAGCTAATATAGTCCAAAAACGCGTCCAAAATAACCTAGCCGCAAAATACCCTAATTAAGAGGCGGCGCATGTTTACGGCCGTAACATATGTGTTTACGGCCGTAATTGACCCTCAGGTCTAAAACCGTTTTTATCTCTTATGGCCGTGACATTGGTGCTTACGGCCGTAAGTCACCTTCTGAATAAAAAAAAATTGCATCTCCATTACGGCCGTGAAACGATTGTTACGGCCGTGCGATAGTAAAGTTACGGCCGTAACGCCAAACCTTACGGCCGTAAAAGGCCATCTGAATTGTTTCCTCCTTGTTCTTTGACCTAAATGCCTTGTAATGGTTTTGGCGCATCTTCCATATTGTCATGCATTAAAAATGGAGTCTTTGACCATGCATTTGAATATTCATCCACCCAAACTTGCATAAACCCCTGCATTGCTTGCTTGATCTTCTTAGCCCTCAGCCTCGTTATTGGTCCCACTGGTACATGCAACGGGTCCTTACTCGTATGGTCACTCAGGTACTCATCATTCCCTCCCTGTTGAAAAGGATTCGTCCTCGAATCATCACCTGCATTAAACAAAGAGAGATCAGCAACGTTAAAAGTAGCAGATATATTATACACACCTGGGAGATCCAACTTATAAGCATTGTCATTGATTCTCTCAATGACTTGAAACGGCTCATCTCCTCTAGGCTGTAGCTTAGACTTTCGTTGTGCTGGAAATTGTTCATTTCGCATGTGAACCCACACCCAATCGCCTGGTTCAAAAATCACCTGCTTCCTACCCTTATTCGCTTGGGACGCATAGTGCTCATTCTTCTTTTCTATTTGTAGCCTGACCTTTTCATGGAGTGACTTCACAAGCTCGGCTTTCTTCTTGCCAACTAAACTGTTCCTGTCATCTACAGGCAAAGGAATTAGGTCCAAAGGGGTTAGTGGATTGAAGCCATACACAATTTCAAAAGGAGAGTAAGTAGTAGTAGAATGTATAGCTCTGTTATATGCAAACTCCACAAATGGTAAACATTCCTCCCAACTCTTCAAATTTTTATTTATGACAACACGCAAGAGTTGTGTTAACGTCCTATTGACTACTTCCGTCTGACCATCTGTTTGAGGATGGCATGTAGTGGAAAACAATAGTTTAGTACCCATTTTTCCCCACAGAACCTTCCAGAAGTAACTAAGGAAAAGTCTCCACAAACTCCATCCATCGGGCATGTCTTTTGTTTAACTTACCTTGCCCCTTGAGGTGCTTTAATGACTCGTGATCCGTGTGGATGACAAATTCTTTTGGCCAGAGGTAATGTTGCCAAGTCTCCAATGCCCTGACAAGAGCATAGAGCTCCTTATCATACGTTGGATAGTTCAACGCTGCCCCGCTCAGCTTTTCACTGAAATAAGCTATTGGCCTCTTTTCCTGCATAAGAACAGCTCCAATCCCTATTCCTGATGCATCACATTCAATCTCGAATGTTTGGTTAAAATTAGGTAATGCTAAGACTGGTGCAGAACATAAGGCATCTTTAAGCAACGCAAAGACATTTTCCTGTTCATCCCCCCAACGGAAACCCACACTCTTTTTAATTACCTCAGTGAGTGGTGTGGCGATTGTACTGAAATCTTTCACAAACCTCCTATAAAAACTTGCTAACCCATGAAAACTCCTTACCTCAGTTACACTCTTTGGTGTTGGCCATTCCCGAATAGCTCGGATTTTCTCCTCATCAACCGCAATACCATCCTTACCAACAACATAACCAAGGAATATGACCTTATCGATGCAAAACGTACACTTTTTAAAGTTAGCATACAAATTTTCAGTGCGTAAAACATCAAGTACAAACCTCAAATGCCTAACATGCTCTTCTACATTCTTACTATAAATTAAAATGTCATCAAAATACACGACCACAAATTTACCAATGAAAGCTCGTAAAACATGGTTCATCAACCTCATGAATGTACCAGGTGCATTGGTGAGACCAAACGGCATAACTAACCATTCATAAAGCCCGTATTTGGTCTTGAATGCAGTTTTCCATTCGTCCCCCTCTTTCATGCGTATTTGGTGATATCCACTCTTAAGGTCAATTTTACTAAAGACGCATGAACCATACAATTCATCAAGCATGTCATCTAACCTAGGTATAGGATGGCGATACTTTACCGTGATATTGTTGATGGCCCTACAATTCACACACATCCTCCAGGTTCCATCCTTCTTGGGCACCAATAAGACCGGCACCGCGCATGGGCTCATGCTTTCTCGAACGTAGCCCTTGCTCAACAACTCGTCAACTTGCCGCGGAAGCTCCTTTGTTTCCTTCGGATTGCTTCTATATGCAGGCCTATTTGGAATGACAGCTCCCGGTACAAAATCAATCTGGTGCTCGATGCCCCGAATGGGTGGCAGCCCACTGGGTATGTCTTCCGGGAATACATCATCAAATTCCTGTAAAAGAGAAACAGCTAAATGGGGGAGGGAAGAGTTAGTGTCACCGAGCGCAAGGAAGGAGTCCTTGTACATTAGTAAGACCATTGGTTGGTGGTCAAGGGCAGCTCTTTTGATATCACTCTTTTTGGCTAGGAAGCTCACTTTGGTTTTCTCTCCTCTTTCTTTTCTGGCACTCGTCACTCGCTCTCCTTTTTCTGAGGTGGAACCCTCAACTCTCTGTTTTTCTCTCAGCTCTCCTTTTTCTGGGATCGTGGTCCCAACTCTCTTTTGAACACTCAACTCTCCTTTTTCTGGGATCGGGGTCCCAACTCTCTTTGTCTTCTCTTCCTCACTTTTTAGTTTCAGCTGATCCTCATAAACTTGCTGTGGAGTTAATGGCATAAGTCGAATGCTTTTCCCATCCTTCGTAAAACTGTATCTATTTTTGTACCCGTCATGTACCACCCTCCTGTCATATTGCCATGGCCGACCCAACAGGATGTGTCCAGCATGCATTGGAACCACATCACAAATTAACTCATCCTCGTATTTCCCGATAGAAAGGTTGATGAACACCTGCTTATTTACTTTTATCTCACCGGACTCATTCAGCCACTGTAATTTATAAGGCCTAGGGTGTTTGATAATAGGTAAACACAATTTCTCAACAAGAGTGGTACTAACCACGTTGGTACAACTCCCCCCATCAATGATCAAACTACACACTTTATTATTAACAAAGCATCTAGTATGGAATATGTTTTCCCTTTGCTCACCCGATTCCTCCACCTTAATTTGGGTACTAAGGGCACGCCTAGTAATAAGGGATTGAGCTACCGCATAATCTCCATCATCACAATCACTAGCTTCTTCTAAGGCAGGCATGTCCCTAAACTCATCATCATCCTCAACCTCATCCTCCGACACCACCACCCCATTTCGCACAAGCATTATTTTCTTGTTCGGGCATTATGATGCAATGTGCCCGATTCCCATACACCTAAAACACTTGATGTCCCTACTTTTAGGAGGTTGAAAGTTAGAAGCGGGGTTACCTTTATTGGTAGACTCCTCTCGAGCCTTTGGTGGTTCTGGCTTCCCCTTTTGAGCAGCTCCTTCATTTTTGTTATTTCCACTCCACGTAGGTTTCCAAGGAGTGGAACCCGACGAGTACTTCGCTGTTCCTTTCTTCTTCAGCTGCCTCTCCACCTTCATCGCCATGTGCAACATCTTCTCCAGTTCAACATAATGTTGCAGTTCTATTACATTTGCAATGTCCCTGTTCAAACCACTAAAAAACCTGGCCATTGTGGCCTCCGGGTCCTCCTCAATATTCGCTCGGGTCATAGCAATCTCCATCTCTTTATGGTATTCCTCGACACTCTTCGAACCCTGAGACAAAGTTTGGAGTTTCTGGTACAAGTCCCTATAGTAATGGTTGGGCACAAACCTTTTTCTCATCAAACCCTTCAACTCGTTCCAAGCCTCAACAGGTCGTTCACGGTTTCTCCTCCTACTTGTCACTAATTGATCCCACCACACAAGTGCATAATCTGCGAACTCTATAACGGCTAACTTCACCTTCTTTTCCTCTGAGTAGTTATGGCACTCAAAAATTAGTTCGACCTTCTTCTCCCACTGAAGGTACACCTCCGGATCACTTTTACCCTGGAAAGATGGTATAGACATTTTAATGTTTCCCGGGCTTCTATCCATCCCATCATCATCCCTATTTTCACGCCTATTCCCTCTTCCATGCCGACCACCACGACCTCTTCTCCTACCCAAGCTAGCCACTGATACACTTTCACTATCATCGTCAACACTATCTCCTATCTCAACAACATCATCATCCCGAGCTCCATTTCTAGGATTATGGTCATACCTTTGCGGCCTCCGGATATTAGGAGTCGTGCGCGGCTGTCCTCTATGTAGTTGGGCAATATCCGCACTATTCGTGTCCACAGAGTTTTTAATTTCCCCCAACCTCACATCCAACTTCTCGAATCGTTTTTCCAACATTGCAAGGAAGTGGAACTGTTGGTTATCCTCCCCTGCCGATGATGCGTCTTTCTGTGACATGGTTAGTGATCAAAAGAAAAAATATAATTTTTCAAGAAAAATATATCCTCACGTGTTTAGCACTCGTGTATCACTCTATTCGGCTTTTTCCCTCTATTGATCTCACCACTCTGCCTTTTTCCTCTCTATCCCGTTCCTCAAGTTCTCAAAGAACCCACCAAACTAGTCACGGATTTGATCCTTGTGGAATGAACCCAAGGTGCAAGACACAACAGAAGAAAAGAAGATTTGATGGAATATTGGACTCAAGAAAATTGATGTAACTGGAATGAAAGAATTTGAAAGTAGTGATGGATGAAGAAAAACTAAGAATGTGGGAAAAATAAAAGGTATCAAGAAAGATCTTCTTGAATATGGAATTGCGTTCTTGATTGTGCTCTTCAATAATAATCACTTTTTTTTTTATCTGAATTTCGTACACTTTTTTTTTTTCTAATCAAGAACAATCAATAATAACAAAATTGAAACTAGACCAATCTTGAAATAGTGAAGAATTTCAAGAAACCCAAGAATCTACTATTGATTCAACGATGGCTCAAGAACAATGAAATCTAATGAAACAAAATGAAACAAAAACAAGAATTATATCAAGACCTGGATTTAGAGCCAAGCTCTGATACCAAATGATGTGATTCTTGTTGGGGAATCACGGGATCTCGCGGAAATTGAATTAAACACTTGGAAAGTTCCAAATTCAGATTAATTGACGATAACAATATGACCTGACACTCACAACTCAAGAACCAAGGATGTATCAAATTCAAGACCCGTTAAGATGCGGAATGAAGAACCATAAAGGGGTGAACGCCACAAAGGTTGTCAAATCCTTTGATAAGTTCAAGGGGTTCAATCAAGAACGAAGAAGAACAGGGATAAACTCACCTAATTCAAGTAATCTCATTAATCATAAAAGTTGTATTCTTTACAATGACAAAGAAAAGCTAATATAGTCCAAAAACGCGTCCAAAATAACCTAGCCGCAAAATACCCTAATTAAGAGGCGGCGCATGTTTACAGCCATAACATATGTGTTTACGGCCGTAATTGACCCTCGGGTCTAAAACCGTTTTTATCTCTTACGGCCGTGACATTGGTGCTTACGGCCGTAAGTCACCTTCTGAATAAAAAAAACTGCATCTCCATTACGGTCGTGAAACGATTGTTACGGCCGTGCGATAGCAAAGTTACGGCCGTAACGCCAAACCTTACGGCCGTAAAAGGCCCTCTGAATTGTTTCCTCCTTGTTCTTTTACCCAAATTCCTTGTAATGGTTTTGGCGCATCTTCCATATTGTCATGCATTAAAAATGGAGTCTTTGACCATGCATTTGAATATTCATCCACCCAAACTTGCATAAACCCCTGCATTGCTTGCTTGATCTTCTTAGCCCTCAGCCTCGTTATTGGTCCCACTGGTACATGCAACGGGTCCTTACTCGTATGGTCACTCAGGTACTCATCAATTCTTTGGCTTTCTTCAAATGAGTTAGCAATGTTCCTGGGATAGAAATTGTTTTTCTTCCTTTGTTTTTGTTGATTTTGATTCTGGCCTTGAAGGTTGGAAGATCTTTCTTTTTGTTTGCCATTGAGAAATTTTTTAAATTGTGTGGTGAGAAGTACGAAATTTTCATCTTCATCTATCTCGCCAGATTTGTCCGGCTCTTCACTGCTTACTTTGAAAGCAATGCCTGGTTTCTTATCTTTCTTTTTTCGAGCCAGATTTAACTCATAAGTCATTAATGAGCCTAAAAGTTCCTCTACATGCATGGTTGAAAGATATTTGCTTTCTTCAATGGCTGTCACTTTTGCATGGAATCTGTCTGGTAAGGATCTTAGAATCTTTTGCACAATTTTCTCATTAGAGTATGTTTTTTCAAGGGCTTCAGCTGAGTTTGTGAGATCACTCAATCTGGCGTAGAAACTTTTGAAGTCTTCTCGCTCATCCATAGATAGTTGCTCAAACTCAAGAGTGATCATCTGTAGTTTCGAGGTTTTGACAGCATTAGTTCCTTCTTTTGCTACCCTCAAAGCATCCCATGCTTCCTTGGCGGTTCTTAATGATGAAATCAACCTGAATTGACCTGGATAAAACCAAAGAAACAATAGCGTTAAGTGCTTTAGAATTCCAATTTGCATTAGCTAATTCATCTGCAGTATAAGCACTTCTAGCTACAGCTGTAACAACACCTCCAGCAGTGACAGTGGGTGTTGTGTAATCATCAAGGACAGATATCCAACAACGTTCATCAATAGATTGAATAAAAATGTCCATGCGAATTTTCCAATATACATAATTATTACCAGTTAACAATGGAGGCCTAAGAGATGCAGAATTTTCCATTTTAGACAACCGGATCTCACTTTCTAGAAGTGAACCTGCTCTGATACCAATTGAAAATTTAAAGTTTTCTAAATATTATGTTTAACAACCAGACTGTCACAGATGTGTTTGGACAGTAACGAATTAACAGAAACTTCAAATTTTGTTTAGTGCAGATCCAGATGAATCCTGGTGACCCAGATTCGTCTGGATTTTAATTCGTGAATAGATTAACTAAATAATGTAGAAGAAATGTAAAGCAGACAAGAACACAATATTTGAGCTTAACGTGGGAAAAATCCTAACAGGAAAAACCCACGTGCCTGCACCCTGCGGACAAAAATCAATCACTATATAAGAAAAGAGTTTATACGGATCAATCTAAACTATAGGATAAATGTACGCATAGACTTATCAAACATCCAAGAAATAGATCACTTTTTGATCCTTCTATGGCATGTAATATGAGCTGGCGTCCCACCACTCTTCAGTAGCTTTCTTTCATTCTGAAACACTCTTCAGCAACCTCGAAATCTCGTTCGAATATGACTCAAACCTCTCGTTTGATCTTCACGCTGAAAGTCATTTCTTCTCTAAGTGATTGATAATCTCCTCCCGGAGAACCAAAGACACAATTATGTAGAGAACGTGTATTTTTATCACCTCACAATTTTTTTTTTAATTCTACACGTCTAGGGAAATCATCCATGTTTCCCTTATTTATATGCAATTGGATTACTTGGCCATCAAGAACCCTTGTTGCATAAAATCTCTATTACCTGCAAGTCAATCAAATATAATTAGAGATAATAGTAAGATAATCATAAATCTTACCATACGTAAAGATAAGATAAGATAATCACAATAGGTTGTGGAATAAAAGATCTTACCATATGAATTGATAAACATGACTTACCAAGAATCAAGATACTCCGTCATATCAAAAATAAGATCTTACCATATGAAATGATAAACTTGAGTATCAAGACTCAAGATATATGGCCATTAAGGGTTATAAGCACCAACTTAGATATCAAGATTTTAGGTCCAAGATTCTTGGCCATTAAGGGATTTTCGGCCAATCAGAATCGGCCATTAAGAAATTTTCAGCCAATCAGAATATTTTAACAAGACTCGAAATAAAATCAAAATACTTATAAAAGATAAAATATCAAGCCAAGTAAAATTTATCACGATTCTTATCACAAAAGATAAGTGATAGACTTCTACCATTATTACAATACTTATCACACTTTATCTCCAAACAATATCAATTATCACAAGATAATTATTCCAACACAATAGGAGACAAATATTCAAAATACGTATGAAGTAATTTAATTAAAACTTAATAAATTACTAAATAAAAATATTTAGTAATAAACTAAATTTATCAAATTACAAACCTGACGAAAAATAGAAAATGCCAATAAACATAACTTAAAATAAGTTAACAATAACCATATGGATACATAATCCATAATTAATAATCTGATAATTAACATGATGATTTCCTGATTTATTCATGCACAGAATTAATTATTATAGTACAACATTGTTCTGGTACCACATGTAATCTATAATTTTAATACTGAACATATAGATTTAAACATTATTCTATTCAGGACCTTGATCATAAAAATTAATTACTGTAAATCATAAAACATACCAGAATCCATAGCAATAATGCGGAAATATATGAGATCCTGTCGTAGCTTTTAATTCAACCTCGAACAAATATTAATCTGAAATTCGCATTCTCTCCCTTAACCTAAACATTTAGTTGTATTTCATAAGTTAAAACTTCAATGATGGAATTTGTTCAGTATATATAGGTAGAGAGAGGGGCCGAATTTCCTTATTATCTTTTAATCTCAACCATCCATCAATGTTGTAGTATTAATAGGAAATACTTCTAATTAAACTAGGTTTCTATTAATTCAGCAGGTTACCTAATTAAACCAGGATATGTAATATGAGCCACATAACGAGAAGATATTAATTTCTAACATATATTACTACCATTGAAGCAGTTGGTAAAGTAGGCGGGAATAAATTTTTATGGTGCTTTGATGATTTTGCCCGTGTTAAATCGGCTACGATGTTGCCACCTGTGCATTTAAGAGCAAAATGTAATAGACTTGGACAGTAAGGACTAATTCTGCAACCAACAGTGGTTTTGATGTTATTACTGCAAAAAATGAAATGATAGAGATGAATTCCACAATCAACCCAAACGATAGGGATGTTTTTCGCTATTTACCGCTAATATAACATGCATTGATCCACCTAAGAGGAGTGAATAGGTGTAATATGTGAAATTCAAAATTTATTTAAATCTAGATGAATTTTAATCAATTAAATGTGTATCATTCAATCAATCAATAATTGCAAGAAAATAAATATTAGTAGTTCTAGTAACGAAGGAAAAAACCAATGTTATAAAACTCGGCTTGGCCTAGTTGACCTAGAAACCCACGACCCGGGCTAAAACCTGGACCGGGTGATCCCTAAAATCCGGTCGAGTCAAACCATGTCAACGACCCAGGATGACTAGAAAAACCTAGTCGACTCGAACTCGGGTCAATGACCGACCAGGGTCTGAAAACATAGGAAAAACCATTGAAGAATCTTCACAGGAAAATGACCTCCGGTTGATTTCTAAACTGTCTCTGGTGTTTCTTCCCATCCCTTTCGACAACTCTGGACTATTTCCTCTCAGTGTGAATTGCTAATAAAAAACATCGTTCTTCTTCAATTGTAACTCCAACCATCTCTTTCCACCTCTAGAACTCTGAAGGTTTATTTGTAAATAATTTTTAGTTTGATGTTTTATGATTAAAAAATGTTGAATTTAAAGAAATTATTGTGATTGATCTTGAATAATCAATGAATTGACCAAGAAATTGGTAGGGTATTATCTCTGTGAAATATAATGATCAATACACTTACAAATGATATAGAATTTGAGTATTTATAATATAAAGTAGCTGAGGTCATTTGGGGTTGTATAAAGGATGAAGATCGTGAAATACGATTTTTCCAGATGAGACGGGCCCTCGAGCGCTCATCGAGCACCCATGTACTGTTAAAATCGCTCTAGTGGTTTTCCCGTGTCCAGCAAGCGGTCATCAGTATTTTTGTCATAATTTTCTTTTCCATTGTTCAATTGAATTGATTCAAATGTGTTGAAAAGCTAACTCAAAGGGTTACAATTCTTTTTGATATAATAGATTCAAAACTCGAACGTTTTGCTATGCAAAAACTAGGTCTCAACCTACAGCTGAAAATCTAAATCATAATTATTGCCGGTTTTTTTTATTCTCATTTGACATTCAATTGCATTCCAAGTATTGTTGAAAATTACTTTGTCCTTTTTGAACCTAAATACTCAACTAGCTCAATAATACTTTGACTCTAGTTTACCTTATAGATGGATCATTTTGTTCATAAGATTATCAATTACGTCAAAACTTAATAAAAGTAAGCAAAGGGGAAGGATTACTGTGTGATATACGAAAGAAAAATTTAACGTTGTTATTAATCCTATATCGTTGAATCCATTGTATCCTTGCTCCTTGAATGCACCCCATAAATTTGCAGCTAATATTTGTGTTCTTTTTTATACAAAAACTTCTTGTGACCTTTTGTACAGTGTGTGTGATCTTGGAATCCCGCAGAATTTCAAAAAGTTCACTAAACCTTGTATCATTTCATTTAGATTTATGAACTAAACTTGTTCTATTTCAACGAAATATGAGATCAAGATACTAGGAAAGTGGCTTGTGATGAGTGCTACGAGCTTTGTAGCTAAAGTTTTACAAAAGTAGACAAGCTTGCCTGCTTTTCCCTCAAAAGGATCTCTCCATCTCCGGTCCAACCTAACACATTGTGTCATGAAGTAATTTACTTCAGAGTTACTAAATTCATTTAAATAAACTATGATGGCATAGAATCTCACATTAGACATCCTTTAGAGGAGGTTGTTATCATAGTATGAAAGCTAGACAAAATATACAAGTTCAAATCCCATTTCAGATAGATTTTCGAGCTCAACTTATAATTCTTCAACAATTAGAAGTTGTTTAGGTGTTTTGTAAAATATAAAAAAATGATTATAAGAGAAGTTGTATCATCTGACAACATATGTCGAAACAAAAATGTTACTTGTACATAGGGCATGATCAAGAGGATGACAAAAAAAAATGAGTTGGCAAGAATGTGAAAGTTAATTTAAAAGTTGATAGATGTGTGAATTTATAGAATTGTACCAACCATGCAATGTGTTAACCTGTATAACAAATTGTATGTACATGTAACAGAATTGATGATGAGAAATAGGATAAGTTAAGTTTTTCAGATTTTGTAGCTTCTCCAACTATTTAGTATTTATACTTAAATATTAACTTTAACCTAATTTACTAAAGTAATTCATTTTTGTTCACGTTTATTGATATTCCAAAATAAATTGAGAAACAAAATTGAGTATTGTGCATTAAAGGTAATTTAAATTTACTTCAATATTCTTCCACTATATCATGCATGCTTTTATTTTGTAAAATTATAAATTTGATTTATTAGTGTGTATATATATAATAACTATAGTGGATACATTTTCTTAGAAAATATTTTGAAATGGACATTATTGTAATCAATACATTTTAGTATTTGTACATCACCATTGCAATAAATCTCTTTAACGTACTCCTAGTTGGGGCCTCATGCGATTCACAAGGTGTTGATGTCATGCATATAATAGTGAATCCCTTTAATTTTTGTTCTTAATTGGACTTTTTCGAATTTATCAAGAATTTGTAAATCTTTGTGGCATTCAAATACTGAACTTTTCAAAGGAGTGATCAACTTTTGTAGCATTCCCCCATTATGGTTCTGGTTTCCGCATTTCAACGAATCTAAGGTTTCATATAGGTTCATGTGTCTGAGGCTCGGGTTGTAGTGTTACTCTCTATACCAAATTAAATTTGGAACTTTCAGGCATCTAGTGAGCTCACAATTTAAAATTTTACTATAAAAGAAAATTAAAACAAAGCAATCAAATTTTTTTACAGTGTGATTTTGTTTTATGAATGAGAATAGCATTTTAGGATCAAGAGTCCACTTTTTATTCCATCTTTTATATCCCGATTTAAATGTTTTAACAACAATTTATAGGTAATGAAGATCAATGTTTCTAAATTGCTTACAACCCTCTTTCAAATGGAATTAAAATCTATTCTGATACGTGACCCCCCATATATTTCTATGACGAACAAGAACAAATAGGAAAGTATTAATGATTTATGAACAATTACAAATCACATATAGCATAGAGATATATTTGTATTTTGTATCCCCTATCAGATTTTATGTCAATTAAAACATGTCTAGTCTTTCGAATCTAAAAACATGTCACAGATATACAATCATTGTGAATATAATTGCAGAAACATGAAGAGTGGAATTCATTTCTCAAAACCATAAATTGTCTTTAAATAAACAATAATATAGATAAAAATATGGGAATTTAAAGTTTCATCATGATCCTAACGCAAACTAATTTAGCCTAGATACATAATTGAGAATAAACAACAAGATTCGTTATAATTGATCACCCTGATGTAGAAACTGATCTTGTTGGAGGAGAAATACTAATCTTGATATGAACTTTGTTTCTCTCTCTAGAGCTTGATCTCTCAATAATTATGTAGAAGATGGTATATCCCTCATGATTTCGTGCAGCCCTATATTTATAAGGTTATAAGGTAGAGTCCAAATCCAAGTAGAAAAGACAATAATAAAACTTGTGTTGCAAAAGGAAAAGGAGTCCACCCAGATCATACTCACCCGGATTCAGGATGTGTTGCATCAAATCATAGTCGGGCAATCGCATGGTCGCTTGGAAAAACTTGATTTCCCTTCAAATTTTCCCTTTTTCCATAATTGCACTTTGGTCGTTTCCTTAATTTCATGCTGGGTTTTCATTTTTTCTGTTCAATCAATCCTTCATTTCTTGATTTGTACAATTTAGCCCTTGAACTTCTAATTCTTCAAATTTAGCTCCGACTTAATTCTTGATTCTATTCTTCTTGAATTGGGGTTGAAAACTGAGATAAACACAATTTGAATAAATTAAATACAAACTTTATAAAATGAAGATTTAATTGCTTAGTTTTAATAGCTAAATAAGTGTATAAAATACACTTATCAAACACCCTAAAATTAGAACATTTGTTCATCCTCGAACAAAATATAATTAAAAATATACCTCTAAAACTAGTCTTAATAACATAAATGACTCACTGTTAACTTGCTTACTTTATAACTCAGGTTCGAATAAAGAATATACCTTAGAAAGAATTCCAAATAACACAATAAGATTTCCTTACTTATCTGATGCTCGACTTTTAGTGTGTGTGTGTGTGTGTGTGAATAGTCAACACCAAATGCACACTCATATAAAATATACCCAACATAGTAATGCTTATGATATGCAAAACCTGAATCTCATGTGGTCAAATAATACTTTTCTTTTTTCTTACGTCTATCATGTATGATCACTTCCTTGTACTTTTCTCTTCAATCTCGAGGTTTCCTCTAATAATATGGTTTCTAAATATTAGTAAATTGCATTTTTCAAATAAGGCGATTAGAATCAGATACAAGTCTGCATAAAAGATCGATGGTAAGAAATTCTCAATTTCACACCACAGTTTCCATAGTCTAGCCTCAAAGTTTATACCAATCACTTTATTTAAATAATTATTTTCTTATCTTTCGTGCAAAACTTTTCTCATTAAGGTTTATAAGTGACCATGTAACGAGCTTTAGGCCGATGACTCCGAAGTCAGATGACTTTAGGATACCAGGTCCTGAGAACACTTGAAAGCTTACTTACTCGAGTCACCAAGCTATAAAGAAAAGTAAAAGATGCTATTATGTCTTATGTGTAATTCCTCTCTCCATCAGGCATTCTAAGTGACCCATGTAACAAGCTCTAGGCTAATAACTCTCAATTCAAATGAATTTAGGAAATCATGTTTTAAAAGCCCTTAAAAGCTCAATTGTTTAAGTCACTAAGGCTACGAAAAAAGAATGAGACTATTATTATGTAGCTAGTACTGGTTTATACTCGGTGACTAAAACTCATTTCAACTAAAGGTATAATTCAAGAACTTCAGACCCTCAAATGTTTATGCCTACCTATACTAATTTTTCCACACTAAACTGCTCTTGAGCAATTTGGTTTCTAGGTAAAGGTTAAGATTTCTAAACTTAAGGTTGGGAAATATTTGGTCAATTCTAGGTCTGATTACATGATTATATTTCCCCACATATAAAAGTGCCAATTAATTGCTCAAACACGTACATTGAATCAATAAATAAAACATGAAATTCAGAAAGTAAAGCTTCATCACAATTATAACATAAAATCCTAGCGTAGATACATGATAAAAGACAAATCACAACAAATGTAATTGGATTTCATCACCTGGTTCATCATGTTGTAGAAGAATCTTCAATCTTGAATCATATGTTAATTGGTCTCCTCGATGTTTGACAACGTTTTGGTATGCTATTATATGATTTGGAATAGATTTTGAACCCCAAATTCGTGCCTTATGATGATTATATATAGTTTAGGAGACGTCTAGGTTAATTAGGAAAAGATTAGACGAAAATCCGTGTTTAAAAGCCCAGTTGACAAGGCGCGCGATAGCGCAGGCAAAACAAGCACGGTCGCATGGTTATGTATTCTTGGTTCTGCTTATTTCGGAGATGGTCACACCACCACGCAGTTGTAAAGGCAGTGACCACTCGTTTATACCGTTCCTATGCAATTTCCATCTCTCAACTTCTGCAACTTGGTCCATGTTCTGTAATTGTACGTAAAGTCCTTTATCTTCTGATTAGAGCAATTTAGTCCTCGAACTTATGAGTTATTCCAATTAACTTCTTTTTCTCCTCACTTGACTTCAAGAACTTCCCCATGTGTATAATTTAGCTCCATTTATTATCCAATTCTCCTTATTTGCTTCATTTGCTTCCTTTTCTCGACTTTGGGATTATTTCTGAAATATAAACAAATAACAACTAAATCAATAGCTTTTATTCTAAAACAACAACAATATATCCTATATTTAGAATGTAAATAAGCGTATAAAATAACTTATCACAAGTGATGAAAAAGTTTCTGAAATTTTGATAACACTAGGTATATCATTTACAAACTTGTATTGCAAAATAAAAGAGAAACTCAAAATTGATCCATCTGAATATGATATGAAATTCGGATTTCTATTTAGTTCGAATTATCCAATTTCGATGCCACTTGTGTTTGTTACTTTCACTGAGGAAATTTTGTGGTTAATTGAATAGAAAAATAAAAGAACGATATTATTCCTCTTAGCGTAAATTTAATAAAGAAGGATATCCTCGATATTGAGAATGAGGAATTCGATGGTGGGGATCAAAATGTGAATGATATTTGGGACACATTAGAGGTAGCTCGTAAGGATGTCGATATTATTCCTGATACAATTGCTATACACCATGATCCCATTGTCCCGCATAGATCTCACGAGGTATTCGAAGACAATCAGGAGGAAGTTCCATTTACAAATGATGATCTGATTGCTTTATCCAGACATGGACATGAGCATATTGGGAACTCAAAGGTTGAGCCAAGTTCACGATCGTCTAACTGTTCATGTGTGGATCTCGATAATGAAGATGTGCAAGTCTAGTAAATATTTGATACCAAGCAAGATATCCAAGAAGCTGTGCATGGTATTGCACTTGAGCACACCTTTGAGTTTAAAGTGAAGAAGTCGGACATGAGTATTTACACAATTGTTTGTACAGACTACAATTGCAGTTGGCATTTGCGAGCGATGAAGATGGACACAAATCATTTTTTGTGGTACGCAAGTATGCACGAGAATGTACTTTCCAAGTGGGTATTCGTCGAAATGATCACAGAAAAGCCCGATCGTGGTTTATGGGCCAATAGATAATATAGAAGTTTCATGATCCAAGGGCAATTTTCGAAAACTATAATTCCTCTACCAAATGAAGCTGAGTGGGAACTTCTCAAACACCTACTTCCACTTGATAATTTATTGCCACTTGATGTTCACTGACGTATTTCTAGATGTATACATACCTCTAGAACACCATCTACTTGAGAGTTTCCCAGACCACGTAAATGTGTCAAGTGGGGCGTAGTAGGTCATATTCGCCAAGTTTTTACTAGTCAGATTTTCCTTGAATAACAACTCAACGAAAGTGTAATCTTTATGTGTATTGTTATATTTATAATAGTCCATTTAATAAATTGTTAATGTTATAAATTGAAAATGCAATAGTAAAAAAAAAACTTTAGACTAATAATAACATAATAAAATTGCGTTTTCATAATTTTATTTTCTATACAAGGTCCCACTTGAAACGTTTTAATTGATAAGAACTAAAGTTCGTTAATTAATTATCTCAACAAGAAAATAAGATAAATGTTTATCTGCTAAAAAAAGGGTATTATAGGTTAAGCCAAATGTGTGAGTAGTAAATAAATGCAAAAAAAAAAAAATACAAAGGCATTTCAACTTAGTGGGATTTTTTTCACAAAAGTCATCAAAGCATACGTTACATGAGTTATCAAAATCCATGACCAACTTCACGCGATTCTCCACCTTCACTTCAGTAAAACCAAACGCTAAAGCAGAAAAGTAATCAGTTGATGCATTAGTAAATTGCCTACCTAATTGCCCACCTGTCACCCAAGGTAGGAACAGCCTTGTACACCCAGATTTGTAATAACTTCAAACTAATATGACGGATGAAAAACATAATAAACAAATTCAAACTCAAAACTTAAGATTATTACATGTATAGCCAAGGCAAGCCGTATGCACCGTACTTATGCTCGCCCTTCACCGTCTTGGGCATCGAATACACCTTCTTGCATAGGTGTAGTGTATGACACAACACCTCGATCCCCATGGATAGTTGTTGAAGACATTATCCTATCATCAACAATATCTGAAGCTAATATGTCGATCTCGATCATCCGGTGCTTACTCCTCAAGACATTCTCCAGGATGAAGACCATACCCAACTTCAGTTTGTCCAACATGTTGGAGTATGTCTGAAAATATCCTCCAGTTCATAAAGGGTAACAGACTGTCATCCTCCTCCTCCAAAATATTCGGCAATGAGCCTACCACTTTTATGAATATGGGACCTCGCTGCTGACTTATCAGAACAGTTTAACCCGTGATGAGGGCAAACTCAAAACGCAAGAAAGTCACTACCTTCTCGTCCCCTATGCAAAAATCTAGTGAGTCGGTGATGGGTTTTAGTAGTCAAAGTAATAGAGAATCTATGATTTGGCCTGAAAACTTCACCATCCTTGGTGCATGTAGTAGCTACAGGCAGGATTGCCGCAAAAAAAATCAGCATGCTCGTCTCTAGGACAGCGGTGAAGTTGGTAAAGTTATAATACGATGTAACTTTAGCATGATGCTCTCCGCTCAAGATCCACTACATAATCCATCTTGCAATAATATCATCTGTTAAGATTTATACAAGAAATTATGGAATAAAGCGTAATATCTATAAATTCAACTATTTTAAATTGTAAACTATGGCACGTAAAATAGTATACAGGGAAATTAACAATAAAATTATAATATGAAATAATTACTAACATTATAAAAATTTTATTATATTTTTTATTAACGTTATGAAATTATAATTAACATTATAAAATAATTATTATATTTTTTGTTAAAGTAATGAAACTATTATTATTATTATTATTATTATTATTATTATTATTATTATTATTATTATTATTATTATTATTATTATGTCTTAACTTCAACTTAGAAAAACTATTTTAGTAAATAGTTTGTTCAAATTTCACGCGTAGCATTCCGTGGAAATCCATGATTCCTAGATCTTTAATCGATATTTATTTTTCAAAACTAACTTACTTTCTTTTGTAATCACTTTAAATATCGGCAACAAAGCAGCATCAATAATCGATTCTCAAACCAACTCTTTTCAGATAAGAAACTCTCTCTTCCATTCCACCACAATTGTAGAAATAAGACGACGAACTAATTATGATTATGTAAGCCACACATCTTTTTCTTTGCACAAGCATGTATGCCTGTGTTATTATATACATCTAGATAGTGTGTATTTGTTATTAGATGTGTTCATTTATTTAAGTTGACATTTTATATTTTTCTACATGTTCGTAATTTAAGTGAATTTAATTTAATTACTAAATACGTGTATTTAGTAATTTATTAAATTTAATTAAATTACTTGATAATATTTTGGACTTATGATTATATTTATCTTCTAAATTTCTTGGAATAATAGTCTCATGTCTTGATAATGTTTGGAGATAAATTGTATCACTTATTTTTTATGATAAAGATCAAGAATTGTGATAATGTTTCATTTGACCTAAAATTATATCTCATATATGTTTGTGATAATGATTTAATATTTGGAGATAATGGATTCTCACTTATTATTCTTGATAAGTACTGTGATAATGCTAAAATATTCCTATTGGCCGAAAATTATGGAACTTATCACTTAGAGTCCAAATTTATTTATATCACTTGATTGGTAAGTGATTCAATTATAGTAAAATTCTTTATTTCGTAATTATCTTTTCTTACTTTATCTCTATTTAACTTGTAATTATCTTATTGCAGAAAATAGAGATTGTGCATATCTAGGTTTCTTGGTGGACAAGAAACTCGTGTGCCTATATATAGAGAAAGACGAGACGTTTTTCTCTCAAGTCTTGAAGCCAATAATTTTATGTGATGCTAAAAATACACGGCTTCTTCAAAATCTTGACTTCATTTCTTCGGAAGGAGTTTTTAATCACTACGAGAAGAGAAGACTTTCAGCCAGAAGATCAAACGGGAGGTTTGGATCGAGATCGAAATGTGATACAGCCTATACCCATACCAAAAGCAATGGCTGACACATGAACAGCAGCCCCCATCTACCTCTATTGTAGCCCATCTATTCTCCCTTTCTACAATTTCCATCTCCACCAAAGTCCTAAATCGGAGCCTCCACAACCACCAAAGGCATCAAGTTCAAAAACCACTCCAATATGAGCTCCAACACCAAAACCTTCTAACCTACCCACCCACCTCCTTCACTAGCACCTTATCCTAATTCAATTAAACAGACTCCATCACCATCAAAGTCCACCCCATCACCCTAACTAGTAACCACATGTTCAATCTCCATCGCCTCCGCCAGTGAAATAAACTCCAACACGACATAATTCAACTTCATCGCCCTCACCACACGTTGAGTCATCGACCACCACGTCTACAAGCAGCTGCCTCACCTTATCATCATCCATATTGCGAAGGAGTCGAATATCTCCCATAACCGACCTCACATGACGCATCGCCTCAGTAATATTCAATGTGCTCGCTTCTCTGTTGGTTCGAATCATGGCGGCGCCCTCCCTTATACACAGAAGGGTCTCCGGCAGCCACAGACGAAGATCAGACTGATCATTTTCTTCTCCTTTTGAGTTTTGATTTGGGGCTCTTGTTTGGGGTTCTGATAACACCGTATTATTTACAGTGTTGTAGACTTTTAATTAGTTGAAAGTGTATAAATGTAATTGGTTGTATTTTTGGAGTATTTTGTGTAATTTCCCATTATTATTTAAAGTTGTTTTGTTTCAGTTGTCAAGGGATTACGAAATTCTAATAAAAGTGTGAATTTTCTTGGAGCTGTAATCTGTGTTACTTGAAAGTTCAACAATTGTGTTTGAGTAATTCGTAGGTGCGCTTACATTAACCATATGATAAGAGTCCAACTAAAAAGATAATTAGTACAACCCATATGTACACGTAACAACAGTAAAATAATAAGTGTATGAATAGTTTGCATTTACCGCATGTTATATAACCACAATATTATTTACATCTACATTTATCTACAATATTTGAAAAGTGTGGATGAGTGATAATCTTTGATTGCTCATTTTATCATCACATTCATTTTATTTTCTCAATAATACCCTTAATTCATTTAGTGAAATTTATTTTACATTTATTTTGATTCTTATTTAAAAAATATTAACTTAACCATGTTGACTAAATCAAAATTGGTTATTCAATTAATATTAATTTAGCATCTTTACTTTTTAATTTACTTTTAGAATTTTGTCCTATCAAATTTCATTTCTCATGATAACACCATCAACAATTCAAAAATTTTGTTTTTGTGTTTAATAATTTTTTTAAATTTTAATTCAAACAATTATCTTTTAACCCTATATTGAGCAATACTATTTTGTTCATAAACACACTATTTGAATAATTCAAAGAACATGTTTAGACTTTTAATGAATTTTTTCTATTTTTAATTCAAACAATTATGTTTTAACTATCAATTAAAATAGATTTTTTTTTTTTTTCAAAGTAGCGTGAGTGTGAAAGTTTTTATTTTTAACCTACTTAAATTCTTATCAAAACCGACAAATTAATTTATATAAAAAGAAAAATATATTTTTAATTATTTTTAAATTAAGAATATAAAATGAATAATTTCACATGGAAAAAAAAAATTAAAACCTGAAATTTTAGTTTAATGTTATGTAGTCACTGTTTGGTGATGATTAAAATCAGATTTTTAATAGATTTTGATAGAAATTAATAAAATATTGTGGAAAAGTTGAGGGTCCAATGAAATTGTTGTTAAAATTATTTGTTATCTTTGACTTGGATTAAATTCTTATTTTAATTTCTCCCAAATATGATAATAATATTAAATTTTTTTTATTATAAAAATATGCTTACAAATTAATTTAATTTATCTATGCACAGTTTTTTCACTTTTTTTCATGAGTGATCATAAATATTTTATAAAATAATTATTAATTTGTCTAATATTTTATGATATCATATTATTTTTTAATATATCACATGCGATTTATTTACTAAGTTGACATTTTAAATAATTTTCTAATATATAATTCGGAAAATAATACGAAAATTTTCAATAAATACTAATATATTAGGAATTGAAATCAATTTACCATTTAAAATTTTCTTTCAACAATATCAATTACGTCAATTACTTTTTTTAAAATAAAGGTATTAATGCTTAAAAAAGTTACTTTAACATTCATCATATACATAAGACGTGCAAAGCAGTGCTTAGTACTAGTTAGGAAGAGAATGGGACTAAGAAATTTATTTACATTCTTTGATTTCCTTCTGAACTCCATAAAATCCAATATTTATTAACAGAACTAATATTTTCCTTCCAATAAAGAAAAGCTTCATAGAATAAAATTGAATGAAGATAATTGCCCAAAAAACAAGGAAATAAAATGGAATAAAGACAGTGTCGAATGAAACATATATAAAAGACATTAAACATCCAATATTGCTTTTGGCATGGAGAAGTTTTCCAGAGAGAGAAAGAGATGAATAGCCAGAAAAACATGCTTGTCTTGTGGGTTGGATATGTCTTTCATCATAGAATATTAAGGTGGCAAAAGTCTCTTACGTACGAGACAACAATCAAAGGTTTGTGTTCTCCACTTCGAACGAAAATTCTTGTTGAATGCTAACATCATCTAGCTATATCGTAATAATAAAATTTATCAACCTTTCTAAACATTATAGTTTTAAAGTCATATATACGATAAAAACTGTGTCATATCCCCCCCACCCCAAAAAAAAATAAAATTGTTTGACGCTCATTTTAACCGCACAATTCATAGGGCTCGTAACTATATCAACTTAATTCTTACTATAATACCAAAGGTTCAAATTTGCAAATCGAATTGTTTAAAACTCAACCAACCAATCTGATTTGAGTGACGATTTCAAACCAGCAATCGTACCTTACGCGACATGTCAAGGATAAATTCAATATTGACTAATAAGAATGCAATAAATATACAGTATATAAATAAGAGTTCATGCTACTTTTAACAAGAACAACTATTTTAAAATCAATGTAATTAATTTGTCAAGGCCCAGGGCAGGGTCGGTTCAGGCCCTAAGGTTGGGGTTCAACCTTTTTTTTATGTAATTAATTTGTTGCTTACTAATAATTATCTATTCAAAATTTAAATTGATTATAAACGATTCCAAACGTCTTGTGTACCATATCTTTTAAATAATCGTACTATTAGTTTTCTTTATGTGAAGCACCTTTCGTGTTTAAGATTGTCCGAATTCATCACACTGAAGCAAGAAGGGAGGGGTGGATGTGCTTGCCGTGCTTCGTGAAAATGGAATTTTTGTAAGCTTTTTTCCAATGGAATAAGCGTAAATAGACATATAATAAATTAGATATTTTATTTATTTATTTTCATTAGTACCATCTAGCGGGGTCGAGATCACTTTACCAATAATTATCGATGATTTATGTACAAGTGTTAGCAAAACTTTATTTTGGAAAACGGATAAATAACTTATAAAGAAACGCATTTCTACTCTATCAACACCATCTAAGCAATAAGCGATGAGTGAAATTAGAGGATCAAATGTTCGAATATTGACTTTGAAAGACAACACATAAATGCTGAAAGAAAAATATTTACATAAAGGCATGCTCATGGTCGTCATGTCGCTCCTCTTAAGGTCATGTCCGCACAGTGTAAATAATTATGGATATTTGAATAATTATTTTCAATTAAATTAGGATTCTATATATTGTTAAATGTTTTATTTATTTCTAATTAGATTAGGATTTATTTATTTAATTCTAGTTAGATTAGATTCTTATTTAAAGACTTCTTCATTGTAACTTTTGCTTACACAACTTTGATAATGATATTTTGAGAGACAAATTTGCTTTATAACTTCGTTCTTTATTGAACTATTTTGAACTTTGCAAGTTTAGTTCTTGTGACGTTCAAACAATTCGGATAAAGTTTATAATTCTCGTGATCATGATATCAACATATTACATTGATTGTGTTGGTTGCTTAGTTCAGCAGTTTTGAATCAAACTCTAAACATTGATTATTGACTTTCTTGAGTTTGTTATTAATCTTGTATGAGTTTCATAACTACTATTGTTACGTGAGTTTACATCTAGAAATGAATCATGTGTTAAATTGCAGACGTTTCATCATTAGCATCGACTAAGAGGTTAAAATATTTTTGTCGTGTTGCTGAATTCTCGTACCAACTTTGGTTTGCAATATTTTAAATGTTACTATTAGGGTCTGTTTGATAGGCTAAGTTTTCCGTGGAAAAGGAAAATATTTTCTAGTTTTTCTACTTTATTCTGTTTGATTGCGAAAATTTTCCACGGAAAATATTTTTCGCGGACCCCACCCACTCGCCCCTTTTCCTTGTTTTGGTGGAAAACATTTTCTTTAGGTTTTGGTGGATTTTTGTTTTCCATGGTAGATGGAAAATGATTTTCGACACGTTTAATCAATTTTGTTGTTGTTAATTGACTTATTTTCTTTCCAAAAAATAACATTATCATCATCAAGTACAAATATATTTAAAAATTAATTTTTTTTTATTATTAAAATAACAAAAAATTACTTTATTTTCCATGAAAAATAATGTCAATCAAACAACAAAAGTTGGAAAATTCCCTACTTTTTCCACATAGAAAATTAAACCAATCAAACACGTTAAATTTCTAATTCCCAGGAATTCAATTCCCTAGAATTCAATTTCCTGGAATTCATTTTCTTTCCACCCAAATTCCACTCTCACTATCAAACGCACCCTTAGAGTGTGTTTGATAGGCGATGTTTTCCACGTGATTTTCCAACTTTGCGCTGTTTGGTTGCCTAAGTTTTCCATGGAATTCATTTTTCCACTTGCCTCGAAATTCGGTATTTTCCTTGTTTTGGATGAATTCGTTTTCCTAGGGGGGGAGGATTTTTATTTTCCATGGAAGATCTTATACCATTTTCATTACGTTTGATCATTTTTGTTGTTGCTAATTGATTTATTTTTTTTCTAAAAATTAACATTATTATTATTAAGTACAAACTTGTTAAAAAATGAAAAAAAAAATAAGAAATATTATAATAGCTAAATTTTACTTTATTTTCCATAGAAAATAGTGTCAATCAAACAACAAAAGTTGGAAAATTCTTCACTTTTTCTACCTAGAAAATTAAACCAATCAAACACATAAACTTTCAATTCCCAGGAATTTAATTCCCTAGAATTCAATTCCCTGAAATTCATTTTCTTTCCACCCAATTTCCACCCTCGCTATCAAACGCAGCCTTAATGTTTTACGTTGAATTTAAGACTAATACATATGGTTTAATTTATTTGATATATGTTTTTTGTTAACATGATATAAAGTCGAACCTAATCCAATGAAGTAGTTTGTATTAGTTTGATATAAAATTGAAATGGTTTAATTTGGTTTAAAAAATTTCAAACAACATTAAATAATTTGGTTTGAAAATTTGACAAAGATCATCCAAATCCAACCTTGTTCACTGTAGAATTTAATGATTAAGGTTTGGTAATTGGTATATAGACGTATAGGGATTATCACCAATAAATAAATAAAAAAAAAACAGAATAACAATTCTCTTTGTGTTTACGGAATTAATCCATTAATGATGTTTCTTATTACTGATAATCATCTTAAAAATGCGTGATGCTCAAATCATTTGATTTAAAATATTAATTAAAGGATTAATTAATATTTTGGTTTGAAAATAATTTGGTTTGAAAATTTGACAAAGATCATCCAAATCCAACCTTGTTCACTGTAGAATTTAATGATTAAGGTTTGGTAATTGGTATATAGACGTATAGGGATTATCACCAATAAATAAAAAAAAAAAAAACAGAATAACAATTCTCTTTGTGTTTACGGAATTAATCCATTAATGATGTTTCTTATTACTGATAATCATCTTAAAAATGCGTGATGCTCAAATCATTTGATTTAAAATATTAATTAAAGGATTAAGTTAGGCCACATATATTATTTTCAATACATACCTACCTATGTATTTATCATTTAACTATTATCTCCTCATATGTTACTAGATAGCATAGCACAATCCATTTTTTTAAATATTAATTAATTTTTTCGACTATTCAACTCTTGATGATTTACCTTTTTCAAATCAATATTTGGATAATTTTGTAAAACGTTCTGTCTTATGAAATTGCTCGGTCATTGGGTGAACCCGAGAGAGAGAGAGAGAGTCCATTTATTTCATTGTTTGAACATAGTCTCCGAAGATTTTGGAAATGTATTTTTTTATTTTATTTAAAAATAAAGAAAATATTATATGAGAATTCTTTATAATCTTTAAATAAAGCTGTGAAAAGGATATTGGTGTCTTTTGGTGTGCGGAGTCATTCATTCCACTAGAATATTTTGCTCGGTCTATATGTTCTGTTTTTTTTTTTTTTTTTTTTTTTTTTTTTTTAATAATTGTTTAAAACGCTAACGTGGCCTTTTTTAGCACAGGCACAGCACTTCGTCCAATTATTTCAACCCCATGTCACACTCCATCGTTAATCAACCTCATTTCATTTCACATCACAAAAGTATAAAGGAGGAAATTGCATTTTTAGTCCTTAACCTATCTTTTGTTGATACCGTTGCCCTCAACATGTTAGTTCTGTACTATTGCATCCCTATTTGAAACATTCTGACAAATCTTTTAATTGAAGAATAAAATAAAAAAGCTGTGCTCTTATTTTCAGTACAAAAAAAGGAAAATAAAAGAAAGACACAAAAAAGAAGCAAAACCGAGGGAGTGTGGCATTTTTTTACAATTTTCCTTTTTTTTACTAATAAAGAGTATGCTCATCTTTATCTTTACAATAAAATAATAATTAGTTTTTTAAAGTCCATAACTTAATTCGTTTGTTAACAAACACTACAAAAAGGATTTGTAGGACAGTCCAGGGTTAGAATAATAAACTGAGGATGAAATTACAACAAATGTCATATATTGGGGACTAATGGTACAATTTCCTCTAGTTAAAAATGGTAGTCAAGTCTGAAAGTATTTATAGAGTTCATCTTTTAAAAAATTATTAATAATATAAAGATAAGTGGTATGTGAAAATGTTTAGGAGTAATATTTTTTACATGAAAAAGTGCAGCTACTACTTGAGGATCATCCACTCACAGCATATAGATCTTGCATCTCACAGAAGCTTCTCTTTACAGCCTCTCTAAATCTTGATTACAGAGATGAATAGGCTGAAAGAAAGGAACATAACAGAGCTTACAACACAATGATGCCTCATATTTTGAGCATTTTCTTGATCCTACCATTGGCCACATTTGAATTTGCAATAGGTAAAGAGCCCAGAATTCAAGATTTTGGTGAAAACAGGAGAATTCTGCATCAGTCTTTGTTTCCAGATAGTTCGCTGCCGCCTCTCCTGCCATCGGTTCCAGCCACCCCGGACCAAGACCAGCCATTCTACCATGAAACCGGGCCGACACCGGATCAGGTCCAGCAGTCTCCTCCTGCACCAGCCTATGGCACACCAGTGGAAAATCCAACTGTCAATCAACAACAGCAGCAGCAGCAGGCAGCAACCAAGCCAATCAAGAAAGTGGCAATTGCAATATCAGTTGGGACTGTCATATTAGGAATGCTGTCAGCTTTGGCATTCTATTTGTACAAGCACAGAGTGAGACAAACTGATGAGTCCCAAAAACTTGTTGGTAGCAATTCACAAAGAACTAATGATCCACCATCCACTTTTTTGAACATTGGAGCTGTGGAGCCATCCACCACCGGTACAGTGAGTACTGATACCAACAGTTCACCTTATAGAAAATTGAATTCGGGAAAAAGATCAGATCGATATAGGCCTAGTCCTGACCTTCAACCACTACCACCACTTACGAAACCCCCACTGCCTCCTAACATAAATTCACCACCGCCCATGTCATCATCGGATGATGAGAGCCATGAAACAAATTTTTACACTCCACAAGAGTTGTCGATGATCAATGAGTCCCCAAGCTCACGTCAGTTCTACTCAGGCAACAATACAGGCCAGATGAACCAGGCCAGGCCGGATAGTAGTGTTTCTTCTTCTCTCCCCCATTCCAAGAGAAGTTCACCAAAATCTCGCCTTTCTGCCTCATCTCCTGATAAAAAGTATCCAGTCATACCACCAATCAAACAATCGCTGCCTTCTCCTTCACCACCAACTGCAACTAGTCCTTTAGGGCCACTGCAAGCTAGTAGACCAGCACCGCCTTATATTCCTAATCGGGCCAAAATTCCAGCGCCACCACCACCACCACCACCACCAAATATGGCACACCTTCAATCAACGAAGGATGAAGAGAAGCAAGCATCTAAGTTCCCAATGCAACCTCCACCACCACCCCCTCCGCCGCCACCTTCTTTTCCAATACCAAGAAAATTGGGGGATGTGGGAACAAATAAACCACCTGTTCCTAAAAAATCAGTTAGACCACAATCAAAAAGTCCTAGCCCAAAATCAAGCCCAGGGGCTGAAAGGAGAAGTCCAGTTAAAGAAATTACTAAAGCTCTCAGTACACCGAGGAAATTAGATGATGATGATGATGAGAAGGATGAATCAAAACCCAAGTTGAAGCCTTTGCATTGGGACAAAGTACGAGCAACCTCAGATCGAGCCACGGTTTGGGACAGCTTAAAGTCAAGCTCCTTCCAGTAAGTAGAATGCTATACAATCTTTTACTAAAGAATGTATACTATATCCACTAAGCAATTCTTATCTTGCAGGCTAAATGAGGACGCCATGGAGTCACTTTTTGGATGCAAATCTACAAACTCAGTCACTAAAGAATCTACTAGGAAGTCAATCCTTCCTCCTTTAGAAAGGGAGATCAGAGTGCTAGATCCAAAGAAATCACAGAACATTGCTATAATGTTACGAGCATTGAACGTCACAAGAGACGAGGTTGCTGAAGCACTTTTAGATGGTATGTAAAACCTTTCATCCTTTCCTGCAAGATAAAGTGAATTCAAGTATGCGACAATTTCAGCAGATCAGGAAGGTGAAACAATGTCTAAATATATCATCTTTTTCTCTATACAGAGACAATGCATATAGGTGATAAAATTTATAGACCCTTAATATGGACTTGAGTAACAAAAGTATGAATAACATCCATTTGATCAAGTATCAATAAGAGCCAATTCACAGAAGTGAATTCAATTTATTCGACAATTTTTGCAGAACAGGAAGGTTAAAAAATGTCTAACTATAAAATTTGCTTTCTATATACAAAGACATAACACAGGTGATAGGCAATACAAATGTTCTTGAGTAACAAATTACATCAAAGTCTATTCACAAAGGAAATCGAGTGGATGCCTGCAAAATTTATTTTCGATGACCTTGTATTTGGCAAAGCAGAATCTACTTCATGCCTGGTCTCTTGACTTTTTACTCGAGTTCAAATACAATAATATGGTATGGTTGGTAGGAAGAATTCAAGATTGTTAATGAAGAGATAGAAGTTAGAATCGTTTATAATGCTGTTTAGTTCTTTCACATACGTACAAAACATGTACTTAGAATGTAAGTATATGATTCAAAAGCCATTGAAATACTGTTGGCTGTTATTGAGTTGATCACTAGTTATAATCTAACTCTACTTCTGGAGTCTGGCAAGTGAATTCAGTTGCACACATATGTTTTGGTGTTTCAGGAAGTTCAGAAGGACTAGGTCTGGAGCTTCTGGAGACTTTAGTGAAGATGGCACCGACCAAGGAGGAGGAAATAAAACTTAAAGACTACAGTGGTGACAGCTCTAAGTTAGGGACAGCAGAACGATTCCTCAAGGCGATACTAGATATTCCATTTGCTTTTAGAAGAGTGGAGGCTATGCTATACAGAGAAAACTTCGCTACTGAAGTAAAATACTTGCGAAAGTCCTTTCAGACACTAGAGGTACTGTCAACTTCTTCAACGCTGCCACTATTATCGTGATAGGACTTTGATAGCATGATTTTGTTAATTGCTTGGAAATCTCAGTTACCCCTTCATTGCATGTTTTTCTTACACATAGCTTGTCACATAATACAGGAAGCAAGTGAAGAACTGAAAAGTAGTCATCTGTTTATTAAACTCCTTGAAGCTGTTCTTAGGACAGGAAACCGTATGAATGTCGGTACAAACCGTGGTGGCGCCAGAGCTTTTAAACTTGATACTTTGTTGAAATTAGTGGACATAAAGGGAACAGATGGTAAGACAACCTTACTTCACTTTGTAGTCCAAGAGATTATCAGGTCAGAAGGAGCAGGGTCTGACCCTATAACTGATTGCCACCCACATAAAACAAATTTCAGATTTGAAGATGAGGATTTTAAGAAGCAAGGATTGCAAGTTGTAGCAGGGTTAAGCAAAGAGCTTGGCAATGTCAAAAAGGCAGCAGGAATGGACTCAGATGTCTTGAGTAGCTATGTCTCCAAGCTTGAAATGGGTCTTGAGAAAGTCAGGTTGATTCTGCAACATGAGAAGCAAAGTATACAAGGCAAAATTTTCAATTCGATGAAAATGTTTCTTAAAGAGGCTGAAGACGAAATCATCAGGATTAAGGCAGAAGAAAGAAAAGCCTTATCCATGGTAAAAGAGGTGACTGAGTATTTCCACGGGGATGCTGCAAAAGTGGAGGCCCATCCTTTGAGAATTTTTATGATTGTACGAGATTTTCTCTCCATTCTCGACAATGTGTGCAAAGACGTCGGGAGGATGCAGGAAAAAACAACTGTGGGTGCCGGGAGATCATTCAGAGTTCCCGCAAATGCATCGCTTCCAGTACTCAGCCGATACAACATGTGGCATGATAGAAGTTCTGATGATGATAGCATGTAGCCTTAGACAACACTTGAGCAACTCATGAACACTGCATCACAATGCGTTTCCTTCCATGAGGAATATCTATGAAGTGGAATGACTATAAAGTGAAACATAGGTACCAAAGAAACATCTTGTATAAATCACATTGAATCATCCATCTCCATCCACATTCAACAAGAAATAAAGGACATCACTGAAGAGAAGAAAATTTACAGAAAACCGGTCATAAAAGAACTCGAATAAGAAGGATAGCTGTTGTGGGTTTTCAACCAATGAACACGATAAATGCCACACAGATTCCATCACGGACACCAACAGATGACCAAATGATAGCAATTTTTTTCCATTACCATATCCATAGGTAAAGCAGTTTTTTGTTCATTTATATACTTATTCAAGAGACAGAGTGCAATGCGAGAAATAATAATCATCTCAATGTAATTTCATTTCAATTTTTTTCTTATCCAGCTTGAGTAAAAACTTTCGGGTTAATTTTCGCTCTTCAATAAAAAATTCTTACACATTCACCTGGCTTTTTATTTTTTTATCACGTAGTTGATTGACCACCAAATTACTGCGAAAATTCCACAATTTTTTGTCTTTACGTACGCCTTTCTGAACTTTTGAACTGAAACAGTATAAATTGCTAACTATTTCCTGTCTCAAAGGTGATGAATGCCTGCCAGTTTAAACTCAAAGTCCCAGTTGATATGCAGGAATAGAAAGCGAATGAAAACTACAGAAACGTACCGCAATAAAGTGTCCGAATAGCCATTAGAGACCAAGCAATTAATTAACAGAGAACATTGCTCCATTTAAAAAGCGAAGCCGGATTAACTGAGAAATTCTGGGGAATCGGAAGGAGGTCGAAATGGCTACATGAAATCCTTGTTTTATCGAAATGGCCATATCGAAATGGTCATCAATGTGTCAAATATTTATTTTAGCCATAATGAAAAGAAATATTTTATATATCATTAACTTAATTGGATTAATTCAATTCAACACTTCTTATTATATATTTAAATTTTTTAACATTTTAAGTTCTTAAAAAAATGTTCTATATTATAATAATTTCTCAAAAGATTTGAAATGATCTTTATTAGTTATATATCCTAACTAGTATATACCCGTGCGATGCACGGATGACATTATTGTTATATTTATTTGCAATGAGAAGTGTTGATGAACAAATTAACATAATAAAGTCACTAACTTAAAGAAATTAAATTGGATATTGATAATCAATATTCAAATTTGGTAAGTTGACAAAATCAAACCAAGTTTTAGAAAACTTCTTTAAAAACAACATTTGTAGTAAAACTTGTTAGATGCTCATCCTTATCAGAAATTAGTATCTTTGTCCATCCTTATCAGAAATATTCTAGTAGATATAATTATAAACAAAGAGCTATAGAACCTGATTGATGAGTTCGAATAAAAAATCCATAAACTTTTTCAAGTAAAATGATTCAATAATCAACTTGAATCAACATTCAAGTAAAAATTTGATTAATGATTCTCTCTTTAGTAATTAGTTATAGATGTAATAAATAAACTCAAAAAATGAACTAAATACTAATAGTAATGCATATTTATATACTAATATACAGTAATGCATTAACAAATAACAATAGTTACAATATTAATACTTAATTTATAAATTACAATGAATCAAATAAAAAATGATCAATGATTACCATTTATAATCAAGGGTGCAAAAATGAAAATTTTACAAAGGCCAAGAGAGTAAGAGGCAGACCCATCAAAGTTCAAACATTCATCAAGCACTTTCCCCTTAGCCAAATCCCATCAGATTTTTGAAAAGGTTAGAAATAGATTCAACAGATGATGGATTAAGCTTGTACCCTTCTTCAGCTATGGTCAAAGGATCCTCCAAAATCCCATCCATACATTCCCATGGCTGCTCAGACTCTAAAGAATTGATTTCTTGAGCAATTTTGTGAATTGGGCTGCCCCCAATTTCATGGATACAAGTAGCACCTAGCTCGATCTTGTCACTACAAAACTTAGAAGTGTTAATTCTGCCACCAATTCTTGTTCCACTCACCACAACCAAAAGCTCAAAAAGTTCTTTCGAGGTTGTAGCTGTGTAGAGCTTGTTAGAAGCAGTTAGACCAGCCATTCATGTACCAATTATCACAATTCTGGGCTTTTTGGACACCATTTTTGTTATCACTATCACACCAATACAGCTCATCCCTAAATGATCATCAATACACAAGTTTTATACTAAGTCTAGGCAAATGAAAGTTCATTTTTTTATGGCTACAGATGTTGAGAATAATAGTGAAGGGCTGATTTTCTCCTAATATCTAAAAAAAATCACAATAGTAAGGGCAGACATAGTGCTTCAGGCCATTGCTATATGGACCTCTGTACTTATCAGCAAACTGAAACACCTACAAATCACTACCGAAAGAGCAACCATTGCTTGAAAGTCAGATATTGGAAAACACATCAGCTATAAATTGGAAAGTAATCAATAAAGGAAAAAAGAAAACCACCCCTATCAAGGTAAGTCCATTGCACAAAATTAGAAAATCAAATATCATTTGAGGAATGCAAAACTCTTCTCAACTCCAAGCCGTCCCACGTGGACTATCAATGGTCTATCGGGTTCTCCATTGCTAATCCAGAAAGAAATTTTAGAACTTAAACTCCTAAAGTTGTGGTAATGTTCAGAATTAAATAAAAATAGGTTTCAGAGTTAAATTCTAGAGAATTCCAATTGTATTCTTGGACTTGCCAATTCAATGCAGTAACTCGATGAGAATTCACTTCAAAATTTCTCAAGAAAAACCAAGTAAATGCAGTTGCAGCAGAGTTTTCAAAAATGTCGATTTCATAACCACAACACATCAGCTAAATCAAGCAGCATGGAATCTCACAAATTTTCGCCAAATAAGAAAGGTTAAAGTTTTGCGCCATCACCAGCCCTGATAGAGTGGTGGTCCAAATGTAGTTATGCAAAATAGAAGAATGTGGCATAATTTATCCCAACACCTTGCTTTTGAGATCATTGAAATTATGTCAAATGACCAAGCCTCAGCCACCTATGTGACTTTTTGAATGACATTTTTCTTCCACTTTCCAGTGAGATTACAACCACCTATGTGATTCAAATAATCCATACTCTCATGCAAAACATACTTGTGATTAAGAACAATATCAATGCGATGACAGATTTAAAGCAAAAACATACAGAACTAGGATGTTGTATCAGAATTACAATATTTCATATCAATAAATTTGGAAAATTGTCTCCAGCTTCAGACAAATGACATACATGGATCAGTCCCTTGGCTGTAGAAGCTTTTCCAGTCTGGTCGGCAAGGGCAAGACTAAGGAATGGTACTAAAACTCAGGAAAAGAGTAAAAAGAAAAGGGGAAAAAAACACAGGAGCATACCTTTATTAAAGACGGTACTACGTAGCCAGCTTCCCCAGGTTGACCGCCATGTTGAATGGATTCAGTAAAATTTGAAGCAGAGTTCTCGAGCTTAAAGAAAGTAAAAAATGAACTTGTGATATCTATACCTCTTTTCTCACATCAGCCATTAATAATTAAAATACTTTCACCAAATTACATTAATAATTAAAATCTGGACAAAAGAAACATACACCTACATCGAATATATGTAGAATTTTACTCGCCAGAGAAATATATGTTGAGTTTTTTAAGAAATATTTGAAGCAAAAAAAATATGACGAATCCCCCATGATAACAAAATCTCTTACCACAACAATATAAAGAATGACATTAAGATATCCATCAAACCAAAAGAAATAGAGGAATTTTGATACCCACTGGCCATTTAATAAATACCACTACATCATGCTGACTGAGATAATCATCATCCATCTCAACAACAAAATCAATTTAACAATAAAAATAATCCAAAAAATGAAAATATGATCAAAACCGATACTTAAAAGTAAAGATCAAGAATTAGACTTGGTAAATTTTGTTAAAACAATAACTTAATACCATGCCTAGATTTGGTTTTCCTGTCACAATAGCAGGCGAGTGACCATGAAATTTTGAGTACTCGTCCAACATCCATGCCATAGTCTGCACATTACAAACATGTTAACCACTTATGTTCTTCGGAATATATTTAAGACCCCAAAAGATAATAGAAATCATTAACCTGAGCATTGGTTCCCATATCGGGTGCTGGTACATCAGTATTAACTCCCATAAGATCGTGAATCTTCAGCGTAAAGACACTGGTTAGGCATTCCAACACACTCTTGCTTAAATCTTTTGGATTGCATCCTATACAATGTATTTCAAAGCCAGTACTTTATCCTCCTGCAATGGTACGTAGAAATATTACAAACCTTTCTCATTCACATACACAAACACAAATATTGAAAATGGTACATAAGCAATTGGTTTGAAGATTATTTATTCGTTCATACATTTGAACATACACTTGGTATGCAATCGCCAACTGGATTACCCCAGAAAACCAATCTTTGTGGAACAAATTAAAGATACATGGGTTTGAATACCTGAAATTTACGTTTATAGAATGAAACTCTTTTGCAGAATCTAAAGAAAATGGGCTTGAAATAGTTGTACATTAGCCTTTGTTTGGTAAATGTTTGTTTATAAATAAAAATAAATAAATAACACCGAACGCACCACCACCAAATCGCCAGAGCACATCTTCGCTACAACGTCCAGGAAGACTTCCGAGACAGAGATTTGAGTCAGAGAGGTTAGCACCAGAGAGGGAAGAGAGGGGTAGATTTAGGGTTTTTTCAAGCAGGTGCATAAAAATTCAACAGGTTTTGAAAATGTATCTCCTAGACAATTTGAATTTGAACAGCGACTTGATAATGGTGTGGCAAATTTTGACAATTTTGGTGGGTACAGTAAATACAGCAGACCTGCACTTCTTTCTTATGCTTCAGTTACACTAAACAGGTAAATTACTGCAATTTCACGCAACACTTCATGCTTTTTTTTTTCTTTTTAATTTTTTTTTTCCTTTCCTCTTCTTGGGCGGGAAAATTTGGAGGGGGAATTTTTGCCCACTTTCTTCCTTTTATATAATAGATAGATTTTATTCCTTCTGAAAATTCTTCTTCTATATCTTCGTATTCTTTTATAATTCTATAAATTGTATTTATAATTTTAGTTATTTCGACATAATCAAATTCTATTCTATTTAAGCAAGCATAGTCAATATCTTTGTATATATTTTTTAGTTTAGATTGTCCAATAGAATATATATTTTTAAATTTTTCAGCAATAGCTAATAAGAATAAAATTTCTTTATTCTCTAAATACAATCTATAATCATTACTATTAGAAGTTCATGTTTGTGAAGTGTCCGTAAATATAAACTTTCAAGTTGATAAATTGTTATACAAACTTTTTGCATATAAATCCATTCTTTGGTCTAGCAAAATACAATAATCTGGAATATGTTGTTTGTATTTTTCTAAAAGCCTATTATATTCTTCGAAAGATATATTTTCACTTTACATTTGATGTTTAATATCTTCCATTTTTTCTTTCAATTTATCCAACGGGTTATCTAATCCTTTGATTGTATAACCTGACATTATATTAAGATTGTATTATCATTGGTCATGATTTTATTATATAAATCCATTCTTTGTTGTGATACATTAGAATAACTTATAATGTATTTATCACAATTTTCTGAAAGTATATAATATTTTTCAGATGATTCATCTATATCCACTAATTGAGATGTAATTTTATTTATTTATTCCATTATTCTTTCTAACAAATTATCTAGTCCTTTAATTGTAGATCCAGGCATGGTATAAAGTAGTTGTAAAATAATTTATAAAGTTTCAAGTAACTTTTCAAATTCTATTAAGTGTTTGAGAATTGATAATATCTATATCAGCCATGGCATCCAGGCTAGGTTCAAATGGTATATTATATTTTGAAATGTTCTTCTTTCTTTTTTCTAGTTTATCAATTATATCTTGAATATCTTGTATTACTATAAATCTTACAGTACCTTTAGCAAAGTTTTCTATCAAATTTTCTTTAAACTTTATAATATTTCTTGTGATGCATAAAGTTGCTCCTGGTATCCTATTTTATCAATTTCATTTTCATATTCAATTCCTATTTTATTTTTAATATTCTTTTTTAACTTTATGTAGACCTCTCTTATATCTGGGTTTTCCCATGATGTAATTTTCTTCATTCATGATATCAAAATTTTCAAAAACTGGTAAAGAAATATTCGTCTCTTCCATCACTACCGTAATCTATTATGTGATTATAATCATTATCGTTACTAAACACATATCCTAAATATAATTCATTATTTATTTCAATATTATCACTATCAAGCCAAAAGTAAATAATTGATTTTGTAATTTCTAATCCCAATAATTCCTTTAATTTTGGAAAAATAGTTAACGGACAGGTATATAAACATGATATAACTTTTTTATTTCATTGTTGGGTTTAGTAAATTGTTTTTGCATGGATAAATGTTCAATTATGCTATGATATTCATCTTTTTAAGGACTGTTTTGATAATTAAACTTAATAATTCTAAATTCTCCCATAATAACTTGTTTTAACAATTCTTCTTCTTCATAATTCTATAAAGATAGATATATTAAGAATACTAACCATTTTTCCTGTTCTTTGTACCTTTTTATTCTCCTTTTGATGTTAGTGACCTTCAAGCTCACAGGTTCTTGCTATCATTCCCTTCAACGGCCTCATGCCTTCATGGGTAATTAGCTTCACTTGAATCCATATCTTCACTGTATAACATTCTTCTGGAAAATATTTTGGACAAAGTGTAGGGAGATAATATATCTTCTTGTAGGAAAGAGGATTTAGAAGACAGAAACATAGAAACTCATATCTTTTTTATAAAATGGTTGTAATTTTATTGATTTTAAAGAAGATTGGTACAAGCCCGGGTATGACATTTTTTTTAGAAACATAGGATTTCTTTGGTTTTCTCACAAATTGAGTGCTCAAGTGATCTCTGTCTTTTCCTAGCCAGACTACTTCTATTTATACAACTTCACGAGGTACTACTATACAACCTCTTACATCATTGCTTACATAATGGATACAATTATTTGAAATTTTTCATAATGTCATAAGGACACGCCTGTTCCTCCATGATTTATTTCCTCACGTGGCCCTTACATGGGGCTGTCTACTTTTGGCATGCTACATCTTTCTTTAATAAAACAAGTTCCAGATGTCCATCAATTTTGTTGGTATGAGGGGAAATTTCTGACAATGCATGCCCCTTGTAAGGTTACAAAGCTTCCGTGGATCTGATGAGTGTCAAACTTGTTGATGTATTCTTTCAAAATTGTTGAATTTTCTTTTCCTCCATTAGTGAGGAGGGTCCATCCATTATATTGACATATGCATTTGAATTTTTTATCATATAAGTTTTTGGCAATGTTGTAGAGAACCTTAATTCCCAACACCCTTCGAGATCTAAATCATGATCTTGTAATATTTGGTACAAGTTTGGTATTATTTCCAACTTCTATCTGAAAATTTCGAGCATCATATCCAATTGTAATAATATGCTCAGCAGGATAATACATCATTCCATCAATTTGAAGACTGATTAAATAAAATTTTAAATATATAGGTCTTCCTTGGGCAAACTTTGAAATTTCTTCTTTTAATAAATCATCAAGTTTTTCAATTTCTTTCAGATCTTTTCCTGGATAGATAAGATCCAAAAATCCATAATCTGCTGTCATTTTTGTCATAACGGGATCTTCTCCCTGAGTAACCATCAACCGTGGGTATACATGATCTCCAGACGAAATGTAATAACAATCACATTCTTGGAGTTCATATATAATTCTAGAATTAGTTTTATATTCGTCTTCGCTTGGTAAAAAGGGGAATCGTCTTCCTCCTCAACAAGAGTTTTAATTACTCTTGTATGTTCGTCTTTAGCATTGATTGTTACTTTCCGAGAACTGGCTTCATTTATGATTACTTTCTTGGGACTTGATTCATCTCTTTTAATCGTTGGTCCACCACTGCTTCCGGAAGATGTACATGTTTGTATTTTTGATATAGCCTGTTTGGTATCAACCTGTTTGGTAATTAATGATTCAAACTGAGATTCAATCTTAATTATGTTATCGCTCAATTCTTTGATATAATTGTAATGAGAATTTGAGATATCCGTCAACTGCCTGAAAATTTCTTGGAGAGTCTCTGCTAGTTACTCAATTTCAAGTTTTATAACTTCAGCTTCCTCCATGAGAAAGTTTATTTGCTGTTTCAAGTCTATCAAGAATTTTTTGATATTATCCATCTGCAGATTCAATATTCTTGCTTAAAAAATATGCAAGATAATTATTATCACATTTAATATGAATTACATCAAAATTATAAAATGTCAAATAGGCTTGCCTTCTATGGAGCCTCCTATATTGAGGTTGTGGTGGTAACTTATTTTTTTACTAAGCCTGCAACTTGAGAATTATCAGTTTCAACAATGAATTTTTTGGATAATAAAAATAATGAAATTTTTTTTATTCCTCTGATAATTGCTAACAATTCTTTCTCATGGGTAGTATAATTTATTTCTGCTTGATTAAACGTTTCACTGGAATATCTGCAAATTTAATTAAAATCTTTTTTATTAATGCTGTCCAATATTTATCCCAAGCATCAGTATTAACTATTAGATTAGCTTTTTCATCTGGTAATCTTAATTTTGGTAAATTTTTACATTCTTCCTTGAGTGATTTAACAATTTTTGTGTGCTCATCACTCCGTCATTTGGTATTTGTCTTTCTGAGTAAAATCTGGATTTTATATCTCTTTTTTGAAAGATTTTCAATAAATCCTTCTGCATAATTTAAACATCCTAAGAATTTTTGTATTTGTTCTTTTGATTCTAATTTATCTGAAAAGTTTCTATCTTTTTAGATATGTGAGTTTGTAGTTTTATTCCTTTTTTATCTATAGACAATCCAAGGAAGTCAATATCTTGTTTTTCTATTATAGCTTTGCTTTTTGGAAGAACAATTCCTTCCTTTTTACATTCATTTATGAATTTTATTAAATGATTTCTATGTTCTTGTTTATTATTAGAACATATCAGTATATCATCAAAATAAACAACATTAAATTTTCTAAATATGTTATCCATTTTTCTTTGATATATTTGTGGTGCATTTTTTAAACCAAATGGCATTACCATCCATACATACTTACCTTGGGGTGTACTAAATGCTGTATATTAAATACTGTCTTCTTCCATTTTCACTTTCCAAAATCCTGATTTACAATCAAATTTAGAATAGTATTGTTTTCCTTTTGCAAGATTTATCAATACTTCTTTATTTGGTAGAAAGTATCCATTAAATTTGGTATATTTGTTTAATTCTTTATAATTTATCACTATTCTAGCTTTTCTTCTTTTTTGTTCGGAATGTTTCATTACCATGAAAGTTGGACTACTATGGGGTCCATTACTAGGTCTGATTAATTTTTTGGTTAAGCAATTCTTTTATTTGAATTTTAAATTCTTATGTATCTTGTATGGTATACATCATTGGCTTAACTCTTATAATAACATTTTCTGTTAGTTCTATTTTAGCTTTTGGATGATGTGGTTTCCAAAATAATAATGGATTTTCTCCACAAATTTTTTCTAATTGATTTTTTTATACGTTATTCTTTCATTTTTTTTTTATAAAATAGAAATCTTGAAAACTCTTATAATGATTTTTTTATACATTATTATTTCATTTTGTGTAATTTATTTTTTCTCCCATTTATCACCATGCTGTGTTGGCTGAAGTCTGTAAGGTCTAAATGCTCTTGGTGTTTTTAATAAATGTCCACAAGGTGTTTATAACATTATCATGTAATTATTTTGTTTATAATATTGAAATTATTGTATAAAGTCATTTCCTAGTAATATATCACATTCTAATTTGTTAAAACTATATATTTTATTTACAACTATTTGTTTACTCCCAAGTATTATATCAATTTTATCAGCACTATTAACTATTAATTATTTGAGTACTTCTCCTGTTACTCCTGTAATTTTTATCTTTCCATCAGTATTCCATGATTTTATTAAGAAACTTTTAAATATTGTTATATCACTTTCTATGTCAATTAATACACAAGTTGTTTTATTTGTTTCAACAATGGTAACTTCTATATATACAGTTAATGGAAAACTTATTTGGTTATTCATCTTTTCTACATAGTATAGTTTGACCGTTATGAGTTATGTATAATCCTTCACATTTTATACTGTAATCTTCTAGTCCATTTAGAAAAATCATTCCTAATAATATATGAGGATTTACCATACTACTATCTATATGACATGGTACTAATAGATTTATTCCTCCTATTTTTATTGGTACTTTGAATTCAAGCTCAATAGTATGTAATTGTCCATCAAAGTTTATGCATCCATACGGATCAGTTCTATGAGATATCAACCCTTTATTCCTGTTTGAATCTATAAAATATTCACTAACTCCTGTATCAATTAATATATTTGATCCTTTTACATATTCTTTTCCATTGAAATATTCACCTTCTATTTTCATATTTCCACCATTTCTATGAAATTTTATTTCTCTTGTATTACTGGTCTCTCCTAATTGTTTTTTATTAGATAAATTTGCTGATCTTTTAATTAGTCTTCCACCTTCAAATATTATTTTATTATTAGGGAATTCTTCATCTCTTAAATCTATTATTTCTGATTTATGTTTTGTTATAGTAAGTTCATAGTCTTCTGTGATTAAA